>OY288273.1:51713026-52455902 GCA_958450335.1 Hibiscus tridactylites | reverse complement strand
CATTATTGTATTGTTGAAATTAAAGGCCTTGGAAAGGTGTTTTTACAAAGTGCATTATTGTGTTGTTTTATTAGAGCATTTCTCACTAAGCATACGTGCTTACGCTCTCTCTTTCTTGAACCAATAATGCAGAGCATTGAAATACTTTAAGGGCAGCAAGGAAGTCAAGGATCCAAGTGAAAGTCTAAGCTCATGTATGGTGACTATTTTCATAACACTATTAGCTTTTGGTATTTGGCAATGGGAACCTAGATTGTGTTTTTGGGAGATGTTTTGGACTCCCTAAGTTTGGTTTAATGCCTATGATGATGTTGGAACATGTAAATGGCCATTTGGTATTTTGTTTTGGAGATTTGATGATTGCTTGCTTTTCATTATAGGATGCATGCCTTTAGACTTGTGGCTTTTCTTGTTTGAGGTCGTGGTTGAGCTTTGATGATGCAAATATGTTCCTTTAATGTTTGATGACTTGTTGGCATGTTATAGAGGTCATACGAACATGTTTGGTGGGTCGAAAGAGTAAAAAAGAGACTTTTCTGCTGTTTCTGGGCAGGGTGTTTCGGAACACCCTTGCCCGTTTCGAAACAAGTGCATATTTTGGCATGGGTGTTTCGAAACGGGCTGAGGTGTTTCGAAACACTTTGGCTACTGCCAAGGGGTGTTTCGGAACGGCCTAGATCCGTTTCGAAACACTTGACCGTTGGGCACAATTTTGAATAATTTTGAGGTTTGCAAGCTTTACGTTTTAGTCCTGCTTTTTGTATATGCAATTGATTGAGTTTGAGATGTCCTCTTGGGATGAAATTTGACAGAGAAGCATGAAACATGACTAATTTCATAATGGCAACTTAAAAATTGGTAAAGTCCTCGTAATTTCCAGAATTAATAAATTGGTCCCTAAATTCGTATGTTGTGCAATTGAGTCCCTTATTGTTTTCCGATTGCTGTGATTTTTGAGTATGCTTATCTCAAGAGTTCACCTAGGGTTAATATGCATTTAGACAAGGTTAAAAAGAAAAGAAAGGGTCGTTAATCAAGGTTGACTCTCGGGTTGACTTTGGTTTTCCCCGTGTAATCTTCGTAGTTCGGGTCAACCGTCTAGGCCGGGCTAAGGGGGTTACATATATTTCATTTAATATTATTAAATATAATGTATATTTAATATAAACCAATTTCAAGTAGAATTAGATTCTATGAATTTTGGTTGAACTTGGATTTAAGAAATTCAACTAGAATTAAGTCTCTGAATTATATTTAAAGGGAAAGGGCTAGCAACCAAATCATCCCTTTTCCTCGTCTTGAAGATTTCGACAACACCCCTAGGGATTTCCTACTGGAATTCGACATATCCCAGAAAGCTCTATGAGAAGCTTTCGATATTTTTCCGGTGTTCTACTTGCCCCATGGCAAATCCCTGAAAGTTCCCTTGCTCGATTGCAAGTCCCGTTTGAACTCCTGGTCGATTTCAGACCCCCTCAGGAATCCCTGGAGGGATTTCCACTTCTCCCTGGAAGGTGTTCAAACCTGTCAAATTTATCCCGAAGTGTTAGGGAGGCGGAAACTTTGTTCGTTTTGTTCGGGTGGACTCCGTAGAGGTCGTTGTGAACCTATGACGATTCTGGTTTTACTTGACGTGGTTATTCCGACATACCATCGGTTTTCCAGTTTCCAGAGTTTTAAAAGGTAACTCTTCATCTTTTCACCCCGAATTCGTTCCTGTACATGGATCCTGGCTGGATTACGTCGGATTAATTTTTTCGATGCGCCACGGGGCGTGCCGACGTGACCCAACAAAAACAACTAAAACTACAACATTAGCACTCCTCCTCACGACCTATCAAACATGGTTCCTGAAAACTATTTCTCACCATAAACATATTTTCTTTTTCTCCTTTCAAAATGGCACAAAAAACCATAAAAACAAAACCACATGGAAAGGAGAAGATCACTCCTAAGCTAGGTTATGAATATGCATACTCAGATGTGCCCTGTTTATAGTAAGTAATGGGCATGCCAAGCTACGACGTTTCATATACCTATAAGGAGAGACACCAATACCAACATTTACTCTGTATACCCTAAAATATCGCTTGAATAACTAAAATCATGTGACCTTCAAAAATTATAATTAAAAACTGCGCAGGGCGGCGCATCTCTCACTACCAACCAAATACCTTCTCTTTCATCATAGCCTGACCTAAACGGTCTAAATCGCCGCAAGCTAAGCCAATAAGAAATAAGACAAAAAGCCACACATAGTACCCACATTTTTATAGTAACAACCATCTGTCTTATCCTACACATCAACAAAAAAACGTTATCGCAAATAAAATATGAGAAATCCCAACAAGCCAAATCAGATCACAACAATAATAAAATTGTGCAGGCTAGATTATTCAAGTCCTACTATTTTTTTATAATTCAATTTACAACATGAAATTCAACTCTCATGAAGAGATAAAAACACAAGACAATGAGACCTTTTTAGTTCTTTACCAAAAAAGTCATTTTAAATATATCGCACGCCATAACAAAATACATTCCAATCTAGGTAAAAATAGAAGGCTATTAACCGGACAAGCGTTTGCTACCCATTTATTTTGCAAGCTTGCAAATATCAGAAACATATATCTACCGCCATTTCAAAGAAAAAGAAATACATTGCGAACATCAAAAATATAAACATAATTTGAACTATAAATGAATTAGAGTCTACAGTCACACGAGATACACACGATTATTTAATTGTTTAATAAAGAACCACAACTCCAAAATTGGGAGAATACAAAAGTGTTCCACGACCTACAATCCCGCTTCAGTTTTCAAGTTCGCAAAGGTCACTTTATAACCTTCCCTTACCTGGGGGCAATTGTTGGTACCTACCAATACTAACCGCCATGTGTCAAGATCAAACGGTCCGCAATGAATGAACAAGACTACGAACAATCTAACACAAAATACATCCGACGATCGACGAAGCAATGTGTAAGATCGATGTGAATCACAACGCGTAAGGTCACCCGTGAATCATACAACACCCTTCACAACCTGCGACGAACTAGCAAGACCAGAAGCCACATTGCATCGAGCGATCACGTGACTGCGCACGTGATCGCTACGGATGACAGAACAAACCTGAGACGTGACGATACACGTGATCCACAACGACACTGAGTCACAGAAACTCACTAAACACATGTCCCCCTTTATTGACACGTGCCTCATTTCATCTAACCCCTTTATAAGAGATCATGCACCCCAAATAGAGGTCAGACCCCCCCCCCCCCCCCCCATCACACACATGAGCTCTCACGACCAAAACCCAAACTCTAAAAAACTTTATGAGAATTTTTCATTCTGGGCACCACTACCATAAGAGAAACAAGAGTCACACACTAACTCCGACCCAGAACTATCATTTCGGCCACCATCGTACCACCACCCCTAGTCCCTAATTATTTTGACCATTGTGCAAATGAAATTAAAAATAACATAAATGTATTGGATAACATAATAACAATGGCAATGGTATAGTACATAAAAAAGTTATAATTAAGTTAGAAAGAAGAAAAGCTGAAAAGATTTGAAATGATGAAGCCAATCTTATGAATATGGTTTTTCAGATACTTTACATTCACCGTTAATAATTACACAATAATGTTTCATTCAATGCCCTCTAATCTCACCCGCTCGCTCGTACCAAAAACAAACAAACAGTAGGCTAGAATGAAGGAACATTACTAGATGATGATGATTATGGTATGTATGTATGTGTGTGCGCGTGCATATATGGGTTCAGTTTGTCTTGCCCGCCTGCAGCTTAGCGAGGTGTGATAGATGGAACAACGCCACTGACAAGATCACTACCCAAAACATTCGATGATGAAACAAATGATGTCGAAGACGACGGTAACAACTTGCCTGAGTTAGAATACGAGGAACCGGAATCTGATGAAACCGATTCAGTTTCTTGCATCATTTTCAGAATGCATTCTAGTTCCCTCACCACATCCGACATCGACGGACGATTTTCAGTCTTGTCTTGGCAACAGCTCAGAGCTAGCCCCACAAATCTCTCAATACATTCGGATGGATAGCAACCCATTCTACTGTCTATCACCGAGAACATCATGCCGGACTGATGCGCGGTATTCACCTTCACACAAGATATTCAGATTAACTTAAATAAGTAGCTTTTATATCCAGAATAACATTTACATTCACCAAATTTGAGAAAAATAGCAACACAAATGTCCTTGCAGCTTTCATACAGGATTCTGCCAGGAACATGGAGAGTACCTCACGGACAATGTTTCTTCCATGCGATATCGGTCGCTTTCCCGTCAACATCTCCAGGAAAACAACTCCGAGGCTATAAACATCACTTTTGTCAGTCACTTTATGCGTCAAAAAGTATTCAGGATCAAGGTATCCCTGCACACAACAAGAGAGCAGTAAATAGTATGCCATGTAATGACTAACTAACATCTACAAGTTTATGTTTAAAAGGGGTCAAATTCTCAACCAATAGTGCAACTGAAATGCTGAAAACTCATCTAGAATAC
Source organism: Hibiscus tridactylites (assembly GCA_958450335.1). NCBI lineage: Eukaryota > Viridiplantae > Streptophyta > Magnoliopsida > Malvales > Malvaceae > Hibiscus > Hibiscus tridactylites. The sequence goes on along the minus strand of OY288273.1, from coordinate 52,451,337 downwards.
GTTTATGGCACCGTATATTCGATAACTTTCTCATACCCGATTAATCTGACAAATTTTAGTTTAAGTTTCATAGTACAGTGAGTTCAAAACTCGAGGTATAAAGTAAAGCATAAAGTGCAATGGGATGCCTTTTAGTCATGGCTAGCTCCTATAATGGAGTCAAACTCACCGGTGTTCCTCTCACAACGGTGGAAACATGATCTGGCACAGTTCCCTCGTCTTCCAGGGCTGGAGCTAACCGTGAGAGACCAAAATCGGCAACTTTTGCATTCAACTTGGAGTCAAGAAGAATGTTGCTAGCTTTGATATCTCGGTGGAATACTGGAGGATTTGCTTCAGTATGGAGATAAAGAATTCCTTTGGCCGAACCCAGTGCAATACGTAGTCTCATTCCAAAAGTTAGGCTTTCTTTAGATTTAGCTGCATATCATGGTTAGATTAATTTTATGAGCTGTGAAGACATTTTAATAACACATTGAGTATCAACATGAACATATATAGTGCCCTGATAAACGTTAAAAGCGATTACAAGCTAATTAGCTAATTAATGGCTTCAAATGGTGACATTACATGACAAATGCTGAATTTATAGCCCATCTAAACACTTTATGATTTGAAGGCTGATGATAAGATTCGTTACATGATAAAACTTGAAAAACAATGGATACTGAAAAATTACGTACCCGAAAGCCAGTCCCTCAAGGTGCCATTGGGCATGAACTCATATACCAACATCTGCAAATGGACCAACAACACAAGGATATGAATTTTATATTTAATTGAGTAACACCTTATGATCACTGATCAGGAACACAAAAATTTACCTGTTCCCCTTCTTCATCACAATATCCAACCAATGAAACTAGGTTTCGGTGATGCAGCCTTGACAAAAGCTTTATCTCTGTAAGAAATTCTCTTTGTCCCTGCAGAGATCCTTCTTCTGCACGTTTTATGGCAACGACTGTTTTGTCAGGTAAAGTGCCTCTGTACACTTTTCCGTATCCTCCTTGTCCAACTTGACTCGAGCTGTTAAAGTTGTCAGTGGCAAGTGTCATTTCTTTAAATGTAAAGTCTTTCACTCCATCAAGTTTCATAGAAACCTTTTCAGCTGCAACGCACAGTAAGATACTCAGACTAGAATCCTCTTCCGGTGATAGTTCGAGACCATATTATTGGGGAAATGAAATCAAGTAGTTATATTAAGGAGCTTACACAAACGTTTTCTTGACATTGCTCGGCGTTGTCCAGCATGTCTTCTTGTTATTAGAAGCGTTACTATAACAGACACTGAAACTGCAAAGGCAGCACCCCCAACCACAACGGCTACCAAACCGCCCTTTCTAATACCCTTAGTTTTCTCCTCAAACTTAACTGGAGCAAATAACAAAACAATCAGCTTCCAAATTACTACTTCAGCCATGTCACTATAAATAAGAAGACATTATTCATAAGAATTGAAAGATGAAGTACGTACTATCTGCATATGGTCCAAGTAGAGTGAAATTGAGCAACTCATACGGTCCAAACAAGCTGTTACCAGGAAAGGTCCATGACAGATATTTGCGTCTGATTCTCTCGACTTCGCTAACATTAAAAGTACTGGAGTGGTTTTCGTTGATGCTAGGAAAAAGCTTCAAGTACATCCTTAGACGTGGTCCTTTCTCCCAAGAATATGTATCGATTGACAGTTGATATCGGCTTAAGTTCAAAGAACTAGTCAAGTACACCTCGAAAGGATGGATGTAAGGAGGAAAATAAGAAAAACTAGGGCTCTTCAGACGATAACCGATTCTGAGAGGTGCTGCACAGAAACATGGAAGAGGAGATGCTGGGACATATTCATAGTAACCGTCTCTGGGGCATGCTTGAATTGGACATTTCACTGTTGAGTTATTTAAGTTTGTAAGCATCTTATCCTCTCCAGATTCAGATCCACAGAACAGACTTACATTCAATAAGTTCGCATTTTCGCAGACAGGATTGCCTTCAAGCCTAAAGAAAAACTGCTAAACTTGTAAGGATTTCGGTAATAAAATTAAAAGAAACAAGTATGCATGACCAAAAATGAGTTTTTCTCTATTAATGTGTCAATAAGTGTTAATTATCTGGTATTTAACTGAAATTTCCATTTTACTAGTAACTGTGCACGTGCTGCAGCTATTCAACAAAGCAAGAAGTTTACCTCAAGGTAACATTCACCGGAGGATTTAGATGTCCTTGAATGCTTGAGAATGAATTGTTTCTAAAATCTCTGCATTTTGGATGCGCAGACAAAGGGAAACGATTACCAATGCATTCTATATCATAAGAGCAGAGCTTCGCAATGTGCACCAAAACAAAGCTCATCAAAGATGCATAATGGTTTATAAAAAGTGAGTTCACTACTTTCAGATCTTACAGCTTAAGTCTAGCACTAGTACTGAAGGTAACGTTCTGCCAAATGTCAGTAGGAACAGGACCGGTCAGAAAATTATTCTCGAGACATCTGCATTAAACCATCATTTAGATTCTAAACTCTGCAAAATGTAAATATATTTAAGCAACATTTAACAACAGGAAATATAGAACATTTTTATATGCATATAGGTTCTCACAGAGTCTGAAGTGAAGGAAGGTCTGAGAAACTTGCAGGTATGGTTCCGTTTAGCTGGTTATCCGAAAGATCACTGCAACAAAGAAGAAGTCATCTCTTATTGGGAATTTGTATAGATTTCATTTTTATTAAATAATCAAAAGAAGGTAATAGTACAAATTTCAAAAGATTAACTTATCATTTAGTTAAATATTTACACAATTGGGATATCCAGATTGGAGCAGTTAAAAATACGAGTTTACTTATTTATTGAAACAAGACACTTGATAAGTTGAAATTAGCATTTCACTTACATGGTTGTCATATTATTCGAAAGCTTATTTCTTTGTATGGGTCCAGTAAGATGATTCTGGCTGAGATCCCTGCCACATGAATGCAGATTCAAGAATATGAGTTCAGTTCGGTAGCTAAAATAGGATGGAAATTCGCAGTGTTGCATAAAATAAATGCATCCCACGAAGGTGAATATTAAATATCACACAATAATTAAAAGAGCAAACCAGACATACAAATAGGTAAGATTTGATATCTTGCTAAGATCAGGAACTGCTCCCCGCAAGCCGCAATTTCTGAGACTTCTGAAAGACACCAAGTGAAATAAATAGTATTAGTAGTCTTCAGCAGATTTGTGCAAAAACAAATTGCGTGTACGTTTTAGTCCATAATATTAAAGACAAATTCCAGACAGAGTTAAACTTTGAAGAGAGAATGAGGTATATGTTATAACTGAATTGATGTATTTCTATATCAAGGGCAAGTCCAGTTCTTTATGATTCTTTTAATTCATTAGTGATATAACAAATCACTACCTTTGTAAGCTTAAAGGTTTTCTTTAACTCACTGAATAAACTCTAAGACTTGGTAAATGTTTTACTAACACTCACAATTTCACTAATCTAGAAAAGTTCCCATACGAAGCTGGAATAACAGATCCACCGAAGTCGTTGTTATCAAGCTGACTGCAGAAATGTAGAAAACAATTAATGCCAAAATAACTAGTAGATAAATAAGAAAAATACATGTGTGCCTTATTAAAGTTGGTTACTTGAGATTTTAGAGACAAATGTTTTGCTTGATAAGAAAAAAAGGCATAACACCAATAAAGAAGCAAGTTAAAGCTGGAGTACAATGTCAATAATTAAATCACATAACGAGGAAGATGATTGAAGGTAAGAAAAATACAGTATGCGCAATTCTGGCAAGTTTGAGAATTCTGGAGGAAGATATCCAGATAAGTTATTGTTATCCAAAAGCCTGCAAACAATAAAAAAATTTATATCACCAATGACATACCGGAATATAGAAGTAAGTAAAATAGAGATAACAACCAAAAATAAAAGAAATATACATATGAAATGAGAGCATATTTTATATGAACTTACAAGTGAATCAAAGTGGGTATCTGGGATAACTCCGGAGGAATTTGGCCACTGAGGGAGTTGTTGTTAAGGTGGCTGCACATTACAAACAAGCATGTGAAACTAGTAAAAAATTGTTGAGAAATTCTAAGTGTTCATCTCTATGTAAAGTTAAAATAGCATTTAGCTTGTAGGTTCACTTACAGATGTCTCACACAGCTCATGTTGACAAATGTTTTTGGTATGGGACCAGAAATGTTGTTCTGGTCGAGTTGAAGCCTATTCAGATTTGAGAGGTAGCCAAGTTCATCCGGCAAAGAACCAAATAATTTGTTTCCATTCAATAGTCTGCATAGAAAATGAAAATGTTACGCACAAAGTCAAAAACTAAGGAAATATATGTTTTTTATAATCTTCACCCCAACAATTTAATCATGGACTTAGACTGATATAAAAAGATACAATTAAGAAAAAGATGAACTTTTGTGGTTATCTTCAATAAAGAAACTTATTATTTCTTTATCGAAGAAGAACGATCCAACTTACAGGAGTCTTAGGGGAGAGATACGTCCTATCTCCTTTGGTATAGTGCCGGTCAATTCATTCCACATGAAATCTCTTCCACAAACAAAAGAGAAAAGGTGTTAGCTCCACTGGAAATTAGGTGTCGGGAATGTTTATGCATTTTCAATTTCATATCCCAACTCACAGTATTCTGAGACGAGAAAGTTGGCCAAGTTCAGGCGCTAAAGTTCCAGACAGATTCATATTCAGTAGCTGACTGCACCAATTACAGACAAACTTTTACAAAAATCAACAAAATAAAAGCCAAACAGAAACTCGACCACAAGTCACAACTAGGTGTGGAGAATGCAAGAGAAAACGTACAGTTCCTGAACATGCAAATATCCATCACCCCCAAGATCATTAGTACACAGAATTCCAGTCCAGTTGGCTGTGCAAGGATCCCCTTTGCCCCAATTTCTGAGATTCTTCTTTGGATCAACCAGTTGCTTCTTCACAGCTCGTAATGCACTAACTGCAGTTGGGAGAAATCTTAATAAATAGTAACAAAATTCCAGGGTGCAGCCGCCAACAGATTAAAGATTAGCAATAGTCAAAAGCGAAATCATGTTTTTTTCACCCGTACACCTACAGTAAGATCCCCAGTTTGTAATTAAGAAATAAAGTCCATATTGCTGATCCAGTCATCTCTATCATTATTGCTATTTGGACTTAAATTGTAAGCTTATAAGTTAGATTATCAGTTTTAATCAGAGCTGGAGCTGAGAATGGCAAACCTTCCGAAGGGTGGGTAATAGGAGAAGCAGCCGCAGCAAGACAGAGGCAGAGGGCCAATATGCATACGCCTAATCTCATTCCGCAAATCATTTCCGAGTTGACGAAATTCAAAAGGAACTGTGAGGTTTTAGCAGCTAATTTGGAAGATGAGGGGAAAGGGGTGTTTGGGGAAGTGAGAAAGAAGGTGAAATGGAGATGGAGATGGAGATGGCTGCTGTTGACTTTTTGCCAACCAAGAAGCCATTGTCATGATCATGACTGCTTATGGTTTGTTGATCCACATTTCTGAAAATAACATTTAATCATGCATCAACGGCTGGAGATTAGGAATTAGGATACATATATTTATTTGTTTGTTTGTTTATTCAATATTAGAAGCAAATATCAAAGCCTAACAACTCAGCTCTTTCTTCACCTACCATGCTCCTCCGACACAATTGTATGTTGAGTTTGGTGGGAATTTGTCAACCTTTCAAACCTCTTTATTTTAATTCTAAGGCTTTTATTACAATTAAGTCCTTAAAATATAACACATTTTTCATCCAAGTGTCTCAAGTATTTTTGGTCTAAATAAGCACCTAAAGTATATTTTTTGGTCAAAATAGACATCCTAATTTTTTTTGTCAAAATATGTATCTAAAGTATCCTAAAATGCTGACATGTGACATTGATTAAAAAAATACTTTAAGTATCTATTATAATAAAAAAAACTTTAGGTGCCTATTTTGACCAAAAAATACTTTAAATACCTATTTTGACCAAAAAATATATTTCATGTACTTGTCTTGACCAAAAATTACTTTAAGTACTTAGATGAAAAAATGATGTACTTTATGTATTTATTTGTAACATAAGCCTAATTCTAATGTTCCATAGGAAATATAGACTAAGTCGAGTCAAATCAAATGTTTCAATAGAGAATAAAACACTTTTAGAATTGTTTTTCTTCATTCATAATACTCGAAATCCAAGACTATGAGTAAAAACATTAGACTTTGCTTGGTAGAGAGTAAAAGTGGAAAGGAGGAAGGAGAGAAGAGAAAATTAAAAAAAAATAAGAATTGCTTGGTAGCGTGAAAAATTAGAGGGAAAGGAAATAAGAGGCGAGATAGTTTTCCTTGCTCCTATACAAATAGTTTTCTCTCTAAATTGGGTGAAAAATAGGAAAGAAAAGTGAAAGCTATCCCACTTTAATAATAAAATTATGAAATTATTTTTAAAAATTCTAATTTTATTTTAACCATATTTATAATTAATTTTATGATTCCGTCTAATATTTTTATTATGATTTTATTTTGTTCATTTGAGTCCCTAAAAATTTTATTTAATCTAAAATTCACCCTCATTTGTTTTTTTATTTTATTATTAAATTCAATATTATTAATATAATAATATTTTTATTCACTTTAGTCCCTAAAATATTTATTTAATCTGAAATTGAACCCTATTTGTCTCTAATTTTTATAATTTTATCTAATATTTTTACTATGATTTTATTTTTGTTAAATTTAATCCATAAAATTTTATTTAATTTGGAATTGACCTCTATTTTATAATTCAGTCCATTGCCTTATATTAGCAAACTTTACATTTCAGTCACTATTTTTATAATTTGTTGAGTTGATCATACAATTGCAAATGGCCAAGAGGGGGGTGAATTGGCGATAAAAATTTGAAAGGTGGAAATTTGGAAGAATTAAAATTGAGACACAAAGCAATTAGAGTGGTTCAAGTTCTCCAATGAATTATACATCTAAACTTATGGACCAATTTCCAAAACAATAAATTTTTAAGTACTCTTTAAAGTCTCACTATTAACAAGTATTTTAAACAAAAGACAAGTTCGGAAAAGGATAAATTTTTCTAAGTCTTTCCTATAAGTTTTCAAGCCAAACTATACAAAAACGCCCAGGCGTATCGATACCCTTAGGTGTATCGATACGGGTTTTAGCCACTGGAATTTTAATGGACTTAGCGTACCGATACGGTATTACCCCGTATCGATACGATATTCATCTGAGCAACTCTTTCAATGATACCGTACCGATACGCTTTGCAACTGTATCGATACGATAAGCTTATCTTTGCAAAAGCTTTGCATTTAATTTTCGAACGTTAACTTGTCAGTTGGTTGGTTTCCCAATTTTTAAAAGACCGTTATACCGTACCAATACGCTTGGTATGTGTATCGATACGATCTTTAAGAAAACCAAACTTGGGATTCCAGTGAGCAAATACCGTATCGATACAGCCCTCCATAGCGATACGCCCCTTAAAACAGTACTGGTACGCCTTCTATGCGTATCGATACGCTTTGTTTTCAGTCACAACGGCTCTTTCCTCTTTGATGTAGGTATCGATACGGTCCTTACGAGTACCGATACGGTAGGCAGTAGAGCTGCATTTATTGCGGGAAAAATGCTCTCAACGGCTCTATTGATGATCTCAACTACCCAAACGGCTAGAATTCAATACAAGGGTATAAAAACAAGTCTCGATTGAACAAGCAACAACTATTGAACCTACAAGCAACATCAAAGCATCAAATCCAAACCCTAATGCCTTTCATAGTCAAATTCTTGTACCCAACTCTTGTGTTCCTATTGTAATCTTGTATTGTGAGTTTGGGGAGTGTGAAATTGTATTTGGGTAAACATTCATCCTTTGAGAGGAACTTTTAGAGTTTACCAAGTTCATCTCTTTGTAAAAGTGAGTGGATTAAGCTTTGGGTAGAAAGCTTAATCAAATTGTAAGGTTACCTCCTCATCCAAGAAAAGGGGAATAATTCAAGTAGTGAATTGGTTGAAAATCCTTAGTGGGAACTAAGATAGTGGATGTAGAGTTCATTTGGAGAATTTGAACCACTCTAACCTCTTGTGTCACATTTTATTTTTCACCTTTATCTCCTACCAAAATTTTAATTGTCAATTCACCCCCTCTTGGCCATTTGCAATTGTGTGATCAACTCAACAATTGGTATCAGAGCTACACTCATTGGAAGGATTACAACCCTCTTGAGTCGATTCTAGAAGAGTTTGATCAACAACTAGTCAAGCAATGGCATCCACCTCCAACTCCAACCTCTACGAGTCCCAATCTACTACCAAGCCACCATTCTTCAATGGGGATAACTACCCATATTGGAATAATAGGATGAGGCTCTTCATCAAGTCTACCGACTACATAGTGTGGGATGTGGTTGAAGAAGGTCCATACATTCTAATAAAGAGAGATAGTGAAGCAAGACTTGTCCCAAAGGTGAAAGCCGAAATGACGAAAGGTGAACGAAGAAGGATGCAAGAAAATGATAAAGCTATTCATGTCATCTTTTGTGCACTTGGTTCGGATATCTACTCCAAGGTGTCTTCGATCGAGAATGCCAAGGAAGTTTGGGACACCCTCGAGACAACATATGAGGGAACTAGCGATGTCAAGGAAACCAGAATCGGGCTACTCAATCTAAGCTACGAAAATTTCAAAATGGATCCCGATGACAGTGTTTCCAAGATGTTTGATCGATTCTCAGTCATTGTCAACAGATTGAAGGGCTTCGGTGAGATCATCCCCAAAGACAAGCTAGTGAGGAAATTGTTGTACTCTATTCCGAAATCATGGGATAGCAAGAGAACGACTATTATTGAAGCTCGAGATTTGAAGACTCTCAAGCTTGATGCTCTTGTTGGATCTCTACTCACCCATGAGATCATGAGGAAGGGAAGAGAAGAAGAAAAGAAAATGTAAGAGAAGAAGCTTGAGAAGAAGAAAATTGGAATCGCTCTTAAAGCTTCATATCATGAAAGTGATTCTAGCGAAGATGAAGATGAGGAAATGGCCATGTTGGCTAAACGGTTCACTCGCTTTATGAAGTCCAATCGTGGGAGAAAGTTTGTTAGAAAATGAGACTTCAAAAGCAAGAGTAAGGAAGAGGAGAAGGACCAATCACTTGCTATGAATGCAAAAAATCCGGCCATATCCGTTCCAAATGTCCTCAATTGAAGAGGAAGAGTTTTGGGAAGAAGAACAAGCTCAAAGCTCAAGTGGCAACTTGGAGTGACGAGGAGTCATCCGAGGAGGAGGAAGTGGCCAATCTTTGTCTCATGGCCATTGATGATGAACCAAAGGTAAATCCTAACTCATCTAATTTTGATTTTACCTTTGATGAGCTTCAAGATGCTTACGATGAATTGCAAGAGGTTTATGATGAGTTAGTTGGAAAATATAAGGAATCCATTTTGAGAAACAAGAAAAACATTTCCGATTTGAAAATCAAAATGAAACATTTTCAAAAACTAACTCCGAATTGGAAAAGAAGGTTTTGTACTTAGTGAATCTTTCAAATGATCTTAAAAAGAAAAACCTTGAACTTGAAAAACTTCTTTCCGATTTTCAAGATTATCACACAAAGGAAGTGGATAATCTTAAAACATCTATTGCTATTGGGAAAAATCATTTTGAAAAGGGAAACTCTTCTAAATCCCAATATGTAAAAAGAAAACCTTTTATTCCTAAACAAAGAAATTTTCATAAGCAATCTAGAGGTCAAAGGGTTAGAAGTGTTTGGGTTCCTAAGGAACTCATTATTTCTAATAATATGAATGCTATTGCTTCTTGGATTCCTAAGGGAACCAAAGTTTTGAAGGCTAACACACATGGACCCAAAATGATTTGGGTACCAAAAATCAAGGCCTAATTTCTTTATTTGTAGGGGGAGCATTGCTACAAGGCCAAAGCTTCAAGCCAAAACTCGTGGTACCTTGATAGTGGATGCTCAAGACATTTGACCGGTGACAAGAGTAGATTCGTGGAACTAAAGCCAAAAAGTGGCGGAGTGGTAACTTTCGGTGACAACTCCAAAGGCCACATTGAAGGAATGGGCTCCATTGGTAATCACTCTTCTATTTTCATTGAAAATGTTTTCTATGTCAACGATCTTAAACATAACTTATTGAGCATTAGTCAATTATGTGATAAGGGTTTTAATGTTTTATTTGATAAAAGTGGTTGTAAAATTGTGAACATTAAAACAAATCAATTAATGCTCATAGGACATAGAATAGGAAATATCTACATGGTGCATTTAGATGACATCCATTCATCTCATACATGCTTAGTTGCACATGATGAACATGACTCATGGCTTTGGCATAGAAAATTAGGACATGCTAGCATGAGTGTTTTAGAGAAATTAATTTCCCTTAATCTAGTTAGAGGTTTACCCAAACTTAAGTTTTGCAATGATAAAATTTGTGATGCATGTTCAAAGGGTAAACAACATAGAACTTCATTTAAATCCATTAATGATATCTCTACTAGTAGATGTTTACAATTGATTCATATGGATCTTTTTGGGCCTATTAGAACAATGAGCTTGGGTGGTAAATCATATGCCTTTGTACTTGTAGATGACTATTCTAGGTTTACTTGGGTTCTATTCTTAAGTACAAAAGATGAGGCTTTAGAAAAATTTAATCACATTTTCTAAAATAACTCAAAATGATCTTGAACTTAAAATTTCTTACATTAGAAGTGATCATGGAACCGAATTTCAAAATCTAGGTTTTGAAGAGTTTTTAAATGAAAATGGGATTAGCCATAATTTTTCCGCACCTCGCACTCCTCAACAAAATGGGGTAGTTGAGAGGAAAAATCGAACTTTAGAAGAAATGGCTAGAACCATGCTTTGCGAAAATATTTTACCTAAATATTTTTGGGCGGAAGCCACAAATACCGTTTGCTATATTATAAATCGAGTAATGATTAGGCCAATTTTGAAGAAAACACCTTATGAGATTTTAAAATCTAAGAAGCCTAACATTAGTTATTTTCATCCTTTTGGTTGCAAGTGTTTTGTCTTGAATAATGGTAAAGAAAATTTAGGTAAATTTGATGCTAAAAGTGATGAAGTTATTTTCTTAGGGTACTCTTTAAACTCTAAAGCCTATCGTGTATTTAATAAAAGAACTCTAGTAGTTGAAGAATCTATACAAGTTGTTTTCGATGATAACCTCCTTCCAAGGAAGGAATCTTGTGATGATGATGATGTAGGAATTCTTGATGCCATTGATGGAGGACAAACGTCAAAGGTGGATGAGATTCCAACTAAAGATGAAGATGCACAAGATCCACCTCTTGAAGCCTTGAAGGACTTGGCTCTTGAGAAAAAGGAGGTATCTTACCCAAGGGAGTTCAACTATGTCAAAGGTGGTGAAATCTTGGGTGATCCATCCAAGGGGGTAACCACTAGATCTTCTCTCAAATTAATGAACCATGTTGCATTTCTTTCATGCATTGAGCCTAAAAATATTAAAGAATCTTTAAAAGATGACTTTTGGATTTTGGCCATGCAAGAGGAATTAAATCAATTTGAGAGAAGTAAAGTTTGAACATTAGTTGAAAGGCCTAGTAATCAATCTACTATAGGAACTAAATGGGTGTTTAGGAATAAACTAGATGAAAGTGGTAATATAGTTAGAAACAAGGCTAGGCTTGTTGCTCAAGGCTATACCCAAGAAGAGGGAATTGATTTTGATGAGACATATGCACCCGTAGCTAGGATGGAAGCCATTAGGATGCTTTTAGCATTTGCATGTTATAATGATTTCAAGCTTTTTCAAATGGATGTGAAAAGTGCCTTTTTAAACGGTTTTATAAATGAAGAAGTGTATGTTGAACAACCACCGGGTTTTGAGGATTCAAAATTTCCAAACCATGTGTTCAAACTAACTAAAGCTCTCCATGGTTTAAAACAAGCCCCTAGAGCTTGGTATGAGAGACTTTCAAATTTTTTAATTGAAAAGGGTTTTGAAAAAGGTAAGGTGGACACTACACTTTTCATAAAAAGATATAATAATGACATCTTAGTAGTACAAATCTATGTTGATGACATCATTTTTGGTTCTACTAACGAATGTTATTGCAAAGATTTTTCTAAGCTAATGCAAGGTGAGTTCGAGATGAGCATGACGGGGGAGCTCTCATTCTTTTTGGGACTCCAAATCAAACAAAGGAAAGATGGCACCTTCATAAATCAAGCTAAGTACGTGAACGATATGCTCAAAAAGTTCGGCTTGGAGAATGCAAAACCTCAAGCCACACCTATGAGCTCTTCCATAAAGCTTGACAAAGATGAAGGAGGTAAGTGTATTGATTCTAAGCTTTATAGATCCATGATAGGTTCTTTGCTTTACCTTACCGCGAGTAGACCAGATATCATGTTTAGAGTTTGCTTGTGTGCTAGGTTTCAAGCTAGTCCTAGAGAATCACACTTAGTTGCCATTAAGAGAATTTTTAGATACCTTAGAGACACACCTAACTTAGGCCTTTGGTATCCTAAAGATTACTCCTTTATCCTTCATGCTTATTCGGATGCGGATTATGGGGGTGTAAGATAGATAGGAAAAGTACTTCCGGGACATGCCAATTCTTAGGTAGTATGCTCGTATCTTGGTTATTTAAGAAACAAAATATCGTAGCCTTATCTACCACCAAAGCGGAGTAGATATCCTTAGGGGGTTGTTGTGCTCAAGTCCTTTGGATGAAGCAACAACTCTTAGATTATGGTGTTGAAGTAGAAACTATACCCCTTAGGTGTGACAACACTAGTGCCATTTGTCTCACTAAGAATCCCATCCAACACTCTAGAACCAAACACATAGAAATTAGACATCATTTCATTAGAGATCATGTGTTGAAAAATGATGTTGTTTTAGAGTATGTTGACACCTTGAACCAATTAGCGGATATATTCACAAAGTCGTTAGATAAAGAGCGTTTTTGGACCCTTAGGAGAGAGTTAGGTTTAACTAGCCTTTCTTGACCCCTTCTAGGTACCAAAATGTCAAAAATTTGCTTGAAATTGTTTGTGATTCATGCTTGTGTTAATTTGACTCCTTTTGCTTCTATGCATTTTGCTAAGGGGAGTATGCATTAAGTTTAGCCATTAAAACTTGTTCCTAGGACATTTACATGCATATAGGGACGTTTAAAGTTGGATTTTTGCACTAAAATCTGTCAAAAATGCCTTATCTGGTAAAGGCGTATCGATACGGGTTCATCACTGGGAAGTCTTTGAAGTTCAATGTGTATTGATACGACCCGCGTATCGATACGGTTAAGTCAAGGGAGTTAATCTAGGTCAAGTCGTACCGATACGGTCCCGCGTATCGATACGGTAGTAACGACAAATAAAAAAAATAGGGTTAAAGCATATCGATACGATATACACACGTACCGATACGGTCTCGACAGAGAGGCTATTTAGGGATGCATCTTCAAAACGCTTTAAAATTAAAAACCCATCTTTTCTCTTCAAAACCCTAGCTGCAACCCTCTATAAAACCCCCCTCAAACCTTCAATTTTTTTGCATCAAACTTAAAAATTCTTTGAGGGTTTTTGATCTCCACATCAAAGCTAAGCTTTGTCAACAATCTTGTGCATTCCCATCAACACATTCATCCAATCTAAAGTTCAAGGTATAAAAATTTTCTCTTTTATTTTCTTTTATTTTCGTTTGATTTGTATAATTGTTTCAACTTAATTTTTGTACAAAACATACTTTTATATTATGGGTTTCAATTTCTTCATCAAAATTTTTCAAAAATCAATTTTTTTCATTCGAATATATTTTCTATTAGTATTTTTTTAATATGTTTTTTTAACATTTTCTCAAATTTGTATATATTTATTTAAATACAATTTTCCTTTACAATTACCTTGAATTATTAGAATTTATTGGTTTGAATGAGATGTTAATTGCATACATATTCAAATCGTTTTGATGTGTTTTCAGGGTTATGGCACCAAAAAAGAGAGCTAAACGTTATCTTGCTACTTCTGATCCTAGTGAGGATGCCGAGGGTAACCCTAAACCTAATCTCCCTCATATTCTTAGTTGTAGTTTTCCTGACAATGCCGATATGTCTCGTTACAAACTATTTCAAGGCATGATCCTTAGGGAAGAACGTGTTGTGTCTGTCCCGTTTTTAAGTTCTGCACGTTTTAAATTCCAATACCTCCCTTTAATTAAGCAATGGAAATTTCTAATTTTTTTAAGCATTCCTCCTATTCTATATAGGAATTTGGTCATCATATTCTTTTCAAATGCTTTATGTGTTCATAATGAACCTAGAGAACATGTCATTGCTATTGAATCCTTTGTTATGGGAAAACCATTAAAATTGATCAAAATGTTTTATGTACGACTTTTGGTTTTGAAAACATTGGTATTGATGATGAGAAGTCCTTAGGTACATGTCCTTTAGGCTCAGTCAAAGTCTTAAATGCTTAAGACCGAATCCTTCATCTTCTTACTTCTTGGTTTTTGCGTCCATCGGGAGGAAAATTTTCTACTATTCGTCAAGTCGATGATTTTTGGCTTAGGTGCTTTAGGGAAGGTCAATGTCCAAACCTTTGTCAAATTATGTTTGCCGACCTTGTCTATCTAGTCCAACACCGTCACACCGAACAAGTCAAATCTTTTTACTACTCTACGACTTTGAGTTACCTTTTCCATTCCCTTGACATTGATTGTTCCCATGACTATCCCAAACCCCTTGGCCTACCCATAGATGAGCGTTCTCTCTCGTGCCGGCTTTTCTTATGTTGATAATGATTGGGTTCGTGTCACTCAAGCTCTTCCACAAGATGCTCCGGTCGATGCTTCTCATGCTTCTTCAAGCTCTCACCACGCTCCGTTGAATCCTCTTCCATGGGCACCCTAATGACATTCCTCAATGAGAAGTTCACTACAATGGAAGTCGGGTTTATCGCTATGGACACTAGATTCACCTCCTTGGAAGATCGCGTCAGAGGTATCGAGAATAAAATGGACGCCATGTCTCTTCGACAAAACTCCATGGATATCTCTCTCACTGCCTTCCATGGTGCTTGGCTTAACCAAAATCGGAGGAGTCGACCCACTCAAGACGATGAAGATGAAGAGGACGAGGAAGATGATGATGATGGGGCGGACGAGTAGTTTTTGCATACCATCATGGCATTTAGTCTTTTATCTTTTGTTATTGCACCTTTGTTTTAGGATCTAAGTTTATGCCTTTTATCTATGTCTTAGGATTTAAGTTTGGATTATTATGTTGCTTTTCCTTTGAAGTTGCATTTGAACTATTATGTTTGCTTTAAATTTAATGAATTAATTGTTGCTATTATCCTTGTGTTTATATTTGATCTAACAAATAGGGGGAGAAAGATTATAGAGTCAATTCTTTATTTTTGAAAATCCATCTTAAATTAAGGGGGAGAAAGCTTTTCAAAAGTTTTAAAAACTTAAAAATTTTATATGTGGTTTTATTATATCAAAAAGGGGGAGTTTGTGAAACCAAAATTGATTTTGATATAACATCTAAACTTATGGACCAATTTGCAAAACAATAAATTTTTAAGTACTCTTTAAAGTCTCATTATTGACAAGTATTTTAAACAAAACACAAGTTCTGAAAAGGATAAATTTTTCTAAGTTTTTCCTATAAGTTTTCAAGCCAAACTATACAAAAAACGCACAGGCGTATCGATACAGATTTTAGCCACTGGAATTTTAATGGACTTAGCGTACCGATACGGTATTACCCCGTATCGATACGATATTCATCTGGGCAACTCTTTCAATGATACCGTATCTTTGCAACTGTATCAATACGATAAGCTTATCTTTGCAAAATCTTTGCATTTAATTTTTGAACGTTAACTTGTTAGTTGGTTGGTTTCCCAATTTTTAAAAGACCATTTTACCGTACCTGTACGCTTGGTATGTGTATCGATACGATCTTTAAGAAAACCAAACTTGGGATTCCAGTGAGCAAATACCGTATTGATACGGCCCTCCGTAGAGATACGCCCCTTAAAACTGTACCGGTACGCCTTCTATGCGTATCGACACACTCTGTTTTCGGTCACAACGGCTCTTTCCTCTTTGATGCAGGTATCGATATGATCCCTACGAGTACCGATACGGTAGGCAGCAGAGCTGCATTTATTGCGGGAAAAATGCTCTCAACGGCTCTATTGATGATTCCAACTACCCAAACGGCTAGAATTCAATACAAGTGTATAAAAACAAGTCTCAATTGAACAAGCAACAACTATTGAACCTACAAGCAACATCAAAGCATCAAATACAAACCCTAGTTCCTTTCATAGTCAAATTCTTGTACCCAACTCTTGTGTTCCTATTGTAATCTTGTATTGTGAGTTTGGGGAGTGTGAAATTGTATTTGGGTAAACATTCATCCTTTGAGAGGAACTTTTAGAGTTTACCAAATTCATCTCTTTGTAAAAGTGAGTGGATTAAGCTTTGGGTAGAAAGCTTAATCAAATTGTAAGGTTACCTCCTCATCCAAGAAAATGGGAATAATTCAAGTAGTGAATTGGTTAAAAATCCTTAGTGGGAACTAAGGTAGTGGATGTAGAGTTCATTTGGAGAACTTGAACCACTCTAACCTCTTGTGTCACATTTTATTTTTCACCTTTATCTCCTACCAAAATTTTAATTGCCAATTCACCCCCTCTTGGCCATTTGCAATTGTGTGATCAACTCAACAAAACGGTAGCTTTGGGCAGGGATGATGGGCATAGAATTCTCTGACCAAAGTGATGTTGGCCATCTCCGGTTTCTGTGCGAACATCTCTCATCCCTTGCGGTTGATGGTTTCGAACAAGGTAGACTCTAAGCCAAGGTCTCCTATCTGCTTCATGTAGTGGAAACCTTGCTCATCCCAAATTGCCTGCTTGGAGAAGTGATCATTGTATCTTTTCTCGTCTGCCCTGGAGCAAAATCTTTGGTAAGTGGGCTTGGGTTGGGATGCGAATGCCATGTGAGACGATTGTAATTAACTGAAACTTGAAAGAGAATTTGTGAGAAGAGAGAGCAATGGACTTAAGAAGAATATAGCAAGGAGATGAAAGTAAAGTAAATGAATGGGGTGAGAGAGGTTTAAATAAAGGTTGCCAAGAGGTGTCGTGGCGGCATTAAATGTCCAACGGTCCAGTTGTCTCACGCATGTTACGGGATTTCTGCCCGTTACTTTTGTAGCCGTTGGTAGCTAGCCGTTAGTGGGTAACTGGACATTACGCACTTTTTGCGCTGGGCCGCACTTGGCTTTCTTGGCAGGATGGTGGGCGGGCTCCTTGCTGGGCCTTCTTCTTGATCCAACTCTTTTATTTCTAACCCTGGAATAAAAATAAAATAATAAAATAAGTTCTGAAAAATAAAATCAAGACCTAGTCCTAAGGAAAATAAATTGCAATGAGTTAATCTCTAATCCTAATGCATAAAATCAAAGTAAAGAAAATATAAAAATAAAAATTAAGTTATGTTGGGAGTGCATTTGGGTGCATCTCCTAGACATAACCACTTCCTGAGGTGATTTGGCTTGTCCTTCCCTCCTGGGGTCCTCTTGTTCTTTAAGGTAACATGTTGTTGGATCCTTCAACCTGCCCTTGGGTCTGTCGCGACAGCTGCTGCCTTAGCCTATCTCTGTGCAGATTTTGGCGGCCTCAACATCCATGCATCCTTTCTTTTCTTTTTTTTGAGGGTTGTAACACATTTAACTTGATGCTCTGGTTGTCTACCCTCATGGTCAGCTCCCCATGTTCCACGTCTATTAGAGTTCTGCCCGTGGCCAAGAATGGTCGCCCAAGGATGATAAGGGCTTTTTCATCGACCTCACAGTTTAAGATGAGCAAATAAGCTGGTAGAATAAGGTTGCCCACCTTTACTAGGATGTCTTCGATTTTGCCATCCGGTTGCACAAAAGAGTGATCGGTAAGTTTTAGCATGATGGAGGTAGGTTTGGCTTGCCCAATTCCCAGTTTGTCGAAGATTGCCTTAGGCATTAAGTTGATTTTGGCTCCTAAGTCACACAAGGCTTTTGTTTCATGCTTGCTGCCTATTCTGCATGGAATAACAAAGCTGCTTGGGTCTGTTTGCTTGGGCTGCAGTTTGTTGTGCAGCATGGTCATGAACTCCTTTGTTACATCAACTGTTTCAAATTCCCCAATTTTCTTCCTTTTAGAAACCATGTCCCTGAGGTATTTGGCATAGTTGGGCATGTTCTGAATGGCTTCTATAAGAGGGATATTTATATGCACCTGCTTTAGAATATCCAAGAACTTCCTGAATTGGTGCTCCTGTTTCTGTTGCTTAAGCCTCTGGGGGAAAGGTGCTGGCAAGCATATGTCCTCTTTTTGTTCTTTGCAGGGGAACTTTATCTGTGGAGGATCATCTGCTTTAGGATTGCTGTCAGGTTCAGCTGCCGCTGGTGTTGATGCTGCCGTGGTAGGTGGTTCTTTCTGTGCTGGTTGTTTCTCTGCTTGCTTCTCCACCCTGGGTTCATCCAACCGCTTCCCACTTCTGGTTGATATGACTTTACATTGTTCATAAGTGGGCTTGGCTACTACCTCTGTACTGCTGGATGCTGCTCCCATTGTTCCGCTGCTAAAGATCTTCGTGAACTGCCCAAATTGGGTTTCCAAGTTCTTTATCGCAACCTCTTGGTTGTTCATCTTCATCTCTTTCCTGTCCATGAAAGATTCAGTTTTATCAATAAACTTATTAGTGCGAACAATAAAATCACTAGTTCTAGACATAAAATTGAATCGTGGTTGAGCATTTGTTGGTACCATTCCCATGCTTCATACATCGGCTCATCATCCTTTTTTTGGAAAGCTGTTATCTCGTTTCTCAATTTGTCTATGACATTGGATGGGCTGAAACGATCCAAAAAATCTTTGCACAGCTCTGTCCATGTGGTGAATGACCATGTTGGCTGGTTGTTTAACCACTACTTTGCCCTATACCTCAGTGAATAGGAGAATAACCTCAGCCTAAGCACGTCTTGGTGGACTCCGTGTATCTTGAATGCCTTGTAGATGTCCAGGAATCATTTTAAGTGCTGCCGAGCATCTTCTATGGCAGTCCCTCCAAATTGACCCAACGTGTTGATCATGTTGAACATCACGGGCTTCAGCTCAAAGTGATCCACCTCAATCTCAGGTTCTGTCACTGTCGGCTCGAACCCTCTGAAGTCATGTTCCAAGTAATCCCTGGTGGTTCGAACATACTGTGGCTGTCTGGGCGGCACTTGCTGTTCTCTGGGCGGCGGGTCTTGCTGCCCATCCCAGCCGATATGGGCATTGTTGGTAGGGTTGTCGTTTTCCATGTTTACCTTTGCTTTTCTTTCTTCTTTAGTTTTTCCTAGGGCTGATCTGAGTTCATTCTTTAGCTCTCTTCCTCTTCGTTCTACATCGTCTTAGAAAACAGTTTCTCCTTTTGGATTCACCCTGGTCATGCACTAGCAAAGGAAACTGTAAAATTCTTTTTTTCGATTAAAAATAAAAACTAAAAATAAAATTAAATGCAAAGAAATAGAAGTGCAGAAATTGAAAACGAATTTCGTTGTTACCAATCCCCGACAACGGCGCCAAAAACTTGTAGAGCATTTGGGTGTTCTCTATTTATGAGCGCAAGTGCACACTCTTGTCAAGTTATAGTATAAACGATATCGTCTCCCACAGGGATTGGACAGCTTGATTTGAATTGTTGTTCCTGCACAAGAAAAAGTAAATGCACAATTAATTTGATTGTTGAGAAGAAAAGTAAAACAAAAACACAAGTAATAAAAAGGGAAGAAATCAAGTGGATAGAATGGGCAGGGTTATGCTGCTGCTTAATGTGGAACTGCGTTGAATAGGACAAGTTGTTTTGCGCTGCCAGACTCTGCTGCCTCGGCGGGGGATGGCAGGTAGACTGCTGAGACCCTCTTGCTGCCTCGGCAGGGGAATGGAACTGTGTCTCGGCGGCAAACTCGGCAGAACTACAAGGCTCAGCAAAACGCTTCGAAAGTGATCCCACTTATGTCTAAGTCAGAATTCAGTTGATGCCCACTGCAGATAATACCAGTCGCGGCGTGAATCGTGCAAAGACAGCAATGTTAACTCATCCTCTTTTAGCCGCCTTAAACCATAACATATGTCTAGGTTAGATTGATCGCACCGTCTATAGATGAAATCGTACTTACTCCTTTCGTGAGTTCGACTCTCTCGATATCGAACAAATGGATAGAATTCAACTAATCTTTCGCCTTAATTGAAAACTATGAAGAACATAGAATAAGTTAACCTTGAAGTTTTATTTGCAAAAACAAACTTAAAAATTCTAAACAATTGTTCTTACACTAATTACAACATAACCTAAACCCAAGGAGAATTTAGAACATAATGGCGGCAAGAAAACCTAAAACTATGCCTAAGGAAAACCTAACTTGTCTTGAAGTAATATTACAATGAGTATGCATAGGCATTAGCTAGGTCTAGTCCTTCTTGAAGTAGAAGTCTTCAAAGTAGCTTTTGCATTAAATGTGACTTTAAACTCTGACTTCTTTGAGTTGAATGTGGACTTTATCATGTTGCCTTGCTCCGCAAGTAATCTCGAGTTTTTCCTTCGGCGTCTCTACCTACTGCTACAGACGTAGGAAAATTTAGTGGACAACATCGATAGAATCAGGATTTTCTGCTCTACATATCGCACTCCGGTTCTCCAACTCCATAGTCTACTGTCTTGGGCGGCAGATTGGGCGGTGGAAGCTACTCGACAACTGTTGTTTCTATTTGGAACTGCATCAGTACAACTCTTTGGTATGTTGCCTCAGCATCATGTCCTCAGCTCCTCTTTCCTCTGTCAGCCTTTAGTACCTGAAACTAACACTAAGCTAAAATAGTACCTTTTCTTCACCAAGTAAAAGATAATCCATAAAAGCATGGAAAAGTAAGGAAATACTATAAAATGCAATACATGGTCCTAATTATGCCTGGAATGCATTCAAAAACAACAATAATATGAGATGGGATGGGCATGAAATATAGAACTTTTGGACACTTTACACTCATGCTAGCATGTCCTAATTTTCTATGCCAAAGCCATGAGTCATGTTCGTCATGTGCAACTAAACATGCATGAGATGTATGAATGTCATCTAAATGCACCATGTAAATATTGCCTATTCTATGCCCTATGAACATCAATTGATTTGTTTTAATGTTCACTATTTTGCAACATTTTTTATCAAATAGAACATTAAAACTTTTATCACATAATTGACTAATGCTCAACAAATTATGTTTAAGACCGTTGACATATAAGACATTTTCAATAAAAATAGAAGAGTGATTACCAATGGAGCCAATTCCTTCAATGTGGCCTTTGGAGTTGTCACCGAAAGTTACTACTCCACCACTTTTTGGCTTTAATTCCAAAATCTACTCTTGTCACCGGTCATGTGTCTTGAGCATCCACTATCAAGGTACCATGAGTTTTGACATGAAGCTTTGGCCTTGTAGCAATGCTCCCCCTACAAACAAAGAAATTAGGCTTTGGTTTTTGGTAACCAGATCATTTTGGGTTCATGTGTGTTAGCCCTCAAAACCTTGGTTCCCTTAGGATTCCAAGAAGCAATAACATTCATATAATTAGAAATAATGAGTACCTTAGGAAGCCAAAGACTCCTAATTCTTTGACTTTTAGATTGCTTAGAAAAATATCTTTGTTTAGGATGAAAATGTTTTCTTTTTTACATATTGGGTTTTAGAGGAATTTCCTTTTTCAAAATTGTTTCTCCCAATAGTAATAGAAGTTTTAAGATTATCCACCTCCTTTGTGTGATAATCTTGAAAATCGGAAAGAAGATTTTCAAGATCAAGATTTTTCTTCTTATGATCATTTGAAAGATTTATTAAGTATAAAATCTTCTTTTCAAATTCCGAGTTAGATTTTAAAAGAGACTCATTTTGAATTTTTAAATCGGAAATATTTTTCTTGTTTCTCAAAATTGTCTTCTTATAATTTTCAACTAACTCATCATAGACCTCTTGCAACTCATCATATTCATCTTGAAGCTCATCATAGGTAAAATCAAAATTAGATGAGTTGAGGTTTACCTTTGGATCATCATCAATGGCCATGAGACAAAGGTTAGCCACTTCCTCCTCCTCTTCGGATGACTTCTCGTCACTCCAAGTTGCCACTTGAGCCTTGAGTTTGTTCTTCTTCCCAAAACTCTTCCTCTTCAATTGAGGACACTCAGAATGGATGTGGCCAGATTTCTTGCACTCATAGCAAATGATTTGGTCCTTCTCCTCTTTTTTACTCTTGTTCTTGAAGTCCCCTTTTCTATTGAACTTTCTCCCTAGGTTGGACTTCATGAAGCGAGTGAATCGTTTGGCCAACATTGTCATCTCCTCATCTTCACCTTCGCTAGAATCGCTTTCATGATATGAAGCTTTAAGAGCGATTCCAATCTTCTTCTTCTCAACCTTCTTCTCCTCCATTTTCTTTTCTTCTTCTCTTCCTTTCTTCATAATCTCATGGGTGAGTAGAGATCCTGTAACCCCCTTAGCCCGGCCTAGACGCTTGACCCGAACTACGAAGATTACATGGGGAAAACCAAAGTCAACCCGAAAGTCAACCTTGGTTAACGACCCTTTTTTTATTTTAATCTTGTCTAGATGCGCATTAAGCCTATGTGAAAGCTTAAGAACCTCGGAAGAGAAAAACACAGCGATCGGAAAACGTTTAAGGACTCAATTGCAAGAATTACACATTTAGGGACCAAAATGTAAATTTTGGAAAACATAAGGACTTTTTAGATTTTAGTTTTACCGAACCCTAAATAATCATTTTACAAGCCTCTCTGCCAAATTTCATCTTAAGAAGACATCCCAAGCTCAAGAAATTGCAATTACAACTTTCAGGACTAAAATGTAAAGCATGCAGACTTCACCCGTTTCGAAACACTGACAACCGTATCGAAACACCCGTGTCGAACGCCCGTACAGAAACGGTGTTGACCGTTTCGGTACGCGGGTATGTTCCGAAACCAGTTCCGAAACAGACACTTCCAATAGCTAAAGTGTTTCGAAACACTTCTAACCGTTCCGAAACGTCCAGGCCATTTCAGGGACCCGCTTCGAAACAGCTAAGGGTGTTTCGATACACCCTGCCCAGAAACTGCAGAAACTTCTGGTTTTTCGCTTCAAAACACCGTCAAACATACTTCAATTCATTCCACAACATATCAACAACATGCTAAACATTAAAACCATCATTTTACATCAGAAGCTAGATACATTACAAGCATTAAGCACACCTACTCATTTATCACATTCAACACAAGATCTCACTTTTAACCAAAGAGCATAACTATAACAAAAGTGGAGATGAAGATCCAAATATCACAAAACAATCATCAACAAGTGTCAAACCATAAACCGAACTTGCTCAAGATAAACAATCTCATTACACAACAACGTAAAAGATTCCCCCCCCCCTCCATTGCCTTTATTATCTATAGCTATAAACCAAAACATACTTCTCAAGTGGAGCTCTTCTTGAATCCCTTGCTTCTTGTTGTCCCAAATTCATTTATCTGCATTGATGGACAAAAAGGAGCGTAAGCACATAATGCTTAGTGAGGAATGCTCAAAACCAAAACACCATCAATGCAGCAAACCATAAAACCCTCTTTAAAGGAAATCACATCTCAATAAACAAAAGTATTGTTTGAAAACCTCATTTGAACCACCAATACCTTAAATTATGCATTGCTCAATATAAAGACCAACATTAAACTCAAATGCATTAAGCAACTCAACCCCAAATAACATTCTTAAAATAACTTCTGTTAAACCCTTTTCGTGCATAAATGCTTTGTGCAAAGTTTAAACCAATTTCCATGGAAACCATTTCCACTCCACACGTTTCCGTTCTCATGCTTGAAAACCAATTAAAAAAACACCATTTGAAAACTCATGTATCAAATATCTATCTCATGCATCCTACCAATGCAAAACTCATGGCAAAGCCACACATGCTTGTCACTCAAAAGCATTTCATAAACTCAAGATCTCCTTCTGAAAACCACATGTACCATCTAGCTATCTCATGCATACAACCTATGCAAAACTCATGGCAAAGCCACTTATGCTTGTTACACAAAAGCATTTCATAATCTCACTATATCAATGCAATTCTCATAGCATAACACATTTCAAGCATTGGTACATGTTACATACATTCTCATATATTGGCATTTACATATTCTATTGTACACGAATATGCGGACAACTCACTAGACACTTCCGGTGGCATCTACCATCACCGTACTCACATGGCGGTTTCTACTCCCGCCCAAAAGCTTGAGTGTTTCATCAAGTCCTACCCCGATGGTATGCCCCTCGTCGGTCTCATGGCAATAACTCTTGTTGCCAAAAAGCTCGGATGTTTCATCGAGTCCTACTTCGATGGAATGCCCATCATCGGTCTCATGGCAATAACTCTTGTTGCCAAAAAGCTTGGATATTTCACCAAGTCCTACTCCAATGGAATGCCCATCATTGGTTTCTCTCTTTGGAACGAATCCCAAGAGCACGTACGAATTTTAGTTTATAGTGCACTCTACATCCTATTGATCGATCAATATATCCGGTAATCTTTATATCATCTATGCCAATATATCATGTTAAAATCATCAACACACTCACTGTTTTTAAAGCATGCAACACCTTCAAGGCAAAATGTCGAACATTGCCTTAAGAGACAAATTAGCAACACATACTCTCAAGGAATATTAATTCCATGCATCTTTCTTCAAACCAAGTTTAAAAACCAACTCACATGCTTTAAACCCATGCTCAAACTACAAACTAAACCACATTGTCAAATCAAACACATCAAAACGCATTTTGATAGTTTTCAAAACAATAATAGCACGATTGACAGAGAATTCCACTTTACTTACTTCCGAACTTAAACCGGCGTTTCAAGCCTAAATTTAAGTTCTCAAACCTCTTTTCAAAATCATTCCAAAGCTGGAAGACACGATATCACTCACCGATACACAACACTATGATAGCCGACAAGCCTCCCAAGCGTCTGAAACCTCCAAAGCTACATCAATCGCTTCCGGATCACTCTCCCCTGTTTTTAACACATAAGAGCAGAGGATTAATGCACCATCATGCATTAAAATCACCAGCCATACAACTCAACTCGCTGCTCTACTCAAGAACCTCATTTCGGCTACCAAAAACAATCGAAATCATCTCCAAACTCTCCCAAAACAAAGCCCAGCCAAGATCTATCAATTCTAACCTTTTATAAACATCAATTAACATCAAAAAGCAACATAAACATGACCTTATACCTCCAGCAACAACAGATTACCAAAACCACCCCAAAAACCACGATTCCCGCAAGCAAAACTTAGGAAAACAAACTTATTCGGGATTTGATTGATAAAACCTCATTTGTAAAATTGATTCCACCATTCTCTTTTATATATTAAATGAGTATTTTTAGATATTTTTCTATATTTTTAAAGTATCCCGAACTAGGTGTTCCCTAAAACTCCCTTTTAGATTAGAACCGTTTTCCAGACCGATCCAGTTCAGACTCTAAACATCTAGGCCCAAATTTGGGGTGTTACAACTCTCCCCCTCTTAGGAAATTTCGTCCTCGAAATTTCAACTTGCGAAGAGAGCACGATACCAAACTTCCCAAAGCAACACACAATGTAACACATGAGACTTAACCACCACAGAAACATCCTCAACCCAAAACACCATGAAACCAACACATCCTCAAATCAAACTTACTCTATACCCAATTCCAACTCCACTACTCACGGTGCAAGACTTCTAACACACACGGTTACTAATCTCAACTTAGCTTTTCACACTTTCAAACTGTGCAAGACCCCCAACAACCCGAAGAACTTCTTAAGCCTTCACAACATACTCCGCCCCACCTCATAACTCCTTCAACAAAACTCACACACATGGTAACACCAACCCATCCATTTTTCAGCCACCATGTGACCCACAACCTACTCTGCTTCTAAAACCCCTTGCCAAAACCGCTCAACTCCTTTCAAAGATTACCACAGCAAGCAAAAATTTCTTAAGCATCAACTACTTGCTGACATTTCCCAATGTATTGACAACATTCTTCCACATCCGTTACCATCACCTGACTTAACAGCCCCTCAAACACTGCCCACACAACACCCAAAAATCCACATCATGAGACTCCAGCCTTAACTCAACAATTGTTTCACTTACCCCAACTGTCTTAGGAAAGACTTACTTTTACACGACTAACCAACCACCTTCTCACAAAAACCCGACCAACCAACAATGGCCCTTGAACTTATATATCCTTTCCACATCAAACTTAAACTATGACACTAATCTTACTGGGATGCCACTCACTCCATCCACATGCAAACATATTGAGACCATGAAACCTCTACTCATCCCAAACCAAACCTCATCTAAAGCTCTCATCATAACCTCCTCCCAACTCCCCTAAGATTACTACGTACCATCACCCACATAAAACAACCCTCCTACTACAACCATCAACGCCAAGATACCTTAACACTCCGGAAACACATCCGCTAGCCTACAACAATCATCTAACGCAAAGAAACTACAACACCTATCCGTTACTCACAACCACCTTGACCGATTCTAACTCCAAACGATCACCTCCTTATCACCACACCGCTAAACTCTTTAAGCACCTAAACACCTTCCTTCCGCCACCATGCTAGATCACACCCACTACTACTGACAACATGTTTACTATCTTCTACTACTTCTAGCATTCACCTGGTACCAAAACAACACTTTAAACCTGTTACAGATTCTTAGGCTAATATCTAGGCTATTTATTAGGCTAGAATATATTGTAATTAATGTTATATATTATGTTACCTAGTTTAGGTAAATTAGACTTGTATATATAGCCCTATATGTTTTATGAATAAAATACAAGAAATTATTCTCTACATGGTATCAGTTGTCCTAGGTTCTTTCGAATACAATTTAAATTATTAGGCTATTTTTTTTGGGGTTGTTAGGGTTTTGACCTAAAGCCACTTTTTTGGTCGTTCTTCACTAGCCACCTTTGGAGGCTTTTCTGTCGACACCGCCCGTACCACGGGAACCGCCGTCCGCCGATCTGCCGATCTGGAGATTCCGGTCACCAGAATCCCAGCGCGTGAGCCTCACGCGCCGCCCCAAGCTTCCGCCTGTCCTTCACGCGCCGGCGCGTGAGAGCGCGTGGTGGCCCCTTTTCGCCGCTGATTTTTCCATCGACGTCGCTGCTTCATTCCGATCACACCCCTGCCGCCGGTCCTTGCTTTCGGATTGTTTTGTGTTGGGTGTTCTGTCTTTTGGAATTATTAGGGTTTTGTTTTTGGTTCTTTGTTTCTTTGATCTCATGGCTGATAAAAAGGTTGACTTTATGTCTGATATCGTTCCGATTACGTCAAAGATTACTGATCATAAATTGAATGGCTTTAATTTTCTCGATTGGAACCATACAATTGAGTTGTATTTGTTAAGCCTTTCTATGGACGGACATTTGACTGATGATCCTCCGACGGATGATTCTCGCCTTCCTTGGATGAGAGAAGATGCTCGCCTATATATCCAGATTCGTAATTTTATTGACAGTGAGGTGGTAGGTTTGGTTAATCATTGCAAGACGGTGAAACAGCTGATGAGCTATTTGCAATTTTTATATTCTGGCAAAGGAAATTTTTCACGTATCTATGATGTTTGTCAGAATTTTTACAGGGCTGACAAAGAAGACCGGACTTTAACTAGTTATTTTATGGATTTCAAGAAAACGTATGAAGAGCTTAATATGTTGCTTCCTTTTAGTGTTGATATCGAGGTCCAACGTAGTCAGCGAGAGCAAATGGCGGTTATGAGTTTTCTAGCTGGTCTTCCACCAGAATTTGAGACAGCTAAATCTCAGATTCTCTCTAGTTTCGAGATCTCCAGCCTCGATGATGTTTTTCGGAGAGTACGTCGTACTGAGAATTCTTTGCCTACTCCATCCCCACAACATGGCAGTGTTCTGCTTAGTCGTGCTCTTCCTTTTGACTCCGATAAGCAACATTTCAAGAGTAGTGGTCCTGGTCGTTCCATGGGGTCGGGGTCTACCAAAAGTGATCCATAGTTTGGAGTTCGTGGTCCGGATCACAGTGTAGTTATCTGTCATTATTGTCACAAACCGAGACATACCAAGCGTGATTGCCGGAAGCTGCAGTTTAAGAAAACTTCGTCTGCTCATGTTGCTTCTAGTGTAGACACTTCTTCATCGGCTGTTACAATATCTGCGGATGAGTATGCCAAGCTTCTTCACCTTCAAGACACTGTCAAGCATTCTTCCGGTCCTGTTTCTGCCCTTGTTGAGTCAGGTAAACCCAATACATGTCTTGTTTCCACCTCTTCCAAGTGGGTCATTGATTCTGGTGCCACAGACCACATGATAGGTAACCCCAATCTTCTTGCTCATTTTACAACCCATCCTTCTATCAATCCTGTTACTTTAGTCGATGGTTCCACATCTTCTGTTATTGGCTCTGGCACTTCGTACCCCACTCCCTCTCTTACTTTGTCCTCTGTTTTGAGTTTACCACATTTATCCTTTAACCTGATGTCAGTTAGTAAACTTACAAAAACCCTTAATTGTTGTGTCTCATTTTTTCCTAGTTATTGTGTGTTTCAAGATCTTTTGACGAAGAAGATTATTGGTAAACGGCATGAGTCTGATGGTCTCTACATCCTTGACACCCATGCTCCAGAACATGTTGCTTGCACTGGAATTGTCAGTCCTTTTGAAGAACATTGTCGATTGGGTCATCCTTCTCTACCTTCTTTGAAGAAACTTTGTCCTCAATTTTCTAGTTTAAAATCCTTAGATTGTGAGTCTTGTCAGTTTGCTAAACACCACCGCCTTAGTTCCAGTCCTAGAGTCAATAACCGAGCTTCTGCTCCATTTGAGTTAGTTCATTCTGATGTTTGGGGTCCTAGTCTTGTTTCTTCTAAACCTGGTTTTCGTTATTTTGTTACTTTTGTTGATGATTATTCTCGAATGACATGGTTTTATTTAATGAAATCTCACTCAGAATTATTTACTCATTTCTCTTCTTTTTGTGCTGAGATTCGAACCCGATTTGGTACGCCTGTCTGAAACTTGAGAAGTGATAATGCAAAAGAGTATGTTTCAGGTCCTTTTCAGAAATATATGCTTGAGCACGGTATTCTCCATCAAACTTCTTGTGTTGACACCCCTTCTCAAAACGGTGTTGCTGAACGCAAAAATAGACATCTCCTTGAAACAGCCCGAGCTTTGCTATTTCAAATGCAGGTTCCAAAATGTTTTTGGGCTGATGCCATCTCCACAGCTTGTTTTTTGATCAGTCGTATGCCCTCTTCAGTTTTGTGGGGTAACATCCCTTTTCATACTCTTTTCCCCACTAAAAATTTGTTTCCCCTCTCCCCGAAAATTTTTGGTTGTATTTGTTTTGTTCGGGATGTCCGTCCTCAAGTTACAAAACTTGATCCTAAGTCTTTGAGATGTGTGTTTTTGGGTATTCACGTGGTCAAAAAGGGTATCGTTGTTATTGTCCGGGTCTAGGTAGGTATCTTGTGTCTGCTGATGTTACTTTTTTGGAACACAAACCTTTTCTATTTTCTTCAGGGTCTATCGCTCAGGAGGATAAGGATTTCTTGTTTTATCAGGTCCCATCACCTTTGGAGTTGTCCTCATCCTCCTTGGTTCCCCCCTCTTTTGCAAAGCCCCCCATAAAAAAACATCTATACTCGTCGGCCACAACCACCCCCTTCCGACCCAATTACAAACGTTCTGGATGTTCCAGATTCATCTCCTGATGAGCCAATATCTTCGTCATCAGATTCGCCTTGTATTGCTGATCTTGACCTTCCTATTGCTCTTCGGAAAGGTAAATGTGCTTGTACTTACCCCATTTCCTCTGTTGTTTCCTATAATTGTTTGTCTTCTTCTTCTCGTGCCTTTGTTACATCCCTAGATACTATTTCTGTCCCTAAAACGGTTAGTGAGGCATTATCTCATCCTGGATGGCGTGCGGCTATGCTTGAGGAAATGACTACTCTAGATGTCAATGGCACGTGGACTTTGGTTTCTTTGCCTAACGGTAAGCGAGCTATTGGATGTAAGTGGGTGTTTACTGTTAAATTTAATCCTGATGGCTCTCTTAATCGTTTGAAAGCCCGTCTTGTTGCTAAGGGATATGCTCAGACCTATGGTGTGGATTATTATGATACTTTCTCTCCTGTTGCCAAACTTGCTTCTGTCAGGTTATTTATCTCCCTTGCAGCAATTTTTGATTGGCCTTTGCATCAGTTGGATATCAAGAATGCTTTCCTTCATGGTGATATTCAGGATGAGGTGTATATGGAGCAACCACCTGGGTTTGTTGCTCAGGGAGAGTCTGGGAAGGTATGTTATTTTAAGAAATCTTTATATGGTTTGAAACAGAGTCCTCGGGCTTGGTTTGGTAAGCTTAGTCAGGCTATTGAAAAGTTCGGGATGCAAAAAAACGAATCAGACCATTCTGTTTTCTTTAGAAAGTCTAATGGGGGCACTATTCTACTAGTCGTATAGGTGGATGATATTGTACTCATTGGTAATGACACTAGTGGAATTTCTTCACTGAAGTCTTTTCTCCATACTCAGTTTCACACTAAAGATCTGGGGACGTTGAAATACTTCTTGGGGGTTGAGGTGAACAGAAATAGAAAAGGAATCTTCCTATCGCAGAGGAAGTATGTGCTTGATCTTTTATTGGAAACAAGGAAATTGGGCGCCAAACCTTATAGTACGCCAATGGTCCCTAATCTACAGTTAACTAAAGAAGGTGAATTATTTGATGACCCTAAAAGGTACAGAAGACTTATCGGTAAATTAAATTATCTCACGGTGACGCGTCCTGATATATCTTTTCCAGTGAGTGTTCTGAGTCAATATATGTCGTCACCGACTGTTGATCATTGGAAAGCAGTAGAGCAAGTTTTATGTTAGCTGAAAAGTGCTCCTGGGCGTGGAATTCTATATGGCAATCATGGTCATACTAGAATTAAATGTTTTTCCGACTCGGATTGGGCAGGATGCAAGGAGGATAGAAGATCCACCTCAGGATATTGTGTGTTTGTTGGAAGAAACTTGATTTCTTCGAAGAGTAAAAAGCAGAACGTAGTCTCACGATCTAGTGCAGAAGCCGAATATAGAGCAATGGCCAAGTCTGTATGTGAGATTATATGGGTATATCAGTTCCTCAGTGAGATTGGAATTAAAGCCTCGATACCTGCAAAACTTTGGTGTGATAATCAAGCTGCATTACACATTGCTTCTAATCCAGTTTTTCATGAAAGAACGAAACACATTGAGATTGATTGTCACTTCATTCGCGAAAAGATACAACAAGGTTTGATATCTGCTGGTTATGTGAAAACCGGAGAACAACTAGGAGACATCTTCACCAAAGCTCTCAATGGAATTCGAATCAATTATCTATGTAACAAGTTGGGCATGATTAATATCTATGATCCAACTTGAGGGGGAGTGTTACAGATTCTTAGGCTAATATCTAGGCTATTTATTAGGCTAGAATATATTGTAATTAATGTTATATATTATGTTACCTAGTTTAGGTAAATTAGACTTGTATATATAGCCCTATATGTTTTATGAATAAAATACAAGAAATTATTCTCTACAAAACTCACCAACCAACCTAATCCTACCACAACACTATCGGACCCAATTAGCTATTAGCAAGTGTGAACGTTCGTATGCATGGTCACCAACATGCCCTATCCATGTCTGTGTACATGTATGCAAAACCTCTAATGTCATGTCGCATGTATGCATGTACCAACATATATATAATATATAAACAAATGGTTTTAATTGTGCATGTATGCCGGTTCACACTTACCAATATCATCCTCAGAATCCGCCTAAGAACAACCTCTTAACTCATTTCCAACTTTTTCCAGCCCTACCACCCTAACAATTTGCTAACTACATAATACCTCACTAATACCCTCTTCACTCTAAAGTTGTTTTCAAAAACAACACCGGCTACTACCCAAACTTGCTAGTTATAAGACTTTACTCACTACACAAAGAAATCCAAACCGGGACCAAAAAAGATAACTAGGGCAAAGATTACTTAGTAAAATTACCTGTAATCACCTCATTGCCCCGGAGCTTCAACAGTTAAACTCCCTTCCCCGCAGAGCCACTATTCTCTGGCCAAACCGCCACAGCATCAACCAACACCCTAAGGTCACCGCCGTCTCCCAACTGTAAAGAACCCTTACCACCCCGAGCTAACTTCAGACAATCCCGTCTCACATGTCCAACGGACCCACAATTCCAACAAGATCCATCCTCTAAACACCTCACACCTCTCTGCCCTTCTTGCCACCTCTGTACTCTGTCTCGGCCGCACTCACGACCCTTCTAAGACCCTTTTTCATGCACTGAAGTTGATCTCACTACTTGAGGACAATCCCGCTTAACATGCTCCTTAGAACCACAGTTCCAACAAACTCTAACACCCCAACAAACTCCAACATGATGCCTTTTACAACAATCACACTTCGGCAAGCGAACCATCACTCCTTGGTCATATTACACTTGACCCACATCAGCACCACCACTAAAACCTTGGTTCAGGCAAACCCTTTCGTCGCGTAACCTCTTACGCTGACCACTCTCAAGGTCGGTACTCATAGCTCTTTTGCTTTTATTTCTCTCACCATCACAAACTGAAACTACACCCTCATATTGCTTAACCCCTGGGAACCTATCTCCAAGGTATCCTCTATTAAAGGCAGACACGAAGAACTCCCAATCTATATCACAGATATTCGTGGCCATCGACACCGATGTCCACCAAGCACAAGCATCCTCCAACATTAGCGAGACAACACTTCCCAACTTACAGGCGTTGTCACACCCTTCCTAATCCAGAATCGAGATTATACTGGCTAACCAAGCCTCGAACGCCTCAGGTGTCGAACCGTGATACTCCACAACTCCAATATCATGTAAACGCTGCTTTTACAAACTTGCGTGTCCCACAATCGGCACATACACAGGCCTCACCTTCACCGCGGCCTGGAATGTTCCCGACATCTCTTGAACCACAGCTGATGAATCCTTCATCATAGAGCCAGCTTTCTCACTCTTCCTTACCACCTCAACTCCAAGCACAGACGACTGAAACGATACACTCCCACCAAAAGGTGAATTCCAACCCTTAACAACCTGCTCTAAAGCAGCAACCATCGTACCCAATTGCCACTCTCTCAACGATTCTATCGTGCTATTATTAACAAGCCAATGATAACAAAACAAATAAAATGATCAGTCCAGCTTCGAGCTAGGATTCAAGACTCCAACTCAAAACTAACACATAGCTATAATAATAAGGCAATGGGTATCCCGAGTTTTCCCCTTTTACATGACATAATCAAACCATAAAAACATTGATATCACAAATATCGGCATATCAATCAGCAAAACTTCAATCATGCTCTCATAAAACAACATTCACCCTCAACAACATAATATCAACTTACAACATCAGCATACCACCAATACATGTTCACACTAGCTCACAGAAGATTCATAACCAAAAAGCATGATTAAAACATTAACAATTCATTCAAAGACATATTTTTCAACCAACTTTCAACCACACATTAGAATAAACATCCAACACTTACCATAACAACTTACCACAAACTTACTGCTGCCTCAAAAGTTTGCAACTTAGCTCTGATACCAACAAATGTAACCCCCTTAGCCCGGCCTAGACGCTTGACCCGAACTACGAAGATTACACGGGGAAAACCAAAGTCAACCCGAAAGTTAACCTTGGTTAACGACCCTTTTTTTATTTTAATCTTGTCTAGATGCGCATTAAGCCTATGTTAAAGCATAAGAACCTCGGAAGAGAAAAACACAGCGATCAGAAAACGTTTAAGGACTCAATTCCAAGAATTACACATTTAGGGACCAAAATGTAAATTTTGGAAAACATAAGGACTTTGTAGATTTTAGTTTTACCGAACCCTAAATAATCATTTTACAAGCCTCTCTGTCAAATTTCATCTTAAGAAGACATCTCAAGCCCAAGCAATTGCAATTACAACTTTCAAGACTAAAATGTAAAGCATGTAGACTTCACCCGTTTCGAAACACTGACAACCGTGTCGAACGCCCGTATCGAAACGGTGTTGACCGTTTCGGTACGCGGGTATGTTCCGAACCCAGTTTTGAAACAGACACTTCCAGTAGCTAAAGTGTTTCGAAACACTTCTAGACGTTCTGAAACGCCCAGGCAATTTTAGACACTCGTTTCGAAACATCTAAGGGTGTTTAGATACACACTGCCTACAAACAGCAGAAACTTCTGGTTTTTTGCTTCAAAACACCGTCAAACATAATTCAATTCATTCCACAACATATCAACAACATGCTAAACATTAAAACCATCATTTTTCATCAGAAGCTAGATACATTACAAGCATTAAGCACACCTACTCATTTATCACATTCAACACAAGATCTCACTTTTAAACAAAGAGCATAACTATAACAAAAGTAGAGATGAAGATCCAAATATCACAAAACAATCATCAACAAGTGTCAAACCAGAAACCGAACTTGCTCAAGATAAACAATCTCATTACACAACAACGTAAAAGATTTTCCCCCCATTGCCTTTATTATCTATAGCTATAAACCAAAACATACTTCTCAAGTGGAGCTCTTCTTGAATCCCTTACTTCTTGTTGTCTCAAATTCATTTATCTGCATTGATGGACAAAAAGGAGTGTAAGCACATAATGCTTAGTGAGGAATGCTCAAAACCAAAACACCATCAATGCAGCAAACCATAAACCCCTCTTTAAAGGCAATCACACCTCAATAAACCAAAGTAATGTTTGAAAACCTCATTTGAACCACCAATACCTTAAATTATGCATTGCTCAATATAAAGACCAACATTAAACTCAAATGCATTTAGCAACTCAACCCCAAATAACATTCTTACAATAACTTCCGTTAAACCCCTTTCATGCATAAATGCTTTGTGCAAAGTTTAAATCAATTTCCTTGGAAACCATTTCCACTCCACACTTTTCCTTTCTCATGCTTGAAAACCATTTCAAAGCAAAACACCATTTGAAAACTCATGTATCAAATATCTATCTCATGCATCCTACCAATGCAAAACTCATGGCAAAGCCACACATGCTTGTCACTCAAAAGCATTTCATAAACTCAAGATCTCCATCTGAAAACCACATGTACCATCTAGCTATCTCATGCATACAGCCTATGCAAAACTCATGGCAAAGCCACTCATGCTTGTTACACAAAAGCATTTCATAATCTCACAATCTCAATGCAATTCTCATAGCATAACACATTTCAAGCATTGGTACATGTTACATACATTCTCATATATTGGCATTTACATACTCTATTGTACACGGATATGCGGAAAACTCACTAGACACTTCCGGTGGCATCTACCATCATCGTACTCACATGGCGGTTTCTACTACCGCCCAAAAGCTTGAGTGTTTCATTAAGTCCTACACCGATGGTATGCCCCTCATCGGTCTCATGGCAATAACTCTTGTTGCCAAAAAGCTCGGATGTTTCACCGAGTCCTACTCCGATGGAATGCCCATCATCGGTCTCATGGCAATAACTCTTGTTGCCAAAAAGCTTGGATATTTCACCAAGTCCTACTCCAATGGAATGCCCATCATTGGTTTCTCTCTTTGGAACAAATCCCAAGAGCACGTACGAATTTTAGTTTATAGTGCACTCTACATCCTATTGATCGATCAATATATTCGGTAATCTTTACATCATCTATGCCAATATATCATGTTAAAATCATCAACACACTCACTGTTTTTAAAGCATGCAACACCTTCAAGGCCAAAATGTCGAACATTGCCTTAAGAGACAAATTAACAACACATACTCTCAAGGAATATTAATTTCATGCATCTTTCTTCAAACCAAGTTTAACAACCAACTCACATGCTTTAAACCCATGCTCAAACTACAAATTAAACCATATTGTCAAATCAAACACATCAAAACCCATTTTGATAGTTTTCAAAACAATAATAGCACGATTGAGAGAGAATTCCACTTTACTTAATTCTGAACTTAAACCGGCATTTCAAGCCTAAATTTAAGTTTCCAAACCTCTTTTCAAAATCATTTGAAAGCTGGAAGACACGATCTCACTCACCGATACACAACACTATGATAGCCGACAAGCCTCCCAAGCGTCTGAAACCTTCAACGCTACCTCAATCGCTTCTGGATCACTGTCCCCTATTTTTAACACATAAGAGAAGAGGATTAATGCACCATCATGCATTAAAATCACCAGCCATACAACCCAACTCGCTGCTCTACTCAAGAACCTCATTTCGGCTACCAAAAACAATCAAAATCACCTCTAAACTCTCCCAAAACAAAGCCCAGCCAAGATCTATCAATTCTAACCTTTTATAAACATCAATTAACATCAAAAAGCAACATAAACATGACCTTATACCTCCAGCAACAACAGATCACCAAAACCACCCCAAAAACCACCATTCTAGCAAGCAAAACTTATGAAAACAAACCTATTCGGGATTTGATTGATAAAACCTCATTTGTAAAATTGATTCCATCATTCTCTTTTATATATTAAATGAGGATTTTTAGATATTTTTCTATATTTTTAAAGTATCTCAAACTAGGTGTTCCCTAAAACTCCCTTTTAGATTCGAACCGTTTTCCAGACCGATCTGGTTCAGACTCTAAACATCTAGGCCCAAATTTGGGGTGTTACAGATCCAACAAGATCATCTAGCTTGAGAGTCTTCAAATCTCGAGCTTCAATAATGGTCGTTCTCTTGCTATCCCATGATTCCAAAAGAGAATACAACAACTTCCTCACTAGCTTGTCTTCGGGGATGGTCTCACGGAAGCCCTTCAATCCATTTACGATGACCGAGAATCGATCAAACATCTCTGAATCACTCTCATCAAGATCCATTTTGAAGTTTTCGTAGCTTAGATTGAGTTGCCCAATTTTTGTTTCCTTGACGTCTCTAGTTCCCTCATATGTTTCCTCGAGGGTGTCCCAAACTTCCTTGGCATTCTCGATCAAGGACACCTTGGAGCAGATATTCGGACCAAGAGCACAAAAGATGACATGTAGAGCTTTATCGTTGACTTGCATCCTTCTTCTATAATCTTCGGTCATTTCGGCTTTGACCTTTGGGACAAATCTTCCTTCACCGTCTCTCTTCATCAAAATGTATGGCCCTTCTTCAACTACATCCCATACCATGTAGTCGATAGACTTGATGAAGAGTCTCATCCTATATTCTACCAATATGGGTAGTTATCCCCATTTAAGAATGGTGGTTTGGTGATAGATTGAGACTCGTAGGGGTTGGAAATGGAGGTGGATGCTATTGCTTGACTAGTTGCTGATCAAACTCTCCTAGAATCACCTCAAGAGAGTTTTAATCCTTCCAATGAATGTAGCTTTGATACCAATTATTGAGTTGATCACACAATTGCAAATGGCCAAGAGGGGGTGAATTGGCGATAAAAATTTGAAAGGTTGAAATTTGGAAGAATAAAAATTGAGACACAAAGCAATTAGAGTGGTTCAAGTTCTCCAATGAACTCTACATCTACTACCTTAGCTCCCACTAAGGATTTTCAACCAATTCACTACTTGAATTCTTCCCTTTTTCTTGGATGAGGAGGAAACCTTACAATTTGATTAAGCTTTCTACCTAAAGCTTAATCCACCCACTTTTACATAGAAGAGTATTTGGTAAACTCTACAAATTACTCTCTAAGGATAATGTTTACCCAATTACAATCTAACACTCCCTAAACTCACAATAAGAATTAAAATGAAGAGCACAAAGAGTTGGGTAAAAAGATTTGACTCTAGAAGTACAAAGTTTGGATTTGAGTGCTTTGATGTTGCTTGTAGGTTCAATAGTTGTTGCTGGTGCATTTGAGACTTGTTTTTATACCCTTGTATTGATTTCTAGCCGTTTGGGTGGTTGAGATCATCAATAGAGATGTTGGACTGCAATTTCCCGCAATAAATGCTTCTCAACAATCTACCGTATCGGTACGTCTTGTGGGCATATCGGTGCCTGTCTCAAATAAAAAGAGCCGTTGTGACTAAAAAAATAGGGCGTATCGATACGCTTCGAGGGCGTATCGATACGATATTAAGGGTGTATCGATACGGTTAGGCGTATCGATACGGATTTTGCTCACTGGAATCCTGAGTTTGGATATGATAAAAAGCGTATCGGAATGCTCCCTTAGCGTATCGATACGGTTCAACGGTCATTTAAAAATCAAGATACCAACTAACTGACAAGTCAACAGTCGAAAATTAAATGCAAGGATTTTGAAAAGGTCAGCATATCATATCGATACGGTGACGTGCCGTATCAATACACTATAGAAAACGGGTACAGGCCGTATCGGTACGCTATGAACAATTAAAATCCTAGTGTTGAAAAACCGTGTCGATACGCATAAGTGTATCGATACGCCTGGGCGTTTTGTTGAAGTTTGGCTTGAAAACACATGAAAAGACTTAGTAAGTTTTGAACCTTTAAGTATGTTTTGTCTTAAAATATAGTTTGGTTCAAAATGGCTTGTCAAAATGTGAGACTTAGAAAAGTACTTAAAAATTTATTGTTTTGCAAATTAGTCCATAAATCAAATTGTTATACCAAAATCAATTTTAGTTTCACATAATTGCAACTAAAGACTTGTTTTAGCTCGGATTAACCTAAAACTTGGTCTATATGTCAATGATGATATTTATTTCATAAAAGAAGGTTTAATTTTACTTTTTGAAAAATTGGCCCATTTATTTTATGAATGTTTACAAAATGGCCCATAAATTACTTATTTTTTGCAACTAACACTCTATTTCAAATTCGATTTCAACACGAATTTACCATTAATTCTAATTGGAATTGATGAGTCTAAAATGGACATGAAATTGAGTTTTTAACTTAAAATCTAACTTATAAATTATTTACATTTTAGTCCCTAAACTGCGATTCGGTTAAATTTACTTCGATTTGAACTTCTTCTTTTTTAGCAAAATAGAAGTATACAATGTTTCTACTTATATTAAACTTTTATGTAAGTTTTGAATGTTTTTTTGGGTTCAAATCTTGTGAAATTACCAAAATGTGTTTTTGTTAAATTGTTTATATTTTAAAGTTTTTAAAAGTTTATTTTCTCGGGTGACTTTAGTTAATTGTTTCTCTTTTATGTTTATGTTTGTTTTTTTACTTTCATATAATCAAAATTGCTTATTTTTTTAAATTTGTTTTAGACTACAAATGGGCTATTTGTAGCATTCGATATTTTGATTGGATTAGTTTGTATCGTGTATTAAGTGTTGCATTGACATTCAAACTCTCGAGATTATATTATAAAAATATTAGTTTAAATTATAAAAATTAGAAATAAAAAGAGGTTAATTTTAGATTAAATAAAAAAAATTAGACTAATGTTTGCGTGTGTAGTGTACTATAAATGATACGCAAATATGGTGCAAATATACACGTCGAACGAGTAATAAAGTGACTGAGTGAGTATCGTCTCCACAGGGATTGAAGGTATTCACGGTTTGCTGTAACAATAAAGATTGAACTTTTTGCAAATGACAATGCTATAGTAAAAGAGATGATGTAAAATAATGTTGAAGCAAAATAAAGCAGAGAAAGATGAGATAATAATATGATAAACAGGACCCCTTTCGTATGCGAAACTCACTACGGAATGACTAGCTGGGAATGATGGACAACCTAAACTAAGCTTCTTAACGGTACTAAAGCTTTTCAGCTATCTTCTATGCTAGGCGGGATTTGCTAAAGGTGTTCCTAAACTATCTATAGCCAGGAAACTGGGAGTCAAAAATGCTACAGCAATACCTCTCGGCGTAAACTCTTAACACTTCCCTACCCTTCACGGACTATCCTTTTTAGCCCTTGAAACCTATCACTTATCTCTAAGGTAGGTTAGAGTCTGCCTCTCGACAGCCACTCCATTGCTTATGGGGGTTCTAAAGCTAGCTCTCTCGATTACTAACCTCAACAAACACTTAAAGAACGGCCAACTCTCGAGGGATCTTACAAATTTAAGGAAATGAAAACGCATAAGCAAAGCATATAACATGATAAACACTGAAAATGCTATAACATGCATTAAAAAGTACTCAAAATAAAATCATCCATCAAACCCAAGCCACCTAAAACAGTTCGTGGCTGGGCAATATCATCCAACGTATCGTTGCAATAACATCACCAAAGATAAAGATATGAAAAAGAAATGCTAAAGCGACAAAAAGAAAGGTGAACTCCCTCTCCGCCATGGACTGTCCGAGTGTCTTAGGCCCACTGCCTCTCTCGAGGTCGACGAGGCAACTTCTTGGAGCTTCAACGATGGAGGACACCAAGTAGAAAAGATGAAAAATAAAAACTTCTCTCTCCTTTTCTCTCTCTAGCTCTCTTTCGCCTCTCTTTCGTGTCTCTTTTGCATCACACTTTCTCCAAGCTTCTCTCCCTCTTTATATAGTGGAGGCTCTAGGGTTTTGTGCCCTAAAGATTCCTTGAAATTCCCAAGGAATATCTGCCGACAAGCTCTGCCACGAGGGGTTAAGGAAGACAGTCTACAGGTGGGTACCGGCTGCTGCACATGTCAGATCGTCCTTTTCTGCATGTTCACATGCTTGTACAGCTCACGTGCTTCTCACGTGCTGGCCAATATCCACTTCCACTATGCTATAGCAATTCCTGACACTAGTTTTCTCTCTTGACTCCTTTCCTGCGCACCAACAAATCCAAAACCAACCTTCCGAGCAGTAACCCTCAATATGGACCAATAACCAGCAAAGATAAAGATGCACTCAGAAGAAGAAAATGCAACTTAAATGCAGTCTAAATGCTATGGTATGAACTCAAGAACATGCAAATTCTATAGCAAAAAGGTATAAAAACAAGGATATTTATAGAGTTATCACACCCCCAAACTTAAGCTATTGCTTGTCCTCAAGCAATGAGTAGAACAAAACAAAAGAAATACAATGGCAAAGATTTACCCTAGAGGATTGCAATGGCAACATCTCAATCCTAAAAAATAACATAGGCAATTAAATATAAACAATTAAAAGTGAGATCCTTAAGAACATTCCTTAAGACTAAGTTGTGTGCGTGTGTGTGTGGCTGCCTTCCTCCTATACTTAAGCTAGTAAGACAAATTTTCAAGGAAGCTCCCTAATTATACCCTAACCATGTTCTCTAGTTCTTTTCTAATTTTTAGACTCCCAAAGATATAGGTTTTCTGCTACGAAGGGTGTCAACTCATCACACCTACCGTCCTTAACTCTAGATGAGCAGAGAGCAAACCTCTCACCCCCGAGCTAGTAGGCAGAGTCATCCTGTGACAACTTTCATTCACTCATATGCTATAACAAAACTTTATTATATTTTTTTTGAACACGCTATAGCAAAGCGGAGTGTCCTTCTACAAATATGCCATAGCATTTATTCATTTGTTTGAGCATAGGGACGTCTAGTTTTTCTTAAGTTCTCTAGAGTTTACATATTAGAGTTCACTAGGGTTCTTCCTAAAAAATTTTCTAATGAACTTACTTATAGAAAGAGAGCAGTTGTGTAAAAAAATTAACAACTAGATCCTAAGGTCAGTTCTACAGATCTCAACTAATTGTGTTTTTTTCTAAACTAGCTCAAGCCTATAAGATTTCGTCATCAAACATCATATATATATTCATAGGTTGTCTCTAGACTAAACAGAATGACATAGTAAAAATTTTGTTCTTTCCTACTATGCATATGCTAAAGCAAAATATTACCTATGAACACCAACACCCCCAAACTTAAGGGATGCATTGTCCTCAATGCATGAACTAATCTATACTATATGCAATGAAGAATGATGAAAAATAAAATAAACGAAAAGAAAAGAAAAGTTACCTCTTGGGTTCGGAGGCTATGTTGTGTTGCTGGTGTTTTCCATTGATGTTCCAGGCGAGTAGTAGTGAGGATTCGCGAGATCACCCACACTCTCGGAGGATACTGTCTGAGCGCTTGGTGAAGATCTGACATGACCAGCGGTATGTTTGATGTGTGTCTTTGGTCTGGACGTTGTAGCATCCTCAGTTTGTACTGGTGTCGGCTCAGGCGTAGGTGCTGGGGTTGTCTCCTTTTGAGGGGGGGTCCTCATGATCACTTGGTACAAGGTTCGGCTCAGGAAGTGGGTTTTTCAGACGTGACGGTGCATGATTGGTTTCCTTCCTGCTACGTTTTCTTTTCTTGGTCGGGGTAGCCACTGGGGTGGTTTCTTTGACAGAAGGCGGAACCAAAGGAGTTTCTTTCTCTGGTTGGGCAGTAGGAGTCGCAAGCGTCTTCTTTCTTGGAGTCTTTTTCTTGGCAGCGGGCTGGACTGAGCTACGGTCAACTTTGCTTTGACTGGGAGGCACTGAGCTTGCTGTAGCAGTGGTGGGGCTTGCAATAACTCCATGGGGAATTGAGGAAATGACGCGTTCTGGTCCAGTAGGAATTTGTTGAAGCAGGATGCTATGGCACCATCACGATGATGGGCAGACTTGAAGTATGCATGTTGATGTGACTTCATAATGTTGAGCTCAGCGCTCAGTTCTTTCGTTGTGACCACCAATGCTGCTACCCGTGCTGCAGCAAAGCTTTTTGCACCTCCCTCCACTATTTGCTGAGGCCCATCATCATTGAATCCTTGGAGCTTCGTGACGAGGGCTGGTGTAAGACCATTTTTCCCTGAAATAGTTGCATCAACAAGATCGTCTACAAAGACGTCCTTTCTTTTACATAAAGCAGTTATCAGGTTAGGGAAAACGAGAGGACTATGAGGCCTTTTCAGACAATCATAGACTTCATCCACTATAATCTTTCCTATGTCAATGTGTCTACCATGTAATATTGAGTGGAGAAGAAATAGTCTAGAGATATGGACCGTGGCAGTGTGCAGTGTGGGCATAAGCTTATGTCGCACAAAATGATTCCATACCTTGGCCTCAGGTTTGAGGCGACCTCTCTCGACTGACATGTTGTTGTCCAGCACCGTTCTGTCAAAACAAATGTCTTCCAGCACCTCGCGCTGCGTCTGTACGTCCATAGTCATCACAAAAGTGGTGTGATGGTCTACAGTGTTCTTTATCCCATAGAACTTGTTAATTGCTGCAGCAGTAAACTTTATCTGCTCGCCTCGCACATGAACCGTAGACTACGTGGAACTTGTGAGATGAGCGTAGAACTCCTTTACTAGTGAGGTGCAGATTTCCTTAAGGTGAGCGACGAAGGTCTTCCATTCATGCTTGCCAATGATGTCCATGAATGCTTGATCGAACTGATCTTCCTCCTCTTTAGGTTATTTAAACCCTAACTCCGAAAGAACATTCCTATCTTTTAGCTTCGTTCATCGTTCCTTTGCTGCATCATCGACAAACTTAGAGATTTCCAGGACTAGTGGTTTTTTATGGCGATTGGAAGTTTCTGGGGCATTCTTGCAACGAGCCATGGAGGTTTTTGTGAAAGTAGGGAGGAGTGAATATGTGAGGGGAAAGTGGTGAAGGCTTTTTCGATATTTTTGGGAAAAATAAAAGATG
The DNA here is from genome assembly GCA_958450335.1 of Hibiscus tridactylites. Taxonomy (NCBI): domain Eukaryota; kingdom Viridiplantae; phylum Streptophyta; class Magnoliopsida; order Malvales; family Malvaceae; genus Hibiscus; species Hibiscus tridactylites. Next base: position 52,407,414 of record OY288273.1, on the reverse strand, counting down.
AAAGGGAAGAAGAGAGGGTTGAGTGTTGAAGGAGATGAAGAAGTTGAAGGGACATGTGATAATGAAGAAAATATAGGAAGTTGAAAAAGGTGAGGGGAAGCAGACGAATGAAATTGAAGAAGGGAGTGATGGGGACGTGTGTCGGCTTTAAGGGAGAGAAAAACTGGGAGTTAATGTGATGGGTGATGGCTGGAGAGAGAATATGCATGTTTTTGTGGCTAGGGTTTCACCTCATTAATTAGGTGAATATTCTCTCTCTTGCTTTTTGTTTTTTTTCTCTCTTCTTTAATTCATCCTCCCCCACTTTTTCGGATAACACCTCTCCTTATCTTTTTCTTTCCCTCTTTTTTGTACTTCCAAAAGTAGATAAAAAACAAACTCCTTGTCCTTCTCTCTTTTGCTACCAATCCTGTAGACGACCATGCTCTCCTGCCTCTATACCTGACATGGTACTACGAAAGAAAAGGCTTGTACGAGGGTCACGTGAGAAGATAAGAAATTAAAGACAAAGATAACAAACACTAAACTAAAAAGAAAATCATTATTTATGAACATGCTATAGCTTAAAAGGTAGAGTTTAGAGGGGAAAATTTCAAGGATCGTGCAGATCCAGGTGTGACTTGTCTCTAAGGATAGGGGCTCCATTGTACACCTTCAGCCATTGTCCATTGACTTTGAAGACTTCTCCATCGTCCAACTTCTTGATATCAACCGCGCCATGAGGGTACACCTTGTGTATGATGAATGGTCCTGACCACCTTGATTTCAGCTTTCCAGAAAAAGGCTTTAGCCTAGAATTGTAGAGAAGCACTTGTTGACCTTCTGAGAAATGTCCTTGCCAAAATGTGTTTTTCATGCCACTTCTTGGTTTTCTCCTTGTAAATGCGAGCATTCTCATATGCTTGGGCTCTAAATTCCTCCAGCTCATTAAGCTCTAGTAACCTTCTTTCACCAGCTAGTTGGGCATCCATGTTGAGTTTCTTGATTGCCCAATAAGCTTTGTGCTCAAGCTCAACGGGAAGATGGCATTCCTTGCCAAATACGAGCTTGAAGGGTGACATGCCTAAAGGCGTCTTGAAGGTTGTCCTATACGCCCATAGTGCTTCATCCAACTTGGGGGACCAATCTTTTCTCTTAGGATTAACCACCTTCTCCAAGATTTGCTTGATTTCACGATTGGAAACTTCAGCCTGTCCGTTCATCTGCGGATGATATGATGTAGCAATCTTGTGCCTAACTCCATATCGGTGTAATGCTTTAGCAATAAGCTTGTTGTCAAAGTGAGTTCCTTCATCACTGATGATGGCTCGGGGTGCTCCGAACCTGGTGAAGATGTTCTTGTAAAGGAACTTCATGACCGTCTTAGAGTCATTCCTCGGGGTGGCAACAACCTCCACCCATTTTGACATGTAGTCGACTGCTAGCAAAATATATAAATCACCATATGATGCGGGAAACGGACCCATGAAGTCAATTCCCCACACGTCAAATATTTAAACCTCCAAAATATTTTGCAGTGACATTTCATTCCGCCAGGAGATGTTCCCCGTTCTTTGGCATCTATCATAAGTCTTGTAGAACTCGTATGCATTTTCTAGCCTAGATAAATGATCAGCTACCTGGTTCTCACATCCTTTCCTATCTCTAACTTCTAAATCAAATTCTTGCAGCAAGAGTATTCATCTAATAAGTCTAGGTTTAGCATCCTTTTTCTTCACTAAGTACTTAATGGTTAAATAATCGATATGAACTATGACCTTAGTGCATATCAAGTATGACCTAAACTTATCAAAGGCAAATACTACATCAAGCAATTCTTTTTCAGTACTGGTGTAATTAATTTGTGCATCATTCAAAGTGCGACTAGCATAATAAATAACATGAAAGAGTTTACCTCGGCGTTGTCCAAGTGTTGCACCAACAATGTAGTCACTTGCATAACACATTAGCTAAAATGGCTCGTTTCAATCAGGTGGAATGACAACTGGTGCTGAGATAAGCTTCTCCTTCAGTTCTTGAAACGCGCTATAGCAATATTTGTCAAACACAAATGGTTGATTTTGCTGTAGCAAATTGCATAGCGGCTTTGAGATCTTCGAAAAGTCCTTGATGAATCTCCGATAGAAGCCAGCATGCCCTAGAAAGCTTCTTACTCCCTTGACAGTAGTGGGGGGAGGTAGTTTTTCAATGACCTCGACCTTTGCTTGTCCAACTTCTATCTCTTGCTTCGAGATCTTGTGGCCTAAGATCGTTCCTTCTGTTACCATGAAATGGCATTTTTCCCAATTGAGCACCAAATCAGCTTCCTCACACCTCTGTTGGACATTGGTGAGATTGCCCAAACATGTGTCAAAGTCATCTCCGAAGACCGATAAGTCATCCATGAAAATTTCTAAAAAAATCCTCGACCATGTCTGAAAAGATAGCTAACATACATCTTTGAAAAGTTGCTGGAGCATTGCAGAGACCAAAGAGCATTCTCCGAAAAGCATAAGTTCTATAACGGCATGTGAAAGTCGTCTTCTCTTGGTCTTTTGGTGCTATAGCAATCTGATTGTACCCAAAATACACATCGAGGAAGCAGTAAATGCCTTGCCCGCTAGTCGATCTAACATCTGATCAATGAATGGGAGGTGAAAATGGTCCTTCTTGGTTACCTTGATGAGATTCCTATAGTCCATGCAAATCCTCCACCCCGTGACGGTTCTAGTAGGCAATAGCTCATTCTCCTCGTTGCTTACCACGGTCACGCCTCCTTTCTTCGGTACACATTGCACCGAGCTGACCCATGAGCTATCGGATATCGGGTAGATTACTCCAGCATCAAGCCACTTAATTATCTCTTTCATCACCACATTGTTCATGATTGGGTTTAATCTTTTCTAGGGATAAACAGAATTGCTGTGACAATCATCAAGCAAAATTTTGTGCATACATGTAGCAGGGCTTACACCCTTCAAATCAGCCATAGTCCACGCTAGCGCATTTTTATGTTGTATCAACATATTTACTAAACTAGTTTCTTGCTTAGGTGTGAGACTAGATGAGATTATCACAGGAAAAGTTTCATTGCTCCCTAAGTAAACATATTTAAGATGTGATGGCAAAGGTTTCAGTTCTAAAGAAGGTACATGCTCAAGGGAAGGCTTAGGACGTACAAATTCTGAAAAATCAAGAGGTTCAAAGTGCGTACCTGGTCTAGCTTTGAGTCGACTAGACTGCTCCAGTTCCCTTGAGAGCTCTTCTAGGTCTGAATCATCATCTTTGCAGAGTTCTTCAAACTCTTCCATTTGCATCTCATTGCTACAACAAAACTCAGCAGTTCCATTCTGTGATGTAGCATCTATATATTGGTATACTCCTGGATTGTCTGCATACTTGAGGGTGTCATGAATATTGATCGTGACCGTCTGATCAGCCACTCACATCGTGAATTCACCCTTCTCACAATCGATTAAAGCTCGCCCGATGGCTAAAAATGGTCTTCCCAATATAATGGGTGTGTTGCTGTCAGCTTCACAGTCGAGGATTAAGAAGTCGACTGGAAAGATAAATCGGTCCACTTTTACCACAACATCTTCAATTCTTCCTTCTGGGCGAACATGAGAATGATCTGCTAGCTGTAGCACAACCTTGGTGGGTTGTGCCTCTCGAATTCCAAGTTTTAGAAAAATCGACTTAGGCATCAAGTTAACACTTGATCCCAAATCGCAAAGTGCTCTTCAAACAAACTTATCGCCAATAGATCATGTGATAGCAAAGCTACATGGGTCCTTCCTCTTAGGTGGCAGCTTGCTCCACATAGAATAGCATTCTTCTGCTATAGCGGTAGTTTCTTGTTTCTCGACCTTCTTCTTTTTCGTGACTATATCCTTGAGGAACTTGGCATATGTTGGCATCTGATCAATGGCCTCCAGAAATGGGACATTGATATGTAATTTGTCCAGGATATCCACGAATTTCTGGAATTGAAGATCTTCTTTCAGCTTCGTGAGTCGTTGAGGAAAAGGAGGTGGGGGTCTAGCTTCATTCGTCTGGACTAGTGGAGTTGCATCTTTTGCTGTAGCAAAAACAGGCTCCTCCTCCGGTGTTTCTTTTGCTATGACTTCCTCACCCTTTGCTTCAACTGGAGGATCTTGTAAGTTATCTTCTTCGTGAGGCAAGTTGGGCTGAGATTCCTCCTTTTCTTTTCCCTCAAACTTGTCTTATTTGCTAATTTCCTTGCCACTCCTTAATGTGAGTGTGTTGCATTGTTCCTCGTTATAGTGCTTAGTGGCTTCAGTGTCACTAGGCAAACTTTCTTGTGGTTGTTCATGCAAGGTTTGAGCTATCTGACCAACTTGTGTTTCTAAGGCTCTAAGAGAAAAACTATGGCTTTGCAATAAGGCTCATTGATTATTAATGTTTGTTGCATGGTCCTGTAGCAAAACTTTCGTGGTTCCCACAAAATCTTTTGTCATAGCCATAAATTCTTTGAATGTAGTCTCCAACGAACTGTTTGATGAAGATGTTGCTCCCTTGTGACCTTGCCATGGCATCATCTGGTTAGAAGGTGGTGCTTCGATCAGATTTTCTTGTGGCGCTAGCTGAGCAGAATTGTTGTGCCCTTGATTACCCCAACTAAAATTTGGATGTTGGCGTCATCTTGGGTTGTAGGTATTAGAGTATGGATTGTTGTTGCGGTTATAATTCCCCATATAGTTGGCTTAGTCTTGATTGTCAGGGCATTCACTCAAATGGTGATTGCCATAACATCTGAGACATGAGGTTGCAGATTTCACTTCCTTGACTTCGTTGGGACGTTGGAGGTTCTTTAGCATATTTGTGATAGTAGCTAACCGGGTGGCTACCGAGTCATCAACTTCACTCTCTCGAACTACTTGGGTTCTCCTCCCCGTTCCAAGCCTTGTGGTCGGAAACTGGTAATCATTGTTGGCTACCCTATCAAGAATGTTGAATGCTTCCTCCGGTGATTTGTCTAACAAGGTCCCATTTGTTGAAGCATCTAACATCATCCTATTAGGAGCATTCACTCCATTATAGAACATAACCACTTGGGTCCAATCATAAAAACCATGATTTGTGCACTTCCTCAATAATCCCTTGAATCGATCCCAACACTCATACATGGATTCGTCACCAGCTTGACGAAAAGAAGCGATATCATTTCTCAACTGAGTGTTTCTATTGGGTGGATTATACCGTAGCAGAAAACTTTTTCATAGATCTGTCCAAGTCTCCATTGATCCAGCTGGCACTCCACTTAGCCATGCTCTAGCACGACCACGTAAAGAATATGGAAACAATTTAAGCTTTAGCACATTCTCGTGCACTTCTTGATGTCCGAACAAGTCACAAACTTCCAAGAAAGCACGTATATGTTGTCTTACATCTTCGTGAGGCATACCTCCAAATTGACCAATAGTGTTCAACATGTTGAACATAACAGGTTTAAGCTCGAACTGGGCTGCCTGAATTTCTAGAGCTACTATTCATGGATAGAGATCGTCCAAGATAGGAGTCAAATGATCTCTAATGGCTCGAGGTCGAGCCACTTCTCCCTGGCCATTTGCCATAGAATCTCTGTTACCTTGAGGTGGTGGTATTTCTCCGTTCATGTTTCTGGTCTCTTCTCTTCGAACACGTCTCTTAAGTCTCAAGAAATACTCGATTTCAGAAATAGGTGATTGCAGTGGTCCTCTAGGTCGTCTTCTGGTCATGCACTAACAGGACGCCTGAAAAAGAAAAATGAAAAACCTAAAATAAATATGTCCAGAAACAAAAAGAACAAGCGATATAAACAAAAACCGTAAATAACCAATTGCCAATCCCCGGCAACGGCGCCAAAAACTTGTTTACGTGTGTAGTTTACTATAAATGATACGCAAATATGATGCAAGTATACACGTCGAACGAGTAATAAAGTGAGTGAGTGAGTATCGTCTCCACAGGGTTTGAAGGTATCCACGGTTTGCTGTAACAATAAAGATTGAACTTTTTGCAGATGACAATGCTATAGTAAAAGAGATGATGTAAAATAATGCTGAAGCAAAATAGAGCAGAGAAAGATGAGATAATAATATGATAAACATGTCCCCTTTCGTATGCGAAACTCACTACGGAATGACTGGCTGGGAATGATGGACAACCAAAACAAAGCTTCTTAACGATACTAAAGCTTTTCAGCTATCTTCTATACTAGACAGGATTTCCTAAAGGTGTTCCTAAACTATCTCTAGCCAGAAAACTGGGAGTAAAAAATGCTACATCAATACCTCTCGGCGTAAACTCTTAACACTCCCCTACCCTTCACGAACTATCCTATTTAGCCCTTGAAACCTATCACTTATCTCTAAGGTAGGTTAGAGTCTGCCTCTAGACAGCCACTCCATTGCTTATGGGGGTTCTAAGGCTAGCTCTCTCGATTACTAACCTCAACAAACACTTTAAGAACAGCCAACTCTCGAGGGCTCATACAACTTTAAGGAAATGAAAACGCATAAGTAAAGCATATAACATGATAAACACTGAAAATGCTATAACATGCATTAAAAAGTACTCAAAATAAAATCATCCATCAAACCCAAACCACCTAAAACAGTTCGTGGCTGGGCAATATCATCAACGTATCATTGCGATAACATCACCAAAGATAAAGATATGAAAAGGAAATACTAAAGCGACATAAAGAAAGGTGAACTCCCTCTCCGCCATGGACTGTCCGACTGTCTTAGGCCCACCGCCTCTCTCGAGGCCGGCGAGGTCACTCCTTGGAGCTTCAACGATGGAGGACACCAAGTGGAGAAGATGAAGGTGAAAACTTCTCTCTCCTTTTCTCCCTCTAGCTCTCTTCCGCCTCTCTTTCGTGTCTCTTTTGCCTCACACTTTCTCCAAGCTTCTCTCCCTCTTTATATAGTGGAGGCTCTAGGGTTTTGTGCCCTAAAGATTCCTTGAAAATCCCAAGGAATATCCATCGACAAGCTCTACCACGAGGGGACAAGGAGGACAGTCTGCATGTGGGTACCGGTTGCTGCACATGTCAGGTCGTCCTTTTCTGCATGTTCACGTGCTTCTGCAGCTCATGTGCTTCTCACGTGCTGGCCAATATCCACTTCCACTATGCTATAGCAATTCCTGGCACTAGCTTTCTCTCTTGACTCATTTCCTGCGCACCAACAAACCCTAAACCAACCTTCCGAGCAGTACCCCTAAATATGGACCAATAACCAACAAAGATAAAGATGCACTGAGAAGAAGAAAATGCAACCTAAATGCAGTCTAAATGCTATGGTATGAACTCAAGAACATGCAAATGTTATAGCAAAAACGTATGAAATCAAGGATATTCATGCAGTTACCAACTATGCTAGACAAAAATAAAACCATATTAAAAATATTGGACTCGATTATAAAAAAATAGAAATACATATAGGTTAATTTTGAATTAAAGAAAAAAATAGGGATTAAATTGAACAAAAATAAAACTATATTAAAAATGTTAGATTAAATTATAAAAATTAGAAACAAATATGTGTCAATTTTAGATTAAATAAAAAAAATTAAAGGACTAAATTGAATAAAAATAATCAAATTAAAAATATTGTACTAAATTATAAAAATTAAAAATAAATTATAATTTTCAAAGTTTAGTTTTGTTTCCTCTCACTTTTATATTGTACCAAGCAATAGAGAGAAAAGAAACTTATTTTCCTTCTAATTTTCTATCCTCTCAACCAAACACACCGATAAAAAAAAAAAAACATATTTTTCTATCCCTCCAATTTTCTTTCCTCTCTACTAACCAAACAAAGCCTAAAACTTTGAGTTTCAAATTCTATTTTTTTTTTCATATAAAATTTCAGAGGTGGAGTGTAATTCCAAGTCTGGATCTAAAGCTTTACCCGAATGAAGTTGAATGAATCTATCGAATTAAATGTAGGCTACGTTGAGTAAGTTTTAAAGTTTGATTCCATAATTGTTGAATTGAATTCAATGTGTGAAATTCAAACATCTTAATCATTGATTTATAAATCTATTCGAGTTTTTGCACTCATGATATCATTTTAATTTAATTAGTAAAAATGATTTCCAATTCTTTGTAGGATCCATAATAATAATAATTAGTTAAGTCAAAACTAATATTTTACAATAAATATATTATATTGGCAATAATTAGTAGGCCAAGAAAGAATATATACAGTGAGATGTAAATGTCAGACATTCAAACCAGCACTTGCAAATTTTAATATATGCACTTGTTTCATGTTTGAATTCAAACTCATGCATTAGCAGACTTTTAATAACAATAATCCCTACATGCATTGAGTTGTCTGAGTGAATCATAAAAATACTATATAAGATGCCCTCCCCTAACGTAATCGGATCACTTGGAGTTCCGAAGACGAATGTATGATTAATTTCCCTCATCTAATGTCTCAACCCGAGCCCCACCGGTGAGCTCTCTCTTGGAGTTTGGCATAAGACGTGATTCTTCTCGTAAGTAATCGAAATGGCAATCAATACCTTGGATACCAAAACATACCCTTGATGCCCTCCGGATCTGGTTCAAAACCCAAGTTCTGATAGAAGTCCACAACTGCAAAAGTAAGATGGTATTATTTGAGGCAGTTCAACAACTTTATTGGAGTTCGGTTTCATGGTGATCAAGTTATGTTTAAAGGGCTTCGTACCTTTACTGTCGGCAAAAAGTGTTATATTACCGATATCCCTCTGTAGAAGAGTTCTTATCATCTTTTCAACCATGGCCTTACCAAGGCCTTTGCCCTGCATTGCATGCACACTATTAGAAATCAATATTGAAGATTGCGAGATAATTACGTAACTTCACACACACACACACACGGCCCCTCCTTCATCGCTGTTACCATTGTCTATGTCTACTCAAGTACCTGGTAGCTAGGATCAACAAGAACATCCCAGATTGTAGCATTGAATGCATGATCGGATGTAGCACGAGCCATTCCAATTAGCTTCTTTTCCTCATTCCCTTCTGTCAAATAACTTCCCCAAGTACACTAAGATGTTTATTAATAGTTTTAGGAATACAAATATAGTTGAATTATTGCAATTAAAAAACCAGCCATTTCAACATTATCCACATACCTTGGCCAGGCAATTTCCTGACGGAATGCAATGCGGCTACCATATAACTATTTTGTAAAGCCATTGCTAGTTTTGACAACGGTCTCCTAGGCCAGCCAACCTATTAAAAAGCATGCTAATAAATCCGAATCCTATAAAGCAGGTGCAGGGTACAGCATAGCCCAAGAGCAACAAACTTGCAATCACTGTGACGGCATACATACGCCATCTGGCATTATCTAGATGCATGGAACAAAATATCTTTACCTTGTCGCATAGGGCTTGAAGCTCATAGACATCCACATCTCCTCCGGAAGAGAATATTATTTGTTCAACTTCTCCGTCTGGTTGAGACTTTTCAACAAGCACAAATTCTTCAGGCAGCAGTTCTTCCTCTTCTTCAAGCGTAGAGGGTGGTTCCACGATCTGTGTTGCATTGTTCTTCAAAATTCTAGAACAATAAGCAAGGAAGAAAGGGTGCTCCAATGAGACTAGAGAAAAATGACTTCCAACTACTACAAAGAACTATGTTAAGGTTCACTACTTATAAATGTAACCTTCATACTGAACCATACACACTTTTGAGTTATGATTCGCTAATTGTAGTGTAATAAGTATAGGCGGTTTGCTACTAAGAAATGAAGCAAACCTTATTGGTTCTACTGGTACTATGGCTTAAAACCGTGTCAACTTGGTAAGTTGAGGAAAAACTAGACAATTGAAAAGAATCCAACCTCGACAAAGAATTATGTTAAGGACCACCACATATTAAGTGTAATCTTCATACTGAACCCTACACACTTCCGAGTTATGATATGTTAGTCATAATGCAATTATTACAGGTGATTTGCTCTAGAGAAATAAGGCAAATGGTGCTGGTTCTATTGGGTACTATTCGCACACGAACATGCACACAAACAAATCTAGGATGTTCCAAGGCCTAATGCTACAATGGCTAGAAGGAAATTTAAATAACACTAAAACCTAAATTATATTTTGGAAACACATAACACTAACAGAAGGTTCACAGAAACAGGGAGAAACACAACAATCTAAGATTACCAATCTCAGCATAACATGCATATTAAAGTCAATGGTTCAAAAACAACAAATAAATCAAAATACCCAGATCTGATGGAGTCCCAAAAGTTAGCCTTGAGTCGGAATCCCTTAATCTTTCTGGTTGCTGCAAAAACAAAACACAAAGTGTTCAAAACCTAAACATGTTCTAATTCAATCCAATTTTGTAACCAAGACTGTGAACACCTTAATATAAACGAAACAAGCAGCTTTTAGAACTGTGGAACCAAAAGAGAAGAAAAAAACCAGACATGGGGCAGAAGCAAATACCATGATTAAGATTTGGGTTTATGTTGTGAGGAAACAAAAGCTGATCGGATGCTTGGAAATGCCAGTCATGGGAAAGAATTGGGCATCTGCAAGAGGACAAATGAAACCCCCATCAAACAAAAAGGGAAAAATGAAAATTGGGAATTGGGAACTGGCTAAAGAGTGTTCTTACAGAGAAGACGGCGCAGCCACGTTGTGAGTAAGCATATCTTTTGGTTTATGTGTTTTGGTTACGGATACTCTTCTGGTTTTATCCTTTATGATCTGGCAGGTCGAGTCGACATAGACACCACAGATGCCAGTAGCCAAATATCAACTCCATCTCTTATCCCACTCATTACTCATTAGTCAACTTTTTTATTTTTATTTTTTCTGATTCCAACATTATTTAGATTAAAATGTGATTAACTGTTTTTTTCTTATCCTACAAATGTTATCTTTATATCACATTAGTATATTAAAAAAACTCAAAAAAACTCAAATTTAAAATATAAGAATCTGATATGATCTAAACAAAAAATCAAAATTTTAAAATTTGAAATCTACTCAATCAATATTAACCTAATTTAAATTCAATGTGAACCGTCTAACCAATAGGCAGTGGCGGCTCTTTGAGGGACCAAGGGAGCCTAGCCCCTTTCACCAATTTTAAATATTTAATAAATTTAGGTATAATTGTAATTTAGAGTAAAAAAATATGTAAATTAAAAAATATAATAGATTATTAATTATTTAATAGACATATTATGTCTTGCCCACTGATTTTTGAGTTTAAATACTTAATAAACCCTTATGATTTTTAAATTTAATATTTTGGTCCCTCCTAATGTTCGATGGCTCCGTCCCTGCTAATAGGTCAACTATATATTAACAATTTGTTGCTTTGAATTCCCATTTGTATTTTTTATAAGGATTATTATCTTATGTACTTGCGATGGAAAAAAAGTTTCTACATGTGCATAGTTTCTATGTTTTTATGGTTTTAGTGTTTGTGGTTAGGTTTTAAAGTTTTAAAATAGATTTTATTGTTTAAAATTTAAAATATATGGGTTAGGATTTACATCCCCTAAAATTGATACGTAGTAACTTTAGAAGTCCGTTTATAAAAATAAATCCACCGACAAAATAATTACCAACTTTAAAATATCTAAATTATCCATTAACTTTTTAAATCTCTAAACAAAAATAATTATTTTTAAACTAAAACATTTCGATCTGTAATTTTACATTGGATTATTTGGATTGAGTGGGTTTTAATGTAGTTTGGATTTGTTGTTAATGTGATTATGGACTAGGGTTGTCGTGTTTGAAAGAGGAACTTATTTTTGGTCTAGGCATAGCTTATGAGTCAAGGCTTAGTGTCTTATATTAGGTTGGCATATTGGGCTTGTTTGTGTTATGGCATTTATTTGAAGAGCAATGCATCGATGAAGCTAATTAAGCTTCTTCCCCAGCATGTATTGGTTACTTATTGTTGCCATCGATGGATTTTACAAAGTTTCATAATATCATTTTAGGGTCAAAATTTATGTTTTATCATTACATTAATTTAAATGTTATAAATTTTAAAGGGACTAAACAACAATTTTATCATTTAAGGTTTCAATGTCTTTACCAACTTTTAATATTGTCCCTACTTTGACTCTCATTTCAACATTATACACTTTTGATGTCACAGTATACATCTTACGAGTTAAAGTTGGTTGAACAATTAAATTCTAGGACCAATTTTTTAGTATAGACGTTGATATTTGCCGAATTGATCTACTAATTTTGATCGTATATTAAAAAAATTGTTATAAAAGATCTAATATTTTATCCATTAGACCAATTAGTAATTGCACTACATGGATGTTTACTCTAACAGCATTCCACCGCCATAATTAGCATTAAACCTTAAATAGTCTAACCCTAATTTTGTAATTATCTTATGAATCAAATGTTATAAATGCTTTGCAAAACTATTCATCTTCGTGAGGGTGTTGCTGCAATCTGCAGAGCACATGATTTGCTATACATTGAAAACTTTATTTGCGGCTACTGAATAAAATCATTGCTTTTTGGTATACATGAATAAGAGAATCAGTTAACATGCATCATTCAATTGCAATTGAATTGAGAATCCAACAGTCACATGGAGCACATCGTGGATAATTTGTCGATTTATGTTTATATATATATTTTTGACAATAGAACTGGGATATCATTCAACAAACCAAAAGGAAACAACAAATGACACATACATACTTCAATTTGCATCCCCCAATAGGGCACGGCCCGGGCAAGAGAGGCAACCGCCCGGGGCCTAGAATTTTTTAAATTGTATTATAGTTATAAAAAAAATATTTTTATATTAAATATAGGGTCCAATTATTTTCGATATTTGTTATTAGAGGCTTAATTTATTTTTTAATATTTATTATTAGATCCTAATTTTTTTCTCAAAATTTATTATAAGAGGCCTATTCTTATTAATTAATTTTTTCTAATATTTTTTATTAAGTGCCTAATTTTTCCCAATGTTTCTTATCTTGGACACTCTTAAAATTTATTTTTCTAATATTTATTATTGTGGGCCTATTTTTTTCAATTCTATTATTAGGGGACCAATTTATTTTCAATATTTATTTTTAGGGGCGTACTCTTAAAATTTAATTTTTTTCTAATATTTATTTGTTATTAGGAGTGCAATTTTTTCCATACATTTTATTAAAAGCCCAATTTTTTCAATATTTTTTATTAAGGGCCCAATTTTTTTCAATACTTTTTATTAAGGCCTACTTTTTTTTCAATACTTGTTATTATGAAGCTACTCTTAAATTATTTTTTTTCAACACTTGTTATTAGGGACGATGATTTAAATAACTTTCACAATAGTTTTGTCAACAATAACATTTGTTATTAAAAATTCACAACCATGATACTCGCAGTGACCATAATAACATCCATTATGTCTACAATCACAATAACGCAACGTGTAACCCCCTTAGCCCGGCCTAGACGGTTGACCCGAACTACGAAGATTACACGGGGAAAACCAAAGTCAACCTTGATTCACAACCCTTTTTTTCTTTTTAATCTTGTCTAGATGCATGTTAACCCTAAGTGAGTACTCATAAAACATATTTGAGAAAGGCACATCAATCGGATGACATATAGGGACTCAATTGCATTTATTACAAGTTTAGGGACCAAATTGTAATTTCTGAAATTTAGAAGGACTTTACTGATTTTAAGGTTACCAATATGAAATTAGTCTTGTTACATGCTTCTCTGCCAAATTTCATCTTAATAGGGCATCTCAAACTCAAGCAATTGCAACTTCAATATTTGGGACTAAAATGTAAAGCTTGCAAACTTCAGCACCATTCAAATCAGTGCCCAACGGTCACCTATTTCGAAACACCCACCTACTGTATCGAAACGCAGGATCAGAACGGCATTGACTGTTTCGATACGCGGGTTGGTTCCGAGACTAGTTCCGAAACATGGCATTCCAGTAGCCAAAACGTTTCGAAACATCCCTTAGCGTTTCGAAACACGAAGGCCATTTCAGGCCCCCGTTTCGAAACACTAGAGGGTGTTCCGATACGGTTTGCTCAGAAACTGCATTTAATGCTGGTTTTTCATGCATAAACCCATTCAAACACACCCAAATGACTCCCCAAACATATCAACAAGTCATCAAGCATATAAGGAACATATTTAGAACCCCTAAACACCTTCATAGCATCAAACTTGAAAACTCACAAATCTAAAGGCATGCTTCCTAATATCCAAACCAAATAGGGAAATCAAACCTCCAACAAGCAATTAAGGCGATTTACAATTCAAACCAACCAAGGCAAACATGCCACAACCTTAGGGAGTTTAACACATCTCCCAAAACAAATCATAGGTTCCCATTGCCAATTTATCAAAACTAATAGTGTATGAAAACTTCACCACTCGTGAGCTTGGACTTCCTTAGATGAACTTAGCTTCCTTGATGCCCAAAACACCTCAATTATCTGCATTATTGGTAAAAGAGAGCGTAAGCACAAATGCTTAGTGAGGCATGCTCTAAAGAAAACCAACTCAATAATGCATTTTTAGAAAACAGTTTCATCAAAGCTTTTAAACCACATGCTCATCTCTTTCTCATGCTTGGAAAACTTCAAAGCAAACTTATTGAAATCACATGTACCTTCATTCTATCTCATGCAATAAAACCAATGCAAATCTCATGGCAAGGCCATTCACATGCTTGTATTGTCAAAGCATTTCTAAACAAAACACATATGCATATCTCATAGCATAAATCATTTCACCAAAGGTACATGTGTAACAAAACCATTTAATCATTTATATTGGCATTTAGCATCTCATCAATACTCGGATATGCGGACACATTTCTACACTAGACTCTTCCGGTGGAATCTCACATCACCGTACTCACTTGTCTAGCAACAACTTCCGGTGGAATCTCTCATCACCGTACTCACATGACGGAATCTCTCATCGCCACAAAGCTTGGGTATTTCACCAAGTCCTACCCGATGGAATGCCCATCATCGGAATATCTCCCTTTGGCTTAACCAAAGAGCACGTACGAATTTTTAGTTTATAGTGCACTCTCATCCTATTGGTCGATCAATTATATCCGGTAAGTTTCTCAACCTCTATGCCAATATAATGTGTTATAATACCATCACACCTACTGTTTTTCATGCAATAAACCCAAAGGTTTTCTTACCACATTTCAAATCATAAACCATACATTTGCTTTAAACCAAAAGCTCAAATCTATTCAATGCAACATGCCATCTCATGACATCTCTACAAGCATAATCTCATGCTCCAAAACATGCATAAAAACAATAGGAATTTAACAATCACAAACCATGAGCATGTAAAAGCATTTAGGGGTAAACTCCACTTTAGAGAGATCAAATCAAACCATACTTACTTTCGGATTTAGGAAGGTGTTTCAAACCTCTCCTAAATCCCTAAACCTTGTATTTTTTTCCTCATGGACTTCAAACCAAATCGCACTCACCGATTTCGTTTCGCTTGCTAGCCGAAACGCCAATTAAGCTTCCGGATCAACTCCAAAAGTGTCCGAAGATGTCTCCCCTGTTTTAGACACATCAAAGCAGAGGATTAATGCATCATCATGCATTGAAATCTTCAGCCAACACTCCTAAACTTCGCTGCTCTACCTAAAACCAACATTTCGGCTACCAAACACAATCGAAATCACCTCCAAACTCTTCCAAAACTTAACCCAGCCAAGATCCATCACTTCTAATCATTTCTAAACATCAATTAACATCAAAACAACTCTCAACTCGTCCTTATACCTCCAGCTATAATAGAACACCAAAAACACCTCAAAAACCACCATTTTCATAAGCAAAAACTTAGGAAACACAACCTATTCGGGATTGGATTGATAAAACCTCATTTCTAACATCATTAAACATCCAAAATACATTAGAGAACTATCTCAAAACAGAGCCCAATCAATTACAACGAAAATCTTCAAGATCTCTTCCAAAATCTTGAGTTTTAAGCCAAAATCATGTTTCTAACATTAAAACCATTTATAAAACTTTAATAAAGGATTGACAACTTGGGAATTTCAGTAAAGAACTGAGTATTTAGAGGAGAAGAACAATCTTACCTCTAAATGATGATTTCTCCTTGATTTTGGCAAAATTTCATGAAAATGCAATGTGGAAATCAAAAGGATTTGTTGCAAGATTGATTAGAAACCAATAGATGATGGAAATCACATTAATTGAAGTGAAGATCAATGTGAATTTTGTTGGAGAAAATGTGTTTGGATGATAGGATTTTGAGAGAAAAAGGAATGAGGGAAAATTAGAGAAAGGTAGTTATGAAAATTAAAAAGTAGTTTTCTCCTTTCTTTTATTTAATTAAAACATTAATTAAATCACCCAAATTAAGGAAAAATCTGGAGAAAACATTTTGGGTAAATTACCTCCTTAAAGATTCAAAGTTTCAATCCTTTACAAAACAGTCACTACTAAACTTTGCAAAAATCGCAATTTGGTCACTACACCGAAATGTAGTATTTCCAAACCTTGTTTTGTAAAATTGATTTCACCATTCTCCTATATATATTAAATGAGGGAATTAATTTACTTATCACATCTAATCATCCTAAATACAGTGACCAATCTGTGAACATTGTAAACCTTCAACTTATGCCTTTTAACCAACTTAACTAACCATGTATCGAAACACCTTGATGTCGTTTCGATACGGGTGTACGATGGAAAACTTGATTTGACTTTTTCCATTACACCGTATCGATATAGGTAAGCCATGTTTCGGTACAGGTTGATTGTAACCCCCTTAGCCCGGCCTAGATGCTCGACCCGAACTAAGAAGATTACACGGGGAAAACTGAAGCCAACTCGTTAAAGTTAACCTCGATTAACGACCTTTTTTTCTTTTTGTTTTCTCTAGATGCACATTATTATTCTATATGTTTAGCAAAGCGATTAGGCGAAAACGGCACATCGATCGGAGTTCGATTAGGGTTCAATTGTTTAAAATACAACTTTAGGGACTAAACTGTAATTTCTATAAATTACATATACTTTTCAAATTTTAAAGTTACCAAACCAAAATTAGTTATGTAACATGCCAACATGCCAAATTTTAGCTCAAACGGATCATCCAAACTCAACCAATTGAACATACAACATTCAGGGGGTCAAAATGCAACATTTCAGAACTTAAAAAGATTCCATTAACTGAATTTAACGAACCCGTATCGGTACGCCTTAGCCTGTATCACTATGCAAAATGGCAGTAGCCAAAATTAGCATAAGGGTATCGATACGCTCAAGCCCGTATCGATACGGCCTTCAAACTTTTGCGTAGGCGTATCGATACACGGGCAATTCGTATCGGTACGCCTAAGCCACAAAGCCTGAAATTAACCTTAGTGTATCGATACTCTTTCCCGAGTATCGATACACATACCATATTTTTCACATTCAACAGCCATTTAAACACATTTAACAACATCTAAGCATCCTTAAAACATACATACATGCTATAAACAACTTACCAAACACATAAGCATCAACATCAACATAACAATATCATCAAGCATATCACATCAAGGTGAAAATATTAGCTACTCAAGCATGCTTTAGAATGTAAGCCATAGCATAACCAAAACACTATAAGCAAGACCATAAACCAATTAGAGATCATTTACAAGTCCAAAAACATAAACCAAACATGCACAAGGTATTTAACATCACTAACAAAACCAAGAGTAGAAATCCCACCCATTGCCTCTTATTACACTAAAGTAAAATCACATACATTACTTAGCCAAATACTTGGATTTCCCCTTGCTTTCTTGCTGCTGTTGGGTCACGTCGGTACGCCCCGTGGCGTAGCGGAAAAATTAATCCGACGTAATCCAACCAGGATCCATGTACAGGAACGAATTCAGGGTGAAAAGATGAAGAGTTACCTTTTAAAACTCTAGAAACTAGAAATTGTCGGTATGTCGGAATAACCACGTCAAGTAAAACTGGAATCCTCACAGGTTCGCAACGACCTCTACGGAGTCCACCCGAACAAAACGAACAAAGTTTCCGCCTCCCTAACACTCAGGGATAAATTTTGTCAGGCTCGAACACCTTCCAGGGAGAAGTCGAAATCCCTCCAGGGATTCCTGAGGGAGTCTGAAATCGACCAGGAGTTCAACCGGGACTTGCAATCGAGTAAGGGAACCTTCAGGGATTTGCCATGGGGCAAGTAGAACACCAGAAAAATATCGAACAACTTCTTAGAGAGCTTTCTGGGATATGTTGAATTCCAGTGGGGAATCCCTAGGGGTGTTGTCGAAATCTTCAAGAGGATGAATAGGGATGATTTGGTTGCTAGCCCTTGTCCCTTTAAATAGTATTCAGAGACTTAATTCTAGTTGAATTCCTTAAATCCGAGTTCAACTAAAATTCATAGAATCTAATTCTACTTGAAATTGGTTTATATTAAATATACATAATATTAAATAAAATATATATTTTTAATTATGTAGAATCTTATTCTACATAAAACATGGATTTAAATATACATTATATTTAATCCATATATATATATATATATATATATATTTTTTATTATATAGAATCTCATTCTATCTTTACTTGGATTTAAATATATTTAAATATATATTTTTAATTATGTAGAATCTAATTCTACATAAACTTGGAATTAAATATACATTATATAAATTCCAAATATATATTTAAATTTCTAGAATCTTATTCTATAATATTTAAGTCTCTAAGTATTTTCCATGCTCTAAATAATATTTGATAAATACAATATTTATCCAATATTATTCCCATTTAAGGGAGTTGCCGATTTCCCCTATCCCATAGGAGATTTTCGGCAACCTCCCTAAAATAGGGAGTATGGTTTCCAATTTTTGTTCGTTTCATTCGAAGGGTGTGACCCTTGTAGGTTCATGCAACGTTAGCAGCAAAATTAGAACTGTTCTAATTTTACAAACAATGAGTGGCATCTAGCAATACATCATTGCTACCTAAGTTGCATGAACTCATGGTTTGACTTTCCTAATTCCTGAATAAACTTTCTTTATGTATTTTATCCTTTTGTCCTTTATATCTTAGATGAACACAAGTCATGGGTTAGTCACACTTGCGTTGTCCATCTAGTGTTTCTTGATGTCTTGAGTAGATTATTATAAACGAATCTCTATGATATCTCATATCATAATATTCGAGCATGGCCATGCATTTTCTAATCTCACTCAATCAAGTGGCCGAAGATATTTCTCCCATTATGTGGGAGGGACAAATCCTTTCTTGATCAACCATATTTCACTACATAGGTCATCACGTATCCAATCATCAGTCTTTATAATGTAGTCAATTACGACACACGTTTGACTATGTCAAAATACGTAAATTTTTATGTTGAAATCATGTTAATCTCAAGTCTGAGGATCATACATATGTTTATCATGAGCAATGTTGTGACTGTCACATAATTACCCAAGAAACATGCTCATAGCGGGTCAATCCAGTATGTTGTTCTCAAACAAATACTTATGTGTTGATTTTGACATCTCTATGTCAATTACAACACTTGTTATAAATTAACCACATATTAGTCTTTATATATTATCACTGTCCATACCTGTAATAATATTCGACTAAGGATTCTATTTAACAATAATCGTATTATCGTATGGACATTATTATCCAATGGTTAGTTTGATGCACAGAAACATACCAAATGATAATAACGGCAATGTCATTACTTGATAAATCTAGTAAAATAGTATGTCTATTCAATCATCACATGATTGGTCATTGGGCATACTCCAACAGCTGCCTCTAATGCTCAGTTTTCTGCATTGATGAAACAAATGAGCGTAAGCATAAAGCTTAGTGAGGACCGCAAAAAACCAAACATTCATCAATGCATTTTGTAAAACCAAAACATCATCATTTGACAACTTATGCCTTCCTTTAAAAACATGTTCATTAAAGCATCAATGCACTTCTAAAACTACATGCTCATAGCATCCTTAAAATAACCACAAAATCCTTTGCTCATGGTTAAACCAGGCATCACATGCATTCTAGCATAGTTCCCAAGCATCACATGCTTAATTCATTTCTCAACATCTTTATATTGGCTCACAAGTGATGATTAACAAACCGTATCAAAACCAACACAATTGAAAAAATCGGATACGCGAATTACAAACATTGTCCCACACGTTTCATACACACTACCGGACTACACACGGTGGAGATAAATAGCACAATCACAACCCCTCAACACCCGTGAGGGAGATTAATGGAACAATCACAACCCCTCAACATCACTCATCGGTAGTTGTATAATTTCACTAACGAGAGTACGGAACTCGACCACAAGACTCACATATAGGATTAAACCATCCACTGTTGTGATCTTAGCCTCAATCGTTAGGGTACTTGGATGGAATTTTCGGCACAATCACAACCCCTCGACATCTAAGGCGACTTTATTCACGGTGCACCCAATCCTATAGCCGGCTAACTATATCCGATTAAAGTAACCAAAAACCATTTCCATCACTTGCCAATATAATCATTTAACATCAACAATTCTTTGTTTTACAAGCATAACTCACAATGCCATTTTCACAAGCATGAACATGCCTAAACCTAATGCATTAATCACATAAACACAAGGATCACTTACCATGTGCATCCTTAACAAAATGGAATTAAAAACCAGCATTATCAATGCTTAAAACACACTTTAAAATAGTAATTAAAACCATATTTAATTCAAGTTCATTTCCACAAAAACATTGCGCATTCGAGGGACACTTTCGATTTACTTACTCTTGAGTTTAGCTAAGTGTTTCAAACTTACACTAAGCTCCCAACACCACGCTCAAAGCATTACAAAGCTAGAAAATTAATTTCCACTACCTGATACGTGAAACCTCGCTCGCCGACGCGAAGATCACCCTTTCGAAGCCTCCAAAAATGCTTCGTTTTCTCCTGGGTAAAGATCCCCTATTTTAAGAGCATCAAAACAGAGATCCAAATGCATTAAAATGCATTTCAACACCAGTAACTAAACACAAACTTGTCGCTCACCAAAATTACACCAATGTACACATTCGAAACAACTTAAAACTCAATCGATTGCTTCCTAAACCAAGCCTAGCCAACATACATCACTTTCAACCATTAATAAACATCAAAACACATATAAAAACATCATAAACCCTTCCTTATACCTTCTGCAAGCATAACACCATCAAATCACCACAAAAACCCAACTAAAACCATCAAGGAAATCAAGGGTCTCAAGGATTTCGGGATCTATATTATCAAAACCCTTTTTCAACATAATAATCAACTCAAAACTCAATTAAAATCAATCTAAAATAGAGCTCATCACTAACACTCCGAAAATCAAGATTTAAACCACTATTTTACAAGATTTTGATATTAAATCAAATCTATAATAAAAACTCAGCCAAAAACAACAATTAGGAGCCACAGATCTTGGGAATTTCAATAAAGAACCTAGATTGAAGGTTGAGAACGAGATTTACCTCCAATTCTTGCCTTCCTTAAAGGTTGAAAAGTTTTTCCTTCACAAAACTTGAAGAACTTGAAGAGAAATCTTGGAAATGACTTAGGAATCAAAAAGAGAGTGTTTGGGAGAAAAGAATTATGGAGAAAGATTTTTGAAAATGGTTTTGCTGAAAAGGAAAGTTAGTTACGTGAAATGAAATCCCAATTTCCCATTTTACCAATTTAATAAAATAAAATTCTTTTTTATTTTAATCATTCAAAAATCATTTTAAAACACATATAACTTTAAGGAAGGTATAATTGCACCATAGCTCCCTAAAGATTCTAAGATTTTGACTCCTTTTTGAAAATTGTAAATTTTCCATAGTTTTGAAACTTTACATTTTGGTCACTACCCAAAATGTACCACTTCCAAAGGTCTTTTGTAAAATTGATTTAACCAACCTTTTAAACGTGATTTTAGAGGATTTTAGCGATTTTGTCATATTTTTATCCTTTCATGATCCTTGATTTCCCTAAACCACCTAATACGATTCGAATCGTTTCCGACCAGTCCGATCCGATGTCTAAAACATCTAGGCCCAAAACTAGGGCGTTACAACTCTCCCCCACTTAGGAAATTTTTTCCTCAAAATTCTTACCTGAAGGAAAAAGGTGTGGAAACTGTTTCAACATGTCCGCCTTCCTTTCCCAAGTGGCCTCCTCAACTCATCAGTGTCACTACAACACCTTCACAAGCTCTACCGTCTTGCCACGAAAAACTTTGCTACACACATTCAAGATCCTTAACAGTTCCTCGTCATTAGAAAAATCCGGATTCAAATCTATCTCCTCAACAGGCATCACATATGAAGGATCCGATATGTACCTCTGCAACATCGAGACATGAAACACATCATGAATCTTTTCCAACTCAAGAGGCAACCTCGACCGATAAGCCACAGAACCAATATGCTCCACACCTTCATATGGTCCAATAAACCTCGGGCTAAGCTTATCCTTACGCCTAAATCTCATCACCTTCTTCATAGGCGATACTTTCAAAAACACACGTTCTCCAATCGCAAACTCAATCTCCTTACGCTTCAGATCCGCGTAAAACTTTTGTCGATCCGATGCTGCCTTCAAATGCTCACAAATGAGCTTCACCTTCTCGGTGGTTCCTTTCAACATAGCTGGCATCGAAATCAACTTCTGCTCTGTCTCTGCCCAACAAAGAGGTGTTCTACACTTTCTCCCAAACAAAGCCTCGTATGGGGCAATTTGAATACTTTCCTGATAATTGCTGTTATAAGAAAACTCAACCAACGATAGATGCTTCTCCCAAGACCCTTGAAACACTATAACGCAGAATCTCAACATGTCCTCAAGCACCTGGATAACATGTTCTGACTGTCCATCTGTCTGAGGATGATAAGAAGTACTGAAATTCAACCGTGTACCCAAGGCTTGATGCAGACATTCCCAAAATCTTGACGTGAACCTCGGATCTCTATCCGACACTATATATTTCAGCACACTGTGTAACTGCACAATCTCAACGATATACAGCTCTGCCAGCTTATCCATGGTATACGTAGTATGCACAGGCAAGAAATGTGCACACTTCGTAAGGCGATCAACAATCACCCAAACTGAATTCTTCTTTGATGGTGACAACGGCAAACCAGACACAAAGTCCATGGTAATCCTTTGCCACTTCCATTCTGTGATTCTCAAAGGTTGCAACAACCCAGAAATAACCTGATGTTCAGCCTTCACTTGCTGACACACCATGCACTTGCTAACGAATTCGGCAACATCCTATTTCAACCCCACCCAGTAGTACTCATCCTTCAAATCATGATACATCTTCGTATTACCAGGGTGCATAGCGAAAGGACTACTACGAGCTTCAGTCAGAATAGTGCGCCTCAACTCAGCATCATTCAGCACCACTATCGGACTTCCAAAACACAAAACACTATCATCAATAAAACTGAATTCCGAATGCTTACCATCCGCAATATCCTGAACATGAGGAACAAGAGAATCATCATGCAACTGCTTATATTTAATCAACTGGATCGGGGATGGTTTCAGTTGCAATTCAGCAACAAGACCACCAGCACATGATATGCTCAAGCGAGCAAACATCGCCCTCAACTCCACAGCCACTTTCTTGCTCAAAGCATCAACCACAACATTGGCCTTTCTCGGGTGATACTTGATCGACAGATCATAATCCTTAAGCAACTCCACCCATCGACGTTGCCTAAGTTTCAACTCCTTCTGAGACATAAGATACTTCAAGCTCTTATGATCCGTGAACACCACACACTTCTCACCATAAAGATAATGCCTCCAGATCTTTAAGGAAAACACAACAGTCGTGAGCTCAAGATCATGAGTAGGGTTGTTAAGCTCATGCACCTTCAACTGCCTAGATGCATATGCTACTACCTTACCCTCCTGCATCAACACACAACCCAAACCAACAATGGACACATCACTATAGACTACAAACTCCTTACTAGACTCAGGTTGAATCAAGACAGGAGCTTGCGTCAATGCTTCCTTTAGTGTAACACCCCAATTTTGGGCTTAGAAGTTTAGGGTTTGAACCGGATCGGTCTGATAAACGATTCAAATATAAAAGGAGGTTTTAGGGAAAGCCTAGTTCGGGATGTTTTAAAAATATAGAAAAATATCTAAAAATCCTCATTTAATATATATAAGAGAGTGGTGAAATCAATTTTACAAAATAAGGTTTGGAAATACTACATTTCGGAGTAGTGACCAAAATGCGATTTTTGCAAAGTTTAGTAGTGACTGTTTTGTAAAGGATTGAAACTTTGAATCTTTAGGGAGCTAATTTACCCAAAATGTTTTTCTCTAGATTTTTCCTTAATTTGGGTGATTTAATTGGTGTTTTAATTAAATAAAAGAAAAGGAAAACTACTTTTTGGATTTTCATAACTACCTTTTCCTAATTTTCTCTCATTCCTTTTTCTCTCAAAATCCCATCATCCAAACACATTTTCTCCAACAAAATTTGCATTGATCTTCACTTCAATTGATGAGATTTCCATCATCTATTGGTTCCTAATCAATCTTGCATCAAATTCTTTTGATTTCCACATTGAATTTTCGTGGAATTTTGCCCAAATCAAGGAGAAATTACCATTTAGAGATAAGAATGTTCTTCTCCTCTAAATACTCAGTTCTTTACTGAAATTCCCAAGTTGTCAATCCTTTATTAAAGTTTTATAAATGGTTTTAATGTTAGAAACATGATTTTGGCTTAAAACTCAAGATTTTGGAAGATATCTTGAAGAATTTCGTTGTGATTGATTGGGCTCTGTTTTGAGGTGGTTCTTTAATGTATTTTGGATGTTATATGATGTTAGAAATGAGGTTTTATCAATCTAATCCCGAATAGGTTGTGTTTCCTAAGTTTTTGCTTATGAAAATGGTAGTTTTTGAGGTGTTTTTGGTGTTCTGTTATAGTTGGAGGTATAAGGACGAGTTTAGGTTTGTTTTTTATGGTGATTGATGTTTAGAAATGATTAGAAGTGATGGATCTTGGCTGGGTAAAGTTTTGGAAGAGTTTGGAGGTGATTTCGGTTGTGTTTGGTAGCCGAAATGTTGGTTTTAGGTAGAGCAGCGAGTTTAGGAGTGTTGGTTGAAGATTTCAATGCATGATGATGCATTAATCATCTTCTTTGTTGTGTCTAAAACATGGGAGACATCTTCGGACACTTTTGGAGTTGATTCGGAAGCTTAATTGGTGTTTCGACAAGCAAGCGAAACGTAATTGGTGAGTGGAGATGATTTTCTAGCTTTGAAACGATTATTTGGAGGTTTTGGGAGCTTAGTTTAAGTCTAAACAACTTAGCTAAGCTCAAGAGTAAGTTTTCGGAAAAACTCCCTTGGATGTGCTAAGTTATGGTTTGATGCATTAGTTATTAAATGCATGTTTAGTTACTGTTTTGAAAGCATGTTTTTGCATGATTAATGCTGATTTTGAAAGCCATGTATTGAAGGATGCTCAAGGTAAGAGATCCTTGGTTTGACATTTTATTAATTTGGTTATGATGCATGGAGATGCATGATGATAAGTGGCTTTGATTAATGATTAAAACAGTGAATTGATGATGGTATTTGATGTATATTGGCAAGTGATGAAATGGTTTTTAAGTACTTGAATCGGATATAGTTAGCTGGCTATAGGATTGGGTGCACCGTAAGTAAAGTCGCCTAGGATGTTGAGGGGTTGTGATTGTACCGTAAACTCCATCCAAGTACCCTAACGATTGAGGTAAGATCACAACGGTGGTTGTAAATTCCGTGTGTGGATCTTGTGTTATTTGTCCCTTACTCTCGTTAGTGGAATTATACAACTACCGACGAGTGGTGTTGAGGGGTTGAGATTTTACCGTTATACTCCACCACGGGTGTCACATCAATGGAGGGATTGCTCTTGAGTGTGAACCTTGTGTAGTCTGGTAGTGTGTATGAAGCGTGTGGGACAACGCTTGTAATCCGCGTATTCGATTGTGTCTTGTGTTGAAATGGTTATGAACTATCACTTGAGAGCCAATATAATGTGTTTGAATATAACTAAGCGTGAGATGCTTGATAATGATGCAAGGTAGCATGAGAAAGAGATGAGCATGTAGTTTTAAAGCTTGTTGAAAGTGTTTTCTAAAAATGCATTGTTGTATTGGTTTTATTTAGAGCATGCCTCACTAAGCATTTGTGCTTACGCTCTCTTTTACCAATAATGTAGATAATTGAGGTCCTTTGGGCATCAAGGAAGCTAAGTTCATCAAAGGAAGTTCAAGCTCACGTATGGTGAAGTTTTCATACACTATTAGTTTTGATAAATTGGCAATGGGAACCTAACACTTGTTTTGGGAGATGTGTTAAACTCCTTGAGGTTGTGGCATGTTTGCCTTGGTTGTTTTGAATTGTAAATGACCTTTAAATGCTTGGGTTGAAGTTGTTTGCCTATTTGGTTTTGATGATAGGAAGCATGCCTTTAGACTTGTGAGATTTCATGATTGATGATATGAATGAGTTAGGGTGACCTAAATGTGTACCATTTATGTATGTGGACTTGTTGACATGATAGAAGAGTCATTAGGATATATTTGAATGGGTTTATGCATGAAAAACCAGCTTAAAGTGCAGTTTCTGGGCAAACCGTATCGGAACACCCTCTAGTGTTTCGAAACGGGGGCCTAAAATGGCCTTCGTGTTTCAAAACGCTAAGGGCTGTTTCGGAACATTTTGGCTACTGGAATGCCATGTTTCGGAACTAGTCTCGGAACCAACCCGCGTATCGAAATGGTCAACGTCGTTCCGATCATGCGTTTCGATACGGCAGGTGGGTGTTTCGGAACAAGTGACCGCTGGGCACTGATTTGAATGGTGTTGTAGTTTGCAGGCTTTATATTTTAGTCCCAAATGTTGATGTTGCAATTGCTTGAGTTTGGGATGTTCAATTAAGATGAAATTTGGTAGAGAAGCATGTAATAAGACTAATTTCATATTGGTAACCTTAAAATCAGAAAAGACTTTCTAAATTTCAGAAATTACAATTTGGTCCTTAAATTTGTATTAAGTGCAATTGAGTCCCTTTTGCTTATCCGATCGTTGTGCCTTTCTCTAATAGGTTTGATGAGTAATCACTTAGGGTTAACGTGTATCTAGATAAGATTAAAAAGAAAAAAAGGGTCGTTAATCAAGGTTGACTTTCGAGTTGACTTTGGTTTTCCCCGTGTAATCTTCGTAGTTCGGGTCAACCGTCTAGGCCGGACTAAGGGGGTTACATTTAGCTTCTCAAAAGCTTTATGCATCGCATCTGTCCACTCAAAGCGAACATTTTTTTGAAACAACTTGGTCAAAGGTACATCAATTTTTGAGAAACCCTCGACAAACCTACGGTAATATCCAGCCAAGCCAAGAAAACTTCGGACTTCTGTCACTGACTTAGGTACCTTCCACCTTATGCGAATCAACAGGAATACCCTCGGCTGATACAACTTGCCCAAGGAAGACCATCTCTCTAATCCAAAACTAACACTTGCTTAGCTTAGCATACAATTAGTTCTCCAACAGCACTTGCAAAACTATTCTTAAGTGTCTATCATGATCCTCCTCGGTACGAGAGTACTTAAGGATGTCACCGATGAACACTAACACAAACTGATCCAAGAACTCATTGAACACACGATTCATCGTGTCCTTGAAAGCAACATGTGTATTGGACAAACCAAACGGCATCACTAAGAACTCATAATGCCCGTACCTTGTTCGAAATGTCGTCTTAGGTACGTCCACATCCTTCACCTTTAACTAGTAATACCCGGACCTCAAGTCTATCTTAAAAAACACTGAGGCTCCTCGAAACTGATCAAAGAGATCATCAATCCTTGGCAAGGGATACTTGTTCTTGATCGTCAACTTAATCAGCTTCCGATAATCTATACACATCTACATTGTCCCATCTTTCTTCTTTACAAACAACACCGATGCACCCCATGGTGAAACACTCGGCCGGATAAACCCTCGATCAAGCAACTCCTGAAGTTGCGTCTTCAGCTCCTTCAGCTCTTTCAGTGCCATGTGATAAGGAGAAATGGACACCGGAGTCGTATTCTCATACAACTCGATACCAAACTCTACTTCTCTGTTTGGCGGCAACCCCAGAAATTCTTCCAGAAAGACACCCAGAAAATCGCAAACGGTTCTGATGTCCTGCACACGTAAATCCTTTGTACAAGGACTCATCACGTATACAAGATAAGTATCACAACCCATCCTTAGCATACGGCTTGCTTCCATATCCGAAACCACATTGGACAAGAATTTCACATTCTCGCCTACTATCACCATTTCATAATCATTAGCAAGCTTTAAGGTGACTCGCTTAGCATCAAAGTCAACCACTGCTCTATACTCCGACAACCAATCCATACCAGCGATCACATCAAATCCATAAAAGGGTAATTCCATCAAATCCACAAGGAAAACATGACCTTGAACAGGTAAGGGACACCTCCGATACAACTTCCTAGTGACTACAGTCTAACCAAAAGAACTAGTCACTTGCATTCCTACTTCAAGCAACTCAACAGGTATATCAAGCAAATGCACATGTTCACTCAAGATATAAGAATGCGTGGATCCATAATCAATCAAAGCCAACAACGATAAAGATTGTAGAACAAAAGTACCTGTTATAACATCAGTGTCGTTGCGCTCCTCGCGCTGAGCATAGACCCTCGCAGGACCACCTTCCTTAGGTTGAACTGCCACCACATGAGCGATACCACGTTGACCCTCAACTCTCCTTTGAAAATTCCCTCAACTGCGCCCATAGCCTCTCTGAGGTGCAGCCACAGCTGGTGCACGTCCCTGGCCTCCACCAGCCTACAGAGGACACTCACACCTCATATGATCCGCTAAACCACAGTTCCAGCAAGAATTCCCTGTTACCACAATAGGAGCATGTGCCTCTCTAGCTGCACGTGGAGAATCTCGCCTCAGATGGTCCCTCGATCCACACGTCCAGCATGTGTGCTGCTCAGACCTCACTCTTCCTCCATGAGCCTGACCACCCCGTTCTAGAGCACCTCGCCTCGCATCAGGCTGATGTCTCCTATCATGGCCTCTCTTGTTCCGTCCACCTCCGGAACTATACTCAGCTGCTCTCTTCCCAGAGCTAGAACCACCTCCACGAGACGTCAGACCCAAGTTCTGCTCGATGTCCTTAGCCCGACTTACGAGCACATCGAAATCCGTATAGTCCGTAGCCAATATAAAAGTCTTGACTTTCTGCACCAGTCCATATCGGAAGCGATCACAACGATGCCTCTCACTCGGCACCAACTCAGGTGCATACTGGCTCAAACATACGAACTTGACCTCGTACTCAGCCACAGAAAGATTTCCCTGAACAAGCGACATAAATTCACGCTTCTTTTCGTCCAAGTATCTCACACCCAGATACTTCCTCTTAAAAGAACTTTTGAAGAACTCCTAATCTACCTCATTGGGTTCCATACCAGCGGTGATAGTCGTCCACCAGCTATAAGCATCACTCTGGAGCAATGAAACTGCGCATTCCAGCTTGCGCACATCATTACATCCCATCTGATCCATAATACGGATCGTACTAGTTAGCCAAGCTTCTAACGCCTAAGGATACATTCCATAGAACTTAACAGCTCTCAGACTCGTTTGCCTTTCCAAAGGCAAACTCGTCTGCCCAGTTGCAGGAGCCTGAACATGCGCTCCGGCTACCACAACCTAAAACGCTCCGGTGATCGCCTCAACCAGCGCCGCTAGATCACCCAATACTAGACCAGCATGTCCTTGTTGCTCCGGCTCTCCACCCCCAGGTGGTGGCGGAGGTAAAGTCTCATCAACTGGGTTCTCAACCCCCTGATTACCCTGATTACCTTGCTCAGACGCATGCACGATCGTATTCGATCTAAGCTCTCTTCTCGGAGACATTATGCTATGTTTAACAAGGCATAACAACAAAACAAATCAAACCATGATTTAGGCCAGCCTGAAGCAAGGGTCCAAGTTCAAAAAATCATTTAACTAGTGTAATAAGGCAATGGGCACCCCAATTTCCCTCAAACATGCCATAACATACAATAGCATAACACATTCAGCATGCTTCACCTCATCCACAACCTCAACATACAATCATATTTAACTCACATATGATTCATAACTACCAAGCATGACATAAACACCAACATTCAACCAAAAACATGATTATTCAAACAACATGCCATTTAACACTGCACATAACATCTAAACATACCCATTTCACTTACCATCATCCCCAATTCTTTCAAATCCTGGATGATAAGAAGTACTGAAATTCAACCGTGTACCCAAGGCTTGATGCAGGCATTCCCAAAACCTTGACATGGACCTCAGATCTCTATCTGGCACTATAGTTTTCGGCACACCGTGCCACCGCACAATCTCAGCGATATACAGCTCTGACAGCTTATCCAAGGTATACATAGTATGCACAAGCAAGAAATGTGCACACTTTGTAAGGCGATCAACAATCACCCAAACTGAATTCTTCTTTGATGGTGACAACGGCAAACCAGACACAAAATCCATGGTAATCCTTTCCCACTTCTATTCTGGGATTCTGAAAGGTTGCAACAACCCAGAAGGAACATGATGTTCAACCTTCACATGCTGACACACCATGCATTTTCTAACGAATTCGGAAACATCCTTTTTCAACCCCACCCAGTAGTACTCATCCTTCAAATCATGATACATCTCCGAACTACCAGGGTGCATGGCAAAAGTACTACTATGAGCTTCAGTCAGAATAGTGCGCATCAACTTAGCTTCATTTGGCACCACTTTCCGACTTGCAAAACACAACACTATCATCATTAAAACTGAATTTCGAAGGCTTACCTTCCGCAATATCCTGAACATAAGGAACAAGAGAATCATCAAGCAACTATTTATCCTTAATAAACTGGATCAGGGATGGTTTCACTTGCAATTCAGCAACAAGACCACCATCACGTGATATGCTCAAGCGAGCAAACATCGCTCTTTTAGGACCTTTAACACTATTACAACTTATGCACCATACAAGCATACCAAAATAAACACAAAAGACTAGTTCAACTATGTTGAGTGGATCGCAAGATCGATATTGACCAAGAGGGGGGGGGGGTGAATTGGAAATTTAAAAGTTTTGTGGTGGAAATTGCAAATTGAAAATAATAGACAAGGAATTTAGAGTGGTTCAAGTTCCAAATGAACTCTACATCCACTACCTTAGCTTCACTAAGGATTTGCAACAATTCCACTAAATTGCTCTTCCCCTTTTCTAGGACAAGGAGGCAACCCTTTACAATTTCGGTTGGTTTTTCTACCCAAAAATCAACCCAATCCTCACACAAGTAAACAAAGAAATTTGATGGCTAATAAGGTATCTCTCAATACAAATGATAGCCCCAATACAAGCACTCAACCCAATTTGACAAAATATGAATGAAGATTACAATTGGGATTTCTAGACAAATAGGAATTTTGGCACAATTGCTTGGATTTGATGAATAAGTGTTTTCTTGAAGATCAATAGTTGTTGCTGTAGCTTTTGGATGTGTCTTTTATACCTCTTCATTGATTTCTAGCCGTTTGGGTGGTTGGGAACATAAATGGAGCCGTTGGAACCCTCTCTTACCACCATAAATGCACTTCTGCACCTACCGGTATCGGTACGCGGGAAGGTGTATCGGTACCTGTCTCAGAAAAGAAAGAGCCGTTGTGTGCATTTAATAAGGGGTATCGATACGCACGTAAGCGTATCGGTACGGGGTATCGAAACAGCAATGGCTGTATCGATACCATTTTCTGAACTTAGCTTACTGTCCAAAACCGTATCGATACTGGGTTAGCCGTATCGATACTGGTTAACGAAATTTTAAAGTTTGGTTACCAACCAACTGACACCAACAGTCATATTTTTAAACCGACTTAATCTTTAAAAATTATGAAGACCGTATCGATACGAGGGTGACCCGTATCGGTACTCTATTCAAACTCTTTGAATTTTAACACAGGGGTGTATCGATACTAGGGTTTGGGGTATCGATACTGGTTCCGACAGTAACCAAGTTTGGCAAAATAGTATCGATACGCTTGGTGCGGTATAGATACTACTGAACGATTTTCAATGGTTTTGCCTCGGAACACTTAGAAAATATTTTGAGTTTGAGTTTTATAAATCAGTTTTAAAGTGTTGGTGTTTTAAAACATATTAAGGGACTTATAAAAACAATTTTAAGTTTTACAAATTGATCCTTAAAGATTTAATTATATCAAAATCAAACATAGGTTTTACAATCTCCCCCTTTTTGATATAACAAAACTAAAACTTAAAATTTTTGACATTTTTGAAAAACCTTTACAAAGTTAACTCCCCCTTAATATAAGCTTGGTAACCTTTGAATAAAAATCAAAATATTTTGAAGTGAGCTAGATTCTTCTCCCCCTTTTTGTTAGATCAAAAATCCTTTGAGACAATTAAATGCATCAAGACATCAAAGGTATAATAAGCAACATAGAATTTATTCATTATAGCAACATACTTAAAATCCAAACAAAGGCAAAATAGAAATCAAAGCATATGTTTTAATCCTAAACAACCTTAATCCTAAGAACATGAAACATAGGTGCATAAAATATAAAATCCTAAATGATATGCATGAAAAACAAGAGGAAACGTCTAAGCGTCGTCTTCTTCGTCTTCATCATCTTCATCATCAACTCCCAAAGGCTCATTAGAGCGCATGCTATTACGTCATTCATCATGGAAAGCAGCAATGGAAATATTCAAGGAATTGTGCCCGCTTTCAAGAGATGTGAGGCGATTCTCCAAACCCGTCATCCTAGTATCAAAGGTAGTTTCCATTGAAGTAAGACGAGTGTTCATGTCCGTACGCAACCCGGTAAATTGCTCATTTAGATAAGTCATGAGAGCATCCATGTTGGGTTGTTGGACTTGAGGAGCTTGAGCTTATTCGAAAGCGGCGGCGGCTTCCGGTGGTAACTCGGCAAGACGTACCCATTCACCATTAACATAAGAAAATTTTGCTCGAGCAAGAGATCGCTCATCAATGGGATCGGTGAGAGGAGTTGGGTAGTCATAAGAGCAATCAATATCCCTTTTAATAAAGAAATAGCTCAAAGCCGTACCGTATGTGAAGGAGGTGACGTGAGGAGTGTGACGATTTTGCACGAGGTAGACGATTTCCGCGAACATTAGTCGAGCAAGATTTGGTCTTTGTCTCTCACGGAAACACCGAATCCAAAAATCATCCACTTGACGAATGGTGGAATACTTTCCTCCGGAGGGACGGAACCACCAAGACACCATCAAGTGTAAGATCCGGTCTTGAGCATTTAAGGCGGTAACGGATCCATGAAGAACATGCCCCAAAGCATGCTCATTGTCAAGGCCTTCATCTTCCAAATTGAAAACCTCACAAATGGATGGTACATCAAGAATAATTTTCTTCCCCATGAGGTAAGAGCTAATAGCAACTACTTCCCCATCACGAATAATACATTTGGCATTGGCATAGAAAATCAAAACCAAAAGGCGATAGAAAACCTTGGGAATAGAGATAAACTCCATGAAGTTCCAACGATGAAATAAAGGGAGATATTCAAACTTAAAATGCTCCGAATTTAGAAAAGGAACGGAGATTACCCTTTCGGCACGGATCTTGTAATTCTCATATTGACGAAAGTGAGTGAGACCCGAATTGCCATGAAAACATTGATAATAGATGATGGAATAGTTTGGACGAGAAATTTCTCCAATGTTGGAAGATTCACCGGCTTGGGTAACCCTTGAACGCTTCCTCGAAGGTTCTTTTGGTGCCATGATCTAAAAGAGAAATTAAGCAAGGGGAATTTCTTCAATTTGAGAAAAAAAATCAAGGTAAAAAGAATTTAAAAGAAATTTTAAGAGAAATTTTGAAAAGAAAATTTTAAAAGAAAATTTGAAGAAAAAGTTTGAAGAAAAACAAAGTTAAAAAAAATGAAACAAAAGTAAGCAAAACAGCAAAACAAAGTTTGAAAAAGAGAAGGAAAGAGATTACCTTGAAAGAAACTTGAAGATTTGAAGAAAAATAGCACAAAGATGAGAAAGAGAGCACAAAGCTTTGCTTGATTCAAAAACTCTTTTAGGTTTGAGTTGAGATGTGAAAAATATGAAGGAGGAAGTTCCTTTTTATAGGCAAAAACGGCTAGGGTTAATTAGGTTTTGAAGAATTTGAATTATGGTAAAATTTGAACTCATTAAAGGCTTATTTAATGCCATCAGCGCAGTCGAGTATCGATACGCCCGTTGGGGTATCGATACGGGGGTAAAATAGACCTTTCCGCAAAAATGCCCGTTGGAAAGTCGTATTGAAACGGAGGGGTCCGTATCGAAACGACCTGTATCGATACGATGTTAATCGTATCGATACCCGTGAAGCGAGAAGAATTCTGGGGAACAACATGAAGAACAAGTATCGATACGCGTATATTAGTATCGATACTGTATGCCCAGAAATGCATATTTGGTTCAAAGAACAACCAAAGGCTCGAACTTAACATCTCCTATGAGTATGCAAATGATGTATGATCAGTTCTAAGCATATTTTAACATAATCATACTCCCCCTAACTATAGGCATGGATGAAATTGGGAGTCCAAGCATACAAACATGGCATTTCACAAGATCAAGCATATTTAAGCACAAAAGAGGTCCTAAGAGGTCAAGATAGGCTAGCTAGACCTAACTCTCTCCTAAGGGACCAAAAACGCTCTTTGTCTAAGGGTTTTGTAAATATGTCCGCTAATTGATTCAAGGTGTCTACATACTCTATAACCACATCTTCCTTAAGGACATGATCTCTAATGAAATGATGCCTTATTTCTATGTGTTTGGTTCTAGAGTGTTGGATGGGATTTTTTGTTAAACAAATTGCACTAGTGTTGTCACATTTTAGGGGAATGGTTTCAACTTTAATTCCATAATCTAAGAGTTGTTGCTTCATCCAAAGGACTTGAGCACAACAACTCCCTAAGGATATGTACTCGGCTTCGGTGGTAGATAAGGCTACACTATTTTGTTTCTTAGAGAACCAAGATATGAGCATACTACCTAAGAATTGACAAGTTCCCGAAGTACTTTTCCTATCAATTTTGCAACCCCCATAATTCGCATCCGAGTAAGCATGAAGGTTGAAGGTAGAGTCTCTAGGATACCAAAGACCTAAACAAGGGGTGTCTCTAAGGTATCTAAAGATTCTCTTAACGGCTATAAGGTGAGACTCTCTAGGACTAGCTTGAAACCTAGCACACAAGCAAACACTAAACAAGATATCCGGTCTACTTGCGGTAAGGTAAAGCAAAGATCCAATCATAGAACGATAAAGTTTAGAGCCAACACACTTACCTCCTTCATCTTTGTCAAGCTTTGTAGATGAGCTCATAGGAGTGGCTTGAGGCTTTGCATTCTCCAAGCCAAACTTCTTGAGCATATCCTTTATGTATTTTTCTTGGTTGATGAAGGTGCCATCCTTCTTTTGCTTGATTTGGAGTCCTAAAAAGAATGAGAGCCCCCCCATCATGCTCATCTCAAATTCACCTTGCATTAACTTAGCAAACTCTTGACAATGACATTCATTAGTAGAACCAAAAATAATATCATCAACATAAATTTGAACTACTAAGATGTCATTTTTATACATTTTTATAAAAAGTGTAGTGTCCACCTTACCTTTTTCAAATCCTTTTTCAATCAAAAAATTTGAAAGCCTTTCATACCAAGCTCTAGGAGCTTGTTTTAAACCATAAAGAACTTTGGTAAGTTTGAAAACATGATTTGGAAATTTTGAATCTTCAAAACCCAGTGGTTGTTCCACATACACTTCTTCATTTATAAAACCATTTAAAAATGCGCTTTTAACATCCATTTGAAAAAGCTTGAAATTATGATAACATGCATATGCAAGCAACATCCTAATGGCTTCCATTCTAGCTACGGGTGCATAGGTTTCGTCAAAATCTATTCCCTCTTCGTGAGTGTAACCTTGTGCTACAAGTCTAGCTTTATTTCTCACAATGTTACCACTCTCATCTAGTTTGTTCCTGAAGACCCATTTAGTTCCTATTGTAGATTGATTACTAGGACTATCAACTAATGTCCATACATTACTTCTCTCAAATTGATTTAACTCTTCTTGCATAGCCATAATCCAAAAGTCATCTTTCAATGCTTCTTTTATATTTTTAGGCTCTATGCATGAGATAAATGCAACATGGTTCATTAATCTAAGAGAAGAGCGAGTGGTTACCCCCTTGGATGGATCACCCAAGATTTCACCATCTTTGACATAGTTCAACTCCCTTGGGTAGCTCACTTCCTTTTCCTCAATAGCCAAGTCCTTCAAGGCTTCAAGAGGTGGATCTTGTGAGTCCTCTTCCTTTGTTGGAATCTCATCCTCCTTTGAAGTTTGACCTCCATCAAAGGCATTTATGATCCCTACATCATCATCATCACAAGAATCCTTCCTAGGAAGGAGGTTATCATCGAATACAACATGAATAGATTCTTCTACTACTAAAGTTCTTTTGTTAAATACTCGATAGGCTTTAGAGGTTAAAGAGTAACCTATAAAAATGGCTTCATCACTTTTTGCATCAAATTTACCTAAGTTGTCTTTTCCATTATTTAAAACAAAACACTTGCACCCAAAAGGGTGAAAATAGCTAATGTTAGGCTTTTTAGATTTTAAAATCTCATAAGGTGTTTTCTTTAAAATTGGCCTAATCATTACTCGATTTACAATATAACATGCGGTGTTTGTGGCTTCCGCCCAAAAATATTTAGGTAAATTGTTTTCACAAAGCATAGTTCTAGCCATTTCTTGTAAAGTTCTATTTTTCCTCTCAACTACCCCATTTTGTTGAGGAGTTCGAGGAGCCGAAAAATTATGGCTAATACCATTTTCATTAAAAAAATCTTCAAACCCTAAATTTTGAAACTCGGTTCCATGATCACTTCTAATATGTGAAATTCTAAGTTCAAGATCATTTTGGGTTAATTTTGAAAATGTGATGAATTTTTCCAAAGCCTCATATTTAGTACTTAAAAAGAGAACACAAGTAAATCTAGAAAAATCATCAACTAGCACAAAAGCATAAGATTTACCACCCAAGCTCATAGTTCTAATTGGCCCAAATAAATCCATGTGAATTAGTTGTAAACATCTACTAGTAGAAACATCATTAATGGATTTAAAGGAAGATCTATGTTGTTTACCCTTTGAGCATGCATCACAAATTTTATCATTTGAAAATTTTATCTTGGGTAAACCTCTAACTAGATTTAGAGAGACTAGTTTTTCCAAAACACTTATGCTAGCATGTCCTAGCTTCCTATGCCACAACCATGCATCATTTTCATTTTGAGCAACTAAGCATGCATTAGATGTATGAATGTCATCTAGATGCACCATGTATATATTCCCTATGCAATGACCTATGAGCATAATGTTATTAGATTTAATGTCTACAATTTTGCATCCATTTTTATCAAACAAAACATTAAATCCTTTATCACATAATTGACTTATGCTCAATAAATTGTGTTTAAGACCATCGACATATAAAACATTTTCAATGAGAATAGTAGAGTGATTACCTATGGAGCCAATACCTTTAATGTGGCCTTTGGAGTTGTCACCAAATGTTACTACTCCTCCACTTTTTGGCTTTAAATCCATGAATCGACTCTTGTCTCCGGTCATATGCCTCGAGCATCCACTATCAAGGTACCATGAGTTTTGACTTTGTGCTTTGGCCTTGTAGCAATGCTCCCCCTACAAACAAAGATATTAAACTTTGGTTTTTGGTACCCAAATCATTTTGGGTCCATGAGTGTTAGCTCCCAAAACCTTGGTTCCCTTAGGAATCCAAGATGACATAGCAATAATATTATTAGATTTTACAAGTTCCTTAGGAACCCATACACTTCTAATTCTTTTAGCTCTACTATGTCTAGGGTAGCAACCTTGTTTGTAGTAGTTAGTCTTTTTCTTAGGTTGGTGTGTTCTAGAGGATTCTCCTACTTCATGCTTGACACTACCAACATTTTTTAAAGACTTCTTGAGCTCATTTAGCTCACCCAACACCTTTTGGTGTTCACAATTACATTGAGATAAAAGATTATTAAGATCAACATTTTCATCTTGAAAAAATTTAAGTTCACCTTTTAATCCTAATATCTTTTTCTCAAATTTAGAATTAGCTTGAGTAAGTGAGTCATTTTTCTCATTTAATTCTAGAATAATCTTTTTATTCCTAATGACCGACTCCTTATATTTCTCAACTAATTCATCATATACCTCTTGTAACTCATCATATGCATCATTTAATTCTTCATATGAAAAATCTAAAGTAGATGAGTTAGAGGTTACCAAGGAGGAATCTTCCTCAAGTGCCATGAGACAAAGATTAGCCACTTCTTGTTCGTCATCCTCCGATGACTCCTCATCACTCCAAGTAGCAAGCTTGGCTTTGAGTCTCTTCTTCTTCTCAAAGCCCTTCTTCTTGAGTTGAGGGCACTCCGAACGTATGTGGCCGGGTTGTTTGCACTCATAGCAAATGATAGGATCCTTTCCTTCTTCTTTGTTCTTGCCTTTGAAGTCCATCTTCCTTTGGATTTTCTTCCCCGGTTGGACCTCATGAAACGTGAGAACCGTTTGGCTATCATAGCCAATTCTTCAAGTTCATCCTCATCACTAGATGAGCTCTCATCATGTTGTGAAGCTTTAGCCTTGAGAGCTATTCCCATCTTCTTCTTCTTCTCAACCTCAAGCTTCTCAACCCTTTTCTCTTCTTTCTTCTTCTCATCTTCCCTTCCTTGCTTCATGATCTCATGAGTAAGGAGAGAACCCACAAGCTCATCAAGCTTTAACGTTTTCAAGTTCTTTGCTTCGATGATGGCGGTTCTCTTCCCATCCCAAGACTCGGGAAGTGAATAGAGTAGCTTCCGGACTAGCTTGTCTTCCGGTATGATCTCTCCAAAGCCCTTTAGACCATTGACTATCGTGGAGAATCAATCAAACATCTTTGACACCGTCTCATCATGTTCCATCTTGAAATTTTCATAACTAAGATTGAGAATTCCAATCTTAGTTTCTTTGACGTCATTGGTGCCTTCATAAGTGGTCTCAAGAGTGTCCCACACTTCTTTGGCACTTTCAATTGATGAGACCTTTGAGTAGATGTCCGGACCGAAAGCACAAAATAGCATGTGGAGAGCTTTATCATTGACTTGAATCTTTTTCCTCTCCTCTTCACTCATCTCCACTTTCTTCTTTAACACCATCTTGCCTTCACCATCTTGCTTCAATGGAATATATGACCCATCCTCAATGACATCCCACACAAGATAGTCATTTGACTTGATGAATAGACGCATTCTATTCTTCCAAAAAGAATAGTTGTCACCGTTGAAGAAGGGAGGCTTTGTGGTCGATTGTGACTCGTACATGCCGGAACCGGAGGTTGAAGTCATCTCTTGATACTTTGATGATCACACTCTTCCAAGGAACTCCTCTTGTGGTTGTTAATCCTCAAAGAGGTAGGCTCTGATACCAATTGTTGAGTGGATCGCAAGATCGATATTGACCAAGAGGGGGGGGGGTGAATTGGAAATTTAAAAGTTTTGTGGTGGAAATTGCAAATTGAAAATAATAGACAAGGAATTTAGAGTGGTTCAAGTTCCAAATGAACTCTACATCCACTACCTTAGCTTCACTAAGGATTTGCAACAATTCCACTAAATTGCTCTTCCCCTTTTCTAGGACAAGGAGGCAACCCTTTACAATTTCGGTTGATTTTTCTACCCAAAAATCAACCCAATCCTCACACAAGTAAACAAAGAAATTTGATGGCTAATAAGGTATCTCTCAATACAAATGATAGCCCCAATACAAGCACTCAACCCAATTTGACAAAATATGAATGAAGATTACAATTGGGATTTCTAGACAAATAGGAATTTTGGCACAATTGCTTGGATTTGATGAATAAGTGTTTTCTTGAAGATCAATAGTTGTTGCTGTAGCTTTTGGATGTGTCTTTTATACATCTTCATTGATTTCTAGCTGTTTGGGTGGTTGGGAACATAAATGGAGCCGTTGGAACCCTCTCTTACCACCATAAATGCACTTCTGCAGCTACCTGTATCGGTACGCGGGAAGGTGTATCGGTACCTGTCTCAGAAAAGAAAGAGCCGTTGTGTGCATTTAATAAGGGGTATCGATACGCACGTAAGCGTATCGGTACGGGGTATCGAAACAGCAATGGCTGTATCGATACCATTTTCTGAACTTAGCTCACTGTCCAAAACCGTATCGATACTGGGGTTAGCCGTATCGATACTGGTTAACGAATTTTTAAAGTTTGGTTACCAACCAACTGACACCAACGGTCATATTTTTAAACCGACTTAATCTTTAAAAATTATGAAGACCGTATCGATACGAGGGTGACCCGTATCGGTACTCTATTCAAACTCTTTGAATTTTAACACAGGGGTGTATCGATACTAGGGTTTGGGGTATCGATACTGGTTCTGACAGTAACCAAGTTTGGCAAAATAGTATCGATACGCTTGGTGCGGTATCGATACTGCTGAACGATTTTCAATGGTTTTGCCTCGGAACACTTAGAAAATATTTTGAGTTTGAGTTTTATAAATCAGTTTTAAAGTGTTGGTGTTTTAAAACTTATTAAGGGACTTATAAAAACAATTTTAAGTTTTACAAATTGATCCTTAAAGATTTAATTATATCAAAATCAAACATAGGTTTTACAAACTACTTTGCCACCTTCCTAGGAGTTCATAAGGTCAATATACATTACTTTGGCTTGTAGTGACTTGTCTTGTTGCGACTTATCTGATCTTTCTCGATGGTCGATTCTTTAACCTGAAATGAATGAGATGAGACACATTAGGCATACTTTGCCTAGTGAAGTATTCATAAACAATGTAAATAACAATGTATGAAGCTTATACATATTCTCATGATTATCAATATCAATGATGTGTTTCAATATACAATGTTTAACATATCAAATTCATTATTAACCCCTAGATTGAATCAAGATAGTGGATACGTGAATTCCTACGCCTCGCCAAATTAATGAATGGTCTAGTCCCTCCGCCTTGCCAATATGACCAATACAAAAACACATCCCTCCGCCTCGCTAAACTAATACAGGTCGTAGCCTTAGGATCGTAGTCCACCCGTACACTGAGCTCATGAATTCTATGGCATGCCAATTGTATCCAATGTCCATTCAAATCCAAGGTTTCAATATCAATTGTAACGCCCCGGTTTTGGGCTCAGAAGTTTTGGGCGTTGACCGGTTCGGTCAAAGTGCTGATCGAATATATAAGAGTGAATTTAGGAAAGCCTAGTTCGGGTTGCATTAAAAATATGGAAAAATGTTCTAAAATCATCTTTTAATATATATAAGTGAACTGTGAAATCAATTTTGGAAAATGAGGTTCGGAAGGTTGACATTTTGGCTAGTGACCAAAATGTAATTTTTGAAAGTTGCGGGACAGTTTTATAAAGGATTGAAACTTTGAATCTTTAAGGAGCTATTATTCCAAAAAGAGTTTCTCCAGATTTTTCTAAGATATTTTAAGGCTTTATTCTGATTTTTAAAGATTATGAAAGGGTGGGAAATCATTTTAACCAATTTCTTAACTAACTTTCCATTTTCTCTCAATTTCCCTTTTCTCTCATTTTCTCTCGACCCAAACACAATTCTCCAGATTTCCTTCTCTGATTTTGGCATCTAAATCTCTCATTTCAACTCTATTTTGATTCCTAATCATCTCTACAACAAAACCTCTCAATTTGCAAGTTGTTTCATCAAGCTTTTTGGCTCTAAAATGGAGAAATTCAAGTTTGGAGGTAAGAACGTCCTTCTCCTCTAAACTATTAGTTCTTTACTGAAATTCCTAAGTTCTCAATCCTTGATTTATGTTTTGTTAATGGCTTTTCAATTGAAATCTTGATTTTTGGCTAAAATGCAAGATTTGGTGATTTTGGTGAAATTTTCGTGTGATCTGTTTGGGCAGTGTTTTGGAGTGTCAAAATGATGTTAAATGAATGCTAAATTGATTAGAAGTTGAGGTTTAATCAATGCAATCCCGGATAGGTTGAATTTCCTAAGTTTGGCTTGAATTTTTGGTTGTTTTTGGAGTGTTTTTGGTGATCTGTTATACCTGGAGGTATAAGGACGTGGTTGTGATCATTTTGTATGTTAATTGATGTATAAAAATGGTTAGAGGTGATGGATCTTGGCTGGGTTAAGTTTTGGAAGTGTTTGGAGGTGATTTCGGTTGTGTTTGGTAGCCGAATTGTTAGATTTGTGTTGAGCAACGAGTTGTGTTGTTGTTGCTGGTGTTTTAATGCATAAGGATGCATTAATGTTCTGTTTTTGTGTGCTTGAAACAGTGGAGTTTGATCCGTGAGCTTTAGAGGTGTTGCGGAAGGTTTCGGAAGCTTGGAAGGCTTGTTGGCTAGTCTTGTTTTGGTTATCGGTGAGTGAAGTTGGGATTTCAGCTTTTAAATCAAGGTTTGAAGGTTTTTGGGAGCTTAGTGTAAGTCTAAACAACTTTGCTAAGCTCAAGAGTAAGTAAAAGGATTTTTGCTCTTGAATTGTGCGTGATTTGGTTTTAAAAGCAAATGTGGTTGATGATTGAAATGCATGTGTTTTGCATGGTTTAATTCTGTTTTGTAAGCATGTTTTAGCATGGTTTAAAGCTGGTTTTGAAAGCCATTTGTGAAGGATGCTCAAGGTAAGAGATCCTTGGTTTTGCGCATGGTAATTGTGGTTTTGATGCATAGTGTTGCATGTTGATCAATGGCTTTGTATGATGCTTTAAAACAGTAAATTGATGATGGTAAATGTTACCTTTTGCATATTGGTTATGCATGTGAATCATTGGATTAATGAGGTAATGGTTTTGCATATTGGTTATGCATGTGAATCATTGGGCTAATGTTGTGATGGTTTTGCATTAAGTTTATGCATGTGGAACATTGGACTCATATGGTAAGATGGTTATATTGGCAAGTGATGTAAATGGTTCTTGGTTTGTTGATCGGATATAGTTAGCCGGCTATAGGATTGGGTGCACCGTGAATTAAGTCGCCTTGGAGGTGGAGTGGTCAAGAGTGGACCGGATAAGCTCCCTTCAAGTATCCTAACGAGATGAGGTCATAATGGAGGTTGTTGCCCATTCGAGGACCTTGTTTAAGCAAAGGTTATATGGTGGTTAAAAGTCCATATGTGAGAACCTTGTGCTTGTTAAGATCACAATGGCAGTGTTAAGTCCATGTGTGGATCTTGTGTGGGGTGTCCCGGATCTCGTTAGTGATTTATACAACTACCAATCGGTTATGCAAAGGTTGTATGGTGGTTAAAAGTCCATACGTGGAAACCTTGTGCATGTTGAGGTTGTATGGTGTTTAAAAGTCCATGCATGGGAACCTCGGTAAAAGCTAAGGTTGTATGGTGTTTAAAAGTCCATACATGGGAACCTTAGGCTTGTAAGGTCAAATGGTGTTTAAAAGTCCATTTGGGAGACCTTGGATTGGTAGGGTGTATGGAGCGTAGGGACAACGCTCGGAATCCGCGTATCCGATCGGGTTGTTGAGTTGAAAAGTGAATGTGGTTGATCACTTGGTAGCCAATGTAATGTTCTTGATCATAAAGAAGCATGAGATGCTTGAAATGATGCATAATTGCATGTGGAGCATGAGATGCTTGAAATGATGCATAATTGCATGTGAAGCATGAGATGCTTGAAATGATGCATGGTTGCATGTGAAGCATGAGATGCTTGAAGTGATGTATGATTGCATGTGAAGCATGGGATGCTTGAAATGATGCATGATTGCGTGTGAAGCATGAGATGCTTGAAAAGATGTATTGTTGCATGAAAAGTGTATGATGCTAGTGTATGCATGTTTACTTGTTAAGTTGAACAAGTGTTGGTTATCATTTGGTAAATGATGCATGTGAGCATGAAATATCTTTATTGCATTGGAGTCTCGTAAGACTTGTTTTTAAAGGCATGTGAAGAT
Organism: Hibiscus tridactylites; assembly: GCA_958450335.1. Lineage (NCBI taxonomy): Eukaryota > Viridiplantae > Streptophyta > Magnoliopsida > Malvales > Malvaceae > Hibiscus > Hibiscus tridactylites. The sequence continues at coordinate 52,363,118 of OY288273.1, read as the reverse complement.
GATGTTATGGTTCTTAGGTTGCCTTGGTTAAATGCATGTGTTGGATTATTTGGGTTATGGTTTTAAAAGGTTTCTTGCTTGAGATGGCTTTCAAGTTTAAGAAAGGTATGTTGTGAAATGGGAGTGTTTTCTATGGTTTTGTTTAAGCTTGGCATATGGTGTTTATGCATGATTTGAGCTTGATGTTGAAAAGGGTTTTCAAACATGGCTTTGGTAATCAAATCGGGTTTGTTTTATAAGTGTTTTAATGACCCGCTGCATTGATGGTGTTTTGGTTTTGAGCATTCCTCACTAAGCATTATGTGCTTACGCTCCTTTTTGTCCATCAATGCAGATTCTTGAAGTTTGGACAGCAAGGAGCAAGGGATTCAAGGTGGACTCCAATGGAGATGTATGTCTCGGTGAATAGCTATAGTTAATAAGGGCAATGGGGTAGAATCTCTCGGGTTTATGTGTATGTGATCGTATATGTTTGATCAAGAATGTTTTAATGTTGTTGCTAATGTTGTTGGAACATGAATTGGCTTAAATGGGTTTGATTTGGATGGTTTGTGCCTAAATGGTTGCTTGTGTAGGAAGCATGCCTATAGATTTGGGGCTTTTCTTATATGTTGTTTTTCTGTTGAATTGTTGATGCAAGTATGTCTCATTTATGTTGAATTGCATGTTGGTAAAGTTTGGTGGCTTTTGGAGCATGTTTGGATGATCAATTGTGTGTTTGAGTGAGCAAAATGCAGCATTCTGGGCTAGGCGTTTCGGAACAGATGACACCGTTTCGGAACGGGTGCCCTGCATGAACCCAGGCGTTCGAAACGGGTGCCACCGTTCCGAAACGGAAAGCATTCTGCCAGACCCCCGTTGCGGAACGCGTTGCGGAACGGCCCCGTGTTTCGGAACGGGCTTGGCCTGTTTCGGAACGGGTGACCGTTGGGGGCTGACATGGGCGGTTAAATGTTTCAAAATGTTTGCATTTTGGTCCTGAAACTTGTTTGTGCAATTGTATGAGTTCGGGATGTCTGTTTGAGCTGAAATTTGGCAGGGAAGCTTAAAACCTGATTAATTTTAAGTTGGTAACTTAAAATCTGGTTAAGTCCTTAAAGTTTTCAGAAATTACAATTTGGTCCCTAAAGTTGTAATTTGTTCAATTGGGTCCCTGTTTGATCTCTGATGTTTGTGATCTTTGAGCATGATGTTGTATGATCACATCTAAGGTTAATGTGCATCTAGACAAGATTAAAAAGAAAAAAAAGGGTCGTTAATCAAGGTTGACTTTCGGGTTGACTTTGGTTTTCCCCGTGTAATCTTCGTAGTTCGGGTCAACCGTCCAGACCGGGCTACGGGGGTTACATTTTGTGGTATCAGAGCTGAGTTGCGAAGGTTGGGGAAAACGGTAAGTTGATGTGATGTGAGTTTGATGTTTACCTTGTTGTGTGGTTGGAAGTTGGTTGAAACATGTGTTTTTGAGTATGCTGTTAATGTTTCTGAGCATGTTGCTGATGTATGCAAGCATGTTTTGTGGTTATGAATCTTGGTTGAGTTTATGTGGATATGTGCTGATGCTATGAGCTGATGTTATGCATGGTGAATGTGTTTTGAGCATGATATGTTGCTAATATGCTGGTGCAATTGGATGTTGTTTGGTGTAAGCATGATCAAGGTATGTTGTTGATATGCTTGATGTTGTGATATCCATGTTGTGTTGACTGTTATGTCATGTAAAGGGGAGGATTCGGGATACCCATTGCCTTATTAATATAGCTATTGTGTTATTTGGAGTTGGAGTTTGAATCCTTGCTTAATGCTGGTCTAACTGGTTTGTTTGCTTGTTGTGATTGTATGTTTGTTGTTGTTAGTGGTATGGCAAAGTCGATGAGAGAATGGTGGTTGAGTGAGATGGTTGCTGCCTTGGGGCAGGTTGTTAAGGCAAGGAATTCACCCTTTTGTAAAGGTGTTTTGTCTCAGTCTTCTGTGCCTAGTGTTGAAGTGGTAAGGCAAGGGAAAGAAGCTGGTTCTGTGATGAAAAGTTCATTATCTGTTGAGCAGGAGGTGTTGGGAACATCTCAGGCTGTGGTAGAGGTAAAATCAGTGGATGTGCTGGCTAGATGTGAGGGTTTGCCGAAGCAGCGTTTGCTTGACTTGGGTGCTGTGGAATATCATGGTTCTACACCGGAGATGTTTGAGGCCTGGTTGGCCAGTGTGATTCTGATCTTGGATCGGGAAGGCTGTGATTATGCCTGTAAGCTGGGGAGTGTTGTTTCTTTGATGTTGGAAGATGCGTGTGCCCGGTGGACATCTGTGGCTGTGGCGTCACATATTCCTGATATTGGTTGGGATTTCTTTGTATCGGCCTTTTATGGGAGATATCTTGGAAGGGAATTTCCAAGGGTTAAGCAATGTGAAGGTAGTGCTGTTGGTGAGCAAGTGTTGCTTGAGCAAGGAGTAGAAGCTCAGTCATCTGTGTGTGACCGATGTGAAAGGCGCCATGTTGGACGTTGTTGGGGCGCAGGTGTTTGCTGGAATTGTGGTTCTAAGATGCATGTTAAGCGTGATTGTCCACATGGAGTGAAGTCAGCTTTGGTGTTAGCCAAAGGGTCTCAGAAAGGTCGTGGGCACGGCCGAGGCGAGGTTCAGAGGTGGCAGAAAGAGCAGGAAGTTGTGAAGAGTGTGGGAAAGGAGAGTTGCTGGAAATGTGGGTCTGCTGGACACATGAGACGTGATTGTTTGATGTTGGCTCGGAATAGCCAAGGTTCTTTACCGCAAGGAGTTGGTGGTGACCCTGGTGTGTTAGCTGGTGCTGCAATGGTGCGGCAGGAGGATGATGGTTTCGCAAGGAAGAGAGCTCGTCTGATGAAGCTTCAGGGTGGTGTTGTGCTTTCAGGTAACCTTGTTAAGTGATCCTTGCTTTAGTTGCCTTAGTTTGGTTTCTGTTGGTTTTCCTTGTGTGGTAAGTCTAGTCTTGTTGCTAGTATGTTGGGGTAATGGTAGTTGTGGTTTGGTAATATCTTGGGTGTGAAGAAGGCTTGGGTAAGTACCTTGTGGTTAATGGTTGTTGGTATGATGGAGTTAGATAAGTTAAAGGTGAGTTAGGAGGTTGTTCTTAGACAGATTTGAGGATGTTATTGGAGGGTGTGAACTGGCATTCATGCACAGTTAAAATCATTGTTATATGCTATATTATATATGTTGGTTCATGCATACATGTGGCATGACACTAGAGGTTTTGCATACATGTACATCAGGCATTGATAGGGCATGTAGGTGATCATGCATACGATGTTCACGCTCGCTAATAACTAGTCGAATCTGTTAGTGTTGTGGTTGGATTAGGTGGGATGATGGGTTTTTAGAGGTTGTTTGGTGCTGAGTGAGAGCTAGAAGTGTTGGAGTTTGGTAAACTAGTTGCTAGTGATAGTGAGAGTGGTATAGCCGGTTGGTAGAAGGATAGTGTTTGATGCTCAAAGAGTGTGGTGGTTTGGTGGTGAAGGGTATCGGTTGAGGTTAGTATCGGTTAAGTGGTTTGTTTAGCTAAGTGGAAGTGGTAGTTCCTTGGTGCTAAGTGATGTTGCAGCTTAGTGGTTGAGTTCCCAAGTGCTGAGGTAGCTTAGCTTTTAAGTTGTTGTGAAAGGGTTGTGTTGGTTCTTAGCAACCTTTGAGGAGTTCAGAAGCTTTTATGTGTGTTTTGGTTAAGTAATGTTCTGGTAATGCAAGTGTTCTGGTTGAAGTTTGTAGTGAAAGGGCTGTGAAAGATCGAAGGCTTTCATTGGTTGTTTGGGTTTTTGTGAGAAGTGGTTGGCTGGTTGTGGTTAAGAAAGTTCCGTTTGGAGGTCAGTTGGTGGTGTGTGGAACGGCTGACGAATTCAAGTTGGGGTTGGGATGTAATTTTCGGTCTGGGTGAGTAGTTCTGGTGAGCTGTTATAGTAATGTTATGGCAGATGTGAAGGATTGTCAGCTTCGTTGAAGAGCTTGAGTAAACAGTTGATGTTTAAGGATTTTTGCTTGTTGGGAAAATCTTTGGAAGAGGTTTGGGAGTTTGCAAGAGTTTTAGAAGCAGAGAAGTTGCCTAGTGGTTGAATTGGTTTGGTGGTTGTCTTTGTGTAGACAAGTCTTGGGAGTTGTGTGTTACAGTGTCGTCTGCTGTAAGAGCTGAAGTTCTTCAGGTTGATGTTGGGATTGTGTACAGTCCGGTTATGTGGAAGGTTAAGTCGTGGTTACCTTTGAGAGTTTGGATTTGTGAACAGTGTATGGTGGAGGTTTTGTGTGGAATGTGTTCAGTGAGGTTGAGGCGATTGTGTTGTCTTGTGTGTTGCTTTGAGAAGGTTGTGGTTCTCTTTTCGCCGGTTGAAATTTCGAGGACGAAATTTCCTAAGGGGGGAGAGTTGTAACGCCCCGGTTTTGGGCTCAGAAGTTTTGGGCGTTGACCGGTTCGGTTAAAGTGCTGATCGAATATATAAGAGTGAATTTAGGAAAGCCTAGTTCGGGTTGCATTAAAAATATGGAAAAATGTTCTAAAATCATCTTTTAATATATATAAGTGAACTGTGAAATCAATTTTGGAAAATGAGGTTCGGAAGGTTGACATTTTGGCTAGTGACCAAAATGTAATTTTTGAAAGTTGCGGGACAATTTTATAAAGGATTGAAACTTTGAATCTTTAAGGAGCTATTATTCCAAAAAGAGTTTCTCCAGATTTTTCTAAGATATTTTAAGGCTTTATTCTGATTTTTAAAGATTATGAAAGGGTGGGAAATCATTTTAACCAATTTCTTAACTAACTTTCCATTTTCTCTCAATTTCCCTTTTCTCTCATTTTCTCTCGACCCAAACACAATTCTCCAGATTTCCTTCTCTGATTTTGGCATCTAAATCTCTCATTTCAACTCTCTTTTGATTCCTAATCATCTCTACAACAAAACCTCTCAATTTGCAAGTTGTTTCATCAAGCTTTTTGGCTCTAAAATGGAGAAATTCAAGTTTGGAGGTAAGAACGTCCTTCTCCTCTAAACTATCAGTTCTTTACTGAAATTCCTAAGTTCTCAATTCTTGATTTATGTTTTGTTAATGGCTTTTCAATTGAAATCTTGATTTTTGGCTAAAATGCAAGATTTGGTGATTTTGGTGAAATTTTCGTGTGATCTGTTTGGGCAGTGTTTTGGAGTGTCAAAATGATGTTAAATGAATGCTAAATTGATTAGAAGTTGATGTTTAATCAATGCAATCCCGGATAGGTTGAATTTCCTAAGTTTGGCTTGAATTTTTGGTTGTTTTTGGAGTGTTTTTGGTGATCTGTTATACCTGGAGGTATAAGGACGTGGTTGTGATCATTTTGTATGTTAATTGATGTATAAAAATGGTTAGAGGTGATGGATCTTGGCTGGGTTAAGTTTTGGAAGTGTTTGGAGGTGATTTCGGTTGTGTTTGGTAGCCGAATTGTTAGATTTGTGTTGAGCAGCGAGTTGTGTTGTTGTTGCTGGTGTTTTAATGCATAAGGATGCATTAATGTTCTGTTTTTGTGTGCTTGAAACAGGGGAGTTTGATCCGTGAGCTTTAGAGGTGTTGCGGAAGGTTTCGGAAGCTTGGAAGGCTTGTTGGCTAGTCTTGTTTTGGTTATCGGTGAGTGAAGTTGGGATTTCAGCTTTTAAATCAAGGTTTGAAGGTTTTTGGGAGCTTAGTGTAAGTCTAAACAACTTTGCTAAGCTCAAGAGTAAGTAAAAGGATTTTTGCTCTTGAATTGTGCGTGATTTGGTTTTAAAAGCAAATGTGGTTGATGATTGAAATGCATGTGTTTTGCATGGTTTAATTCTGTTTTGTAAGCATGTTTTAGCATGGTTTAATGCTGGTTTTGAAAGCCATTTGTGAAGGATGCTCAAGGTAAGAGATCCTTGGTTTTGCGCATGGTAATTGTGGTTTTGATGCATAGTGTTGCATGTTGATCAATGGCTTTGTATGATGCTTTAAAACAGTAAATTGATGATGGTAAATGTTACCTTTTGCATATTGGTTATGCATGTGAATCATTGGATTAATGAGGTAATGGTTTTACATATTGGTTATGCATGTGAATCATTGGGCTAATGTTGTGATGGTTTTGCATTAAGTTTATGCATGTGGAACATTGGACTCATATGGTAAGATGGTTATATTGGCAAGTGATGTAAATGGTTCTTGGTTTGTTGATCGGATATAGTTAGCCGGCTATAGGATTGGGTGCACCGTGAATTAAGTCGCCTTGGAGGTGGAGTGGTCAAGAGTGGACTGGATAAGCTCCCTTCAAGTATCCTAACGAGATGAGGTCATAATGGAGGTTGTTGCCCATTCGAGGACCTTGGTTAAGCAAAGGTTATATGGTGGTTAAAAGTCCATATGTGAGAACCTTGTGCTTGTTAAGATCACAATGGCAGTGTTAAGTCCATGTGTGGATCTTGTGTGGGGTGTCCCGGATCTCGTTAGTGATTTATACAACTACCAATCGGTTATGCAAAGGTTGTATGGTGGTTAAAAGTCCATACGTGGAAACCTTGTGCATGTTGAGGTTGTATGGTGTTTAAAAGTCCATGCATGGGAACCTCGGTAAAAGCTAAGGTTGTATGGTGTTTAAAAGTCCATACATGGGAACCTTAGGCTTGTAAGGTCAAATGGTGTTTAAAAGTCCATTTGGGAGACCTTGGATTGGTAGGGTGTATGGAGCGTAGGGACAACGCTCGGAATCCGCGTATCCGATCGGGTTGTTGAGTTGAAAAGTGAATGTGGTTGATCACTTGGTAGCCAATGTAATGTTCTTGATCATAAAGAAGCATGAGATGCTTGAAATGATGCATAATTGCATGTGGAGCATGAGATGCTTGAAATGATGCATAATTGCATGTGAAGCATGAGATGCTTGAAATGATGCATGGTTGCATGTGAAGCATGAGATGCTTGAAGTGATGTATGATTGCATGTGAAGCATGGGATGCTTGAAATGATGCATGATTGCGTGTGAAGCATGAGATGCTTGAAAAGATGTATTGTTGCATGAAAAGTGTATGATGCTAGTGTATGCATGTTTACTTGTTAAGTTGAACAAGTGTTGGTTATCATTTGGTAAATGATGCATGTGAGCATGAAATATCTTTATTGCATTGGAGTCTCGTAAGACTTGTTTTTAAAGGCATGTGAAGATGATGTTATGGTTCTTAGGTTGCCTTGGTTAAATGCATGTGTTGGATTATTTGGGTTATGGTTTTAAAAGGTTTCTTGTTTGAGATGGCTTTCAAGTTTAAGAAAGGTATGTTGTGAAATGGGAGTGTTTTCTATGGTTTTGTTTAAGCTTGGCATATGGTGTTTATGCATGATTTGAGCTTGATGTTGAAAAGGGTTTTCAAACATGGCTTTGGTAATCAAATCGGGTTTGTTTTATAAGTGTTTTAATGACCCGCTGCATTGATGGTGTTTTGGTTTTGAGCATTCCTCACTAAGCATTATGTGCTTACGCTCCTTTTTGTCCATCAATGCAGATTCTTGAAGTTTGGACAGCAAGGAGCAAGGGATTCAAGGTGGACTCCAATGGAGATGTATGTCTCGGTGAATAGCTATAGTTAATAAGGGCAATGGGGTAGAATCTCTCGGGTTTATGTGTATGTGATCGTATATGTTAGATCAAGAATGTTTTAATGTCGTTGCTAATGTTGTTGGAACATGAATTGGCTTAAATGGGTTTGATTTGGATGGTTTGTGCCTAAATGGTTGCTTGTGTAGGAAGCATGCCTATAGATTTGGGGCTTTTCTTATATGTTGTTTTTCTGTTGAATTGTTGATGCAAGTATGTCTCATTTATGTTGAATTGCATGTTGGTAAAGTTTGGTGGCTTTTGGAGCATGTTTGGATGATCAATTGTGTGTTTGAGTGAGCAAAATGCAGCATTCTGGGCTAGGCGTTTCGGAACAGATGACACCGTTTCGGAACGGGTGCCCTGCATGAACCCAGGCGTCCGAAACGGGTGCCACCGTTCCGAAACGGAAAGCATTCTGCCAGACCCCCGTTGCGGAACGCGTTGCGGAACGGCCCCGTGTTTCGGAACGGGCTTGGCCTGTTTCGGAACGGGTGACCGTTGGGGGCTGACATGGGCGGTTAAATGTTTCAAAATGTTTGCATTTTGGTCCTGAAACTTGTTTGTGCAATTGTATGAGTTCGGGATGTCTGTTTGAGCTGAAATTTGGCAGGGAAGCTTAAAACCTGATTAATTTTAAGTTGGTAACTTAAAATCTGGTTAAGTCCTTAAAGTTTTCAGAAATTACAATTTGGTCCCTAAAGTTGTAATTTGTTCAATTGGGTCCCTGTTTGATCTCTGATGTTTGTGATCTTTGAGCATGATGTTGTGTGATCACATCTAAGGTTAATGTGCATCTAGACAAGATTAAAAAGAAAAAAAAGGGTCGTTAATCAAGGTTGACTTTCGGGTTGACTTTGGTTTTCCCCGTGTAATCTTCGTAGTTCGGGTCAACCGTCCAGACCGGGCTACGGGGGTTACATCAATAACCATATTCAATATTCAAGGATAATTCTGATGACCAATGACTTCAATATTATCAATAGTGAACATGTCTCATTATCAATATTTTATGGTTTCAATATCAATGTCAATATCAATATCCGATGATTTATTTACAATGTTTCAATAACAATAACTATATCGATGTCAATGCATGATGACGATGCCAATAACTATGTCTGATGTTCAATAATAAAGAATTCGAGAAGGCTCCTCGCCTAATCCCGAGACTCCGACTACACTCACCTTAAAATATGATGCTCTTACGGCTCTCTAATGACGACACCCTTTCTTCTAGCTTTTGTTGGAGATGGCGAAACCTCTCTCTCCACTTCTTGAGCTAAGAAATCAATATGAATGTGTTAAAAACAAGATTACGATATCGTATTTGCAATAACGATATCAAAATCGATATTCGGCTTCAATATAAACAACAACGATGGATTATCCATGGATGGTCAAAACCCTAGCTTGAGATGAAACTTGATATATTCATGGAATCCAATAATCGATTGAGTAATATAGCTTACCCGATCGATAGCAACGATTCGATATCAATAAATCGAAGAAAAACTAAAATAAAGCTTGCTCTCCAATGGAGGTGCTAGCTTGGAGGAAGATGATGAAGATGACAAGGGAGGTGTTTGCTTTCCTTTAAATCGAGTAAGTCTTTTGCTATCCCTTTTTCTTTCATTTATTTCTCAATTAATAAGCTTTCCTTTCGGTGAAGCTATTTCACCAGATTGTCCCACGTTGGGATATTGAAATTGAGCAGGGGCTAATCACAAGGTTAGTCCCTCAACTCTCTATTCTCTATGGTTTTGACACCAAAATTCCTAATTTCCACAATTTAGCCACTAAACGATTTCGATACTATTCAATAAAGTCCATGTTCAATAAATTGACTCAATTAGAGCCCAATATAGAATTATTAACAAGCTGATATAGTATTTAAACCTTATCGATGTGAGATTTCCGATCACCGGAACCCAATTTTCGACTAGACTGGATTTTGGGGTGTTACAACAAGACCTTAACCAACTCAATGGTCTTACCACAAAGAACCTTGTTGTTCGAATCCAAGATCTCGACCAATTCTTCATCATAGGAAAAATCCAGATTCAACTCAATCTCTTCAATAGGCATAACATGAGACAAATTCGATTTATACTTTCGAAGCATGGATACATGGAAAACATCATGTATCTTCTCTAACTTAGAAGGCAACCTTAACCTATAAGCAACATGTCCAACACGATCTAGCACTTCGTATGGTCCTATAAAACTCGAACTCAACTTGCCTTTCCGACCAAATCTCATTACCTTCTTCCAAGGTGAAACCTTTAAGAACACCTTATCTCCTACATCATACTAAACTTCTTTACGCTTCAAATCCACGTAAGACTTTTTCCGATTCGAAGCTGCTTTCAACCTTTCACTGATAAGCTTCATTTTTTCTGTTGTGCCCTTCAACTCATTAGGTAAAGACACGAACATCTACTCCGATTCTGCCCAACAAAGAGGTGTTCTACACTTTCTTCCATACAAGGCCTCATAAGGAGCCATTTGAATGCTCGCTTGATAACTGTTATAGTAAGAAAACTCCACTAAAGGTAGTTGTTTCTCCAAAGAACCTTGGAAATCAATGATGCAACATCTCAACATGTCCTCTAACACTTGGATAACTCTTTCAGGCTGACCATCCTTTTGAGGATGATATGAAGTACTGAAATTCAAACGCGTACCCAACGCTTGATGTAGACACTCCCAAAACCTCACTGTAAAACGCGGATATTGATCCGAAACAATGGACTTAGGCACCCATGTAACCTCATAATCTCAGAGATGTACAAATATGCCAACTTGTCTAACGTATACGTAGTATGCACCGCCAAGAAATGTGCACACTTCGTAAAATGATCAACAATCACCCAAATGGATTTCTTCTTGGACGGTGTTAAAGGTAAACTCGTCACGAAATCCATGATGATCCTCTCCTATTTCCATTCTAGAATCTTCAACGGTTGCAACAATCCATAAGGAAATTGATGCTCAACATTAACTCGTTGACAAACCATGCATTTACTAACAAAATCAGCCACATATTTCTTTAAACCAACCCAATAGTACTCATCCTTCAACCCACGATACATCTTTGTACTACCAGGATGCATAGCGATAGGACTACTACGCGCTTCAGTCAAAATAGTGCACCTCAATTCTACATCCTCTGGCACAACTATTTGACTCTTAAAACACAAAACACCATCATCATTCAAACAAAAGTCTATTGGATTTCTTTCTACAATGTCCTAAACATGCAGTACCAACGAATCATCCAACAACTGCTTCTCCTTAATCAACTATACCAATGAGGGTTTCACTTGCAATTCAGCCACTAAACCACTATCTCGTGATATACTCAACCGAGCAAACATCTCCCTCAACTCTATAGCCACCTTTCTACTCAAGGCATCAACTACAACATTAGCCTTCCCTGGATGGTTCTCAATTGTCAAATCGTAATCTTTAAGCAACTCCAACCACTTTCGTTGCCTAAGATTCAACTCTTTTTGCATCATTAGATACTTCAAACTCTTATGGTCTATGTAAATCGTACACTTTTCACCATAAAGGTAATGCCTCCAAATTTTCAAGGCAAATGCCACCGCGGCCAACTCGACATCATGTGTAGGGTAATTACGCTCGTCCACCTTCAATTTTGGAGATGCATAAGCTACCACCCTACCCTCCTGCGTCAACACACATCACAATCCAACATAGGATGCATCACTATAAACTGCAAACTCTTTGTAACGCCATAGTTTTAGGCCTAGATGTTTTCGACATCGGACCGGTCGGGAACGATTTGAATCATATTAGGTGGTTTAGAGAAATCAAGGATCGGGAAAGGATAAAATTATGAAAAAAATGATAAAATCCTCTAAAATCATGTTTTAGAGTTTGGTCAAATCAATTTTACAAAAAGAGTTTTGTAAGTGGTACATTTTGGGCAGTGACTAAAATGTAAAGTTTTAAAACTATGGAAAATTACAATTTTCGAAAAAAGTCAATATTAGAATCTTTAGGGAGCTATGGTGCAATTATACCTTCCTGAAATTGACATGTGTTTTAAAATGATTTTTGGATGATTAAAATAAAAAGGATTTTATTTAATTAAATTGGTAAAATCGGAAATTGAGATTTCATTTCTCGTAACTAACTTTCATTTTCAGAAAAACCATTTTCACAACTCTTTCTCCGCAATTCTTTTCTCCCAAACACTCTCTCTTTGATTTCTAAATCATTTCCCAGAGTTCTCTTCAAGATTTTCAAGTTTTGTGAAGCAAAAACTTGTCAAACCTTAAGGAAGGCAAGGATTGGAGGTAAATCTCATTCTCAACCTTCAATCTAGGTTCTTTATTGAAATTCCCAAGATCTTTGACTTCTAATTGTTGTTTTTGGCTGAGTTTTTATTATAGTTTTGATTTAAGATCAAAATCTAGCAAAATTATGATTTAAATCTTAATTTTCAGAGTGGTATTGATGAGCTCTATTTTGGATTGATTTTAATTGAGTTTTGAGTTGATTATTATGTTGAAAAAGAGTTTTGATAATAATAATCTTGAAATCCTTGAGATCATTGAGTTTCTTGATGGTTTTAGTTGGGTTTTTGTGGTGGTATACTGATGGTTGGAAGTGATGTATGTTGGTTGGGCTTGGTTTAGGAAGCAATCAATTGGGTTTTCGGTTGGGTTAATTGGTGTAGTTTTGGTGAGCAACGAGTTTTTGTTTAGTTGCTGGTGTTGAAATGCATTTTAATGCATTTGGATCTCTGTTTTGATGATCTAAAAACAGGGGATCTCGATCCGGAATCAAATGAAGCTTTGTTGGAGGCTTCGGAAGGGTGGTCTTCGCGTTGGCGAGTGAGGTTTCACATATCGGTGAGTGGAAATGAAATTTCCATCTTTGTAACGCTTTGAGCGTGTTCTTGGGAGCTTAGTGTAAGTTTGAAACACTTAGCTAAGCTCAAGAGTAAGTAAATCGAAAGTCTCTCTCGGAATGTGTTATGTTTTGGATAGAAAACGCACTTAAATTAAATGTGGTTTGATTACTATTTTCAAGCATGTTTTTGAGCATTGATGATGCTGGTTTTAATGCCATTTTGTTAAGGATGCACTTGGTAGGTGATCCTTGGATTTATGACAATTAAGCATTTGAGTTTAAGCATGTTTATGCTTGTGAAAATGGCATTGTAGTTTATGCTTGTAAAACAATGTAATAATGATGTTAAATGATTATATTGGCAAGTGATGGAAAAGGTTTTTGGTTGCTTTAATCAGATATAGTTAGCCGGCTATAGGATTGGGTGCACCGTGAATAAAGTCGCCTTGGATGTCGAGGGGTTGTGATTGTACCGTATACTCCATCCAAGTACCCTAACGATTGAGGCTAAGATCACAACGGTGGATGGTTTAATCCCGTGTGTGGATCTTGTGAATTGTGTCCCATGCTCTCGTTAGTGGAATTATACAACTACCGATGAGTGGTGTTGAAGGGTTGTGATTGTATCGTTAAACTCCACCACAGGTGTCACAACAGTTGATGGTCTAATCCCATGTGTGAGCCTTGAGGGTCCGGTAGTGTGTATGAAGCGTGTGGGACAACGCTTGTAATCCGCATATCCGATTGTGTCAATTGTGTTGGTTTTGTTATGGTATGATATTGATCACTTGTGAGCCAATATAATGTTGTTGAGAAATGAATTAAGCATGGGATGCTTGGGACTTATGCTAGAATGCATGTGATGCTTGGTTTAAGCATGAACAAAGGTTTTTGTTGATATTTTAATGATGCTATGAGCATGTGGTTTTAAAAGTGCATTGATGCTTTAAAGAGCATGTTTTAAAGGAAGGCATATGTTGTCAAATGATGATGTTTTAGTTTTACAAAATGCATTGATGAATGTTTGGTTTTTAGCGGTTCTCACTAAGCTTTATGCTTACGCTCATTGTTTCATCAATGCAGAGAATTGAGATTTAGAGGCAACAAGAAAGTAAGGGGTTTCCAAGTACTTTGACTAAGCAATGTGTGTGGTTTTACTTTAGTGTAATAAGAGGCAATGGGTGGGATTTCCAATTGGTTTTGTTGGTGATGTTAAACACCTTGAGCATGTTTGGTTTATGCTTTTGGACTTGTAAATAGCCTCTAATTGGTTTATGGTCTTGCTTATAGTGTTTTGACTATGTTATGGCTTATTGTCTTAAGCATGCTTGAGTAGCTAATATTTCACCATGATTTGATATGCTTGATGAGTATGTTATGGTTTTTGTTGATGCTTGTATGTTTGGTAAGTTGTTTATAGCATGTATGTATGTTTTAAGCATGTTTTGATGTTGTTAAATGTGTTTAAATGGCTGTTGAATGTGCAAGTCTAGTAGCTAATATTTCACCTAGGCAAAAGTTTGAAGGTCGTACCGATACGGGCTTGATCGTATCGATACCCTTTTGTCAACCTTAGCTACTGTCAAATTGCGTATCGATACGGGGAGAGGCGTACCGATACGAGTTCGTTATTTTCAGTTAAAGGATTCTTCTTGAGTTTTGAAATGTTGCATTTTGACCCATGAATGTTGTATGTTCAATTGGATGAGTTTGGATGATCCTTTTGAGGTGAAATTTGACATGTTGGCATGTTACATGACTAATTATGGTTTGGTAACTTTAAAATCTGAAAAGTCCCTGTATTTTTTTTGGAAATTATAGCTTAGTCCCTAAAGTTGTATTTTAAGTAATTGAACCCCTAATTGAATTTCACTCGTTGTGTCGTCTTCGCCTAATCGCTTTGCTGAATATATAGGATAATAATATGCATATAGAGAAGATAAAAAGAAAAAAGGGACGTTAATCGAGGTTAACTTTAATGAGTTGACTTCGGTTTTCCCCGTGTAATCTTCTTAGTTCAGGTCGAGCGTCTAGGCCGAGCTAAGGGGGTTACACTCTTTACCCGATTCAGGTTGAATCAAGATAGGAGCTTGCGTCAAAGCATCCTTCAACTTCTCAAAAGCTTGTTGTCTAACCTACTTCCACTCAAATTTAACATCTTTTGGCAACAACTTCGTCAAAGGAGCAGCGATCTTTGAAAAACCATCCACGAACCTACAGTAGTATCCCGCCAAATCAAGGAAACTACGCACTTCATGCACTGACTTTGGCGACTTCCAATTCATCACTATCTCAACCTTGTGTGGATCGACTCGAATCCTTTCGGCTGACATTACTTGACCAAGGAAAACATATTCCTTAAGCCAAAACTCGCACTTGCTCAACTTAGCATAAAGCTGATTTTCCAACAAAACTTGCAACACAATCCACAAATGCTTATCACGATCCTCCTTCGTATGAGCGTACACAAGAATGTCATCGATAAACACAACCACAAACCTATCCAAAAACTCATGGAACACATGATTCATCAAGTCCATAGTTGAAGCAGGGGCATTAGTCAAACTAAACGGTATCACCAAGAATTTATAATGCTCGTACCTCGTACGAAAAGCTGTCTTAGGCACATCCACATCCTTCACCTTCAATTGGTAAAACCTGCAACTCAAATAAATCTTAGAAAACACCGATGCACCTCGAAACTGAACAAACAAGTCATCAATCCTTGGCAAAGGATACTTGTTCGTAACTGTCAATTTGTTCAAGTTGACGATAATCTATACACATCCTCATCATGCCATCTTTCTTCTTCACAAACAAAACTGGTGCACCCCAAGGTGAAATGCTAGGTCTAATGAAACCTCAATCAAGCAACTCCTGAAGTTGAGTCTTCAACTCCTTCAATTCTTTCGGTGCCATTCGATAGGGAGCAATAGACACTGGAGTCGTATTCTCACACAACTCAATGCCAAATTCAACCTTTCAGTTTGGTGGCAAACCAGGCAACTCTTCCGGAAAGACACCCGAAAACTCACATATTGTATGTATGTCTTGCACTCTTACCTCCTTTGAACTAGGGTTAATCACATAAGCCATGAAAGCTTCACATCCCGAACGTATCAATCGACTCACTTCAAGAGCTGAAACCACATTAGATAAGAATTTCACATTCTCACCTACAACCACCACCTCATAATCATCGACAAGTTTCAATGAAACTCGCTTGGTCTCAAAATCTACCACAACCATATGCTTAGATAACCAATCAATACCAAGAATTACATCAAAACCATAGAAAGGCAACTCCATAAGATCAACCTCAAACACATGACCTTGAACAGACAATGGACATATTTTATACAACTTTCTCGTGACAATTGTTTCACCAAAAGAACTTGTTACACGCATACCAACATCTAACAACTCAATAGGCAAATCAATCGCTTGTACATGCTCACGCCATATGTATGAATGAGTAGAACCATAATCAATCAAAGAAAGTAATGAAAAGGATTGCAAAGTAAAAGTACATGCGATCACATATGTGTCATTCCTTCCCTCATGGTGTACATACACCCTAGCCTGTCCACCTCCCTCAGGCTGAACAACAACATGTGCAACATTCCTCTGGCCATCATCCCTACATTGAAAGTTGTAACCCCCTTAGCCCGACCTAGACGGTTGACTCGAACTACGGAGATTACACGGGGAAAATCAAAGTCAACCCGAAAGTCAACCTTGATTAATGACCCTTTTTTTCTTTTTAATCTTGTCTAGATACATGTTAACCCTAGGTGTACACTCGAGATACATATACGTGTAAAGCACAACGATCAGATTTCAGAAAGGGACTCAATTGCACAATTTACAAATGTTAGGGACCAAAACGTAAACTCTGTAAATTAGAAGGTCATAATTGATTTTAAAGTTACCAATATGAAATTAATCATATTACAAGTTTCCCTGCCAAATTTCACCTTAATTAGACATCTCGAACTCATGCAATTGCAAATACAACTTTCGGGACTAAAACGTAAAGCTTGCAAACTTCAACACCATTCAAATCAGTGTCCAACTGTCACCTGTTTCGAAACGGCATTGACCGTTCCAAAACACGGGTTGGTTCCGAGGCTGGTTTCGAAACAGGGCCTTCCAGTAGCCAAATCGTTTCGAAACAGCCTCCAGCCGTTTCGAAACACGAAGGCCATTACAGGCCCCCGTTTCGAAACGCCAGTGGGTGTTCCGATACGGTTTGCCCAGAAGCTGCAGATTTTGCTGATTTTTCATACATTAAACCACTCAAACACAACCTAATGACTTCCTAGTCATGCCAACAAGTCATCATACATATAAGGAGCATGTTTGCAACTCCTAAACACATTCATAGCATCAAACATGAAACTTCACATGTCTATAGGCATGCTTCCTATTATCCAAAACCAAACAATCAACCAAACTCCAAAACAAGCATTAAAAGACCATTTACAAATTCAAACCATTAAAAACAACATGCCACAACCTAGGGAGTTCAACACATCTCCCAAAACACATCCTAGGTTCCCATTGCCAAATTACCAAAACTAATAGTGTATGAAAACATCACCATACATGAGCTTGGTTTCCCTTGGACACTCTAGCCTCCTTGTTGCCCTTAAACACTTCAATTATCTGCATTATTGATACAAAAGAGAGAGCTTAAGCACAATTTCTTAGTGAGGCATGCTCTAAAGAAACAACACAATAATGCATTTTAGTAAACACTTTCAACAAGGCTTTCTAAACTCATGCTCATCTCTTTTCATGCAACCTTGCATACTTTACAAGCATCTCATTCTTCATTATAATCAACACATCATATTGGCTTTCAAGTGATAATTCATAACCATTTACAACACAAAACACAATCGGATATGTGGATTACAAGCGTTGTCCCATACGCTTCATACACACTACCGAACAACATAAGGTGGAGTTTATCGGTACAATCACAACCCCTCAACACCCGTGATGGAGTTTAACGGTACAATCACAACCCCTCAACATCACTCATCGGTAGTTGTATAATTCCACTAACGAGAGCAAGGGACACATAACACAAGATCTACACACGGACTTTTAACCACCGTTGTGATCTTACCTCACTCGTTAGGGTACTTGGATGGAGTTTACGGTACAATCACAACCCCTCAACATCCAAGGAAACTTTATTCACGGTGCACCCAATCCTATAGCCGGCTAACTATATCCGATTCAAGTACTTTAAAACCAATTCATCACTTGCCAATATACATCAAATACCATCATCAATTCACTATTTTTAAAGCATTAATCAAAGACATTAAACATCATGCATCTCCATGCATCATTACCAATTTAACAACATGCCAAAACAAGATCTCTTACCTTGAGCATCCTTCAACACATGGCTTTCAAAACCAGCATTAACCATGCTAAAATATGCATTCAAAACAGAATTTAAACATGCAATTTATAACCAATGCATCAAGCCACTTCATAACACATCCGAGGGAGTTTTTCTGAAAACTTACTCTTGAGCATAGCTAAGTTGTTTAGACTTAAACTAAGCTCCCAAAACCTTCAAATAATTGTTTCAAAGATGGAAACCCTACTCCACTCACCGATTACGTTTCGCACGCTTGCCGAAACGCCAATCAAGCCTCCAGATCAACTCTAAAAGTGCCCGAAGATGTCTCCCCTGTTTTAAACACATCAAAGAAGAGGGTTAATGCATCATCATGCATTGAAATCTTTAGCCAAAACACTTAAACTCGCTGCTCTACTTAAAACCAACATTTCGGCTACCAAACACAACCGAAAACACCTCCAAACTCTTCCAAAACTTAACCCAGCCAAGATCCATCACTTCTAACCATTTCTAAACATCAAATAACATCCAAAATAAACCTAAACTCGTCCTTATACCTCAAGCTATAACAGAACACCAAAAACACCTCAAAAACCACCATTTTCATAAGCAAAAACTTATGAAATACAACCTATTCGGGATTGCTTTGATAAAACCTCATTTCCACATCATTAGACATCCAAAATACATTATAGAATCTTCTCAAAACAGAGCCCAAACAATTACAACGAAATTCTTCAAGATTTCTTCCAAATCTTGAGTTTTAAGCCAAAATCAAGTTTCTAACATTAAAACCATTTACAAAACTTAAATTAAGGATTGGAAACTTGAGAATTTCAGTAAAGAACTGAGTATTTAGAGGAGAAGAACAATCTTACCTCTAAATGGTGATTTCTTCTTGATTTGAGCCAATTTCCTTGAAAATTCAATGAGGAAATCAAAAGGATTTGATGCAAGATTGATTAGGAATTAATTGACCATAGAAATTTCATCAATTGAAGTGAAGATCAATGCAAAAGTTTCTAGAGAAAAAGTGTTTGGATGATGGGATTTTGAGAGAAAAAGGAATGAGAGAAATTTAGGAAAAGGTAGTTATGAAATTCCAAAAAGTAGTTTCCCCTTTTCTTTTAATTAATTAAAACATTAATTAAATCACCCAAATTAAGGAAAAATCTGGAGAAAACATTTTGGGTAAATTAGCTCCTTAAAGATTTAAAGTTTTAATCCTTACAAAACAGTCACCACTAAACTTTTCAAAAATCGCATTTTAGTCACTACACCGAAATGTAGTATTTCCAAACCTTATTTTGTAAAATTGATTTCACCACTCTCTTATATATATTAAAAGAGGATTTTAATATTTTTCCATATTTTTAAAGCATCCCGAACTAGGCTTTCCCTAAAACCTCCTTTTATATTCGAACCGAAAATCAGACCGGTCTGGTTCAGACCCTAAACTTCTAAGCCCAAAATTGGGGTGTTACAACTCTCCCCCCCCCTTAAGAAATTTCGTCCTCGAAATTTACCTGGAGAAAAAAGGTACATAAACTGCTTCTTCATATCATCCATTCTTTCCCACGTGGCTTCCTCAACACCACGATGCTTCCACAACACCTTAACTAATTCAATGGTCTTGCCTCGAAAAACTTTACTGTTCGAATCCAGAATTTCAATCGGCTCCTCATCGTAGGTCAAGTCTGGATTCAACTCCACTTTCTCCATAGGCATAACATGTGAAGGATCCGATCTATACCTCCGAAGCATAGAGACATGAAACACATCATGTATCTTTTCCAACTCTTGCGGTAACCTCAGCTTGTACGGAACAGGACCCACACGTTAAATCACCTCGTATGGTCCAATGTACCTAGGGCTCAACTTACCCTTCCGG
The DNA here is from genome assembly GCA_958450335.1 of Hibiscus tridactylites. Lineage (NCBI taxonomy): Eukaryota > Viridiplantae > Streptophyta > Magnoliopsida > Malvales > Malvaceae > Hibiscus > Hibiscus tridactylites. The sequence goes on along the minus strand of OY288273.1, from coordinate 52,343,369 downwards.
CCAAACCTCATCACCTTCTTCCAAGGCGAAACCTTCAAGAACACACGGTCACCCACCGCAAACTCAATCTCTTTACGCTTCAAATCCGCGTAAGACTTCTGTCGATCATAAGCTGCCTTTAATCGCACACAGATGAGCTTCACCTTCTCAGTGGTTCCTTTCAGCAAAGCCGACATTGAAACCAACTCCTGACCTGTTTCAGCCCAGCAAAGATGAGTTCTGCACTTCCTCCCGTACAAGGCTTCATAAGGTTCCATTTGAATACTTGTCTGGTAGCTATTGTTATAAGCAAACTCCAACAAAGGCAAATGCTTCTCCCAAGAACCTTGAAACTCAATCACACATCACCTCAACATATCTTCCAGCACTTGGATAACACGCTCAGACTGTCCATCCGACTGTGGATGATAAGAAGTACTGAAATTCAGCCGCGTACCCAAAGCTTGATGCAAACACTCCCAAAAACGCGATATAAACCTCGAATCTCTATCCGACACTATACACTTTGGCACACCATGCAGTCGCACAATCTCAGCAATGTACAACTCTGCAAGCCTGTCCAAAGTATGCATAGTATGCATAGGTAAGAAATGAGCACACTTCGTGAGGCGATCCACAATCACCCACATCGAATTCTTCTTCGATGGCGACAAGGGCAAACCAGACACAAAGTCCATGGTAACCCTTTTCCACTTCCACTCAGGAATCCTCAACGGTTGCAACAACCCAGAAGGAAACTGATGCTCGGCCTTAACCCGCTGACAAACCATGCACTTACTCACGTACTCCGCCACATCCTTCCTCAAACCCACCCAATAGTACTCATCCTTAAGATCACGATACATCTTTGTACTACCAGGGTGCATAGCAAAAGGACTACTATGAGCTTCAGTCAGAATAGTACGCCTCAACTCTGCATCACTCGGCACTATTATCCGACTCCCAAAACATAGAACCCCATCATCATTAAAACAGAAATCTGATGGTCTATCCTCAGCAATATCCTGAACATGTGGCACCAAAGAATCATCCAACAACTACTTATCCTTTATCAACTGAACCAAAGATGGTTTCACTTGCAATTCAGCCACAAGACCCCCATCTCGCGAAATACTCAAGTTGGCAAACATAGCCCTTAACTCCACTGCCACCTTTCTACTCAAGGCATCCGCTACAACATTAGCTTTTCCCGGATGGTACTCGATCGTCAGATCGTAATCTTTAAGCAACTCCACCCAACGTCGTTGCCTAAGATTCAACTCTTTCTGAGACATCAGATACTTCAAACTTTTGTGATCTGTGTACACAATACACTTCTCACCATACAGGTAATGTCTCCAAATCTTCAAAGCAAATACCACTGCAGCTAACTCAATATCATTCGTAGGATAATTGCGCTCATGCACCTTCAAGTGGCGCGATGCATAAGCCACCACCTTAACCTCTTGCATCAACACACACCCCAAATTAACATAGGATGCGTCACTGTACACCACAAACTCTTTCCCTGATTCAGGTTGAACCAAGATAGGAGCTTGCGTCAAAGCCGCCTTAAGTTTCTCAAAAGCTTGTTGCCTTGCTTCTGTCCACTCATACTTGACATCCTTTTGCAACAACTTCGTCAAAGGTGCAGTAATATTCGAAAATCCATCCACAAATCTCCGGTAATATCCTGCCAACCCAAGGAAACTACGGACTTCATGAACAGACTTAGGAGGCTTCCAATGCATCACCGCCTCAATCTTCTGAGGATCAACACGAATCCCCTCAGCAGAACCCACATGACCAAGGAAAACAACTTCCCTAAGCCAGAATTCACACTTACTCAGCTTAGCATAAAGCTGATTCTCCAACAATGCATGCAACACAACCCTCAAATGCCCCTCATGCTCCTCCTCAGTACGAGAGTACACAAGGATATCATCAATGAACACCACAACAAACTTGTCCAATTATTCATGGAACACTCTATTCATCATGTCCATAAAAGCTGCAGGAGCATTCGTCAAGCCAAAAGGCATCACAAGGAACTCATAATGCCCATACCTCGTTCTAAAGGCTGTTTTTGGAACATCCACATCTTTCACCTTGAGCTGGTAATAACCTGACCTTAAGTCAATCTTAGAGAACACAGCCGCTCCCCAAAACTGATCAAAAAGATCATCAATCCTCAGCAAAGGATACCGATTCTTGATAGTCAACTTGTTCAGCTGACGATAATCGATGCACATTCTCATAGTGCCATCCTTCTTCTTCACAAACAAAACCGGTGCACCCCAAGGTGACACACTCGGCCGAATGAAACCACGATCAAGCAACTCCTGAAGTTGCATCTTCAGCTTCTTCAACTCCTTAGGTGCCATTCGGTAAGGAGTAATGGACACTGGAGTTGTGTTTTCATATAACTCAATTCCAAACTCCACCTCTCGACTAGGAGGCAATCCAGGTAACTCCTCCGGAAACACTCGAGGAAACTCTGGCACAGTCCTGATATCCTGAACTCGCAACTCCTTATAGCTAGGATTCATCACAAAGGCCAGATAAACCTCACAACCTTGCCTCAACACTCGGCTTGCTTCCAACAAAGACACCACATTGGCAAGAAACTTCACATTCTCTCCAACCACCACTACCTCGTAATCATCCGCAAGTTTCAATGAAACTCGCTTGTTCACAAAACCCACTACAGTTCGATGTTCAACAAGCCAATCCATACCAACGATTACATCAAAACCATAGAATGGCAATTCCATGAGATCAACAAGAAAAACATGATTTTGCACTTCCAAGGGACATCTTCTATGCAACTTCTGTGTCACAACGGTCTCACCAAAGGAACTAGTTACACGCATACCAACATCCAAAAGCTCAACAGGTAAACCAAGCAATTGAGCATGTTCACGCAATATGTATGAGTGTGTAGATCCAGAATCAATCAAGGAAAGTAATGACAAGGATTGCAAAGTAAAGGTACCTGCGATCACATCCATATCATTTCTCCCCTCACGCTGAGCATACACTCGAGCCTGGCCCCCACCCTCAGGTTGAACAGCCACCACATGCGCCACATTCCTCCCACCATCATCTCTGCGCAGGAAGTTACCACGGCCACGCCCACGACCTCTCTGTGGTGCAACTACCCCAGGAGCACGTCCCTGACCACCACCGGCCAACAAAGGACACTCCCTCCGCATGTGGTCTGCCGAATCACAATTCCAGCATGAATTACCGGTCACTACTACAGGAGCCTGAACCTCCCTCGCTGCTCGAGGACAATCTCGCCTCAAATGGCCACGAGATCCACACATCCAACACGTGTTCTGATCAACCCTCATCCTATCTCCCTGAACAGGCGCACCATGCCCTCCATTACCACGCCTAGCAGAAGACTGATATCTCTTATCCCGTCCTCTCTTGTTCCGTCCACCACCGGAACTATAATCAACAGCTCTTTTGCCTGAGCTAGAACTAATGCCTCTAGAAGACAAGCCTAGGTTCTGCTCAATGTCCTTCGCTCTACTCACCAGCACATCAAAATCTGTATACTCAGCTGCAAGCATGAAAGTCTTCACGTCTGTCACCAAACCATAACAGAAATGTTCACACCTCTCTTGTTCATCAGGGATTAGCTCAGGTACGTACTGACTAAGGCGGACAAACTGGATCTCATACTCAGCCACCATCATGCTTCCTTGCACAAGAGACATTAATTCTCTTTTCTTCTCATCTAGGTATCGCACACCTAGATACTTTCGCTTGAACGCGTTCAAGAAGAACGTCCAAGTCACATCATTTTCCTCCATACCAGAGACAATGGTCGTCCACCACGTATAAGCATCATCATGCAGTAGTGACACCACACAACCCAACTTCTGCACATTGTTGCAGTTCATTTTCCCCAAAATCCTCTTGGTGCTTTCCAACCAAGATTCAGATCCTTCAGGAGATAAACCTCTGAACTCAGTCCCTCCCAGACTGCGAAGACGTTCCAAAGGCAATCTCACGTTAGCATCTCCCTGATGCTCAGCTCCGTGAGCTCCAGCTACTGCTGCCTGAAAGACTCCCGCAATAGCCTAAATCAACACAGTCATGTCAGGAGCAGCTTGCCCCTGCACACCTTCAGGTCCAGCGACCCCAGCACCAACACCAGCATTATCACCTCCAGCACCACCACCGCCGGGTGGTCCACCACCAGGGGGAGGAGGTATATCCACAACATTATCAGCATTTTCCTCATTCTCATTCTGAGCCATAGCTCTGGTATTCATCCTCATCTCTCTACGAGGCCCTATTTACAAGAAAACAATGCACTAACAAAAATGCAATAAACATAATTAGGCTCAACAAGGTAAGTAATCCAAGTACTCAAGCTCATTTTCCAAAAACAATTCCTTTCATTAGTTTGATATGGCAATGGGTTCCCCTAACATGCTTCAACATAACATAACATCACAATTGCAACCATGCATCACAATTCATAAAACATTCTTTCACTTAAAAGGTCCGTCATGCAAAAACACATACATCACCCCACATAACAATTCCCAATTACACGAGAACCAATCTCTGATACCACCAAATGTAACCCCCTTAGCCCGGCCTAGACGGTTGACCCGAACTACGGAGATTACACGGGGAAAATCAAAGTCAACCCGAAAGTCAACCTTGATTAACGACCCTTTTTTTTCTTTTTAATCATGTCAAGATACATGTTAACCCTAGGTGTACACTCGAGATACATATACGTGTAAAGCACAGCGATCGGATTTCAGAAAGGGACTCAATTGCACAATTTACAAATGTTAGGGACCAAAACGTAAACTCTGTAAATTAGAAGGTCATAATTGATTTTAAAGTTACCAATATGAAACTAGTCATATTACAAGTTTCCCTGCCAAATTTCACCTTAATTAGATATCTCGAACTCATGCAATTGCAAATACAACTTTCGGGACTAAAACCTAAAGCTTGCAAACTTCAACACCATTCAAATCAGTGCCCAACGGTCATCTGTTTCGAAACGGAATTGACCGTTCCGAAACACGAGTTGGTTCTGAGGCTGGTTCCGAAACATGGCCTTCCAGTAGCCAAATCGTTTCGAAACAGCCTCCAGCCGTTTCGGAACACGAAGGCCATTACAGGCCCCCGTTTCGAAACGCTAGTGGGTGTTCCAATACGGTTTGCCCAGAAGCTGCAGATTTTGCTGGTTTTTCATACATTAAACCACTCAAACACAACCTAATGACTTCCTAGTCATGCCAACAAGTCATCATACACATAAGGAGCATGTTTGCAACTTCTCAACACCCGTGATGGAGTTTAACGGTACAATCACAACCCCTCAACATCACTCATCGGTAGTTGTATAATTCCACTAACGAGAGCAAGGGACACATAACACAAGATCTACACACGGACTTTTAACCACCGTTGTGATCTTACCTCACTCGTTAGGGTACTTGGATGGAGTTTACGGTACAATCACAACCCCTCAACATCCAAGGCGACTTTATTCACGGTGCACCCAATCCTATAGCCGACTAACTATATCCGATTCAAGTACATTAAAACCAATTCATCACTTGCCAATATACATCAAATACCATCATCAATTCACTGTTTTAAAGCATTAATCAAAGCCATTAAACATCATGCATCTCCATGGATCATTACCAATTTAACAACATGCCAAAACAATAATCTCTCACCTTAAGCATCCTTCAACACATGGCTTTCAAAACCAGCATTAACTATGCTAAAATATGCTTTCAAAACAGAATTTAAACATGCAATTTATAACCAATGCATCAAGCCACTTCATAACACATCCGAGGGAGTTTTTCCGAAAACTTACTCTTGAGCTTAGCTAAGTTGTTTATACTTAAACTAAACTCCCAAAACCTTCAAATAATTGTTTCAAAGATGGAAACCCAACTCCACTCATCGGTTACGTTTCGCACACTTGCCGAAACGCCAATCAAGCCTCCGAATCAACTCCAAAAGTGCCCGAAGATGTCTCCCCTGTTTTAAACACATCAAAGCAGAGGATTAATGCATCATCATGCATTGAAATCTTCAGTCAACACACTTAAACTCGCTGCTCTACTTAAAACCAACATTTCGGCTACCAAACACAACCGAAAACACCTCCAAACTCTTCCAAAACTTAACCCACCCAAGATCCATCACTTCTAACCATTTCTACACATCAAATAACATCCAAAATAAACCTAAACTCGTCCTTATACCTCCAGCTATAACAGAACACCAAAAACACCTCAAAAACCACCATTTTCAAAAGCAAAAACTTAGGAAATACAACCTATTCGGGATTGCTTTGATAAAACCTCATTTCCACATCATTAGACATCCAAAATACATTAAAGAATCATCTCAAAACAGAGCCCAAACAATCACAACGAAATTCTTCAAGATTTCTTTCAAATCTTGAGTTTTAAGCCAAAATAAAGTTTCTAACATTAAAACCATTTACAAAACTTAAATTAAGGATTGACAACTTGAGAATTTCAGTAAAGAACTGAGTATTTAGAGGAGAAGAACAATCTTACCTCTAAATGGTGATTTCTCCTTGATTTGAGCCAATTTCCTTGAAAATTCAATGAGGAAATCAAACTTATTTGATGCAAGATTGATTAGGAATTAATTGATGATAGAAATCTCATCAATTGAAGTGAAGATCAATGCAAAAATTGATGGAGAAAAAGTGTTTGGATGATGGGATTTTGAGAGAAAAAGGAATGAGAGAAATTTAGGAAAAGGTAGTTATGAAATTCCAAAAAGTAGTTTCCCCTTTTCTTTTAATTAATTAAAACATTAATTAAATCACCCAAATTAAGGAAAAATCTGGAGAAAACATTTTTGGGTAAATTATCTTTTTAAAGATTCAAAGTTTCAATCCTTATAAACTAGTCACCACTAAACTTTTCAAAAATTGCATTTTAGTCACTACACCGAAATGTAGTATTTCCAAACCTTATTTTGTAAAATTGATTTCACCACTCTCTTATATATATTAAAAGAGGATTTTTAGATATTTTTCCATATTTTTAAAGCATCCCGAACTAGGCTTTCCCTAAAACCTCCTTTTATATTCGAATCGAAAATCAGACCGGTCTGGTTCAGACCCTAAACTTCTAAGCCCAAAATTGGGGTGTTACAAAAGTTGCCACGACCGCGCCCATGGCCTCTCTGTGGCTCAGCATCTTGCACTTGAGCTTGTTAATCTCTAATGGGTTGTGAGCAATCTCGCTTCATATGTCCTCGTGATCCATAGTTCTAGCACGTACCCAAATTACCCCCAACATTCACCCGCGTGCCTTCTACAACACTGGTTACAATCTGGTGTATGAACAAAAGGATTTTGCCCTTGATGACCTCGAACAGGGTTACCACCACCTCGCCTTGATTCAGGTTGATACCTCCTATCCTTGTGCTTCTTATAACGATCCTTGCCAACATCATATTCAGCTGACCTCTTCCCAGAGCTAGATCCACTTGAACGAGCAGCCAGACCCAAATTTTGTTTGATGTCCTTAGCTCGAGTGACTAAGACATCAAAATCGGTGTAGTCCGAAGCCAACATGTAGGTCTTAACATCCTTCACCAGCCCATAACGAAAACGATCACATTCCTTTTTGTTCATCGGGAACCTGCTCATGAGCATACTGGCTCAACCGAACAAACTGAACTTCATACTCGAAAACAGACATGTTTCCTTGCACCTAGGACATAAACTTTAGCTTCTTCTCATCAAGAGAGCGAACACCCAAATTCTCAACATTATTATTAATCTCATTCTCACCCACGTTACACACATTGCCTCTAAGATCTCATCTCGGTCCCATTTCAAAACATATGCAAATCTAAAACATGATAATATTATAACAAAACAATTAGGCAAACCCAAAAGCAAGAATCCAAGGAGCTCAAGTTTCACTTTAAAACCAAAAATATTCTTTTACATTAGTAATAATGAGGCAATGGGTACCCTTATTCTCTCCCCCAAACAACACATACAATCATAAATCATGCTATCAATAACCAAACATCTAAAACAAAGCATTCAACGATCATATCATAACATATACATCCACCGTGCATAGCATTCAACATTTAATCAACAAATTAGCAATCACTCACCAACCATACCTTCCTATTCTTTCGCAAACCCGGCTCTGATACCAATAAATGTAACCCCCTCGACCCGGCCTAGGCGATAGACCGAGCCAAACGAATCACACGGGGAATACTAAAGTAAACAGGGAAGTTTACTCCAATAAATGACCCTATTTTTTCATTTTACCTTTTTTAAATGCTTGTTATAATCCTAGGTGATAAACAAGACAACAAAACCATTTGCAACTCATACTAACCATGTTTAGGGTTTCTATTACATACAAGCACAATTTAGGGACCATTTTGTAATTTTAACAATTTATGGAGGATTCATCCCATTTCAGATTACCAACATTTAATTAATCATAGTACATACCACTCAGCCAAATATCAGCTCCTAACAATCATGTAAACTCATTTAATTTGCATTCACAACATTTATGGACTAAAACGTAAAGAAACAAAATGCTCAAAGATACTTTTAACTAACATAATAGCTAGTCGTATCGACACCTTCAAGCGAGTATCGATACGCCCTCAATAATCAAGACTCTGAAGTCAAAGACAAAGAGTCTGTATCGATACTCTTCAGGATCGTACCGATACTCCAATTTCCAGTAGCCAAAACTTGTATCGGTACGCCACCATGTATCGATACGCCCCTTCATTTTCGTAGAGACCATATCAGTACCCTTTCCACCTTACCGGTACGCCAAGCCCAAAATGACTTACCCATACCGATACAGTTTCTCGAGTATCAATAGGCATGTACCAAATATGCATTCTTTTGCTGGTTTTTCGCACTTCAATCCATTCTAACATATTCCAATATACTTTTAACAAGCATACAACTTATTTAAACATCAAACCTCATACAAACATGGCAATTTCACCAACTAGGCATAGAGATAAGTAACATTTAAATCTATAGGTATGCTTCCTATACAAAAAGCCATTTAAGAGTTAAAACTCAAACCAAAGCAAAAACCATAAAGCAAAGGCCATTTACAAGTCATAAAGGGCATCCTAAACTTGCCCAAAAATAGGGAGTTCCAAAACACAATCTCCCAGACACAAAGCATCCTCTCATTGCTAATTTATTACTAATATGTAAACTTAAAACCATACTTGAGCAAAGTGTTACTCCTTGGTAATTCTTCCTTGCTTTCTAGATGCCCCAAAAGCTATTTCTCCGCATTGTTGGAAAAAGAGAGCGTAAGCAAAAATGCCTAGTGAGGGATGCTCAAAATGAGCCAACAACAACAATGCATTTTAAAAACCATTTCTCATTTAGAATTCTCAATCTCATCATGCTCTTTCTATCTCATTCATTAAATCATTTCAAAGAAAAATCCACATCATTTAAACACCACATGTACCATCTATCTCATGCATTAGCCAAAATGCAAAGTCTCAAGGAAAAGCCTTACATGCTTGTTTCATCAAAAGTATTTCTCAAAACATGATCTCATATGCATCTCATTTCATAAAAGCATTTATATCAAGGTACATGTGAATCTCATAATCAATCTCATATATTGGCATTTTAGCAACATTACTCGGATATGCGGATAGCTTGATAGAATCTCACATCATAAAAGTCCTACTCTGGTGAAATCTCACATCACCGGATTCTCATGGCGGCTTCTCTCATTGCCACAAAGCTTGGGTGTTTCACCAAGACCTACAGTGGTGGAATCTCTCATCACCACTCTCTCACTTTGGAACGTGATGGCACTACCCCCATTACCCGAACAAAAGAGCACGTACGAATTTTGTATATTATAGTGCACTTCTCATCCTATTGGCTGGCCAATTATATCTGGTAACAATAATCTCAATTTATGCCAATATATAACATTTTAAATATCAACTACACACTAGTTTCAATGCATCAACATAAAACAATTTCATCCTATATCAAATGCATATTTAAAACATAGCATTTTCAAAACAACTCTATCTCTTTGAAATCAACATTCTCCATCAAAACAATTCTCAAATCATGCATAAAATGGGGATTATTATCTATCTTTAAAACAAGAGCATGGACGTGAAAATTAAAGGGACATAAGCCGAGAAATGAAAGTGGAACAACTCAAACTTACTTCTGGGTTTATATTAGTGTTTCTGTAATCCCCTTAGCCCGGCCTAGACGCTTGACCCGAACTACGAAGATTACACGGGGAAAACCAAAGTCAACCCAAAAGTCAACCTTGATTAACAACCCTTTTTTTCTTTTATCTTTTCTAAATGCACATTAAGCCTATGTGATTACTCAAGAATCATAGGAGAGAAAGGCACAACGGTCGGAAATCAATTAGGGATTCAATTGTAAGATTTACACTTTTAGGGACCAAAATGTAATTTTTGGAAAATATAAGAACTCTACAGATTTTAAGCTTACCAATATGTAATTAAACATTTTACATGCATCTCTGTCAAAAAACAGCTTATAAGGACATTCCAAGCTCAATCAATTGCATCCACAACATCAAGGACTAAAATGTAAGACATGAGAACTTGAACAATTCAAAAACACAGATCAACGGTCAACCATTTCGAAACGGTGACCCTGGTATCGAAAAGGTCGTATCGAAACAAAGTTGACCGTTTCGGTACTCGGGTGCGTTCCGAGACCAGTATCGAAACATGCCTCTCCAGTAGCTAAAATGTTCCGAAAGACCTTCACCCGTTCTGAAACACTATGACAATTTCGGGCCCCTGTTTCGAAACAGCTAAGGGTGTTTCGATACACCCTGCCCTACAACCTTACAATTTTCTAGTTTTACACATCTTTTCACATCCAAACATATCCCAAATCATACCATAACATATCAGCAGCATGCTTAGACATTAAAGAACATATTTAAGAAGCTTGGACTAAAGCATGGCATCAAACACATGAACATTTAGCCTATAAGCATGCTTCCTAACTACAACACCTAATAAAGACTTCAAACCTCAAACCAAACCATATAGGTCAATTACAAACTTCAAAAACCATAACAAACTTGCTACAAACATAGGGAGTTCAAAACACATCTCCTAAATACAACCTTGAAGCCCCATTGCCAAATATCAATACTAAAGTATGTAAAAACATCACCATACATGAGCTTTTCACTTCCTTAGATGTTCTTAGCTTCTTACTGCCACAACTCGTCTCAAATATCTGCATTGTTGGTAAAAGAGAGCGTAAGCATATTTGCTTAGTAAGGCAAGCTCTAACGAAAACCAACACAACAATGCATCATTCATATCTCTTTCTCAAAAGCCATTTTCAACAACGTGCTCGTTCTATCTCATGCTTGAAAACCATTTCAAAGCAATTCTCATAGCATAAAACATCTCTTCATTTGGTACATGTGATTCAAATACATTTTCATATTTTATATTGGCATTTCACATTTCATCTTTACTCGGATATGCGGATAAGCTTGACTCAAGGTCAAGTCCTACCCCGGTGGAATCTCTCATCACCGGACTCTCATGGCGGCATCTCTCATCGCCAAAAAGCTTGGGTATTTCACCAAGTCCTACGCTGATGGTATCTCTCATCACCGGATTCTCACTTTGGATCGGGATGGCACTACCCACATTTCCCAACTCCAAAGAGCATGTACGAATTTTTAGTTTATAATGCACTCTCATCCTATTGATCGATCAATTATATCTGGTAAGTATCTCATCTTCTATGCCAATATATTATGTCAAAATGTCATCTCACCTACTATTTTTATGCAACATTTCTCAAATCTTTCTCATCTAATTTCAAAATCATATCTCATGCTTTACATAAAGTCAAAGTCTCAAAACTCTTCAATGCAACATGCTATTTCATGGAATCTCTACAAAACATCATCTTATGCTACAAATCATGCATAAAACAGTAGGAATTTGTCTATCTCAAAACAAGAGCATGTAAAAGCATTTAGGGGCATCAACCACATATTTGAGAGCAAATCTAGCCATACTTACTTCTGGACTTAAGATGGTGTTTCAAACCAATCCTAAATCCCCAAACCTTGTTTCTTTTTCCCTCAAGGACTTCGAAAACCATTCTCACTCACCGATTACATTTCCCTTGCTCGCCGAAACGATATCTAAGCTCTCGGCACTTCCGGATCAACACAAAAAGCGTCTGAAGTTGTCTCCCATATTTATTACACATAAGAGCAGAGGGTTAATGCATCATCATGCATTGAAATCACCAGCCCACTAAACAAACTCGTTACTCTACCCAAAAGCACCATTTCGGCTACCCAAAACAACTGAAATCATCTCCAAACTCTTCCAAAACAAAGCCCAGCCAATATCTATCACTTCTAATCATTTCTAAACCTCAATCAACACCAAAAACCACCATAAACTCATCCTTATACCTCCAGCAACAACAGAACACCAAAACCACCCCAAAAACCACCAATCTAGCATGGAAAACATAGGAATCCAAACCTATTCGGGATTTGTTTGATAAAACCTCATTTATAACATCAATTACCATCCAAAATACATTATAAAACAACCTCAAAACAGAGCCTAACCAATAGTTACGAAAATCATCAAGATCTCTCCAAGAATCTTGAGTTTTAACACAATTTCATGTTTCTAACATTAAAGCAACTCAAAAATCATTAACAATGGATTGAGAACTTGGGAATTTTAGTAAAGAACTGATCATTATAGGAGAAGGACGAAGCTTACCTCTAATGGCTGATTTCTCCTTAATTTGGGCAAGTTTTCTTGAAAATCCAAAGTGAAAATAAAAGGGTTTGATGAAGAAAAGATTAGGAATTCATCGGAGAATGAAATCTCATCAAAAGGAATAAAAATCAGAGGTTAATTGATGAAGGAAATGTGTTTGGCTGAGTGGAAGTTGAGAGAAAATGAAAAGAGGGAAAAAGATCGTAAAGTAGTTATGAAAGTCAAAATAGGGATTTCTCTTTTAATTCCCTTAAAGATTCGAACTATTCTCGACCAGCCCGATTCAACTCTAAAACATCTAGGCCCAAAATCAGGGTGTTACAGTTTCAAACTCAATCTAAACCCTCAAACCTTGCTTTCAAGTCCTTGACAACACTTTTAAACTGATTCCACTCACCAATCACGCCTCGCTTGCTTTGCTGAAGCGTAATCAAGCTTTCGAAACTTCACCAATCGTGTCCAATACAAACTCCCCTATTTATACCACACAAAACAGAGAACTAATGCATCTCAATGCATTAAAATCACCAGCAACCAATGTTATCTCGCTGCTCAGCCCAAAAACACCAAATCGCCCATTCGAAACAACCGAAAATACCTTCTATTACTTTCTAAACTCAGCTCAACCAAAATCTAACACTTCCATCCAATTTTAACCATCACTTACCATCTAAAAACAACCTAATTGCATCCATAAATTTCCAGCAACACCAAAACCACATTATCATGCCAAAAACCCAAATATAATAACCCAAACAACTAGAGATCCAATCTATTTCAGGATTGTTATGATAAAACCTTCATTTTAACATCATTTAATATCCAAATCATGACTAAAATCAATCTCAAACTAATCAAAACAGTACCCATACGGGATTCTTGAGAAAACATCTTTTAAAGCTAGATTCATCAAATTTTAAACAAATAAAACTTAAAACATTGTTATTAAGCATATCTAGAGAGCCAAAGACTTGGGAATTTCATTAAGGAATCTTGATTAGAGGAGTTGAATGAAATTTACCTCTAACCTTTGCATTTTCCTTCAAATGACAAGATTTGATGAAAGTCCTTCAAGATTGCTTTGAGAAAATTGATGGAAAAGCTTAGTGTAACCCCCGTAGCCCGGCCTAGACGGTTGACCCGAACTACGAAGATTACACGGGGAAAACCAAAGTCAACCCGAAAGTCAACCTTGATTAACAACCCTTTTTTTTCTTTTTAATCTTGTCTAGATGCACATTAACCTTAGATGTGATCACACAAACACCATGCTCAAAGATCACAAACATCAGAGATCAAACAGGGACCCAATTGAACAAATTACAGCTTTAGGGACCAAATTGTAATTTCTGAAAACTTTAAGGACTTAACCAGATTTTAAGTTACCAACTTAAAATTAATCATGTTTCATGCTTCCCTGCCAAATTTCAGCTCAAACGGACCTCCCGAGCTCAAACAATTGCACAAACAAGATACAGGACCAAAACGCAAACATTTTAAAACATAAAAGATACTTTTAACTGATTTTAACGGTCCGGTATCGATACGCCACGTGTCGTATCGATACTCGGGGAAGGCAGTAACCAATCTCAAGCAAAGGTATCGATACCTTCCCCCCAGTATCGATACTCCACTCATATGGTATCGATACTTGCTCAGCAGTATTGATACCCCTGGGCAGAAACATGCATATTTGGCTCAGGTGTATCGATACCCAAGCCCGAGTATCGATACCCCTGCCTGAAAACAACTCGAAAACAGCATCAAACATGCTTCAAACATCAAATTAACATCACCAAATCATACCACATGATCATTCAACATGCAGGGACCATAAATGCATCATCAATTCAACATATAACCAACACATATGAAAAGCCCCAAATTCAATGACATGCTTCCTACTCAAGCTATCCATTTAAACATAAACTTTTCCATAGCAACCTCAATTAAGCCAATTCATGTTCCACAACATTAACAACAGCATTTAACATACATGATCAACATATACGATCACAATAACAACAATCCGAGAGATTCTACCCCATTGCCCTTATTAACTATAGCTATTCACCGAGACATACATCTCCATTGGAGTCCACCTTGAATCCCTTGCTCCTTGCTGCCCAAACTTCAAGAATCTGCATTGATGGACAAAAAGGAGCGTAAGCATATAATGCTTAGTGAGGAATGCTCAAAACCAAAACACCATCAATGCAGCGGGTCTTTAAAACACCTTAAAACAAACCCGATTTGCTTTCCAAAACCATGTTTGAAAACTCTTTCAACATCAAGCTCAAAACCATGCATAAACACCATATGCCAAGCTTAACAAACCATGGAAAACATTTCCATTTTACAACATACCTTTCTTTTCTTGAAAACCACATCAAGCAAGAAACCATTTAAACCATAGCTCAATCAAACCATCTCACGCATTTAAACAAGGCATCATAAAACCATAACAACTTTTTCACATGCCTTCAAAAACAAGTCATACAAGACTCCAAATGCAACATAGATATCTCATGCTCACATGCATCATTATCAAAAGATATTCAACACTTGTTCAACCTAACAAGTAAACATGCCATCACTAGCATCATACTCACTTCATGCAACAATGCATCTTACCAAGCATCTCATTAGGGGTGGCAATCGGGTGGGGAATAACCGAAAACCGTGGGGATCCGAACCGATGGGCATGGGGAATAACCGAAATCATTACACATGGGGACGGGGATAGGGGAAGTTTTATAACCGGAGCTCAAATGAGGATGGGGACGGGAATTGCTATATCCGAACCGTAGGGATAACCGAACCGTACCCGTATAAATCACCGTGGGGATCCGCAAGAATCCCCAAAAATATCCGTAGGGATCCTGATATTTTTCGAAGTTTGATGGCCATAAGGGTAATTTACTTATGTTTCATCAAAATCTATTCTCACCTGAGCATGGCCGGCTATAGTAAGTTTGAAAATTCTTTGTAAATTCTATACAAATAATTAGAATATTATCTATACATTGTTGTAAACATGATTTAGTCTAGTTTTGTTTAAAATACACGGTGATTGATTTAGATATGTATTCTAAATTATATGAATATTTGAATGTTGAAAGGTCATAAAAATTTGGCAGCATACTTCTTAAAAAAATTTAGTAATGACTTGGAAAAATCACCAAAAATTCTACAAGTTAAATTAGGAAGTGAGCGTTAAATTTATATAATCACACGAAAGTCTACATTTGTTTAAAACAAACAATTATTGATTTCGAGTTACATATTAGGAAATATTAATTTTTGAGTGGGAAAATGTTAGAAGAAAAGACAACAGATTGTTACTAAAAACAACAATAAAAGTTACCTTGAAAATTCACCATAAATCGCACGAGTAAAATTAGAAGAAGTAATTTATATGATAGGAAAAATTATAGAATCTAGTTTCTTTTAGAACAAACATACCATTATTTGAAACTATAAATTATTAATCACATATTTTCTTTTAAAGGTAGTTCAAGATGCTATGTTTCAAACGGTTAATATTTAAGTCATGTTTTATAGTTTTGAAATTATTTGTTTGTTGTTTGATAAAACTAAATTTATCTTTTATGTTTGTAATTTTAGAGATTTAATGTTGAGTATTTGTTTTATAAATTAATTTATATTTTTTGGGTATGGGGATTAACCGAACACCGCGGGGATCCGTAAGGGACGGGTATGGGGACGAAAAAATCCCCGAAATGTTTAATGGGGATTCCCCAAAACCGTCCCCGCAAGTGTTAGGGACGGAGTGGGAAATGCAAAACCGTCCCCGATCTGCCCCGTTGCCACCCCTACATCTCATGCTTCTCATGCAAACATGCATCAATTCAAGCATCACATGCTTCACATGCAACCATGCATCATTTCAAGCATCTCATGCTTCACATGCAACCATGCATCAATTCAAGCAATCTCATGCTTCACTATGATCAAGAACATTACATTGGCTTCCAAGAGATCAACCATATTCACTTTCCAACTTTTCAACCCGATCGGATACGCGGATTCCGAGCGTGTCCCAACGCTCCCTACACACTACCCAATCCAAGGTCTTCCCGTGGGCATCAACCTCCACTGACCTCAACATCCTAAGGTTCCCATGTATGGACTTTTAAACACCATACAACCTTAGCTTTTCCTCAAGGTTCCCATGTATGGACTTCCAACCGCCATACACCCTTGACATGCACAAGGTCTTCCCGTATGGACTTTCAACACCATACAACCTTTGCATAACCGATTGGTAGTTGTAGACATCATCTAACGAGATCCGGGACATCACACACAAGATCCACACATGGACTTAACCATTGCCATTGTGATCTCAACAAGCACAAGGTTCTCACATATGGACTTTTAGCCACCATATAACCTTTGCTCAACCAAGGTCTTCCCGTGGGCAACAACCTCCACTATGACCTTAAGCAACCGAGGTCCTCCCGTGGGCAACAACCTCCACTGACCTCATCTCGTTAGGAATACTTGAGGGGAGTTTACCCGGTCCACACTTGACCACTCCGTCATCAAGGCGACTTTATTCACGGTGCACCCAATCCTATAGCCGGCTAACTATATCCGATCAACGAACCAAGAACCACTTACAACACTTGCCAATATAACCATCTCACCATAATATCCAATGTTCCACATGCATAAACATAATGCAAAGCCATCACATCATTAGCTCAATGATTCACATGCATAAACAATATGCAAAACCATTACCTCATCAATCCCATAATTCACATGCATAACCAATATGCAAAAGGTAACAATTATCATCATTAATCATCATCAATTCACTGTTTTTAAGCATCATACAAAGCCAATGAACCACATGCATCACTATGCATCAAAACCACATTTTCAAGGTATTAAACCAAGGATCTCTTGCCTTGAGCATCCTTTTCAAATGACTTTCAAAACCAGCATTAAACCATGCTAAAACATGCTTACAAAACAGAATTAAACCATGCAAAAACACATGCATATCAATCATCAACCACATTTGATTTTGAAACCAAATCACTCACAATTCAAAAGCGAAAACCCCTTCACTTACTCTTGAGCTTAGCAAAGTTGTTTAGACTTAAACTAAGCTCCCAAAAACCTTCAAACCTTGTTTCAAAAGCTGAAATCCCAACTTCACTCACCGATAACCAAACAAAGCTAGCCAACAAGCTTTCCAAGCTTCCGAAACCTTCCGAAAACACCTCCAAAGTTCAAGGATCAACCTCCCCTGTTTCAAGCACATAAAAACAGAACATTAATGCATCCTTATGCATTAAAACACCAGCAACATCAACACAACTCGCTGCTCATCACAAATCTAACAA
Source organism: Hibiscus tridactylites (assembly GCA_958450335.1). Lineage (NCBI taxonomy): Eukaryota > Viridiplantae > Streptophyta > Magnoliopsida > Malvales > Malvaceae > Hibiscus > Hibiscus tridactylites. The sequence goes on along the minus strand of OY288273.1, from coordinate 52,325,145 downwards.
TTTGGCTATCAAACACAACCGAAATCATCTCCAAACACTTCCAAAACTTAACCCAGCCAAGATCCATCACTTCTAACCATTTTTATACATCAAATAACATGCAAAATGATCACAACCACGTCCTTATACCTCCAGGTATAACAGATCACCAAAAACACTCCAAAAACAACCAAAAACTCAAGCCAAACTTAGGAAATTCAACCTATCCGGGATTGCATTGATTAAACCTCAACTTCTAATCATTTTAGCATTCATTTAACAACAATTTAACACCTCAAAACCCTGCTTAAACAGATCACACGAAATTTTCACCAAAATCATCAAATCTTGCATTTTAGCCAAAAATCAAGATCTCAATTGAAAAGCCTTTAATAAAACATAAATCAAGGATTGAGAACTTAGGAATTTCAGTAAAGAACTGATAGTTTAGAGGAGAAGGACGTTCTTACCTCCAAACTTGAATTTCTCCATTTTAGAGCCAAAAAGCTTGATGAATCAACTTGTAAATTGAGAGGTTTTGTTGATGAGATGATTAGAAATCAAATGAGAATTGAAATGAGAGATTAAGATGTCAAAATCAGAGAAAGAAATCTGGAGAATCTTGTTTGGGTTGAGAGAAAATGAGAGAAAAGAGAATTTGAGAGAAAATGGAAAGTTTGTTAGAAATTTAGTTAAAAATGATTTCCCTCCTTTTCTAAATCTTTAAAATTAGATTTGAGCCTTAAAATATCTTAGAAAAATCTGGAGAAATCCTTTTTGGAATAATAGCTCCTTAAAGATTCAAAGTTTCAATCCTTTATAAAACTGTCCCGCAACTTTCAAAAATTACATTTTGGTCACTAGCCAAAATGTCAACCTTCCGAACCTCATTTTCCAAAATTGATTTCACAGTTCACTTATACATATTAAAATATGATTTTAGAATATTTTTCCATATTTTTAATGCAACCCGAACTAGGCTTTCCTAAATCCACTCTTATATATTCGATCAGCACTTTGACCGAACCGGTCAACGCCAAAACTTCTGAGCCCAAAACCGGGGCGTTACAACTCTCCCCCCCTTAGGAAATTTCGTCCTCGAAATTTCAACCGGCGAAAAGAGAACAACAACCTTCTCAAAGCAACGCACAAGGCAACACAAAAGCCTCAACCAACACTATTGACCACTTTCCACACAAAACCTCCACCACACACTGTTCACAAATCCAAACTCTCAAAGATAACCACGACTCAACCTTTCACATAACCGAACTGTACACAATCCCAACATCAACCTGAAAACTTCAGCTCTTACAGCAGACAACACTGTAGCACATAACTTCCAAGACTTGTCTCCACAATGACAACAACCAAACCAGCTCAGCCACTAGGCAACCTCTCAGCCTCTAAAACTCTTGCGATTCCCAAACCTTTTCCAAAGATTTTCCCAACAAACAGAAATCCTTAAACATCAACTGTTCACACAAACTCTCTAACGAAGCTGACAATCCTTCACATCAGTCACAACATTACCATAACAGCTCATCAGAACCACTCGCCCAAATACCAAAAATTACATCACAACCCCAACTTGAAACCTTCAGCCGTTCTACATACCATCAACTAACTTCAAACGAACTTTCTTAACCACGACTAGCCAACCACTTCTCACAAGAACCCAATCAACCAACAAAAGCCTTCGATCTTTCACAGCCCTTTCACTACAAACTTCAACCAGAACACTTGCATTACCAGAACATTACTGAACCATAACACACACAACAGCTTCAGAACTCTTCAAAGATTGCCAAGAACAAACACAACCCTTTCACCACAACCTAAAAGCTAAACCACTTCAGCACCTGGAAACTCAACCTCAAACCGCGACAACACTTAGCACCAAGGAACTACCACTTCCCTTTAGCTAAACAAACCACTTAGCCGATACTAACCTCAACCGATACCCTTCACCACCAAACCACTAAACTCTCAGAGCAACATACACTATCCTTTTACCAACAGGCTATTCCACTCTCACTATCACTAGCAACTAGCTTACCAAACTCCAACACCTCTAGCTCACACTTAGCACCAAACAACCTCTAAAAACCCATCATCCCACCTAATCCAACCACCACACTAACAGATTCGATTAGTTATTAGCGAGCGTGAACATCGTATGCATGATCACCTACATGCCCTATCAATGTCTGATGTACATGTATGCAAAACCTCTAATGTCATGCCACATGTATGCATGGACCCACATATATAATATAACATATAACAATGATTTTATCTGTGCATGAATGCCAGTTCACACCCTCCAATAACATCCTCAAAATCTGTCTAAGAACAACCTCCTTACCCACCTTTAACTTATCTAACTCCATCATACCAACAACCATTAACCACAAGATATTCACTAAAGCCTTCTTCACACCAAAGATATCACCAAACCACAACTATCATTACCCCAAACATGCTAGCAACAAGACTAGACTTACCACGCAAGGAAAAACCAACAGAAACCAAACTAAGGCAACTAAAGCAAAGATCACTTAACAAGGTTACCTGAAAACACAACACCACCCTGAAGTTTCATCGAACGAGCTCTCTTCCTTGCGGAACCAACATCCTTCTGTCGCACCCCTGCAGCACCAGCTAACACACCAGGGTCACCACCAACTCCTTGCGATAAGGAACCTTGGCTATTCTGAGCCAACAGCAAACAATCACGCCTCATGTGTCCAGCAGACCCACATTTCCAGCAAACTTCATTCCCTAAACTCTTCACAACCTTCGGCTTTTTCTGCCACTTCCAAACCTCGCCTCGGCCATGCCCACGACCTTTCAAAGATCCTTTGGCTAACACCAAAGCTGACTTCACTCCATGAGGACAATCACGCCTAACATGCAACTTAGAACCACATCTCCAGCAAACACTTGTGTCCCAACATTTTCCAACATGTTGCCTTTTACAACGGTCACACACAGATGACTGAGCTTCCACGCCTTGCTCAAGCAACACTTGCTCACCAACAGCATTAGCCGCACCTTGCTTAACCCTTGGAAATTCCCCTCCAAGATACCTTTCATAGAAAGCAGATACGAAGAAATCCCAATCAATATCAAGAATATGTGACGCCACAGCCACAGATGTCCACCAAGAACAAACATCCTCCAGCATCAGAGAAACAACACTCCCCAGCTTACCGGCATAATCACAGCCTTCCTGATCCAAAATCAGAACCACATTGGCCAACCAGGCCTGAAACATCTCCGGGGAAGAACCATGATACTCCACAGCACCCAAATCAAACAAACGCTGCTTCGGCAAACCCTCACATCTAGCCAGCACATCCACTGACTCTACCTCAACCGCAGCCTGAGATGTTCCCAACACCTCCTGATCAACAGATAAAGAACTTTCCATCCCGGAACCAGCTTCCTTCCCTTGCCTTACCATCTCAACTCCAAGCACTGAAGACTGAGACAAAACACCTCTACAAAAGGGTGAATTCCTTGCCTTAACAACCTGCCCCAAGGCAGCAACCATCTCACTCATCCGCCATTCTTTCATCAACTTTGCCATACCACTAACAACATCAAACATACAATCACAACAACAAACAAAACCAGTTAGACCAGCATTAAGCAAGGATTCAAACTCCAACTCCAAAATAACACAATAGCTATATTAATAAGGCAATGGGTATCCCAAATCCTCCCCTTTACATGACATAACAGTCAACACAACATGGACATCACAACATCAAGCATATCATCAACATACCTTGATCATGCTTACATCAAACAACATCCAATTGCACCAGCATATTAACAACATAACATGCTCAAAACACCATCACCATGCATATCATCAGCTCATAGCATCAACACATATCCACATGAACTCAACCAAGATTCATAACCACAAAACATGCTTGCATACATCAACAACATGCTCAAAAACATCAACAGCACATTCAGAAACACATGCTTCAACCAGCTTTCAACCATACAACAAGGTAAAGATCAAGCACACATACCACAACAACTTACCGTTTTCCCCCAACCTTCGCAACTCAGCTCTGATACCACCAAATGTAACCCCCGTAGCCCGGCCTAGACGGTTGACCCGAACTACGAAGATTACACGGGGAAAACCAAAGTCAACCCGAAAGTCAACCTTGATTAACAACCCTTTTTTTTCTTTTTAATCTTGTCTAGATGCACATTAACCTTAGATGTGATCACACAAACACCATGCTCAAAGATCACAAACATCAGAGATCAAACAGGGACCCAATTGAACAAATTACAACTTTAGGGACCAAATTGTAATTTCTGAAAACTTTAAGGACTTAACCAGATTTTAAGTTACCAACTTAAAATTAATCATGTTTCATGCTTCCCTGCCAAATTTCAGCTCAAACGGACCTCCCGAGCTCAAACAATTGCACAAACAAGATACAGGACCAAAACGCAAACATTTTAAAACATAAAAGATACTTTTAACTGATTTTAACGGTCCGGTATCGATACGCCACGTGTCGTATCGATACTCAGGGAAGGCAGTAACCAATCTCAAGCAAAGGTATTGATACCTTCCCCCCAGTATCGATACTCCACTCATATGGTATCGATACTTGCTCAGCAGTATCGATACCCCTGGGCAGAAACATGCATATTTGGCTCAGGTGTATCGATACCCAAGCCCGAGTATCGATACCCCTGCCTGAAAACAACTCGAAAACAGCATCAAACATGCTTCAAACATCAAATTAACATCACCAAATCATACCACATGATCATTCAACATGCAGGGACCATAAATGCATCATCAATTCAACATATAACCAACACATATGAAAAGCCCCAAATTCAATGACATGCTTCCTACTCAAGCTATCCATTTAAACATAAACTTTTCCATAGCAACCTCAATTAAGCCAATTCATGTTCCACAACATTAACAACAGCATTTAACATACATGATCAACATATACGATCACAATAACAACAATCCGAGAGATTCTACCCCATTGCCCTTATTAACTATAGCTATTCACCGAGACATACATCTCCATTGGAGTCCACCTTGAATCCCTTGCTCCTTGCTGCCCAAACTTCAAGAATCTGCATTGATGGACAAAAAGGAGCGTAAGCATATAATGCTTAGTGAGGAATGCTCAAAACCAAAACACCATCAATGCAGCGGGTCTTTAAAACACCTTAAAACAAACCCGATTTGCTTTCCAAAACCATGTTTGAAAACTCTTTCAACATCAAGCTCAAAACCATGCATAAACACCATATGCCAAGCTTAACAAACCATGGAAAACATTTCCATTTTACAACATACCTTTCTTTTCTTGAAAACCACATCAAGCAAGAAACCATTTAAACCATAGCTCAATCAAACCATCTCACGCATTTAAACAAGGCATCATAAAACCATAACAACTTTTTCACATGCCTTCAAAAACAAGTCATACAAGACTCCAAATGCAACATAGATATCTCATGCTCACATGCATCATTATCAAAAGATATTCAACACTTGTTCAACCTAACAAGTAAACATGCCATCACTAGCATCATACTCACTTCATGCAACAATGCATCTTACCAAGCATCTCATGCTTCTCATGCAAACATGCATCAATTCAAGCATCACATGCTTCACATGCAACCATGCATCATTTCAAGCATCTCATGCTTCATATGCAACCATGCATCAATTCAAGCAATCCCATGCTTCACTATGATCAAGAACATTACATTGGCTTCCAAGAGATCAACCATATTCACTTTCCAACTTTTCAACCCGATCGGATACGCGGATTCCGAGCGTGTCCCAACGCTCCCTACACACTACCCAATCCAAGGTCTTCCCGTGGGCATCAACCTCCACTGACCTCAACATCCTAAGGTTCCCATGTATGGACTTTTAAACACCATACAACCTTAGCTTTTCCTCAAGGTTCCCATGTATGGACTTCCAACCGCCATACACCCTTGACATGCACAAGGTCTTCCCGTATGGACTTTCAACACCATACAACCTTTGCATAACCGATTGGTAGTTGTAGACATCATCTAACGAGATCCGGGACATCACACACAAGATCCACACATGGACTTAACCATCGCCATTGTGATCTCAACAAGCACAAGGTTCTCACATATGGACTTTTAGCCACCATATAACCTTTGCTCAACCAAGGTCTTCCCGTGGGCAACAACCTCCACTATGACCTTAAGCAACCGAGGTCCTCCCGTGGGCAACAACCTCCACTGACCTCATCTCGTTAGGAATACTTGAGGGGAGTTTACCCGGTCCACACTTGACCACTCCGCCATCAAGGCGACTTTATTCACGGTGCACCCAATCCTATAGCCGGCTAACTATATCCGATCAACGAACCAAGAACCACTTACAACACTTGCCAATATAACCATCTCACCATAATATCCAATGTTCCACATGCATAAACATAATGCAAAGCCATCACATCATTAGCTCAATGATTCACATGCATAAACAATATGCAAAACCATTACCTCATCAATCCCATAATTCACATGCATAACCAATATGCAAAAGGTAACAATTATCATCATTAATCATCATCAATTCACTGTTTTTAAGCATCATACAAAGCCAATGAACCACATGCATCACTATGCATCAAAACCACATTTTCAAGGTATTAAACCAAGGATCTCTTAACTTGAGCATCCTTTTCAAATGACTTTCAAAACCAGCATTAAACCATGCTAAAACATGCTTACAAAACAGAATTAAACCATGCAAAAACACATGCATATCAATCATCAACCACATTTGATTTTGAAACCAAATCACTCACAATTCAAAAGCGAAAACCCCTTCACTTACTCTTGAGCTTAGCAAAGTTGTTTAGACTTAAACTAAGCTCCCAAAAACCTTCAAACCTTGTTTCAAAAGCTGAAATCCCAACTTCACTCACCGATAACCAAACAAAGCTAGCCAACAAGCTTTCCAAGCTTCCGAAACCTTCCGAAAACACCTCCAAAGTTCAAGGATCAACCTCCCCTGTTTCAAGCACATAAAAACAGAACATTAATGCATCCTTATGCATTAAAACACCAGCAACATCAACACAACTCGCTGCTCATCACAAATCTAACAATTTGGCTATCAAACACAACCGAAATCATCTCCAAACACTTCCAAAACTTAACCCAGCCAAGATCCATCACTTCTAACCATTTTTATACATCAAATAACATGCAAAATGATCACAACCACGTCCTTATACCTCCAGATATAACAGATCACCAAAAACACTCCAAAAACAACCAAAAACTCAAGCCAAACTTAGGAAATTCAACCTATCCGGGATTGCATTGATTAAACCTCAACTTCTAATCATTTTAGCATTCATTTAACAACAATTTAACACCTCAAAAACCTGCTTAAACAGATCACACGAAATTTTCACCAAAATCATCAAATCTTGCATTTTAGCCAAAAATCAAGATCTCAATTGAAAAGCCTTTAATAAAACATAAATCAAGGATTGAGAACTTAGGAATTTCAGTAAAGAACTGATAGTTTAGAGGAGAAGGACGTTCTTACCTCCAAACTTGAATTTCTCCATTTTAGAGCCAAAAAGCTTGATGAATCAACTTGTAAATTGAGAGGTTTTGTTGATGAGATGATTAGAAATCAAATGAGAATTGAAATGAGAGATTAAGATGTCAAAATCAGAGAAAGAAATCTGGAGAATCTTGTTTGGGTTGAGAGAAAATGAGAGAAAAGAGAATTTGAGAGAAAATGGAAAGTTTGTTAGAAATTTAGTTAAAAATGATTTCCCTCCTTTTCTAAATCTTTAAAATCAGATTTGAGCCTTAAAATATCTTAGAAAAATCTGGAGAAATCCTTTTTGGAATAATAGCTCCTTAAAGATTCAAAGTTTCAATCCTTTATAAAACTGTCCCGCAACTTTCAAAAATTACATTTTGGTCACTAGCCAAAATGTCAACCTTCCGAACCTCATTTTCCAAAATTGATTTCACAGTTCACTTATACATATTAAAATATGATTTTAGAATATTTTTCTATATTTTTAATGCAACCCGAACTAGGCTTTCCTAAATCCACTCTTATATATTCGATCAGCACTTTGACCGAACCGGTCAACGCCAAAACTTCTGAGCCCAAAACCGGGGCGTTACACTTAGGAAATCATTTGTGAAACAAAAAGAAGTTAAACGATGAAGATCTTTGGAGCTATAGAGAAAATAGAGTGTTTGGCTGTTTGGAAAATGAGAGAATGAAAGTTACGTCAATTAGCCTTTTAGATAATTAAAATCTATTTTTATTAAAATCTCCTTTTTATTAAATCATTTAAAATGGTCAAATTAAAGGAAAAGGTTCATTAATTAAATGGTAGCTCCCTAAAGATTCTTAGTTTTGGCCCTCTTTCAAAATAGTCCTTAAAAACACATTTTGCACTTATTTACAAAATAGTCATTAAAACGAAATTTCGATCTTCCAAAATCCATTTTCTAAAATTGACTTTACCAAACCTTTCTACACATTTTTAGAAGGATTTAGGAATATTTCCTACAATTTTATCATATCCCGAACTACATTTTCCCTGAACCGCTCCCAAAAACTCGAATCTCTAGTATAGGTTCTACTAAGCCCGGACCAATGCTAAAAGCTTCTAGGCCAAAAACTTGGGCATTACATGTATGCGGCTAAACTCTAGACAGTTGCATCATTTCACTCCATGAAATCAGTCAAAATGTCCTCATCGGAAGATGTTTTCCTTGGACGGAAATTGATTTGGGCTCTCTGTGGCATGCCATTTTGCTTAAATCCTGGCAGTGCATTATTGTTTTGCCGCTAGGCATTTAATTGATTATCACCTTGGTTCTCCCAAGAAAAATTTGGGTGATGCTTCCAACCTCCATTGTAAGTATTGCAATGTGGGTTGAAATTTCGATTGTAATTACCAACAAAATTTACTAATTCAGGATTGGATGGGCATTCATCCTCATGATGATCCTCTCCACAAATGGTGCAAAATGGTTATAATGCCTTGAATTCTTGGGATTCGTTACTCTTTTGCAAAGTTTTCACAATGCTAGTGAGATTGGAAATATGGGCATTGATGGATGTTAGTGCATCAGGCACCAATTTTCCACTGATTGTTGTCCTCATCTCTAGTCTGGCAATAGGATACTAAAAATCTTTGGCAGCAATCCTTTCAAGGATGTCAACTACCACCGTCTATTTCTTTTCTAGCAATGAACCGTTTGTCGAAGCATCATCAAAAGTCATGGCATGATCATTGAGTCCGATATAAAAAATCTCTATATGGGTCCAAGCAGGGAATCCATGCATAGGACATCTTCTCAAAAGGTCTTTGAATCACTCCCAAGTATCGTAGAAAGGCTCATCACCAGCTTGCCTAAAGGTAACAATTTCACTTCGTAGTTTGGCATTTAATGTCAATGATTAGAATCTTAGGAGGAATTTCTGGCATAAATTTGCCCACGTAATGACTGAACCTGGCGGCAATGAATTTAGCCACAATTTCACCCCATCTCGCAAGGAAAATGAAAAGAGCCTTTTCTCGACGTTCTCTTCTTAACCTGCGTAGGGTTGGGTCATCTTGTAAATCCTTCTTCATAGTGCTGCTCCTGTACATATACCAAACAAAATAAGATAAACAAAAAACTGAAAACAAGTAAAAAAAACAAAACAATCAATTCCGTTGCAATCCCCTACAATGGCGGCAAAAACTTGTTGACGTAATATTGTATGGCAAAAGATTAAGTATTCAGTATAAATAAGCAAGTAAAAACAATTCTAAGAATGTCTTTTACGTGCAAGTATACACGCTCAGCAAGTAATATAATAGTGAGTTGAGTATCGTTTCCATAGGGATTGCCTAGGAATTAATTGCCATGATTATTACTTGTGAACTAGAAGATAAAAGATGATTGTAATAGATTGAGGCAACGAATGAAGTAAGAGACTAGAAGTAAAATAAGCTAAAGTAAAGTAAAGATTATGGTGATAAATTGGTAACAGTCTGGCAAACAATGGGTGCAAGAATGATAGCAAAGTTTTGGCAAAGAATGTCTGAATTTCATGCTAGCAATGACGGCTAGTAATAATGTCCTACCTTGGCATTGATTGCCGAGCAAATTCAAAGATGGCATTGCCTCTCTCGATGGCAATGCCCGAAATTAACCATGAAAAAAACTCCTATATCTCTATAGTGATGTTTTTCATATATCAATTTGATTAATTCTCAATCTATACTCCTAAGGGGTAGACTCACTCACGATGTAAGTTCATCTACTTGAAAATATGAACAACGTGTATAGGGTACAACAGGTCCATACTCCCCCTAGCAACAAGCATAGATGCATCAAGAAGCAAATTTACATAAACATGAATATCATTCAAATTCAAGAAAAATTTTGACACTTAAAGGCTCTAAAAGGTCATGATAGCCTAGTTAGACCTAACTTCCTCCTAAGAGTCAAAAAATGCTCTTTGTCTAATGGTTTTTAAAGATATCCGCTAGATGGTTTGAGGTATCAACATACTCTATAACAACATCATTCTTTAAGACATGATCCCTAATGAAATGGTGTCTTATCTCTATGTGCTTGGTTCTAGAATGTTGGATGGGATTCTTAGTGAGACATATGGCACTAGTGTTGTCACACTTAAAGGGTATGGTGTTGGAACACGTCGGCACGACCCGTGGTGCAGCGAAAAAATTAATCCGATGTAATCCAGCCAAGATCCATGTACATGAACGAATCCAGGGTGAAAAGATGAAGAGTTACCTTTTAAAACTCTGGAAACTGGAAAACCGACGGTATGTCGGAATAACCACGTCAAGTAAAACCGGAATCGTCACAGGTTCGCAACGACCTCTACGGAGTCCACCTGAACAAAACGAACAAAGTTTCCGCCTCCCTAACACTTAGGGATAAATTTAGACAGGTTTGAACACCTTCCAGGGAGAAGTCGAAATCCTTCCATGGATTCTTGAGGGATTCTGAAATCGACCAGGAGTTCAAGCGGGACATGCAATCGAGCAAGGGAACCTTCAGGGATTTGCCAGGGAGCAAGTAGAACACCAGAAAAATATCGAACAGCTTCTCAGAGAGCTTTCTAGGATATGTCGAATTCTAGTGGGGAATCCCTAGGGATGTTGTCGAAATCTTCAAGAGGAGGAAGAGGGATGACTTTGTTGCTAGCCCTTGTCCCTTTAAATAGTATTCAGAGACTTAATTCTAGTTGAATACCTTAAATCCAAGTTCAACCAAAATTCATAGAATCTAATTCTACTTGAAATTGGTTTATATTAAATATACATTATATTTAATAATATTAAATGAAATATATATTTAATTATGTAGAATCTTATTCTACATAAAACATGGATTTAAATATACATTATATTTAACCTAAATATATATATTTTTATTACATAGAATCTCATTCTATCTTTACTTGGATTTAAATATATTTAAATATATATTTTTTTAATTATGTAGAATCTAATTCTACATAAACTTGGAATTAAATATACATTATATAAATACAAAATATATATTTAAATTTCTAGAATCTTATTCTATAATATTTAAATCTCTAAATATTTTCCATACTCTAAATAATATTTGATAAATACAATATTTATCCAATATTATTCCCATTTAAAGAGAGTTGCCGATTTCCCTACCCCATAAGGGATTTTCGGCAACCTCCCTAAAATAGGGAGTATGGTTTCCAATTTTTGTTCGTTTCATTCGAAGGGTGTGACCCTTGTAGGTTCATGCAACGTTAGCAGCAAAATTAGAACTGTTCTAATTTTACAAACAATGAGTGGCATCTAGCAATACATCATTGCTACCTAAGTTGCATGAATCATGGTTTGACTTTCCTAATTCCTGAATAAACTTCCTTTATGTATTTCATCATTTTGTCCTTTATATCTTAGATGAACACAAGTCATGGGTTAGTCACACTTGCGTTGTACATCTAGTGTTTCTTGATGTCTTGAGTAGATTATGATAAACGAATCTCTATGATATCTCATATCATAATATTCGAGCATGGCCATACATTTTCTAATCTCACTCAATCAAGTGGCTGAAGATATTTCTCCCATTATGTAGGAGGGACAAATCCTTTCTTGATCAACCATATTTCACTACATAGGTCATCACGTATTCAATCATCAGTCTTTATAATGTAGTCAGTTACAACACAGATTTGACTATGTCAAAATACGTAAATCTTTATGTTGAAATCATGTTGATCTCAAGTATGAGGATTATACGTATGTTTATCATGAGCAATGTTGTGACTGTCACATAATTACCCAAGAAACATGCTCATAGCGGCTCAATCCAGTATGTTGTTCTCTAACAAATACTTATGTGTTGATTTTGACCTCTCTATGTCAATGACAACACTTGTTATCAATCAACCATATATTAGTCTTTATATATTATCATTGTCCATAGCCGTAATAATATTCGACTAAGGATCCTATTTAACAATAATCGTATTATTGTATAGACATTATTATCCAATGGTTAGTTTGATGCACAGAAACATACCAAATGATAATAACGGCAATGCCATTACTTGATAAATCTAGTAAAATAGTATGTCTATTCAATCATCATATGACTGGTCTTTGGGCATACTCCAACAATCTCCCACTAGCACTAAGACCAATCATTCTCGTATCTAATACGATATGGCTTAGTGTAACTGACATGCTTATGTTGTGTCAAAAGCTTTGTCAGGGAGTTGACAAAGTTATCAACTTTGTGCGTATGTTGCATACTTTCACATCTCAAAGATGTAAGCACTTTAGAATATGTTTGGATTTATTGATGAGATCTGGGTTTTATTTGCTTACGCAAAGGTTCCATCATAACAGAGTTATGTAGCATCTAATATGTTGGGAACAACCCTTAGTTCAGAAGTGAACCCTTTAGATCCAAACATCCTTCTTTATTGCTTTGTCGACTGTAATACATTCAGCCTATGTTGTAGAGTTAGATAATGTCTCATGTTGCTAACTCGTAGTATCTTTTACTAATGCAAAACAGATTGCGATCTTTAGTTCCTTTTGATGAGTATGTCATCTACATACAATAGTTAGGAAAGTAACAATGCTCCCACTAGCTCTTTTGAAAACAAGACTCCCCTTTGTTTCTAGATAAACCAAACCTTTTGATTGTATCTTCTGAAATGAATATCCCAACTTCGAGAAGCTTGCCTTAGTCTACGGATAGACCTTTGTAGCTTACAAACCTTCCTAGTGTTTGCTGGAGTGACAAAACCTTTTGGATGTGTCATGTACACATCTGTTTCAAGTTTTCCCTTAGGAAAGTGGTTTTGACATTCCTTTATTTGATTCCATAACCATCGTATGTAACTACTTGCAAGTGAAATTAAGATGGATTAAACATGGCTACAAGGAAGATGCTTTATTATAGTCTATACTATGAAGTTTGTCGAAAACTTTTAGCGACGAATCATCCTTTGTATGTTTTATCATCCATGTCGGTTTTCCTTTTTTTTAAAACTCATCCATACCTCTTAGGTTTTACCCTTTTAGGTAACCAAAGTCTATACTTGGTTTTAGACATGGATTCCATCTCATATCTCATGGCTCTTAGCCATTTCTCGAATTTTGGGCTCACCATTGCTTTCTGATAAGACCTAGTCTTTATCTTGATCCGAAAAGAAGAGTGTTTCCATGTACGGATAGTGAGAAATCCATATTTCTCAGGTATATGGTATTCTCTTAAGGATCAACACAATGGTTGTGTTTATTTCCAATGTTCCTTGATCATTTGTGGAACATTCTCAATCTTTGGTTCATAAATTTGTTGTCTAAAATTTCTTCACACTCCAAATTCCATTTTTCCTTTTGTGAGAGGTAATCTCTTTCGAGAGAAACTCTCATTTGAGCAACAAACATTTTGTTCTCGTTGAAAAATAAAATCCCTTAGTGATAAGTATTCTCTTTCGAGATAAACTATCGTTTGAGCAACAAATATTTTGTTCTCGTTAAAGTTGAAGAAAAATATCGCTTTGTGAGAATTAATCTCTTTCAAGATAAACTTCCGTTTGAGAAACAAACGTTTTGTTCTCGTTAGGATAAACAACAAATGGATTTTTTAAGGTTCGAACTTTGTAAACATTTTAACATGTAAGTAACCTTAAAACTTCAAAGGTATTCTAGAACAATTCTTAGTCCATATCTTATATGATGTTTCGAAAAAAATGATTAAGTATGAGAGTTGTTTTTCTAGTGTGTAAAGAAGTCGAAAATGACTTGTTCTGAATCAAAACATGTCTAACACATTTGATTCTCTTTCAAAGACTTTTCGTTCCACTTGTGGGATTTAATTATGGGACAATCTCATATTCTTTGAAAGTTCATCAAACTTTAAATATTCTTGAATTTGATCTCATCAAATTACCTTAATACTTTTTATGAGTTTGAGATTAGTCATTTGTTTTATTTATCTTATGAATATTATTAATTTGATTAGTTTAAAGATCATTGATTCGTTGTGCCATAAGAGATTAAAAGAATAACATTTATTTACATAATCTCAAAATTAAAATATCTTGTCCTTACAAGATAACTAAAACTTAGGCAGAAAATAATAATCTTAAAAACTAAAACAAATCTATTTAAGCAAAAACACATGTCCTAATGGATGATGTAGCAACTCTTGCTTTATTTCCATTCGCAGGTCCATGTCTATTCTGATGCCTTCTCTTTTGAAGCCTCTGAGGTTGATGCCTCACTCGTTTTTGCTTTCTTGACTTCTTGTAGGTGTGTGAGGCAGTTTCTCTTCCAATGTCCGGTTTTGCCGCAATGGAAACATTTTCCATCCTTCTTGATTCCCTTCTTAGGTTTCAATGCCTCCTTTCCATCAGTTTTGGTCTTACCATCACCTTTAGACTTTGCTGCCGATTTACCTTTCTTCTTGCCCTTGTGGACCATCAGAACAGGTTTAGGTCCTACCTTCTTTAGGTTGATTTCAGCAGTTCTCAACATGCCGAGCAACTGTGGCAGCGTCTTGTTAATTTCATTCATATTGAAATTAAGGACGAACTGATTGAAACTATTCGGCAACGATTGCAGGATTACATCAGTAGCTAATTCGTCTTTTAGCGGAAAGTCGAGCTTCTCCAACGTTTGGATGTAGCCCATTATTTTGATGACGTGAGCTCCTACGGGAGATCCCTCATTCATCTTGCATTGAAAACAGAGCTTTAAAGGTCTCGTACCTCTCTTGACGAGCTTGCCCTTCATAAATCTCCTTGAGATTTTGAATCATATCATAAGCTACCATGTCCTCATGTTGCTTCTGAAGCTCATGGGTCATGGAGGCAAGCATAAGACAACGGACATCCAGCATGTCGTCCATGTGTTTCTTAGACTTGTCTTTGTCAGCTCTGGAAGCAGTGGCAACCGGTTCATCAGGAACAGGTTCTTCAATGACATATTCCTTCTTTTCCTGTTTGAGAACAATTCTCAAATTGCGGAACCAGTCAAGGAAGTTTATGCCATTGAGTTTATCCTTCTCAGGGATAGATCGTAGAGATAGAGTATTATTTGCCATTAATTCTACAACAAAGAAAATACACTACATAAGTTTTACTAAATTTTAAAATTTATAGATAGGTATTTACTATAAATTTACTCCCACTATTTTCTTCAAAATTAAAAACCCTCTAGTTTTAATTTCGGAAAAACGTTTCGATAGTTTTTCTAGTGAGTGAGGATCCGTATTTCACCATTCCTAAATCATCTTTGGCCAGTCTTTTAGGAAATGGTTATTTAGGTAAGTAACACCTTACTAATTACATATCATGTAATTCCTCATCTTTTGGCGAACAACTCTTGTTCTTTATATCATCTTATGATTATCCAAAACTTTTAACCACTAGGTTTTCTAATCCTATTAGAATAACCCAGCTAAGTCAATACCAATATCTCAACCGGCGAATATCACTAGCTTATTCTTCGCGTTTAACTAAGATAGATAAATGTGACATTGCTTTGGCAAAGCTCGCATTATATCGATCGAAGATTTAATGAGGGTAAATATTGGATGGTTAAAACATACTTAGAATTATAGTGAGGGATTTACTTAATTATCTCATCATTTTTAACATTGATCCTATCAATAGAACTATGTTTAATCATGCTTATAAAACATCCATTGCATCACATGCAAGGTAAATATAAGCGGTAAATAAATATACAATGATTATAGCCCTTCTTAACCTAAGGCGACCCGTCCCAAGCCAATGTGAGTACCATTCTACTGAAGATAGAATCTGCTTCTGAAACATCCGGTCCACCAGGGAAGGCCCACCACGCTGCTACCTTGGTCCTTGCTTTATCTCCATGAGTATTTACAATTTTCAGAAACTCGAGTTACATGCGAGGGAGTGAGATGAGAAGAGAAGTACAATAGAAGATAGAGAAAGGCACGACACGCATGCTGTATTTATAAAAACCAAAACTATAAAGGCAATGGGCTATAACCATGAAAAACAAACACCGTGCAATCAAGCATGCATTTCAAACATCGTGCGAACAAAGTAACGACATGTTTACAGAGTTTTAAACTGATTATCCCTATGTTGCGGTTAATGGGCCAAAGAAGGATAATGAGGTTTCATAAACCATTTGCGTTAACGAACAAATGCACCAAGTAGGTCAACATGAAAGAGAGGTGGCGCACTAGGCACACTTAAGTACCAGGTCTTTGATGATGCCAATCCTAGACATGCATTTTTCATAACGTCTAACCATAACTCTTATGGATTCACCGTGAAAGATAGTTTGATAACTTTTATCAAATTAGAAGACCTTTCAGAGATTTCATAAATCTATGAAACTACGAACAACTACTTGTTCTCTAGACTAACTATTAGTCTCAACATGTTAACATTTAACATTGAAGCAACCTAACATAGTTATGATTAACTCTTAATCATTCAGTGATAATCGAAATAAGTCTTTATTAGGTGTGATACGATAAACGATAAATATCTAAATCAAATCAAACATCATGCATCTCATACATAAACATCACCCCAAGAATTTAAGTCTGAATTCGTATGATACAAGTGGCTCTGATACCACTGTTGGAACACGTCGGAACGCCCCGTGGCGCATCAGAAAAATTAATCCGACGTAATCCAGCCAGGATCCATGTACAGGAACGAATCCGGGGTGAAAAGATGAAGAGTTGCCTTTTAAAACTCTGGAAACTGGAAAACCGACGGTATGTCGGAATAACCACGTCAAGTAAAACCGGAATCGTCACAGGTTCGCAACGACCTCTACGGAGTCCACCCGAACAAAACGAACAAAGTATCCGCCTCCCTAACACATAGGGATAAATTTCAACAGGTTTGAACACCTTCCAGGAAGAAGTCGAAATCCCTCCAGGGATTCCTGAGGGAGTCTGAAATCGACCAGGAGTTCAACTGGGACTTGCAATCGAGCAAGGGAACCTTTAGGGATTTGCCAGGGAGCAAGTAGAACACCAGAAAATTATCGAACAGCTTCTTAGAGAGCTTTCTAGGATATGTCGAATTCCAGTGGGGAATCCCTAGGGATGTTGTCGAAATCTTCAAGAGGAGGAAAAGGGGTGATTTGGTTGCTAGCCCTTGTCCCTTTAAATAGTATTCAAATATTTAATTCTAGTTGAATACCTTAAATCCAAGTTCAACAAAAATTCATAGAATCTAATTCTACTTGAAATTGGTTTATATTAAATATACATTATATTTAATAATATTAAATGAAATATATATATTTAATTATGTAGAATCTTATTCTACATAAAACATGGATTTAAATATATATTATATTTAATCCAAATATATTTAAATTTCTAGAATCTTATTTTATAATATTTAAATCTTTAAATATTTTCCATACTCTAAATAATATTTGATAAATACAATATTGATCCAATATTATTCCCATTTAAGGGAGTTGTCGATTTCCCTATCCCATAGGGGATTTTCGGCAACCTCCCTAAAATAGGGAGTATGGTTTCTAATTTTTTTTCTTCGTTTCATTCGAAGGGTGTGACCCTTGTAGGTTCATGCAACGTTAGCAGCAAAATTAGAATTGTTCTAATTTTACAAACAGTGAGTGGCATCTAGCAATACATCATTGCTACCTAAGTTGCATGAAGTCATGGTTTGACTTTCCTAATTCCTGAATAAACGTCCTTGATGTATTTCATCCTTTTGACCTTTATATCTTAGATGAACACAAGTCATGGGTTAGTCACACTTGCGTTGTCCATCTAGTGTTTCTTGATGTCTTGAGTAGATTATGATAAACGAATCTCTATGATATCTCATATCATAATATTCGAGCATTGACATGCATTTTCTAATCTCACTCAATCAAGTGGCCGAAGATATTTCTCCCATTATGTAGGAGGGACAAATCCTTTCTTGATCAACCATATTTCACTACATAGGTCATCACGTATCCAATCATCAGTCTTTATAATGTAGTCAGTTACGACACACGTTTGACTATGTCAAAATACGTAAATCTTTATGTTGAAATCATGTTGATCTCAAGTCTGAGGATTATACATATGTTTATCATGAGCAATGTTGTGACTGTCACATAATTACCCAAGAAACATGCTCATAGCGGGTCAATCCAGTATGTTGTTCTCTAACAAATACTTATGTGTTGATTTTGACCTCTCTATGTCAATGACAACACTTGTTATCAATCAACCACATATTAGTCTTTATATATTATCATTGTCCATACCCGTAATAATATTCGACTAAGGATCCTATTTAACAATAATCATATTATTGTATGGATATTATTATCCAATGGTTAGTTTGATGCACAGAAACATACCAAATGATAATAACGGCAATGCCATTACTTAAAAAATCTAGTAAAATAGTATGTATATTCAATCATCATTTGACTGGTCTTTGGGCATACTCCAACATATGGTACCTACATCAATTCCATAGTGTAGAAGTTGTTGCTTCATCCAAAGAACTTGAGCACAACAACTTCCAGCCGATATATGTTCTTCTTCGGTGGTAGATAAGGCTACACTATTTTGTTTCTTAGAGAACCAAGATATGAGCATACTACCTAGGAATTTACATGTTCCGGATGTGCTATTTCTATCTATTTCACATCCCTCATAATCTACATCGGAATAATCATGTAGGTTAAAGGAAGAGTCTTTAGGATACCAAAGGCCTAAACAAGGTGTGTCTCTAAGGTATCTAAAGATTCTCTTAATGGCTACAAGGTGTGATTATCTAGAACTGGCTTGGAACCTAACACACAAGCAAAAACTAAACATAATGTTGGGTCTACTTGCGGTAAGGTAAAGTAATGGACCAATCATTGAACGATAAAACATAGAATCAACACACGTACATCTTACATCTTTGTCAAGCTTAATTGATAAGCTCATTGAGTGGCTTGAGGCTTCACGTTCTCCAACCAAACTTCTTGAGCATATTCGTGATGTACTTAGCTTGATTGATGAAGATGTCATCCTTCCTTTGCTTGATTTGGAGCCCTAAGAAAATGAGAGCTCACCCATCATGCTCATATCAAACTCACCTTCCATTAGCTTAGAAAAATTTTGGCAATAAAATTCATTAGTAGAACCAAAGATTATATCATTAACATAAATTTGTACTACTAAGATGTCATTTCCATTTCTTTTAATGAAAAGTGTAGTGTCCACCTTGCCTTTTTCAAAACCTTTTTCAACCAAAAAGTTTGAAAGCCTTTCATACCAAGCTCTAGGAGCTTGTTTCAAACCATATAGAGCTTTAGTTAATTTAAAAACATGGTTTGGATAAATTGGATCTTCAAAACTGAGTGGTTGTTCAACATAAACTTCTTCATTAATAAAACCATTTAAAAATGCACTTTTAACATCCATTTGAAAAGGCTTGAATTCATGATAACATGCAAATGCAAGAAGCATCCTAATTGCTTCCATTCTAGCTACGGGTGCACATGTTTCATCAAAATCTATTCCCTCTTCTTCAGTATAACCATGAGCAACAAGTCTAGTCTTGTTTCTCACTATGTTACCACTCTCATCTAGTTTGTTTCTAAAGACCCATTTAGTTTCTATAGAAGACTTAATACTAGGGATATCAACTAATGTCCAAACTTTACTCCTCTTAAATTGATTAAGCTCTTCTTGCATGGCCAATATCCAAAAATAATCTTTTAATGCTTCTTTGATATTTTTAGGCGCAATGCATGAAATGGATGCAACATTCTTAAGCAATCTAAGAGAGGATCTAGTGGTTAACCCTCGGATGGATCGCCCAAGATTTCACCATCTTTGACATAGTTGAGTTCCCTTGGGTAGCTCACTTCCTTTCCACCAATACTCATGTCCTTTCAAGGATTCTATGGGAGAATCTTGTGCTTCTTCTTCTTTGGTTGAAACCTCATTCACTTTTGATGATTGTCCACCATCATTAGCTTCAATAGTCCCTACATCATAATCATCACAAGAATCCTTCCTAGGAAAGTGTAGAACTAATGTTCTGATATAATAATTGAAAAATGTTTTGGACAAAGTTAAAAAGAATTCAAAACCATTTCTAAGTCCAAACAACTTGAAACTATGTTTATAGGATATTTCAAAAAGGGTTCTAAGTGTTTTCAAAGCCAAATTCAGCAAAACCATCCAGGCGTTTCAAAACGCCCCTAGGTGTTTCGATACGGGTTTTTACAGTGGCAAAACGTTTCGCAATGTGTTTCGAAACGGGCTTTAATCTGGGTGAGATTTTTTCATAGCGTTTCGATACGGCCTCTGTCGTTTCGATATGCCTATGTGGCATTGACCTCAACGGTCAAAAACCCCTGACGGCTACTTTCCCAACTACCTTTTAAATGCAGGGTGTTTCGATACGGGGACAAACGTTTCGATACGGCCAAGAGCGTTTCGATACGGGTGCTGCAACGGCTCTTTCTATTTCAAGAGTGTTTTGAAACGGAATCGAGCGTTTTGAAACGGGGAGCTGCAAAACTGCATTAAAGGTGGGAAATGAAGTCTTTAACGGCTCCAATTCAACCCCAACGGCTAGTAACAGCTACAAACTCATTAAAAGTATAAAAGAGACCTCCAAGCATCTAGTAATGATTAATGCTTCAATTGTAAAATCAACACATGATCAAAATATGTCTTAGTTCTTAATTGTCAATTCCTTGTATAGACAAACACTAGTGAGCCAAAATTGTTAGATTTGCTCAAGTGTTTTAGGATTGGGTGAGAGCTTTATTGTGCAAACAAATACCTATTAGAGGAATTTGAGTTTGCTTATCTTTATCTCCTTGTAATGAGGGTTTGATCAAGGCTTTGGGTAGAAAGCTTGATCGGTTAGTAAGTGTTTCCTCCTAAGCCTAGAAAAGGGGACGAATCAATAGTGGATTGATTGGAAATACTTAGTTGGAAGCTAAGGTAGTGGATGTAGACCTTGGTTAGAAGGTTGAACCATTATAAATCATCTTGTCTTCATCTTTTTAGTTTCCACACCTTTTTCACCCAAAATTCCACTTCTCCACCACTTGGCGAGCAAGAACGATTGAAGGAATCGAGCACAACAAAACTCAACAATTGGTATCAGAGTTTGGCTCAATTGAAGAGGATTAACATTCTATTGAGAATATTTGGCAAGCTCGATCAACTTTTCAAACAACCGGCTCAATGGCGTAATCCATCGACAAACTGCCCTTCTTCGACGGAACACACTATGCCCCTTGGAAGACAAGGATGAAGTTCTTCATAAAGTCAAAGTACCACAAGCTTTGGGACATATTAGAGGTTGGTACGTTCATGCCACAACAAAGCAAGGCGGATTGGAGTGCCAAAGATCGTAAGAAGATGGAGCTTAATTGCAAAGCCTTGCACATCCTTTTTTGTGCCTTTGGCCCTAACATATATGAGAAGATTACTTCTTGTGAGAGTACCAAGGAAGTTTGGGACAAGCTAGAAGTTACATACGAGGGGACAAACGAAGTAAAGGAGACCAAGATCGGGCTTCTCAACCTAGCGTATGAAAACTTCAAGATGGATCTGCAAGAGGACATTGAGATGATGTTCGATAGGTTCTCCACCATCACCAATGGACTTAAAGGTTTTGGAGAAGCCATCCTGGAAGAGAAACTTGTCCGAAAGCTCATCTACTCCCTTCTTGAGTCATTAGACTCAAAAAGGACCGTCATCATCGAAGGCAAGAATCTCAAAACTTTGAAGCTTGATGAGCTCATGGGGTCTCTTCTCACTCACCAAATTATGAAGAAAAACAAAAAATGGGAGAAGAAGAAGGAAGAGATTAGAGCTATGGGGGAGAAGAAGCTCAAGGGGCATGGCATCAACACAAATGTCATTGCTCTCAAATCCTCCACATGCCATCATGTTGATTCAAGTGAAGAAGAGGATGAAGAAGAAGAGATAGTTCATCTCTTCAAGAAGTGTGCCCCTTACATGAAGAAAGCCTTGAGAGAGCTTGAACGAGAATCCATGAAGAAGAAGAGGGCAAGCACTTCAAGCCATAAGAAGAAGGCATATGTGGCTACTTGAAGTGATGAGGACTCCACCAATGATGAACAAGCCAACCTTTGCCTTATGGCCATCGAAGAAGATTCAAGGGTAATTTCTAATTCATCTACTTCATGTTCATATTCTTTTGATGAATTAAAAGATGCCTATGATGATTTGGTTTTAGAGTTTAAAAATCACATTTTGAAAAACAATAAAATGATTTCAAACTTGAAAATTCAAAATGATTTGATTTCTAAAACCAAACTTGAACTTGAAGCAAAATTCGAAGAGTTTGAACAAAAATGTTTTGATTTACAAAATTTGCTTCGTAAAGTTCAAGAAGAAAAAGATTTGATTTCCAAAGAGCTTGAAAAGAAAAATAATTTTGGAAAATAAAACTTTTATGTAAGACAATCTAGTGCCCCTAGATTTGTAAATGGTAAATGTTTTAGAAGTGTTTGGGTCCCAAAAGGACTAACCACTTCAACTAAAAAGGATGAAATTGAAAAATGGATTCCTAAGGGGACTAAATTTTGTGCTACTAACGTCTATGGATCCAAAGCAATTTGGTTACCAAAAATTACTTGATTGTCTTTTGCTAGGTGTGATGGAGAGTGATCAACAAGTCAAACATTGAGGGGGAGCTCCATGGACACAAAGAAAGACACTTGAAGAGGAAGGCTTTACATCCCCCCTTGGATTCAAGTGTTGGTAAAATCTAGTTGTTTTTACTTGTGTTATTTTGATTTATTTTCTTTTAACTCAACTAGATTATCATGTGTTGAACTAACATGTCTTGATGATGCTTTGAGTAAGGGGGCCATTTTAAAACCAAAATTCTAATTTTTTGTCATCTTTTCAAACCTCCTAAGCTATTTTTAACTTAATGTCTTTTGAATTCTTTTTGATATAACAAAAAGGGGGAGAGTTTAGTTTGAAATTTTTCATTTTCAAACGAATAAGGGGGAGTTTTACTTTACTTTAAATTTTTATCTCTTATTCACATTTTTAAACTTAAAGAGGAGAATCCCAAATAATATTTCAAGTTGGTTTTATTATATCAAAAGGGGGGAGATTGTAGAACTAATATTTTGATATAATAATTGAAAAATGTTTTGGACAAAGTTAAAAAGAATTCAAAACCATTTCTAATTCCAAACAACTTTAAACTACGTTTATGGGATATTTCAAAAAGGTTCTAAGTGTTTTCAAAGCCAAATTAAACAAAACCATCCAGGCGTTTCAAAACGCCCCTAGGTGTTTCGATACGGGTCTTTACAGTGGTAAAACGTTTCGAAAAAAGTTTCGAAACGGGCTTTAATTTGGGTGAGATTTTTGCATAGCATTTCGATACGGCCTCTGCCGTTTCGATACGCCTATGTGGCATTGACCTCAACGGTCATAAACCCCCAATGGCTATTTTCCCAACTACCTTTTAAATGCAGGGCGTTTTGATACGGGGACAAGAGTTCGATATGCTGTTTCGATACGGCCAAGAGCGTTTCGATACGGGTGCTGCAACGGCACTTTCTATTTCAAGAGTGTTTCGAAACGGGGTCGAGCGTTTCAAAACGAAGAGCTGCAAAACTGCATTTATGGTGGGAAATGAAGTCTCCAATGGCTCCAATTCAACCCCAACAGCTAGTAACGGCTACAAACTCATTATGGAGTATAAAAGGGGCCTCCAAGCATCTAGTAATGGTTAATGCTTCAATTGTAAAACAACACATGATCAAAATGTGTCTTGGTGCATAATTGTCAATTCCTTGTATAAACAAACACTAGTGAGCCAAAATTGTTAGATTTGCTCAAGTGTTTTAGGATTGGGTGAGAGCTTTATTGTGAAAAAAATACCTATTAAAGGGATTTGAGTTTACTTATCTTTATATCTTTGTAAAGAGGGTTTGATCAAGGCTTTGGGTAGAAAGCTTGATGGGTTTGTAAGGGTTTTCTCCTAAGCCTATAAAAGGGGATGAATCAATAGTTGATTGATTGGAAATCCTTAGTGGGAAGCTAAGGTAGTGGATGTAGACCTTGGTTAAAAGGTTGAACCACTATAAATCATATTGTCTTTATCTTTTTAGTTTCCACACCTCTTTCACCCAAAATACCACTTCTCCACAACTTGGCGAGTAAGAACGGTTGAAGGAATCGAGCACCACAAAACTCAACAGAAGGATATTATCATCAAAAACCAAATTTATAGACTCTTCTACAACTAAGGTTCTTTTGTTAAAAACTCGATAGGCTTTAGAGTTTAAAGAATAACCTAGGAAAATAGCTTCATCACTTTTTGAGTCAAATTTACCTAAATGATCTTTTCTATTGTTTAAAACAAAACACCTTCATCCAAAAGGATGAAAATAACTAATGTTAGGCTTCTTTGATTTTAAAATCTCATAAGGAGTTTTCTTTAAAATTGGCCTAATCATTACTCGATTTATGATATAACAAGCGGTGTTTGTGGCTTCTACCTAAAAATACTTAGGTAAATTATTTTCACGAAGCATGATTCTATCCATTTCTTCTAAAGTATGATTTTTCCTCTCAACTGCCCCATTTTGTTGAGGAGTGCGAGGTGCGGAAAAATTGTGGCTAATACCATTAGTGTTACAAAAATCGTCAAAACCTTGATTTTGAAATTTCGTTACATGGTCACTTTTAATATGAGTAATGCTTTGACCAAGGTCATTTTGAGTAATTTTTGAAAATGTGATGAATTTTTCTAAAGCCTCATCTTTTGTACTTAAAAAGATAACCCAAGTGTATCTAGAAAAATCATCAACTAAAATATAGGCATATCATTTCCCACCCAAGCTAGTTGTCCTAATAGGCCCAAAGATATCCATATGGATTAATTGTAATACTCTATTAGTTGAAACATCATTAATGGATTTAAATAAAGTTCATTTTTATTAACCTTAGCACAAGTATCACAAATTTTATCTAAGGAAAATTTTAGCTTAGGTAAACCTCTAACTAGATTTTGGGAAACCATTTTCTCTAAAACACTTATGCTAGTATGCCCTAGCTTTGTACGCCATAACCATGCATCATTTTTATTTTGAGCAACTAAACATGCATGAGATGTATGAATGTCATCTAGATGCACCATGTATATATTACCTATGCGATCACCAATGAGCATTATTTTATTTGTTTTAATGTTCACAATTTTGAAACCATTAACATCAAAAAGAACATTAAAACCCTTATCGCACAATTGACTAATGCTCAACCAGTTATGTTTAAGACCAGTGACATATAAAACATCTTCATTGAGAATAGAAGAGAGATTACCAATGGAACCTATACCCTCAATGTGGCCTTTGGAGTTGTCACCAAATGTCACAACTCCACCACTCTTTGGCTTTAGCTCCATGAATCTACTCTTGTCGCGGGTCATATGCTTGAGCATCCACTATCAAGGTACCAAGTGTTTTGACTTGAAGCTTTGGCCTTGTAGCAATGTTCCCCCTACAAAAAATTAGTTCTTGCTTTTTGGTACCCAAACCATTTTGGGTTCATGTGAGTTAGCTCTTAAATACTTGGTTCCCTTAGGAATCCAAGAAGCAATAGCATGAATATTATTAGAAACTACTAGTTCCTTAGGAACCCATACATTTCTAAATCTTTTACCTTTAGGATGCCTTTGAGAGCTTTTTTGTTTGTGGCCATTAAATTTCCTCTTTATATAGTTGGGTTTTGAAGAACTCGCTTTTTCAAAATCTTGTTTCCCAACTACATTAAGAGAAGCCTTAAGCTCATTCACCACTTTGTGGTGATCATCATGAACCTTTGAAAGAAGATTGTTCAAATCAATATTTTCATTTTGAAAATATTTTAAATCATCTTGTAAACCCATAATCTTCTTTTCAAGTTCCGAGTTGGTTTTGGAAAGGGAATCGTTTTGGTTTTTCAAATCGGAAATTATTTTCTTGTTTTTCAAAAATGATTCCTTGTACTTTTCCACCAACTCATCTTAAACCTCTTGCAACTCATCATTTGCATCTTGAAGATCATCGAATGTGAGATCAAAAGTAGATGAGTTAGGGTTTACCTTAGGATCATCATCAATGTCAATGAGGCAAAGATTAGCTACTTCGTGCTCCTCTTCATCGGATGATGATTCTTCATCGCTCCATGTAGCGACGTGGGCTTTGTGATTTTTCTTCTTATCGAAGCCCTTCTTCTTGAGTTGAGGGCAATCTAATCTTATGTGCCCAGACTTTTTTCACTCATAACAAATGAGTTGATCCTTCTCCTCTTCTTTGTTCTTGTTCTTGAAGTCTTTTCTTCTTTGGAACTTTCTTCTCCGGTTGGACTTCATGAACCGAGAGAATATTTTGTCTATCATAGCCAATTCCTCAAACTCATCCTCATTTGAGTTGCTTTCCTCTTGAGAAGCCATGTGAACAATTCCTTGCTTCTTCTTCTCTACCTCTTGCTTCTCCACTCTTTTCTCTTCTATCTTCTTTTCTTCTTCTCTTCCTTGCTTCATGATCTCATGAGTAAGAAGAGATCCTACCAACTCATTGAGCTTCAATGTCATCAAATTCTTGGCCTCGATGATTGTGGTTCTCTTCTCATCCCATGATTCGAGAAGTGAGTAAAGAAGCTTCCTGACTAGGTTGTTTCCGAGAATGATCTCAACGATTCCTTTGAGACCATTTACTATTACGGAGAACCGATCAAACATTTTGGATAAGCTCTCATCTGGTTCCATCTAGAAGTTCTCGTAACTCAAATTAAGGATCCCAATCTTGGTCTCCTTTATATCGTTGGTTCCCTCATAGGTAATCTATAGCTTGTCTCACACCTCCTTCGCACTTGTGCACGATGACATCTTTGTATACATGTTGGGTCCAAGTGCACAAAAGATTATGTGAAGAGCCTTGTCATTCACTTGAATCCTTCTACGATCTTCATCGGTCATCTTCGCTCTTGTCTTTGGAACAAGTCTTCCTTCTTCATCTCTCTTCATATGAATGGTTGGTCCATCTTCCACCACATTTCAAAGGACGTAGTCATTTGACTTGATAAAGAGCCTTATTCTATTCTTCAAATAAGGATAGTTATCCCCATTGAAATAAGGCAGCTTGATGACCAATTGTGACTCGAAGAGGTTTTGGCCAGAGGTAGATGTCATGGCTTAATTTAAAGGTTGATTGATCTTCTTCTAGGATCTTCTCTTGTGGATGTGAGTCCCTCAAAGAGTTAAGCTCTGATACCAATTGTTAAGTGAATCAATCGAATCGAAAATGGCCAAGAGGGGGAATAATTGGCTTTTTAATTTTGAAAGGAGCAAATTGAAAATGTGAAAATTAAAGACAATGCAATTTATAGTGGTTCAAGCTTAGAACAAGCTCTACATCCACTACCATATCTGCCACTAAGGATTTCCAACCAATTTCACAAGAAATTCGTCCCCTTTTCTCAGTTTAGGAGGAAACCTTACAAAATGGTTAATCTTTCTACCCAAAGATTAACCAAGACTCTCTCAAATACAAATATTTTTGGCAAATGAAAAATAAACTTCACGAGGTAGGATACTTGCCCCAAATTACAAGTTCTCTAAACCCAAATTGATAAAAGATGAATACAATAAAAATCACTCAATTTGGTACAAGGGTTTGACTCTATTTTGCTCAAATTGGATAAGATTTTTACTTGAATGTGCTTGACTTGATGAATGGTTGTTGTTGTAGCTTGAATGGCTTGCTTTTATACCTCTTCATTGAATTCTAACCGTTTGGGTGGTTCGCATCATCAATAGTGTAACGCCCGGGTTTGGGGCCCAAAAGATACTCGAGTTTGGACGGCAGGTTAAGCCGGTTAGGGTTAAGCAATTTTGGGGAAACAATTTAAAATAAACCAATTTTAAAGTCTTTAAAGAATAAGGGGTATTTTAGTAAAATGTAGTCAAATGGGTTTTGGGAGATAGGTTTTGAGTTAAACTAAAATACATTATTTCAAAATTGTCATCCCTCATTTTTTCCCCAAAAGTTTTCACGTTAAACTCTCCCAAGCCATAGCCACCATCCTTTTTCACCAAGCTTCATCATTTTTGGAGGTTTCAAAGAGGTAAGCACTTGGTTTTATTCCACTCTTCATTCTATTCTTGTTTTTAGCATTGTTCTTTCAAGTTTTGAAGATTTTCTAAAGTTCTCCATTGAGTAAAAATGAAGTTTTTGAAGGGTTTAAGCTTTTTGGTGAAAAAAACGTTTTGGGTTAGTTGTAAATCGTATTTTTAGGGGTAAAATGGTGTTGAGATATTGGGTTTAGCATAAAATCCCGGATTTTGGAGAAATGGGTATTTTTTACTAATGGGTATTTGGGTTTTTGGCGTAGAAATGGTGGAGAAGGGTTCCTAATGTTTTGGTGTTGTTGGGTCGATGTTTTTAGAGTGTTTGAACATGGTTTGGATGGTAAATTGATGGGGATATGACTGACTTGAAGTTAGAGTAGGTTTGAATATGGTTTTTGATAGTTTGGAATAGAAATAGATGGCTAGTTGTTGTCGGATTTTGATGGAAATGATTTCAGCAAGTTTGAATGTTGAAAGATGTATTAATCTCTTGTTTAGATTTGGGTAGAAGCAGTGGATAACGATTCGGGTCCTTCGGACGTCACACCGGGAGTTGCGGAAGCTTGATGGAGAACTGTTAGCTTGTTTTGGGTTTTTGAGCTGGTGAGTGGAAATTGTTTTGAAGCTTTAATTGCTCAACAAGGTTTCTTGGAGTTTGGGTGGAGCCTTAGGGGCCATCCTAAACCTGATCATAAGTTGTCTATGTTCGTCTCGTTTCGTGAATTGTTGGCTTATGGGTTTATTTGTGTTGTGGCGTGAATTATGAAATGATTTTGCCTCCCTTTTTAATGTTGTTGTGTTGTCGTAGTTGTTCTCGAGCCTTACGTGATGGTTAGTTGTTGTTGAATACGGTGATGTGTAGTCCCACCGGAGAGGACTAGTAGATGAGTACGGTGATGTGTAGTCCCACCGGAAATATGCTAGTTGTTGTGTACAGTGATGTGTAGTCCCACCGAAATTGGTTATGCATGTGCATACCATGTTTTATCTATGTTTCCATTTATCGTACTTCCTCCTTAAATGGTTTTGTCTTTAAAACTATATATATGTTTTGAACTGCATTGTTGTTGTTGTGTTTTAGAGCTCCACTCACTAAGCTTTTAAGCTTACGCTCTCTTTTTCCAACAATGCAGATCGTTAGTAGCTTCGGAGGCGAGCGGGGAAAGGGAGGAGTTCTTGGAGTTCTTTCCTACCTCAAAGTATGGTTTTCTTAGTTGTAATAATACTTAGGCAATGGGAATGCTAGACTTGTTGTTATGGATTTGGTGTCCAAACTCTTATGTTTTGCTATTGTTAATGTTGTTAACATGTTTAAAATGTTGAAGTATGCTTGGTTTGGATTTTTACCTTTTTGGTGGGTGTTAAGCATGTTTGGTTGCTTATTAAACTTGGTTGGGTGAATTGAGCCTTGTTGCATGTTTTCTTGCCTTAAATGAGTGTTTCTTGATTGCTCTATGTTGGCACCTGTATGTATGCATGTTTAGCGGTCTTAAGTTGGTGTTATGGTGTTGCTTTTTGGCTTAAACCAACAAATTTCGACATTGTCGAGTTAGGGGTATCGATACGGTTGGGGCCGTATCGATACGGCCTTCATGCTTTGGGCCAAGCATATCGATACACGAGAAGGCGTACCGATATCATTTTTGCTACTGGAAATCTGAGAATTTGACAAGAAATTGAGGGTATTGGTACGGGCCTGAGTGTATCGATTCGGTCCTCTGAAGTTAACTTTGGAGTGTTGACCGTTAGGTGCGTATCGATACCTGCTTGTAGAGTATCGGTACGGACTCTCAAAGTTGACTTTGGGGAAGGTTGACCGTTGAAGGCGTATCGATACGATTCCTTGGAGTATCGATACGGCTTGAGGAAAATGGTTAAAACTCGTCTTTTATTGTCTGAGCTGTTTGGTTCGTATTCTTGTTGCTCTTCTGTTGTTTGCTTTTCTCACATAGGGTCGAATGACGCATATAGACAAGATAAAAAATAGGGTTGCTAATCGGAGTGTGATCCTAATAAGTTTCGCTTCAATTTTCCCCGTGTGACCCGTTCGATTCGGTCTGTTGGCTAGACCGGGACGAGGGGGTTACATTTGGTGGTATCAGAGCCTCGGTTATGAGGTCTCCTAGGAAGGTAAATCAGGTAAGTTGGTTTGTTTGCCATTGCACGGTGTGTGAAAGCATGTTTTATTGTTCTTGTTTTTGGTTGAAGTGTAGTCGAGCGATCCCAATGCTAAGCATTATTCTTGGAAAATGGTTTTGGTTAAAGAGCTTGAGCACTTGGATCCTTGCCCTTGCTGACCCAATGTTTTCTTGTGCGTGATGTGTTTATTGTTTAGATTTTATCTTCATTATGTTAAGACTGAGAGGACGGCCTAGAGCGGGTGACCAGGCACCCGGGGATGTGCTTCCCGTTCCTCCTGCTCTCGATGGTAATGGAGCGGATGTCGGAGATAGTGTACCTCAGGCCGGTGCGAATGTTGGAGGTGATTGTAATGGACCTCGGGATGGAGCGAATGTTGGGGGTAATGGAGCTCAGGCTGGTCAGGGTCCGGCAGGGGCAGACATAACTCATTTGATTTAGACTATAGCCGGGGCTTTTCAGACAGCTTTAGCCGGTATACATGCTGCAGCACCACCTTAAGGTGCCGGGACTGGTTTACCCCTTGAGAGACTTTGTAGCTTGGGCGGAGTTGAGTTCCGTGGTTTGACTCCCGAGAGTTCAGAGGCTTGGCTCAAGAGCATTACAAGAATATTAGGTCAGATGGAGTGCTCAGACACTCGTAAGTTGGGTTGTGTTGTCTCCTTGCTTCAGGGAGATGCGTATGCATGATGGACCATCGTTACTTCAGGTATGGTAGAAGCGGATGTCACTTGGGAATTCTTTCGAACAGCTTTTAGAAAGAAGTACCTTGGAGCCTAATATCAAGATGAAAAAAAGAGGGAATTTATGGCTTCGATTCAGGGAGGTAAGAAAGTGTCAGAATACGAGGTACAATTTTTGAGGTTGAGCCAGTACGCTTCCGAGTTGGTTCCTAATGAGAGGGAACGGTGTGAGCGCTTCCGTTATGGTTTGACTAGGGATGTGAAGACGTATATGCTCGCTTCTGATTAAACCGAGTTTGATGTTTTGGTCTCTAGGGCCAAAGATAATGAGCAGAATTTAGGCTCGAATACTCGTGCTAGTGGGTCCGATTTGGGGAAGAGCTATGCGGATCGGGACAAAAAACATGCTAAGAGGCACATAGATAGGGGTATCAGCCAGATTCGAGACATAGAGGCGGTAACCATGGACGCGGCCATCAGGGCCAATGAGTTGTTGTTCACACTCCTGAGTGCACTATATGTTGGAGGTGTTGCGTGTAAAAGTGTCTATCGCAATGTAGTGCAAGTGTACACGACGCAAGTAGTAAAGTGATACGTAAGTATCGGATATCATCTCCACGGGGAATGGGCTAATAGCTTCAACCTTAGTTTTCTGCATGAAGGGGAAAAGAAATAGTTTGAATGTTGTCACGAGATAATAAAGAATACTGAAAATAAAAGAGTAAAGAATTCAGGATAGAGGGAATGGGCCGGTATTGATTTGCTCAATAGTGTAGGTGTTGCAAAGTCTAGGAATCTCTGTTTTGTCGTTGCTCATGTCGCGGCAGCGGTCTGTTGTTTGTCGCGGCAACGATCATACAACTCTGTACTTCAAGCTTGGCAAGAATCTTTGTTGTGCCTTGGCCTATCCCTAGGTCCAAGTCTGTCGATGAACACGTCTTTGATGATACCTCCCGGCGTGAATCGAAGGATGAACACCGATGTTGTTGAATTCTTCCTTAGCCACTTAACCTCATCCTATCCCTAGGTCCGAGATAGTTCAGCCATAAACTGGAGAACCCGTACTTATTCCTTTCGTATACTTAACTCTCCCGATATTAAGTAAATGTGTAATCTCACAATGCTCTCCCGATACTCTTGCAAGATGTTGAAAACCAGAATAAGCAAACTTGAAGTCTATTTTATTGAACAGAGAAATTCCTAAAACAAATGCAATCCTTGCAACTACTTTACAAAATCAACCCTTAGCCCTAGGGAAAGTTTAGAACATGATGAGAAGGGGAAAACGACTAGGCTTTTGGGAAGAAGGGTAGAGAGTAAGATATCCTTCCCTAGGTCGAATTACATGCCTTTATATAGGCCTTGGGTTCAAGTTTTCTACTATGGC
Organism: Hibiscus tridactylites; assembly: GCA_958450335.1. NCBI lineage: Eukaryota > Viridiplantae > Streptophyta > Magnoliopsida > Malvales > Malvaceae > Hibiscus > Hibiscus tridactylites. The sequence goes on along the minus strand of OY288273.1, from coordinate 52,292,192 downwards.
AAGAATACAAGTTTAATTTAAAGTACAACTCTATTAAAGACTAAATCTTCAGAGCATATATCTTTAATTCGTCCTTCCTTCTTGCTTGGAGTTTCTTCCTTGAACTTTGGGCTTTGCCTTTATTCTGATCTAGGGCTTGGAAAAATATAAGGGTTCTCCACGACAGACCGGCTTAATTTTCTCTTTCTGTCGAGGCCCACTTCACTTCTTCTCTTCACCATTGATGTCGTCCTTGGCTGCCACGGCAGCGGCCATGGCAGCATCGTCCTCTTCGTCTGCAAATCCAGTTCCAGCTCTACTTCCTCACTGCCCAGCGTCTGCTTCTCCACTGTCTTCCATCTGTTACAGCAGCTACCTGCAAAAGCAACCAATTTCAGTAGAAACTGTGTCATTTGATATAATTGTGATGTATAAATGAAATCTAACCTAAATGCAATGAATTATGCTTGAATGCAGCAGAAATATGGGTTAAATAGGGGTAAAATATAGAACTTTTACACACTCAACACCCCCCCCAAACTCAAGTTTTTGCTTGCCCTCAAGCAATTCAGACCTAAAAAAATACAAAATTTTTGTTTGGCTTAAAACAGTGAACTTCTCCTTACCTACCATTCATTCCCTATTGTGAGCAACACCTTGTTGGATAATTCAGGATTCATCCAGAACCTTGCTATGATTCTCGTGTGCTGTGTGCATGCTTGTGAAAAATTATATGCCAAGACTCCCTTAGTTTACTAGAATAGCTAAGCTTCTAACTTGAATTTTTATGCCAATTTTCATCTTTTTGGAGGCAATTCTTAGGCTCCTTTAGTTTTTATTTAGACTCGATTCTATTTTCTCAAGCTTAAGTTTGACTAGAGCCGGTTTCGAGCACCTCTATCTAACTTCCTAGAGCCGGTTTCAGGAACCTCTAGGTGTATTGAGTCTATTTTTCTTAACTTCTTTTCCTAGAGCCAGTGTTAGGCACCTCTAGGGGCAACTCAAGTGTTAAGCTTTTCTATTCTAGTTCACTAGCAAAGTTCTAGACAGTAATAAAAGTCACAAGGGTGTCTAAGGATCAGAACTATAGTAAGGCTCTAAACTGCTCCTAAAACTATCCTAAAGGCACTGCCACGACAGAGGCTGTCACAGCAAGTAAGTTCAATTCAAAGACTTAAGCCAAATTTTCATATTTTTTAAAGCAAAAATAAACTAAGTAAAAGACACAAATTTTAAACTTAAAGACACTTCATTAATGGAGGGATGCAACCCCCAAACTCAAGGGTTGCATTGCCCTCAATGCAAATGACAGAAATGAAAAAGAAAAATAAAAACAACATCACAAAATATAACAAAATGGCAGATAGCAAAAAATAAGAAAAGAAACTTAAATTTTCAAGCGCTATCATCGCCGCTGTTGTTGCTGCTGCTGATCTGAATCTGCCGGCGGCAGTGACTTTCCTTGTCGGTGCCGGAAGATGGATGGGAGAGGGTGAGGTGTTCTTGTTTTTGGCTTCCCTTGGAGGTTGAATGCGGGTAGGGGAGATATGGGGTTGTTTCTCCACTACCTGAACCTCCTCGGAGCTGCTGCTGCTGCTGCTGCCGGAGCTGCTACTACTACTGCCGCTGTCAGATTTGCCTTGGTCCGATGGTTCGACTCCAGAGCCTGGTTTCTGTCGTTTCACCGGGGTGAACTCCTTCGACAGGTTCCACTTGACAGATGGCTCATCATCGGATGCTCCTCAAATTTCAGAGGAGGAGAAGCCTGCTATAAACCTATCGAGGTCTGACATGGGTTTTTTTCTCTTGGCTCCACTGGCAGATGTTTCAGCCGTGGGGCTGCCGCCTGCAACTGTTGTGGCCGGGATCGAAGTGGACGTGGCAGATGGTGTTTTCGGTGTGGCAGCAGGGGTATGGGTATGGGCAGGTGTGGGGGCAGCAAAATAATGGTTGGGAAAGGCAGGGAACAGTACATCAGGAAAATTAAGATTAGTTTTAATGAAGTGTATTGTTGCTGTGGTGAAGTCTCGGATGAAACTCATCAGACCCAACTGTCGTTCTTCCATTTTCTGCAGGGCAGTAAGTATTTGTGTTGAGGAGTCTGCTAGGGGAGCTGCTGCGATGGGTTGCCTGGGTTCTTTGGCGGTAGGTTCGGTTTGGGTGGGCTCTATCGGCTCACCTGCCGCGGTAGTGGGGTCGAAGGACGACAGGGGCGTGGCAGCTTTCAGCTCCATCAGGCTGAAGATGTTCCTTTCCATCCACCCTTTCCCTCGAACTCTTAAATCTTCGGCAGCTTCAGGTATGTTGTGGCCGCAGTAGAGGGCAGTTATGAGGTATGGGAAGAAGAGTGGTCCTGACGACCGGTATGCACAATCCAATATTCCCTCCTGAACGTATCTGCCAACGTTAATTGGCCTCTAATTTAGAATTGAATGGATGAGGGCTAACCTTGGTTGGTCTACCGTTGTGTTGTGCGAGGAGGGCATAATCCTCTTCTTGATGAAAGTGTTCCAAAGCTTGGATTTCGAAGTGAGTTGAACTCTTTTAGCCGTCCCTGGATGTTTAGGATCAGTATTCCACTCGGTTCTTTCGTTTGTGAGTTCTGCCATAACAGCATCGTAATCTGGCGGTTCCAAGCTCTCCATAAATCTCTTGTGGTCGTCTTCCTTTCTCCCAACATAGAACCCATAGAGGGTGTTGATGTATTCGGGCTCAAATGGTACCTCTTTTCCGCGGACCGTTACTGCTGTCGCTTCCCTGCTGTCGATGGCAGCATAAAATTCTCGGACGAGAGTTACGTTCATTTCCTCCAGCTGCTCGGCAAACATCTGCCACTGCAGGGCTCTGGTTTTGCGGGCTATGAACGGTTGTAGCCCAAGGTTCTCCGTTCTGGTGGTGTAAATGAAACCTTTCTCCTCCCACATGTCTCTGACCTGAAAGGAGCTGGGAGTGGATGCTGCTGGGGCAGATCCTGAGCCAGCACTACGGCGGGTATTTCTCGTACTCATATTGCAAGGACTGTGGAAAAGAAAATGAAGCAAATGAAATTCTAGATGAAACAAGTAGAGAGAGTGAAAGTGAGTGAAAAATGAAGAGTAAAACGGGGTTTATATAGAGGGGGAGTTTGCTGCCCGTTAGAGCTGTAACGGAAGGCGCGAATAACGGGGCCAGCTGTTACGTGGTTTCTGACGCGTCTGTCACGTGTTTCCGTGTCTGTTATGCGTTTGCGTGTCTGCCGCGACAGCGTATTGACAGGCTGGATTTTCCGCATCTGTCGCGACAGCTGAAATGGTAGGCTCCTAAGTTGGGCTTTTTGGGCTGATGGAAAGATGGTGGGCTGAATTCACTTCTCCTTTTCTCCTTGTCTCCTTTATTTCCTAAAAATAATAAAATAAAAACTTAGTTCCTAAAAATAAAATAATTCTAATTACCTAATATATATAAATAAATAATAAATATTAATAAAAATAAAATTAGGTTAAATTAGGGATGCCAGGAGGGGCATCTCCTAAAGTAACCACTTCCTGCATTCTTGGGGCTTCAGTCCCCTGATAATGCTTCAATCTTTGTTCGTTGACTTTAAATTGGTGCCCGTCTTTTAAAGATCTAATTGTGATGGCACCGTGGGGGAAAACTTGCACCACTTGGAATGGGCCGGACCACCTAGATTTCAACTTTCCTGGAAAGAGTTTCAACCTAGAGTTGAACAACAACACAAGCTGCCCTGGGCAGAACTGTCGTGGCAGTAACTTCTTGTCATGTTAGGCCATTGCTCGAATTTCTTCTATCTCATTCAAGTCAAGCAGCCTTTTCTGTCTTGCCTTTTCCAAGTTCATATTCACTGCCTTGATGGCCCAGTAGGCTCTGTGCTTAATCTCGACAGGTAGATGGCATGTTTTTCCATAAATCAGCCGGTAGGGTGACATTCCCAATGGAGTTTTGAATGTTGTTCTGTAGGCCTATAATGCATCATTGAGGTGTAGAGACAAATCCTTCCGAGTTGGCTTAACCATCTTTTCAAGAATGTTCTTAACCTCTCTGTTCGATATTCCAGCATGTCCATTGGTCTAAGGGTGGTATGCTATTGCGATCCGATGTTTGACACCATACTTTTTTAAGACAGCAGCTATAACCCTATTATCAAAATGCTTCCCTTCATCACTGATGATTGCCTTGGGGATGCCAAATCTGGAAAATATGTTTTTATGCAAAAACCTCTGAACTGTCTAGGCATCGTTTTTCTGAGTAGCGATCACTTCAACCCATTTGGACACATAGTCTACTGCCAGGAGGATATATAAGTTCCCACATGAAGCTGGGAATGGTCCCATGAAATCTATCCCTCAAACGTCGAAGATCTCGACCTCAAGAATGTTCTGCAGCGGCATATCATGTCTCCTTGAGATGTTTCCAGTTCGTTGACATTTGTCATAGTTTTTGTAGAATGTTTGGGCATCCTTGAACAGTGACAACCAATAAAATCTAGACTGCAAAACTTTGGCAGCAGTTTTGCTACCACCTAAGTGTCCTCCATATTGTGAAGCATGGCAGTGATGAAGCACAACTTCCTGTTCATCCTGTGGTACGCATCTCCTGATAACTTGATCTGCACAATATTTGAAAAGGAGAGGTTCGTCCCAATAATAATGCTTAACATCATTTTGGAACCTCTTCCTAGCTTGATAGTTAAGGTCAGGAGGAATTATTCCGCTAACTAAATAATTAACGAAATCAGCATACCAGGGGAGTTCAGAAAACTTACCTGCCGCCATGGCTGTCGCAGCAGTGCTTGTGGCAGCGAACAGCTGCTCGTCAGGGAAGGTCTCCAGTATGTGTGTCTCGTCTGTTGGGAGACTTTTTCCCTTCTCTAACCTTGATAAGTGATCTGCAACTTGATTCTCTGTCCCTTTTTTGTCCTTGATCTCAAGGTCGAACTCTTACAGTAGCAGAATCCAATGTGTCAGTCTAGGCTTTGCATCCTTTTTGGCGAACAGATACTTTAATGCAGAGTGGTCTGTGTGGACTATGACCTTCGTTCCAAGTATGTATGAACGAAACTTGTCAATCGAGAACACCACAGCTAACAGTTCATTCTCTATTGTGGTGTAGTTTACTTGGGCATCGTTCAGTGTTTTGCTGGCATAGTATATAACATGAAAGATCTTGTCTTTCCTCTGCCCAAGTGCTGCCCCGATAGCATAGTCACTAGCCTCACACATGATCTCAAATGGTAGTTTCCAATCGGGTGGTTGTACTATTCGGGCTGTTACCAGCTTTTCTTTTAGAACCTTGAATGCCTCAGTACATTCAGTGTTGAAGTCGAAGGGACGGTTCTGCTCCAGAAGATGACATAAGGGTTTGGTGATCTTTGAAAAGTTTGCGATAAACCTCCGATAAAACCCAGCATACCCTAAGAAACTCCTGATTCCCTTGATTGTGGTGGGTGGCGACAGCTTTTCAATTACCTCGATCTTAGCTCTGTCGACTTCTATACCGCGGTAGCTTACTTTATGACCGAGGACTATCCCTTCATCCACCATGAAGTGACATTTCTCCCAGTTCAATATTAAGTTTGCTTTCTCGCATCTCTCGAGCACTTTCTGTAGGTTGCCTAGGCAGCTTTCAAAATTGTCTCCAAAGACAGAGAAATCATCCATGAATATCTCCAGGAAATCCTCCACCATATCGGAGAATATTGCCATCATACACCTTTGAAAGGTTGCTGGTGTATTATAAAGTCCAAATAGCATCCTCCGAAAAGCGTAAGTACCGTATGGGCAAGTGAATGTCGTCTTCTCTTGATCCTCCGGTGCAATGGCTATTTGGTTGTAACCTGAGTATCCATCAAAAAAACAGTAGTAAGGCTTTCCCGCTAATCTATCAAGCATTTGATCAATAAAAGGCAGGGGAAAGTGGTCCTTCCGGGTAGCTTTGTTAAGTTTCCAGTAGTCCATACAAACCCTCCAACCGGTCACAGTCCTGGTTGGGATTAACTCATTTTCTTCGTTGGTTACCACGGTTATTCCTCCTTTCTTGGGAATGCGCTGCACCGGGCTCACCCACTTGCTATCTGAGATGGCATAAATTATTCCAGCATCTAGCCATTTGATGATCTCCTTACGAACCACCTCTCGCATAGCATCGTTTAGACGTCTCTGGGTATCAATGGTTGGCTTGTGATCATCCTCTAAGAGGATTTTATGCATGCATAGTGCCGGACTGATGCCTTAGATATCAACTATCGTCCATCCAATAGCCTTTTTGTGTTGTTGCAGCATCCCTATCAGCTGTTGTTCTTGTTCCTGCATCAACTTGGAAGATATGATTACGGGCAACGTATCATTTAAACCAAGGAAAACATATTTAAGTTGCCCTAGAAGGGGCTTAAGGTCAAGAACAGTTGGCTCTACAGTTGATGGCTTTTGGACTATATGTTCATTCGAGGTATAGTTTAAGGGCTCGAATATCTTACCTGGACGATTGCCTATCCAGTTTACCTCCTCTTGATCTTCAGTATCATATATATCAGATTCTGAGGAGCTGTTGTCGTCGTCACTGCCGTGACAGTCTTCTAAATGGCTGCTGGGGCAGTGGCCAATTTTGATGTCATGGCAGCCCGACCTGATGCAGGGTTGGTCAAGGATAACTTCAGTGATAGCCTTGCATTCTTCTTCTGCATCAGCATGTTTTATTTCCTGGAGAACATTCAACTTGATCTCTTGATCGTTCACTCTCATAGTGTGTTCTACTTTTTCCACATCAATCAGTGATCTTCTTGTGGCTAAGAAGGGTCGCCCCAGGATGATTGGTGCATTCTCATCTGCTTCACAATCTAAAACAAGAAAGTCAGCAGGAAAAATAAATTTATCCACTCTTACCAGAATATCTTCAATTTTCCCTTCTAGATGAACGTAAGAGCGGTCTGCCAGCTGCAGTACGACTGTTGTGGGCCGAGTTTTTCAAATACCTAATTTCTGAAAAACAGATTTAGGCATTAAATTTATACTAGAACCAAGATCACAAAGTGTCTTACCCACAAATTTATCTCCGATTATGCACGGTATGATGAAGCTCCCAGGATCCTTCTTCTTCTGGGGTGGATGCTTGTGCAGAATGCTCATGCATCCCTCTGTCATTTTAACCGTTTCAAATTCCCCAAGTCTAGATTTCTTCGACATGGCATCCTTGAGAAATTTGGCATAACCAGGCATCTCCTTGATAGCTTCTAACAACGGAATATTGATGTGGACCTGCTTAAAAATATCATAGATCTTCTTAAGCTGGGACTCCTGTTTCAAATTTTGTAACCGCTAAGGAAAAGGAGGTGGAGGACGATAATCAGCAATGCGTCCTTCCCACTGCATTTGGATCTGAGGAGGATTAGGTTCTTCATCCTTCTTCTCTGTCCCTTCTGATGTCGTGACAGGTTCATCGGCACCAGGCTGTTTGTCGTCTGTCGAGGCAGCGTTCTCGGTAGGCGATTCCAAGGCTGGTTCTTTAACTGGTTCAGCTTCCATCTCTGGCCTTGGTAACTTCTCCCCACTCCTTGTTGTGATAGCTTTACATTGCTCATGTGTGGGCTGTCTAGCGTTTTTAGTATCGCTAGGAAATCCTCCATTCTGCCTCGGTTTAATATGCTGGGAAACCTGACCCATCTGTGTCTCCAGCGATTTCAGAGTAGCTTCATGGTTAGTCATCCGCATCTCTGTTTTATCCATGAATGACCCAGTCTTCTTGATGAAGTGGTTCATGTTCTCAATGTAAGTTCATGTTTGAGACATAAACGTAGCCAAAGTCTGCTCCAGTATACTAGTCGTGGCAGCTGGTGGTTGTTGCTGCTACTGTTGCGGTTGCTGCCGAGTCAGTAATCTAGGTCCCCCTGATTCTGAGTGTTCTGTGCTTGAGGATTTAGGGCATTGTTAAGGTTGCTCCAAGAGAACTTGGGATCCTTTCTCCAATTGGGATTGTAGTTGTTGGAATTGTAGTTTTGTTTGTTGTAGTTCCCAACGTACATCCCTTCCTCTAATTGTAGTGGACAATCTTCCGAACTGTGATTCCCATCGCAAGTTTTGCATACTTCTTCAGCGGAGTAGGCAGGTTATGAATCTTCTTTCAAGAGCTTTTTCACTACCTTTGTGAGATATGCCACCTGTGTTTTCATGGAACTGTCGGCCTCATAATCTTTCACAGCTAGTACTCGTTTACCCCCTCTTCTTGCTGTAGGAAATTGTTCCTCATTCTTTTCCAGGTTTTTCAATACTACCATTGCGTCTTCTGGATCTTTGTCCAACAACAATCCATTTGCTGCTGAATCAATTCTCATACGAGTCTGTAAATTGGCAGCATTATAAAACTTAATTATCTGGTTCCAAACGGGGAATCCATGCATTGGGCAGTTCCTCAGTAGGGTGGTAAATCTGTCCCATGCCTCGTGCATTGGCTCGTCACCTTCTTGTTGAAAAGTAGCAATTTCGTTACGTAATCGCTCAGATAAACGTGAAGGATTAAAACGAGACAAAAATTCACGAGTTAAATCTGCCCAAGTTCATATTGAACCCGGCGTTAGTTTATTCCACCATGTTTTCGCCCTGTCCCTCAATGAATGAGGAAATAACCGAAGCCTCAGTATCTCCGGATTAACTCCTGGTAGTCTAAACGAACCACAGATTTCCTGGAACGTTTTTAGATGCTCCCTAGCATCCTCTGTAGCAGCACCACTAAATTGGTCAGCGTTATTAATCATGCTGAACATGACAAGTTTCAGCTCGAAATTTTCAGCTTCTACGTCTGGCAGGGTGGTTTCTAGTTCCACATGATCATTGATCATGTAGTCTCGGCATGACCGGCGTGCGGCAGCGGCAGGAGGAACGGCAGGTTGTTCATTCCTCCCATCTCCGACAGGATCTTCAGAACCCTAGGGAATCCCTTGGTTGTTCCTTCTTTCTTCGTGCCTTTCGTTCACCATTGCTTCTAAATGTTCCTCCAGGTATTCGTTTCTTTCTACGAGGAGGCGGACTCTTTTCCTGAGATTGCACGTTCGTTCGATTTCAGGATCTAACTGGTGCTCGGGTTCTTTTCCTCGTTGAGATCTGCGCATAAGCAAACAAAAGACCTTGTGAAAGGTACAGGTTGAACAATCCAAGTAAAAACAGAAAAATAAAAGAAGTGCAGTAAAAGATAGGGTAAATATATGTTGCCAGTCCCCGGCAACGACGCCAAAAACTTGTTGCGTGTAAAAGTGTCTATCGCAATGTAGTGCAAGTGTACACGACGCAAGTAGTAAAGTGATATGTAAGTATCGGATATCATCTCCACAGGGACTGGGCTAATAGCTTCAACCTTAGTTTCTACACGAAGGGGAAAAGAAATAGTTTGAATGTTGTCACGAGATAATAAAGAATACTAAAAATAAAAGAGTAAAGAATTCAGGATAGAGGGAATGGGCCGGTATTGATTTGCTCAGTAGTGTAGGTGTTGCAAAGTCTAGGAATCTCTGTTCTGTCGTTGCTCATGTCGCGGCAGTGGTCTGTTGTTTGTCGCGGCAACGATCATACAACTCTGTACTTCAAGCTTGGCAAGAATATTTGTTGTGCCTTGGCCTATCCCTAGGTCCAAGTCTGTCGATGAACACGTCTTTGATGATACCTCCCGGCGTGAATCGAAGGATGAACACCGATGTTGTTGAATTCTTCCTTAGCCACTTAACCTCATCCTATCCCTAGGTCCGAGATAGTTCAGCCATAAACTGGAGAACCCGTACTTATTCCTTTCGTATACTTAACTCTCCCGATATTAAGTAAATGTGTAATCTCACAATGCTCTCCCGATACTCTTGCAAGATGTTGAAAACCAGAATAAGCAAACTTGAAGTCTATTTTATTGAACAGAGAAATTCCTAAAACAAATGCAATCCTTGCAACTACTTTACAAAATCATCCCTTAGCCCTAGGGAAAGTTTAGAACATGATGAGAAGGGGAAAACGACTAGGCTTTCGGGAAGAAGGGTAGAGAGTAAGATATCCTTCCCTAGGTCGAATTACATGCCTTTATATAGGCCTTGGGTTCAAGTTTTCTAATATGGCAAGAATACAAGTTTAATTTAAAGTACAACTCTATTAAAGACTAAATCTTCAGAGCATATATCTTTAATTCGTCCTTCCTTCTTGCTTGGAGTTTCTTCCTTGAACTTTGGGCTTGGCCTTTATTCTGATCTAGGGCCTGGAAAAATATAAGGGTGCTCCACAATAGAATGGCTTAATTTTCTCTTTCTGTCGAGGCCCACTTTACTTCTTCTCTTCACCATTGCTGTCGTCCTTGGCTGCCACAGTAGCGGCCATGGCAGCATCGTCCTCCTCGTCTGCAAATCCAGTTCTAGCTCTGCTTCCTCGCTGCCCAGTGTCTGCTTCTCCACTGCCTTCCATCTGTTACAGCAGCTACCTGCAAAAGCAACCAATTTCAGTAGAAATTGTGCCATTTGATATATAATTGTGATGTATAAATGAAATCTAACCTAAATGCAATGAATTATGCTTGAATTCAGCAGAAATATGGGTTAAATATGGGGTAAAATATAGAACTTTTACACACTCAACAGGAGGTGCCATCCGGGCGAGTGTATGGGTACCTTTGGGGTATGTTGGAACTATGGTTCCTGAGATCATTTGAGGCGTAACTGTCCACACCCGGCTAGGGGCGGACATGCTCTAGCTAGAGGGTTTGAGCATCAGAGAGGTCGTGGGCGTGGTCGAGGTAATTTTCAGTCAAGGAATGATGGTCAAAAGAACTTAGCTCATGTGGTGGCAATTCAGCCCGAGGGTGGAGGACCAGCTAGGGTGTATGCACAACGAGAGGTTGGGAATGACACGGATGTCATCGCATGTAATTTCTCGTTACAGTCTTTGACCTTGCTTTCTTTGATAGATTCGGGTTCGACACATTCGTACATTTTGGATGATTATGCAAGATCTATTGGTCTACCGTATGAGTGGTTAGAGTTAGGTGTGAATGTTACTAGTTCTTTTGGTAAGACTGTGGTAGTAAGGAGGATGTATAAGAGGTGTCCTTTGATGATTCAAGGTCACGTGTTCCCGGTTGATATGATGGAATTGTCGTTCTATGGTTTCGACATGATTTTGGGCATGGATTGGCTCGTAGAGCATAGGGCTAGGGTAGACTTTGAGACCAAGAGAGTCTCCTTGAGGCTTACGAATGATTTTGAAGTTGTAGTAGTTGGTGAGAACATTAAGTTCTTGTCTAATGTTGTTTCTGCGTATGGGTTGTCAAGCGTATTTGGCTTATGTGATGAATCCGAATATGAGTGAGGTTAGACTGCAAGACGCCAGATAGAGGAACTGTCAGATAGGGAAGTTGTCGGGTTTGCCTCCAGATAGGGAAGTTGAGTTTGCTATTGAGACGTATTCAGATTCTGCACTCGTGTCTCTTGCTTCGTATAGAATGGCACCAAAAGAATTGAAGACACAGCTTCAGGAACTGTCAGATAGAGGTTTCATTAGGCCTAGTATTTCTCCGTGGGGTGCTCTGGTCTTGTTTGTGAAGAAAAAGGACGGCAGTATGAGGATGTGTATAGACTATAGGCAGTTGAACAAGGTAACGGTAAAGAACAAGTATCCCTTGCCACGGATAGATGACTTTCTTGATCAGTTGAGAGGTGCTTCAGTGTTTTCGAAGATCGATTTGAGATCGAGTTACTATCAGTTGAAGGTGAAAGATGTGGATATACCGAAGACAACCTTCCGTACACGTTATGGGCACTATGAGTTCTTGGTAATGCCTTTCGATTTGACTAATGCTCCAGTTGCATTTATGGACATGATGAACCGAGTGTTCCACAAGTTTTTGGATAGGTTTGTAGTAGTGTTCATAGATGACATCTTAGTGTACTCTATGACCGAGGAAGAGCATGATGAGCATTTACGACTAGTGCTTCAGACTTTGCTTGAAAATCAGTTGTATGCCAAGTTGAGTAAATGCGAGTTTTGGATTAGGGAGGTAGTCTTCTTAGGTCATGTGAACTCGACCGATGGGATTAGTGTGGATCCCAAGAAGATAGAAGCAATAGTGAATTGGGGACAACCGAAGTCGGTGGCCGAAGTCTGTAGTTTCCTAGGCTTGGTAGGGTACTACCGAAGATTTGTCGAGGGATTTTCGAAGATTGCGGCACCTTTGACTAAACTGTTATAAAAGAATGTTTCGTATGAGTGGACAGATGCAAGGCAGCAAACGTTTGAGAAGTTGAAGAAATCTTTGACCGAAGCTCCTATTTTGATTCAGCCTGAACTAGGGAAAGAGTTGGTGATTTACAGTGATGCATCGTACGTAGGTTTAGGTTGTGTGCTTATGCAAGAATGTAAGGTTGTAGCTTACACTTCGAGACAGTTGAAGGTTCACGAGAAGAATTACCCCACTCATGACATAGAGTTAGCCATCGTAGTGTTTGCTTTGAAGATTTGGAGGCATCACCTTTACGATGAGAAGTGCACAGTTTATACTGATCACAAGAGTTTGAAATATTTGATGACTCAGCGAGAGCTGAACCTTAGACAACGTAGGTGGATAGAGCTTCTTAAGGACTATGACCTTACGATAGAGTACCATCCGGGTAAGGCAAACGTAGTGGCCGATGCTTTGAGTAGAAAAGTGGCAGTTGAGTTGCGAGCTATGTTTGTGAGATTGAATGTGTCACGGGATGGCGGTTTGATAGCCGAGCTACAGGTTAAACCTTTGTTGGTTCAGTTGATTCGGGAGAAACAGTTGCAAAACGAGTCTTTGGCACCTCACGTGCAAGATATAACCGAGGGTAGACCCATAGATTTCTGCTTTGGCGAGAATGGGATCCTATGTTTCAAGGATAGGATAGTAATTCCAGAAGATGTCGAGTTAAGGCGTACTATCTTGAATGAAGCACATAACAGTCCTTTTGCTATGCATCCAGGTAGTACAAAGATGTATCGTGGGTTAAAAGAAGAGTACTACCGGATTGGGTTGAAGAAAGATGTGGCCGAGTTTGTAAGTAAGTGTATGGTTTGGCATCGAGTTAAGGCCAAGCATTAGTTTCCTTCAGGGTTGTTACAGCCGTTGAAGATTCTGTAATTGAAGTGGGAACGCATTACCATAGACTTTGTGTCGGGATTACCGTTGACTCCATCAAAGAAGAATTCAATATGGGTGATAGTCGATAGATTCACTAAGTGTGCCCATTTCATACCCGTTCATACTACCTACACCTTTGATAAGTTGGTCGATCTGTACATCAGTGAGATAGTGAGGTTGCATAGTGTACCGAGGTCAATTGTGTCAGACTGAGATCTGAGATTTACAGCCATATTTTGGTAGTGTTTGCATCGTGCCTCGGGTACTTGGTTAATGTAACCCCCTTAGCCCGGCCTAGACGCCCGACCCAAATTAAGAAGATTACATAGGGAAAACCGAAGTCAAATCGTAAGAGTCAACCCCGATTAACGACCCTTTTTCCTTTTATCTTTTCTAGATGCACATTATTATCCTATATGATTATCAAAGCGATTAGGCGAAAACGGCACAGCGATCGGAGTTCAATTAGGGGTTTAATTGCATTCATTTGACTTTTAGGGACTAATTTGTAAATTTCAGGAATTACAAGGACTATCCAGATTTAAAGTTACCAACCCAAAATTAGCCATATAACATGCCAGCATGTCAAATCTCATCTCAAACGGACCATCAAAACTCAACCAATTAAACAATCATTACTCAGGGACCAAAACGTAAGAAACAGGAACTCGAAACAAATCAAAATCAGCATCCAACGGTCAAGTTTTTCTGAATAGAGAACCCTGTATCGGAACGGCCGTTTTGAAACAAGAATGACCGTTTCAATATGTGGGGGGTTCCGAAACCTCAAGAAACCCATTTTGATACGTTGGTTCACAGTGGCGAAATGTTCCGAAACGTGCCTTCCTGTTCCAAGACACCATGGACATTACAAGCCTCCATTCCGAAACAGATAAGGGCGTTCCGAAACGTTTGGGCCTGCAACTTTCCAAATTGCTGGTTTTAAACAAGTTTCCATCTCCGGAACCATTCCGACACTTGTCCCAACACACATACAACATGGATAAACATCAAGGATCACCCATACAAAGCACAAGCTATATCATAGCATCATTCTTGCAAGCTATAGAACTATAGGCATGTTTCCTAGATGTCAAAACAACAAAAAGGCTAAAAACCATATTCAAGCTCAAACCAACACTCAAAGGCCATTTACAAATCCGAATAAGCAAACAAAATATGCTCAAGGTGTTTAACATTACCAAATATAACTAAGAGTAGAAGTCCCTCCCATTGCCTCTTATTACACTAATGTAAAACTACATACATTGCTTAGTCAAAGATACTTGGGATCAACTTGCTTTCTTGCTACCTCAAATGTTTAATTCTCTGCATTGATGAAACAAATGAGCGTAGGCATAAAGCTTAGTTACGATCGTTAAAACCAAACATTCATCAATGCATTTTACAAAATTGAAATATCATCACTCGCCAGCTCATGCCTTTCTTTTAAACATGCTCTTTAAAGCATCAATGCACTTTTTACACCACATGCTCATAGCATCATTAAAATAATAGCAAAATCCTTTGCTCATGCTTAAACCAAGCATCACATGCATTCTAGCATAATTCCCAAGCATCACATGCTTAAATCATTAATCAACAACATTATATTGGCTCGCAAGTGATCAATTCTCAACCATATCAAAACCAACACATTTGACACAATCGGATACGTGGATTACAAGCGTTGTCCCACACGCTCCATACACAATGTTAGACTACACAAGGCTCACCAACGGAAATAGACCATCAACCATTGTGACACATGTGGTGGAGTTTAACGGTACAATCACAACCCCTCAACACCACTCATCGATAGTTGTATAATTCCACTAACGAGAGCACGGGACACAAACCACAAGATCCACACACGGGATTAAACCATCCACCGTTGTGATCTTAGCCTCAATCGTTAGGGTACTTGGATGGAGTATACGGTACAATCATAGCCCCTCGACATCCAAGGCGACTTTATTCACGGTGCACCCAATCCTATAGCCAGCTAACTATATCCGATTAAAGTAACCACAAACATTTCAATCACTTGCCAATACAATCATTTAACATCATTATTCCACTATTTTACAAGCATAAATCACAATGCCATTTTCACAAGCATAAACATGCTTAAACTCAAATGCATACATCTCATAAATCCAAGGATCACCTACCAAGTGCATCCTTAACAAAATGACATTAAACACCAGCATTATCAATGCACAAAACATGCTTTAAAACATTAATTAAAACCACATTTAATTCAAGTGCATTTTCCAACAAAAACATAGCACATTCCGAGAGAGACTTTCGAATCACTTACTCTTGAGCTTAGCTAAGTGTTTTAAACTTACACTAAGCTCCCAAGACCACGCTCAAAGCGTTACAAAGCTGGAAATCCATTTCCACTCACTGATACGCGAAACCTCGCTCGCCGACGCGAAAATCACCTTTCCAAAGCCTCCAAAAATGCTTTCTTTGCTTCCGGATCAAGATCCCCTATTTTTAGAGCATTAAAATAGAGATCCAAATGCATTAAAATGCATTTCAAAACCAGCAACTAAACACAAACTCGTTGCTCACCAAAACTATACCAATTTACCCATCTAAAACAACTGAAAACTCAACCGATTGCTTCCTAAACCAAGCCCAGTCAACATACATCACTTTCAACCATTATTAAACATCAAAACACATCTAAAAACAACCTAAACCCTTCCCTATACCTCCAGCAAGCATAACTTCATCATTTAACCTCAAAAACCCAACTAAAACCATCAAGAAACTCAAGGATCTCAAGGGTTTCGGGATTCATATCATCAAAGCCCTTTTTCAACATAATAATCAACTCAAAACTCAATTACAATGAATCCAAAACAGAGCTCATCAATACCAATCCGAAAATCAAGATTTAAATCATAATTTTGTAAGATTTTGATCTTAAATCAAAACTCAGCCAAAAACAACATTTAGAAGTCAAATATCTTGGGAATTTTAATAAATAACCTAGATTGAAGGTTGAGAACGGGATTTACCTCCAATCATTGCCTTCCTTAATGATTGACAAGTTTTTTTCCTTCACAAATCTTGAAGAATTTGAAGAGAACTCTTGAAATGGTTTAGAAATCAAAGAGAGAGTGTTTGGAAGAAAAGAAATCTGGATAAAAGAGCTGAGAAAATGGTTTTGCTTAAATGAAAGTTAGTTACGTCAAAAACTTCTCATTATTCTATTTTAACAATTTAATTAAACAAAATCCATTTTATTTTAATCATCTAAAAATCCTTTTAAAACACATGTCAATTTAAGAAAGGTGTAATTGCACCATAGCTCCCTAAAGATTCTAAGATTTTGACTCCTTTTTTAAAATTACATTTTTCCACAGTTTTGAAACTTTACATTTTGGTCACTACCTAAAATGTACCACTTCCAAAGCTTATTTTATAAAATTTATTTGTCCAACCCCTTAAACATTATTTTAGAGGATTTTAGCAATTTTTGCCATATTTTTATCCTTTCATGATCCTTGATTTCCCTAAACCTCCTAATACGATTCGAACCGTTTCTGACCGGTTCGACTAGATGTCTAAAACATCTAGGCCCAAAACCAGGGTGTTACAGTTGAACTTCAGCACTTCGTATCACCCACAGTCAGATTGTCAGTCAGAGAGAGTTATTCAGTTGTTAGAGGACATATTGAGGTGTTGCATCATCGACTTTCAGGGTTCTTGGGAGAAACACCTTCTATTAATAGAGTTTGCGTACAATAATAGCTATCAAGCTAGTATTTAGATGGAACCGTATGAGGCTCTGTATGGTAGGAAGTACAGAACACCTATTTGTTGGGTCGAGGTCGGGTAGAAGCTTGTACATATGCCCGACTTGCTTAAGGGCACTACCGAAAAGGTAAAACTGATCTGTGATCGCTTGAAGGCAGCTTCAAACAGACAGAAATCGTATGTCGATTTGAAGAGAAAGGAGATAGAGTATGTTGTGGGTGACAAAGTGTTTTTGAAAGTCTCACCTTGGAAGAAGGTGATGAGGTTTGGAAAGAAAGGTAAGTTAAGCCCGAGATTTATTGGTTCTTATGAGGTTACTTGAGAGGATTGGTCCCGTTGCTTGTAGATTGAGACTGTCGACAGAGTTAGAGAAGATTCATGATGTGTTTCATGTTTCGATGCTTCGAAAGTATAGGTCAGATTCGTCCCATGTAATGCCAGTGGAAGAGATCGAGTTGAACCCAGATTTGTCGTATGAAGAAGAGTCGATTGAAATTCTTGCTACAGATAGTAAAGTGTTGCGTGAGAGGTGTATCGAGTTAGTCAAGGTTTTGTGGAGACACCGAGGTGTGGAAAAGGCCACTTGGGAGAGGAAGGAAGACATGGAGAAACGATTTTCGTATCTCTTTCCATCAGGTAATTTCGAGGACGAAATTCCTTAAGTGGGGGAGAGTTGTAACGCCTAGGTTTGGGGCCCGAAAGATACTCAGGTTTGGACGTCGGGTTAAGCTGGTTAGGGTTAAGCAATTTTGGGGAAACAATTTAAAACAAACCAATTTTAAAGTCTTTAAAGAAAAAGGGGTATTTTAGTAAAATGTAGTCAAATGGGTTTTGAGAGATAGGTTTGAGTTAAAATAAAATACATTATTTCAAAATTGTCACCCCTCCTTCTTCCCTAAATGTTTTCACGTTAAACTCTCCCAAGCCATAGCCACCATCCTTTTTCACCAAGCTTCATAATTTTTTGAGGTTTCAAAGAGGTAAGCACTTGGTTTTATTCCCCTCTTCATTCTATTCTTGTTTTTAGCATTGTTCTTCAAGTTTTGAAGATTTTCTCAAGTTCTCCATTGAGTAAAAATGGGGTTTTTGAAGGGTTTAAGCTTTTTGGTGAAAACAACATTTTGGGTTAGTTGTAAATCGTATTTTTGGGGGTAAAATGGTGTTGAGATATTGGGTTTAGCATAAAATCCCGGATTTTGGAGAAATTGGTATTTTTGATTAATGGGTTTTTGGGTTTTTGGCTTAGAAATGGTGGAGAAGGGTTCCTAATGTTTTGGTGTTGTTGGGTCGATGTTTTTAGAGTGTTTGAATGTGGTTTGGATGGTAAATTGATGGGATATGGCTGACTTGAAGTTATAGTAGGTTTGAAGATGGTTTTGGATAGTTTGGAATAGAAATAGATGGCTAGTTGTTGTCGGATTTTGATGGAAATGATTTCAGCAAGTTTGAATGTTGAAAAATGTATTAATCCCTTGTTTTCATTTGAGTAGAAGCAGCGGATAACGATCTGGGTCCTTCGAACGTCACACCGGGAGTTGCGGAAGCTTGAAGGAAAATCGTCAGCTTTTTTCGGGTTTTTTAGCCGGTGAGTAGAAATTGTTTTGAAGCTTTAATTGCTCAACGAGGTTTCTTGGAGTTTGGGTGGAGCCTTAGGGGCCAACCTAAACTCGAGCGTAAGTTGTCTATGTTCGTCTCGTTTCGTGAATTGTTGGCTTATGGGTTTATTTGTGTTGTCGTGTGAATTATGAAATGCTTTTGCCTCCCTTTTTAATGTTGTTGTGTTGTCGTAGTTGTTGTCGAGCCTCACGTGATGGTTAGTTGTTGTTGAATACGGTGATGTGTAGTCCCGCCGGAGAGGACTAGTAGATGAGTACGGTGGTGTGTAGTCCCACCGGAAATATGCTAGTTGTTGTATACGGTGATGTGTAGACCCGCCAGAATCGGTTATGCATGTGCATACCATGTTTTGTCTATGTTTCCATTTATCGTACTTCCTCCTTAAATGGTTTTATCTTTAAAACTATATATATGTTTTGAACTGCATTGTTGTTGTTGTGTTTTAGAGCTCCACTCACTAAGCTTTTAAGCTTACGCTCTCTTTTTCCAACAATGCATATCGTTAGTAGCTTCGGAGGCGAGCAAGGTAAGGGAGGAGTTCTTGGAGTTCTTTGCTACCTCAAAGTATGGTTTTCTTAGTTGTAATAATACTTAGTCAATGAGAATGCTAGACTTGTTGCTATGGAGTTGGTGTCCAAACTCATATGTTTTGCTATTGTTAATGTTGAAGTATGCTTGGTTTGGCTTTTAACCTTTTTGGTGGGTGTTAAGCATGTTTGGTTGCTTATTAAACTTGGTTGGGTGAATTGAGCCTTGTTGTATGTTTGCTTGCCTTAATGAGTGTTGCTTGATTACTCTATGTTGGCATGTGTATGTATGTTTAGCGGTCTTAAGTTGGTGTTATGGTGTTGCTTTTTGGCTTAAACTAGCAAATTTCTGCATTGTCGAGTCAGGTGTATCGATACGGTTGGGGTCGTATCGATACGGCCTTCATGCTTTAAGCCAAGCGTATCGATACACGGGAAGACGTACTGATACCATTTTTGCTACTGGAAATCTGAGAAATTGACGAGAAATTGAGGGTATCGGTACGGGACTGAGTGTATCGATACGGTCCTCTGAAGTTTACTTTGGAGTGTTGACTATTGGGTGCGTATCGATACCCGCTTGTAGAGTATCGGTACAAACTCTCAAAGTTGACTTTGAGGAAGGTTGACTGTTGAAGGCGTATCGATACGGTCCTTTGGAGTATCGATACGGCCTGAGGTAAATGGCTAAAACTTGTCTTTTATTGTCTGGTATGTTTGGATCGTATTCTTGTTGCTCTTCCACTGTTTGCTTTTCTCACATAGGGTCGAATGACACATATAGACAAGATAAAAAAAATAGGGTTGCTAATTGGAGTGAGATCCTAACGGGTTTCTTTTCAGTTTTCCCCGTGTGACCCGTTCGGTTCGGTAGGTTGGTTAGACCGGGACGATGAGGTTACAAATAGAGCCGTTGGGCTCTCTTTTTCCCACCATAAATGCAGTTCTACAACATATCGTACCAGTACTCGTGTCATGGTATCGGTACTTGTCAAAAGAAGAAAGAGTTGTTGTATACAAATAGCGTATCGATATACAAAGAGGCGTATCGATACGAAAACCATATTTTATATAGGGGATCGGTACAACATAGTGCGTACCGGTACCGATTTCGCTCACTGGAATCTGGAGAATTGGTTAACCAAAAAGTGTATCGATATGGTAGTTAGGCGTATCGGTATTGTTAACCAACTTTCAAAATGTTTGGTTCTAATAATCTGACAAGGCAACAGTCAAAAATTAAATGTCAAGATTTTTCAAATCTTACCAACTCGTATCGATAAGGAAAGTAGTGTATCGATACGGTAAGTAGTTTGTTGTTTCCAGGATTACATCGAGTTTGAAAACTGTATCGATACAGCAAGGAACTTATCGGTACAGTTTTCTTGACTCGTTTCCAATAGCCAAAGACTGTATCGATACGGGTGTAACCGTATCGATACGCCTGGACTAAACTTTAAAAATTAAGTTCCAAAATTCTTAGAAAATATTTTAGATGCTTGGCTTTTGATTTAGGAATACTTAAAGTTCGAATCCTTGGCATTTTGTGAGTCTTTTGAGTATTTAAAAATTTATTTCGTTTTGCAATCAAGTCCTTGAAAAATGTTGTTATATCAAAATCAATTTTACTTTTACAAAGTTTTTCGTCGCAAGCTAGGGGGCATTGGTGGTCTACTTAGAGATGTTAATGGTCCCACGCTTTTTCAGTTCTCAGAGTCTTCCGGACGTGGCCCACCAGCTTTGGTGGAATTTGAAGCAATGCGAGTTGGATACTAAAATTATTATCGTCAAACTGGGTAAAAAAAACTTTAGACTGATCGTAGAATCGAATTGTAGAGGATTAGTCGAATGGATACATGGAAACTTGGAGCCTTAGTTTTTTCTTAGAGCCAAGATTTAGGGTATTTCAGATCTAATTCATAGCAAAGGCATTTGGGTTAGATGGATTCCTAGATTTTGTAATTTGAGGCAGATAGCCTTGCTAAGTCGGGAATTGGGTAGAGTGGATGAGCCATTGTCTTATGGTTTTTGTGCTTTATCTAGGTAGATTGTGAAACCTCTGGTAATTTCTAGTTTATAGTTGTATGTTCCTTTCGGATTGTAACTTCTTTTTATCCCAATAAATTTTAGTTGGGGTACTCTTTTTCTTCTCCACTAGAAAGAGAATTTTTAATGTGGCTCATTTACTTGTCAAAAAAAATAAAAATAAAATTATAGGTCAACTATGCATGTGGCATATCAGCAAGAGATATCATTTTAGTCTAGTTTATATAACACCATAAATTTTAGTCTCACTTTTTTTGGACTAGTTGGTGCAATTTGTCGTGTTACAGTGTTGTCATTTGGCATTTTTATACTTTTTATTTTATTTAAAAAATTCTTTAAAATTTTTATAAAAAACCTTAAAAAACGTAAAAATTATAAATACTATTTTTAAAAAAAATCTGTAAATGTCACATGACAGAACTGTACTGCATCACATGACAATAATATCTTAAGAAAAAAAACCATCAAAATTGTTTGTCAAAGTTGGTCATAGTGCTTAATTAATAAATTTTAAAGTATAAGAACTTAATTAGGTGTAAAAATATTTAAGACCTTAATTAATTTTTTTTTTCAAAAGTCCAAGAATTTATGATACGTTAAGCTTAAATTTTGCTTAAAAAACCTTATGGACCTAGAAAACCATTGTATCTTATATTTTAAGTCTTGGATCATTCTAGTGACCAAGACGTGACATTCCGGGATCTACCAGTTTCTAATTGTCGGATCTAAGGTATTTCACATTAGTTCTGGATTGTAATCTAATTCAAATCCTTGTACGACATCTATAAATCTTAAGAGGCGTTAAAAGTGAATTTTTTTTTAATAGAACCCGCTAGTTTTATTAAAATTAGAAAATATCTAAGATTACAATAAAGTTTATAATTATTATCGTAAATTAAATATATAATTTGGACATTTTCTTATAATATTGACACTAATCACTTTAAATTATACAATTATCAGATATAGAAAAGATTAAAAACCTAACCAAAAGAGTCGAATGAAAAAATAGACACGAACAAATCTGAATGCATCAGCAAACAAACTACAAAAGGAGATTAAGCTATTGAAAGATCATCAAGAATTACAAATCAGAGCCGAGCATCGTGAGAAACTATCCACGAACGCAAACTGTGTATCCTTCAATCTGAGGGTCTAAGCAGAGAAAATTAACAAGATTACAAATAAGTGTCATCTTGATCAATCGAGACGTTGTTAAATCTAACCCTAAAAAATATAAAATAAAAAATGGCCGAAAAAGAAGACGAAAATATGACGAAAGAAAGAAATAAACGTGCCACAAAAGTAAAATAAATTTTGTAAAAAATTAAAAATAAACAAAAAAAACCGGTAGTCGACGACTAACATCAAAATTGATGTCGTCGCTGGCTTAAAAAAATTGTGAGCAGGGCAAGATGATTGTGGGGGCGCTATTAAGGTTAGAGTGAAAAAGATTAAAGATTAAGAGATATTAATAGTTAAAGAAATAAAAGAAAGAAATAAAAGCTCATATGTTTGGAGGATCCAAACTCGTACCATATGTTAATATTAATGTAAAAAATTGGCAGCTCTAATTTAATTTAATCCAAAAAGGAATAGTACAATGATAATATTTTTCATATTTTCATTAAGTGGTGAAAACTTGAAAATTATCATTGAAATATGAGAAAAGTAAAGATAGCTATAATTATTAATTAATAAATGGCATAAATAAACAAGGCTTAAATAAAAAATAAGTGTCTAAATTATACAATTTTTGAACTTTAAGTGTCTAACGTTTTTTTGTTAAAAATAAATGCCTAAAGTTTAGGTCATTACAATTTTAGGTGTTGGTTAGTTAACAACTGTTAAAAAATCGTTAAGAAATCAATGATTTGACACGTGGCATGTTTATTTGAATTTTTTTAATGTTTTGAAGAAAAAAATCAACTTTTTAAATATTTTAGAAAATCCTAAAATTCTCATTTTTTTACAAAACAATCCTTAAATCCTTAAAAATTTCCAAAATCAAACCCTCAAATCGTCGTCACTTCCACCACCAATCACCGCTCCTGAGCACACCCCTTTAGTCGCTGGACCTAGCCGGTCATTTCTCCCAACACGGCGTCGCCGAAAACGAAGAACGTCGATTTCGCGTTAGACATTTGACATTCGGCCGGCACGCCATTCTAGGGATGACAAAATTACCCGACCCCGACCCGGTGTGTCCCGGCCCGACCCGATCGGGTTTTTCTCTTAAATTTCGAGGATCGGAGTAGGTATTAAAATGCATTGAGGCGGGGGGGGGGGGGGGGGGGGATTCGGGTATGAAGTGAAAATTCACTGCCCCGCCCCGGTATATTTTAAATTTTATATGTGTGTGTGTGTGTGTGTGTGTGTGTGAAAATGACATTATATATAAACACTTTTAGGGGTTTTAAGCTATTTTTTTAGTTTATGTTTATCGTAAATTTTTGTTAGATGTTGTTTGAGTTTTAAAATATCTGATTCTGACGGTCAATGGTTAAAGTTCATTCTTTTAAATATGTATTTTTTCATGTGAATAATTTAATTGAGATTATTTTAATTTTTATATAGGTTTAATGTCTCTTGAAACCTATATTTTGTAATTGTGATGAGGGTTTGGTCGAATCTAACATTTATTGTCGACGAAGATTAATATTTTTTAAAATTTTTAGGTCGGGTCAGGGTCGGGTTTTTGAGGTGATGTATCGGGTTGGGCGGGTAAATTAATATTTTAGTTCAGGGTGAGGTCGGGTTTAGGGGTTTATAGATCGGGGCAGGTAGGGGGCGGCCAAAAACTCACCCCGCCCTGCCCTGTTGCCATCCCTACGCCATTCATCATTTTCGGCGACGTCGTGTTAGGGGAAATGACCGGTTAGGTCCGGCGACCGAAAGGGTGTACTCTAGGGTGGCGATTTGAGGGTTTGAGTTTGGGAAATTTTAGGGATTTAGGGATTGTTTTGTAAAAAAATTGAGAATTTCAAGATTTTCTAAAAATTTAAAATTTTGTGTAAAAATGTTTTAAATTTTTAATTTTGAAAAAAAATGGACATGTTACATGTCAAGCATTGATTGGTTAACGAATTTTTTTAACGGTAGTTAACTATCGGGCACCTAAAATTATAACGATGTAAACTTTAGGCTCATATTTTTAACAAAAAATATTTTAGACACCTAAAATTTAGAAAAGAAATAGTTTGAACAATTATTTTTCATCCAATAAATAATTAGAGGTTGTAGTAATAAATGGCAAGGATGAAGTGATTTAATCCAAACCTAATTACAAAACCCACTTATTATAGAATATAATGGAATAGATTCCTTAATTATTAGGTAACTTGGATTGTGTTCTAACTTGTAAGCCATTTAAGACTTTCATCCAAGCTAAGAAATCCATTAATTAATTAATTAATTAACACACAATCAAACACTAAAGTTTTGCCCATTAATTTTGTGTTTTTCTCATGGAATAACAAAAATAGCATTAGATTTGTTAATTAGAGTATCTCCCATAATTTGAACACTCGGTTTAATGCTTTTTGCTTCCACCCACTAACAACAAATGACAATTCCCAGGACTCATAATGCCCTTTTTAAAATAAATATAGATTCCCATACATTATATATAAATTTTGCATGATATAAAATTCATAATATATATAAACTAATATTTTACATAATTCGATAATAAGTCCTAAACTTTAGATGTTGGAGTCAAAAATTCGATTTTTTAAAGTAGAATTACAACTAAATACATATATATATATTACTATGAGCAGAATCAATCGTTACAAAATACAAATAGATGGACCAATAATTATGATATATTTGGACCTAGATTAGATTAGAATAAATTTAAAGAAACCCGCGTGATAAAACTTAAATAAGAATAAAATATGAACTAATAATTTATACTGAGAGACGGAGCTAGGATTGAATCATGAGGGGGCAAGATGTTTTAACTTTGAAATGATCGAGTTTTAAAAAATAATTAAATCATGAAAAAATAAAGGAGATGAGATTTAATTTCACTAATTTTAAAATTAAAAGATCTTTAAAGCAATTAAACCATAAAAATTTGGGGTCATTACTTAATTTAATTAATGTTAAAAACTGATAAGGAACTAAAAATAAATTATATCAATCATTTTTTAGAGGGACAAAGACTTAATTAAAATAATTTTAAAACTATCAATGCCTAAAATGTAATTAAACTATCAAAATTGGGAGACAATTGCCCCTACCGCCCTCAACATAGATCCGTCCGTAAATTTATGCATGATGAAACTCTGAGTTCAAAACCTATCTTTCTGGGCCTCATTGGCAAATTAGACACTCTTTTTTTTGTCCAAATTCATTTTTAAACCTAGTACTTTATTCGAAACCTCTAAGCCGTGTCTTTGTATTTGAACAAATAACTCGATTTTAAAATATATATTATGAAAAATGGAACTTAAAAAGTATTTTGGTTAAGAAAGTAACGTTTTGTCTATTACTAATTTGAGTTCGATTTGATTGTATGTACAAAATTAAGTTAAGCAAACATCATGTTTTAGACCAGGTAATCACTGCCTAATAATTTAATAAGATCATAATTCATGTATTATTTCTCTACTCACTAAAAAACAATTTATTAAAAAGATATTTTAAAAATAATTTATTAAAAAGATATTTGGTATCATTTCATTTTTAAAACAACAAACAGAAGGATAAAAATTTTCTTTCCCTTCTCGGTGCCCTTATATATATCCTAACACTAAAATATACTAAAGAATTAAATTCCAAATCTTAATTCAAAATTTTAAATCCTAAACCCTATATCTTATACCCTAAAAAATACACTCTACCCTAAATTTCCTAAACCCTAACTATAAATTTTAATCTTAAACCCTAACCCCTAAACATACTTTTGAGTATGGAGCATAAATAGAAACACTGAGAAGGGAAAGAGAATTTCTATCCCAAACAAAAATGTACTCTTGTTTTCAAAAACGGAAAATTAAAACAAAAATTTCAAAATTGTCGGAAACTGAAAGTGCTTATTATTATTTTTTTTCTCCCAAAAACATGTTTTCATTTTCCAAACTATTAGAATATCTGTTAAAATAATTTTACACAAATATCAGTTGGTCTAACGGGTCGACATTAAAAGATAATATTCATAATATGTTTATGTAGTATCTAATTTGCAATATTCAACTAATAAATCAAATTACTGATGGTTATAATAAATTTAATTAAATAATTAAAATCTAATATATAATATTGAATATATTAATTAAATAATGGAAACCCTTTAATGAGGTAGTTGGGTCTTTTTATTTTCAAAGTTGATATAGTTGGAGGACTTGGACACATTAGCCTTTTTTAGATCAATCATTCATCCACCACTTTTAATTGTTGTTGGCATGAAAATTAGGTTAAATTAACATAAATTAAAGAAAAAGGCTTCAACAACTTTGATTCATTTTTATTAAAAATAACAAAATAATAAAAATATTATTTTTCAAAAACTTTCGATGTTTGATAATTGTGAATGTTTCAACTAAATTTAGAGTCAGACCAAATCAAATCCAGTTTTAGAGGCAAATTCTCTCAACAACTTTTGATTCATTAAAAGTTCTATTTCTCTTTAGGGTTAGGATTCTTTCCAATCCCCCTCTCTCTATATAATTATTGTATAAATAAAACATAATGCAAATTTTCATGAAAATTAATAACAATATTAACAGAAAAAATCCGTTAAAAAAGATTAACAACAAAACTATTATTTTCCTAGTAAGAAGATATGCTTTATCTCATTTTAACTCATATGCTTTTATTAGCTTGCAAAAACTTTGTTTATACAAGTGTCTTATTTTTAAAGTTTAAGGGCCTCATTTAAGGTTAGGCTTTAGGGTTTAAGTGTGGTAGTTTTGAATTTAAGGACTGTTGATAGAATTTTAGGTTTATGGTTAAAAGTTAGAGTTTATATGTTAAAACATAAATCCCTAATCATATCATCCTAAACCTAAACCCTAAATTCTAACCCCATACACTAAAACCCCTAAACTCTAAACCCTAAATTAAGGCGCTTGTAGAAACAAAAGTTTCCACTGCTTGTGTATGAGATAATAATCCTAAATAAAATAGGTTCAGGTAATTGTTGTTGGCTTATTTATGGAAAATCCCAATGTTTTAAAAAAAATTGTGAAATGGTCCATATGAACAATTATTGAGGGAATTTGTCATTTTTTACATTATCAAAGGGGTCGTCTTCGGCTGGTGAAATAAAAAAAAAAATTAAAATTAGAGAGACTAAAAAGGAAATTTCCAAAAATTGACACAAATATTACATTCAGAAATTATGTAATGTTATTGTATTCTGAAATATTTTATTTTGGTCATGTGGTAAAATTACATGGACCTAATTGAAAGGAAATGAAAATTATAGAGACCAAAATAAAATATTTCATAACACAGTATGTATAACTTTACTCATGCAAAAATTAAGCTTCAGTAACTAATACACCACATACATGTCAATTGGCTCTCTTACTCCTACAAATGTATGTATAACTTGTTCAATGTTGAATTGAAGCAAATAATACGACTAAATCTGTTTTTTATAGCTAAACACAAAAATTTATTCTCTTTCTTCACATTAATAATCTTTGAGTAGTTTGATTTTGTTTTTTGTTACATGTCAATACTTTAAAATTTTATTTTAACACTTAGTGCTTTTTTAAACTCTGTGTTTTTGAATCATGTCAGTACTTTAAAATTCTCTCTTAAACACTTGCCTCTTTTTATCGTTACCTTAACATATAACAAGATGGACAGTGGGAAACAATTCATAGTAATATAATGGCTAAGAGAATATAAAAGCAATCCGTAATCTAAAATTCATAATAATCAACATATATAGTCCACAATTATTCAAAAATAAAATAATGAAGAAACAATTCATAGTGGCATAACCACAATAAAATAAGTCTAGAAAATCCATCATAATCCATAATCTAAAAGCACAAAGCTAAGCCTCCGGTGCATCGTCGCTGCCATCAACATTATCCTCGTCATCATCCTGAAGAAGCTGAACTGAATACTCCAATATCTGAAGACGCTCATCAACTACATCAAAACAACGCATAATGCGACCCTCCATCTAAGTAGTCCTCATTGCTGCAAACCAAAAATATTTATTAATTAGGTTATATACAATAAATAATATATCATATACAATTTAAGTGTAAATAATGTTACCTGCATAATAATATCTTTGTCAATATGCTTCTACTCAGTTTTTTTTATCTTCATACAATTCTTCTACCCATTTTCTTCCTTAAACTTTGTGCTTATCCACTAATTCTTTCAGGCCCTTTCAAAATCTAATGGCGTTCTACCCTTGTCAGCGCATCTCAAAAACCCATCAAAAAAATTTTGTTCTGTTTGAGAATTCACATTCCTCATAATATGCCAAAAACACAATCTATGCTTTACCCCGAGTAGAACCTGAGAAATGACATTTGTCATTGCCTTATCTCTATCAGTAATAATAGTAATTGGTTTGCACTCATCCTCCGCTTCAATCAATTTTTGTAATACCCACACATAAGTATCATGTTTCTCATTCACAACCAATGCACATTCAAATAGCACTGTGTTTCGATGTTGATTTACACCAACTAAAACAACGAACAGCTTGTTGTATGCGTTGCACTTGTAAGTTGTATCAAATGTGAGTACATAACTGAATTCTTTGTAGTCGGCGCGCGGTATACCATCACACCAGAACAACTTCTCCAAGTGTCTGAATCCATCCCTCGTGTGCCTAACAAAGAAGAAATAATCAGATTCTTGCTTTCCATATAAATACGCCATCACCGTTTTAGCATCACCATCGTGTACTTCTTGTTCACGATATTTCACATTATCTTACTTGGAGTAATTCCAGAGTGGTGCATGCTGTAACCCCCTTAGCCCGGTCTAGATGTTAAACCCGAACTACGAAGATTACACGGGGAAAACCAAAGTCAACCCAAAAGTCAACCTTGATTTACGACCTCTTTTTTTCTTTTTATCTCTCTAAATGCATATTATTAACCTATCAGTTTAGCAAAGCGATTAGGAGAAAACGACACAGCGATCGGAGTTCAATTAAAAGTTCAATCGCATACATTTGACTTTTAGGGACTAAACTGTAAATACCATAAAATACAGGAACTTTTATGCTTTTAAAGTTACCAATCCTCAATTAGTCATGTAACATGGCAACATGTCAAAATCCAGCTCAAACGGATCATCCAAACACATCCTATTGCACACACAATATTCAGGAACCAAAATGTAAGAAACAGAAACCTGTTATAGTTCAAAATTCAAATCCAACGGCCAAGTGTTTCGATACGGATGGCCTTGTACCGAAATGGTCGTTTCAAAACAGGGTTGACCGTTTTGATATTCGGGTGCGTTCCGAGACCCGTATCAAAACACCCCCTTCTAGTAGCCAAAACGTTTCGATACGCCTTCACCTGTTCTGAAACCTTATGAACATTTCATGCCCTGTTCCGAAACAGGAAAGGGCGTTCCGACACGCCTTGCCCTGCAACAGCAGATTTTGCTGGTTTTTCATGCATTTACACACTCAAATCATTCCCGACACATGCCACATCAAACATACATCATGGATACAAATCAACAATCATCATTTTGAGGCATTAGCTACGATATGGTATCCAATATGCAAATATAGTTCTAAAGGCATACTCCCTAATCCACAAAAACCATAACAAGCCAAATCTACCATCCACATCCAAAATCAAACCATAGTGGCAGATTACATCTCAAAAGTAACTATCAAACATCCTTTTGGGTTAATTTGTATAGCTTAAATATAAATGTTAGTAGACTTGAATCAAGTAACCAACCTAGCATAGCTGGTTCTCACACATGCTTTTTGCACTGGTGTGTTTGGGTTCGAATCCCAGCGACACCAAATGTATTTGTAAGGATTTTGGTTTTTTTTTCAAATAATAGGGTAGTGACACATGTCACAACATGATTGGGTGAATAAAATTAAATAAAAATAATATAGGAGGAGAGAGATGTAACCCCCTCGTCCCGGTCTGGCCGGATGACCGGTCCGAGTGGGCCACACGGGGAAAACCGAGTGAAACCCGTTAAGGTTCCCCCTTGGTTAGCAACCCTATTTTTTTCTTTTTACTTTAATCTTGTCTAGAGGAATATTAAGTCCTAAGTGATTCACAACAGCGGAAAAACACTCAAAGAAAGACCACATTCGAACCCCGACCAAACACAAACAGTCCATTTATAAGCTTACAGGGCAGACCGTATCGGTACCCTAACTAGGGGTATCGATACGCCCTGACCAGGTCAACCCAAGGACTCAACTCCGGGAAGACCGTATCGATACAGCCCTTGAGCGTATCGATACGTCTTTCTCGGTCAAACCTCCTTGGTCAACAGAGTAGACCCGTACCGATACACGTGAACCCTGTATCTGTACGCCCTGCTCTCACCCAATTCTCCAAATTCCAGTAACTTTGGAGGGTATCGATACCCTTAGGGTATTGGTACGCCAGGCAAAAACTGTGGCATTTGGGCAAGGCCGTATCGATACGGCCCTCAGGCGTATCGATACGCCCTGCTCTGCAATTCCACAATTTCCAACTTAACGACTCCAAACACGACTCTAGATGCACTTTTAGACTCTCCTATGCACATACAAACACTTAAACTATCATATTTAAACTAAAGGTAGCAACCAAACAAAAGGCAAGATATCCATACATAGCATTCATACAATAGGGCAATTTATGCATATATAGACATACAAGCACTTAAGATTTCATGCCTTAGCAACCAAACATGTAGACATTCAAGGCATGTAACATAAGCAATATTTACAGATCAAACAAGGCATCCAAGAACCAAACCAATATCGACATACATCAAAACTCAAATCAACAATACCTATCCCATTGCTTGACTATTACATTCTATTACTTAAAATTCATACATTGAGCTAACCAATAGCATCACTTGGAGACCTTTCCTTGCCCTTGCCACCCACAAGCTATTAATCTGCATTGTCGAACAAAAGAGAGCGTAAGCATAAAAGCTTAGTGAGGGTAAGCTCATAAAACAAACCTTCGGCAATGCAGGGTCCAAGCACGAGCAATTTCCAAAGTGAAATGCATGATCTTACCTCCGATCCGCAGAAGCCAAAATGATCATGATGCATGAACATATAATCAACATTATGCCATGCTCAACAACCCATAAGCTCAACGTACAAAGATACATAACTCAATGCATTAAGCACATCATATATCAATTCATAAAGGGCATCACATTTCGCATCAAGTAAGTATATATACATGATCTCATATTGGTATACACATACAACCTCATATTGGCACCTAGCTATGACTCGAATACACGGATAACCCATTGGAACGCATTTCCAACAACAACATTACCTCGGTGGGATTACACTCATCACCGGTCCTTGCATGGGCGGGATTCCACTCATCGCCACATGCCCTACGGATGGGATTCCACTCATCATCACGTAGAATATATATATAAATTTCCAGTGGAATATTACCTCACTGTACTCTTCTTTGGTGCCTTAACGCCACCAAGGCCACATACGTTTTGACTCAATTTGTGTGCACACTCATCCTAATGATCGATCATTGTACCCAAGCATACTAGTGCCAATATAAATCAAATTCCACAACCTTTCACAACATCAATTTCAATATAAATTCCGTGCTTAGCACGTACTGACCATGATTCTCCAAAATCATGCAACTACCTCATTACCTCATTTCACAAACTAACACCACATGTATATCATCCAAACAATTATCACATCATATGTCCACATACATGTATCCACATCATATTTGTTACCAACATACATATAACAACGCATTAAGCCATACCTCAACATAAATGTATATCACATTATACGCAATCATCACAACACAAATCATCACGAGGCATAGCATCGATTTAAAGAGTTCATCCAAGGTCTCTAACTAAAGCTTAGGATTAGGCTACCACCCTAATCCTAACTCTAGGTGGGTTTACCAAGCCCAACCTAGTCCACATGCTTGAACCAACCACTTAAAAACCAATTTTTAAAAACATTAACCACTCACCTCTACCTCCAAGCTCAAGTACTAAGCAACCATGGTCTTCAATTCCCGGATTTGCTCCCAAGGCTTCACCAACCCAAAACCTCGCTTCTAAACACCTCAACACAAGCAAAATAACCTCAAATCAACTCAAACATCAAAGTGGCTAACCCGGAATACAATTTAAACATCAAGCCCAACATTTCAAATCATGATCAAACCCCAACTTTATCAAATTCGAGCAGCCCATAAACCTTGACAAAAACTCAAGTTTCCAACACATTTTATACTCACAAATGATCGCTAAATTCAGCCACCACATCAACCCATAGGTGCAAGCCAAGCTCCAACAATTTCCAACCCAAACAATCACCAAAATTCCCATTTTCGTACTCCTATTTTACCCAGCAGAAAATTCCATTTTCAAACACCCAAATGACATCTAAAAGGTCCCAAAACATCCTCCTAGCATACATATACCATCAGCCCTCTAATTTCACTCTAAAACCCACCAAAAATGGAGTTTTTGACATCTCAAAAATGGGTCTAAGAACCCACTTCGGGTTTTCATTAAAATTCAACCAAATTAACGTATAATGTGCATTTTAACATGAATAAACAAAGCCCCAACTCAATTTATCAAAACAAGATGAAAACCTCTTAAAAACCCAAACTTTAGAACGAACCGTAATTTTCAAAACCTCATATCTTTAAAATCTAAGACCATGTATGGATAGGGAATAGAGAGGAGAGTTAGAAAACATAATTACCTTTGAAAAACACCTTGAATTGAGGGAGATACACAATGGAATAATAGCTTGAAGTTTGAGAGAGTTTGAAGATGGTGGTGGGTGTTTTTCACGTGAAATAATGGGGAAAAGGGGGAGAAGATGACAACTTTCAAAAGTTGTCATCCTTTTAAAATCTTTTGGGGAAAATTGCAATGTAGGTCCCTCCCCTCTTTATTAAAGCTCAATTACATCACAATTTAGGTTGAATTGTTTTAATTTAATTTTATTGACTCGGACTACAAACCCGACTAACTCCTAACCACAAAACACGGGTGTTACAACTCTCCCCCACTTAAGGAAAATTCGTCCCTGAAATTTATCGGACAAGAACCCACTTTCTTTCACACCACAACACACTAACCAATCTCGGTGGACTTACCACACAATAATAGATATCTGATGCCAAGATCTCAACTGATTCTTCGTTGCACGCAATTTCAAACTCAACTCAATCTCTTCAACAAACATAGCACGGAACAGATCTGACTCACATTCCCGAATCATAGATACACAAATCACATCACAACCCCTTTCTAACTCTGGTGGTAACCGCAACAATTAAACAACTGAACTAGTCCGATTCACAATCTCATACAACACTGTTTGAACATTTGACTCATAACTTTCTCTGACCGATCCTCTGTTTTCAACAAGTAACCAAACACTATGCCGACGCCTTCAAAAATCTAGTTGAAATTTCGAATCTCTATTACCCACTTTCATTAAAAATCTTCCATGAATGTAGCAAACTAGATGAAAACTGATGCTCGGTCTTGACACGCTGGCAATTTACACACTTGCTCTCATACTGAACCACATTATTCACCAACTCCATTCAGAAGTACCCATCTTCAACCCACAATGCGTCTTCATACTACTCAATTGCAATACGAATGAACTACCGTGTGCTTCGGCCAAAACAATACGTTTTCAAAACGCTATGTCAATCGGTACAACTATTCTGTCTCTGTAATGCAAAACTCTATCATCTCTGAAGCTGTATTCTGAAGGTCTTCCTTCTACTATGCCTCGCACGTGAGGTGCCAAATACTTGTCTTGCAACTGTTTCTCTTCAAGTATCTGACTCAAGGTAAATTTAACATGAACCTCGGCCACAAAACTACTATCATTCGGTAAGCTGAATTCGGCAAATACAACTCGCAACTCAACTACTAATCTAACAACAAATACAACTCGGAACATCGGTTACTACGTTGACTCTCTTCGGATGGTACTCAATCTTGATATTACAGTCTTCGAGCAGTTCTAACACTTTATGCTGTTCAAGTTTCAACCCTTCCTAAGTCTTCAAATATTTCAAGTTCTGATGATACGTACATATACACTGTGCATTTCTTATTTTTACGGCTTTGTCTCTAAGTCTTCGAAGCAGTTACGACTGTAATCAACTCTAAGTCTAGTGTCGAATAACTCCTCTCTCGGTCTCTTAACTATCTCGATGAACAAGTCACAATCTTCTGTCTTGCATAAGCACACAACCTAACCCTACATGTAACACATCACTACAGTTCACAAGTTCTTTCTCTAGTATAGGCTGGATCAAGGTCGAAGCTCTCTTCAAAGTTTCCTTCGGTTTCTCAAGGGCCCATTGTCTTGCATCTGACCACACAACTGAACATTCTTCTGTAGCAACTTGTCAAAGGAGCAGCCATCTTCAAAAGACTATTTACAATTCCCCGAAAGTAACAATGCTAGACCTAGGAACTATAGATACCTGTCACGGTCTTCAATTTCTTCCAACTCACACCTTCTTTTGCCTACTTGGGATTTTTCTCTAACACACTCGACTGAACTACATGTCCTAGGAGAACATCTTCATTAACTCGGAGTTCACGTTGCATAACTTGGCAATCAACTAATTCTCCAATAGGATCTACAACACTAACTCCATAGCTGGTCATGATCTTCCTCGGTACGCGAATATACCCATGTATTATCTATGAGGACTACTACAATTGATCAAAGAACTCGGGAATTATTCTATTCAACATCTCTATGAAGGTAACTAATACACTAGTCAAACAAAACGACATAACTCGGAACTCAAAGCGATCACATCTTGCCCCAAAAGTTGTCTTCAATACTTCAACTTCTCTCACTTTCAACTGGTAATAATCGGATCCCAATTTAATCTTCAAATAGACTAACGCACACACTAACTGATCAACAAATCACTGACACTCGGAAACGGATGCTAATTATTCATTGTCACTTGTTTTGACTGTCGGAAATCTAAACACATTCTCGTATTGTCCTCTCTCTTCTTTACAAATTGCATTGTCATACTCTAAGATGATGTACTAGGCCTAATGAATCTAAGGTCTAACAAACTTCGTAATTGATCTTTCAATACTCTCAATTCTTTCGGAAGTCATAAGATACAAAACAATCAAAACGGGAGCAAACTCGAAGACGATATCAACAACAACTCTTCTTCCCTGTCAAGAGACAAACCGGGTAATTCTTCCAAACACTGTCAGAAAAACGCAACTATTCTATCATTCTGTGGTCTAATCTTCATTCAAAATCAAATCCATAACAATTGCTAAGCAAGCCTGTCAACTAAACTCAATCAACCTTTGATCTCTAAAACTGGATCAACATTCGACAAAAAGTTCACCTCCTCACCTACCACTACAGTCACACAGAAATCTGCAACTTCAAGGCAACTCTCTCTTTGTCTCAACGTATACACTAACTCTGTGCTCTTCAAGCCAGACCTTGTCAAAAGGTACATCAAAACCGTAGAAAGATAATCACTTCACATCTACTAGAAACTAGTAACCCTGAACCACCAACAAACATCTTCTGTACATTTCTCTGATCACTACTATCATACTAAAAGGTCTAGTCACATGTGTCCCTACGTCTAAAATCTCAACAGAGACATCAAATTCCTTTGCATGCTCACACAACCGGTCGAATCTGCGGAAATTGCAACTTCACGAGTACACAGCTGTTAGTCTTCGGTCCTCTTGTTCTCATACTGGTTCTTCAACAAAATCTGACTCTTCTAAACTGTTCTTAGAGCATCTCGTAACTTCAAGATTCAATTCTGATCACACACAAACAGTCATGCTGGACTTGTCCTACCCCTACCAAACCACCTGGAGTCAAAGCTCAAGACTCCCTTCTCAGCTCAACTGTATCGGAAGTGACTTCATCTCTTCCGCTTGCTGAAAGACAACTCAACGTACACTGACCCAATCACACAAACTAGCTCCCATTCACGGACACTGACTGGCTGTCTTGCATTAAAATCATAGGCCGAACCCCAACGGTCACCAACTAACACTTCTGAATTTCAGATTACTCACACGAGACCCCTACCTTGATCTCGCTAAAAGAACTAAGGTTCTCGTACCTACCTCTAACACTTCACCAGGCATATTCAAACTTGCATACTTGCTAACGATATACAAAAGCACGGATTTAGAATCAACTGGAGGAAACAACTTAATACTGTACCAAGGGCTTATCTGTTAAAACATCGACACCACTCTAACTCCCACTCATAGGCCTTCACTTCTTCTTACCAACTAATGCCAGAGTTGATCACATCGTCCCTCATCCACAGGAATCAACCAACATACACACCGTCTCAAACGGACAAATTGTACCTCAATTCCGGTACAACCATACCTCCCTAACTAAGGTGATGGACTCCCTCAACATCGTCCACCTTTTCAGAAACTACAACTTCTACTTACCGAAAAGCAATTAGATCAACAACAACAACACACAAATTGGGTTAGCAAAGGAAATGTCCAAGTGGCTCAAGTACGATTTCCCTCACTTAAAAATCCTTTTTCCGATGTAATAGAAGCAATGGGACTCTACTAAACATGTTTCAAACAAATCAACACACATACACGTTCAACCAAGCATATAACAAGGCTTACTTGCTAAACAAGCAAACACATGCGTACTATCAAACAACATACATTCTCAATCAAACAATCATACATCACAACATTCACGGATAACAAGCAACATGCTTACATGGCAAACAAACACCGTGCATAACAATCACAAAACACAACTTACCTCACTTACCTGCCCAAGGTCTCGGAAACCTGGCTCTGATACCAACAAATGTAACCCCCTCGTCCCGGTCTAGCCGGATGACCGGTCCAAGTGGGCCACACGGGGAAAACCGAGTGAAACCCGTTAAGGTTCCCCCTCGGTTAGCAACCCTATTTTTTTCTTTTTACTTTAATCTTGTCTAGAGGAATATTAAGTCCTAAGTGATTCACAACAGCGGAAAAACACTCAAAGAAAGACCACATTCGAACCCCGACCAAACACAAACAGTCCATTTATAAGCTTACAGGGCAGACCGTATCGGTACCCTAACTAGGGGTATCGATACGCCCTGACCAGGTCAACCCAAGGAGTCAACTCCGGGAAGACCGTATCGATACAGCCCTTGAGCGTATCGATACGGCCTTCTCAGTCAAACCTCCTTGGTCAACAGAGTAGACCCGTACCGATACGCGTGAACCCCGTATCGGTACGCCCTGCTCTCACCCAATTCTCCAAATTCCAGTAACTTTGGAGGGTATCGATACCCTTAGGGTATCGGTACGCCAGGCAAAAACTGTGGCATTTGGGCAAGGCCGTATCGATACGGCCCTCAGGCGTATCGATACGCCCTGCTCTGCAATTCCACAATTTCCAATTTAACGACTCCAAACACGACTCTAGATGCACTTTTAGACTCTCCTATGCACATACAAACACTTAAACTATCATACTTAAACTAAAGGTAGCAACCAAACAAAAGGCAAGACATCCATACATAGCATTCATACAATATGGCAATTTATGCATATATAGACATACAAGCACTTAAGATTTCATGCCTTAGCAACCAAACATGTAGACATTCAAGGCATGTAACATAAGCAATATTTACAGATCAAACAAGGCATCCAAGAACCAAACCAATATCGACATACATCAAAACTCAAATCAACAATACCTATCCCATTGCTTGACTATTACATTCTATTACTTAAAATTCATACATTGAGCTAACCAATAGCATCACTTGGAGACCTTTCCTTGCCTTTGCCACCCACAAGCTATTAATCTGCATTGTCGAACAAAAGAGAGCGTAAGCATAAAAGCTTAGTAAGGGTAAGCTCATAAAACAAACCTTCGGCAATGCAGGGTCCAAGCACGAGCAATTTCCAAAGTGAAATGCATGATCTTACCTCCGATCCGCAGAAGCCAAAATGATCATGATGCATGAACATATAATCAACATTATGCCATGCTCAACAACCCATAAGCTCAACGTACAAAGATACATAACTCAATGCATTAACCACATCATATATCAATTCATAAAGGGTATCACATTTCGCATCAAGTAAGTATATATACATGATCTCATATTGGTATACACATACAACCTCATATTGGCACCTAGCTATGACTCGAATACACGGATAACCCGTTGGAACGCATTTCCAACAACAACATTACCTCGGTGGGATTACACTCATCACCGGTCCTTGCATGGGCGGGATTCCACTAATCGCCACATGCCCTACGGATGGGATTCCACTCATCATCACGTAGAATATATATATAAATTTCCGGTGGAATATTACCTCACCGTACTCCTCCTTGGTGCCTTAACGCCACCAAGGCCACGTACGTTTTGACTCAATTTGTGTGCACACTCATCCTAATGATCGATCATTGTACCCAAGCATACTAGTGCCAATATAAATCAAATTCCACAACCTTTCACAACATCAATTTCAATATAAATTCCGTGCTTAGCACGTACTCACCATGATTCTCCAAAATCATGCAACTACCTCATTACCTCATTTCACAAACTAACACCACATGTATATCATCCAAACAATTATCACATCATATGTCCACATACATGTATCCATGTCATATTTGTTACCAACATACATATAACAACGTATTAAGCCATACCTCAACATAAATGTATATCACATTATACGCAATCATCACAACACAAACCATCACAAGGCATAACATCGATTTAAAGAGTTCATCCAAGGTCTCTAACTAAAGCTTAGGATTAGGCTACCACCCTAATCCTAACTCTAGGTAGGTCTACCAAGCCCAACCTAGTCCACATGCTTGAACCAACCACTTAAAAACCAATTTTTAAAAACATTAACCACTCACCTCCACCTCCAAGCTCAAGTACTAAGCAACCATGGTCTTCAATTCCCGGATTTGCTCCCAAGGCTTCACCAACCCAAAACCTCGCTTCTAAACACCTCAACACAAGCAAAACAACCTCAAATCAACTCAAACATCAAAGTGGCTAACCCGGAATACAATTTAAACATCAAGCCCAACATTTCAAATCATGATCAAACCCCAACTTTATCAAATTCGAGCAGCCCATAAACCTTGACCAAAACTCAAGTTTCCAACACATTTTATACTCACAAATGATCGCTAAATTCAGCCACCACATCAACCCATAGGTGCAAGCCAAGCTCCAACAATTTACAACCCAAACAATCACCAAAATTCCCATTTTCGTACTCCTATTTTACCCAGCAGAAAATTCCATTTTCAAACACCCAAATGACATCTAAAAGGTCCCAAAACATCCTCCTAGCATACATATACCATCAGCTCTCTAATTTCACTCTAAAACCCACCAAAAATGGAGTTTTTGACATCTCAAAAATGGGTCTAAGAACCCACTTCGGGTTTTCATTAAAATTCAACCAAATTAACGTATAATGTGCATTTTAACATGAATAAACAAAGCCCCAACTCAATTTATCAAAACAAGATAAAAAACCCCTTAAAAACCCAAACTTTAGAACGAACCCTAATTTTCAAAACCTCATATCTTTAAAATCTAAGACCATGTATGGATAGGGAATATAGAGGAGAGTTAGAAAACAAGATTACCTTTGAAAAACACCTTGAATTGAGGGAGATACACAATGGAATAGTAGCTTGAAGTTTGAGAGAGTTTGAAGATGGTGGTGGGTGTTTTTCACGTGAAATAATGGGGAAAAGGGGGAGAAGATGACAACTTTCAAAAGTTGTCATCCTTTTAAAATCTTTTGGGGAAAATTGAAATGTAGGTCCCTCCCCTCTTTATTAAAGCTCAATTACATCACAATTTAGGTTGAATTGTTTTAATTTAATTTTATTGGCTCGGACTACAAACCCGACTAACTCCTAGCCCAAAACACGGGTGTTACAAGAGAAATGATTAAAAAATGCCACGTCAGCAAAACCGTTAGCTATTTAACATCCGGGGAGAAAAACAGAAAAACTATGTAATAGAAGGGACGAGTTTGCCGAAAAACATAGTTTGAGGACCAAAACAGGAGAACGGTGATAATTTGGGTACTACCGGTGTAGTTTTCTCAATAAAAAATATAATTAGAGCAGAAGTAGTAATAAAAAAGAAAAGGAAAAAGCTGTGTTGGTTGTCTCCTAAACAAAAGCACAGATCTGATATTAAGTCTAAGCAGCCAAAGCCACTTAGCAGTTGCGTAGTACAATAGATCTGAACACCACTGCTCTCTCCCTTCTCCGACATATCACTCCAATTCCATAATTATAAACAAAAGAAAGAGAGGCATATACAGTGACAGCCCGGTGACTTAACTGTCTTTGCATTTTGCAAATGGTCTCTGGCAATGGCAGCACTAGTACCCTTGCAATTGCAATATCATTTGTCTTTTGAAAAAGAAACAAAGAGCAATGGGGCAGGGAGCAGTAGTCATAGCATAGGAGTTGCAGCACCCGATATTTTTTAACACCAACGAACAAGATGATGAATAGGAACCTAAGGGAATCGCTGGTGAGCGGCGGGGGGCGGAGTAGTGTTAATTTTAATAATAGTAATAACAACATTTCGGCGGCGTCGGCGGCCTCCCATCATCACCGCCGCGGTAGAAGTTTGAACGCTGGATTATTCCCCAGGGATTCGGACGAGAATTTGGATCTTTTCTCAAAGAGCCGCCGCAGCCTCTCTGTCGCCTCCTCCGATGAATCAACCGACGGTACTTACTTTGATGTTATTATTATTATCAGATTAGTTTGTCGGTTTCAAAGGGAGCGGTTAGCTTAAGCTTCTTCTCCATTCTATTTGGATTTTCTTTTTTTTAACATAAATTAGAAAATGATGGATGGGTTTTTGAATTGGAATGTAGCCTTAGAAAGAGAAACGATGCCGTTTAGTCAATAACTGAAATGAACTAACTCTTCTGCTTTTGCTTTGGGTTTTCAAGTGTTGGATTAAAGTTTGGGTTTTGATTTTGTAGTATCGATAAAACTGGGAAGAGTATCAAATGGACCGGCAAAAGTGAAGGGTGGAATCGATGATCTACTTTCTTCTACAGAGGGAGGAAAGCATGACTATGACTGGTAAATCACTGCTATTATTACTATGATAGACTGCTTGATCCTATCTCTCTCGCATTTCCAAATTTAAACTAACCATTTGCATCGTTTTCACTTTTCTCTTTCGGATCTGTTTGGTTTCCATCACCCAATATGCTAATCGGATTCGGGTGTAAGTGTGTCTGTTAGTGTTATGGATGTATTCAATCTTCAAAGGGTTGTATCCCATACAATTATCCGGATCTGTTTCGGACATATTCGGATATGTCTGGATGCTCTGCAAATGAACTAACCTTCTCTTCTTGTGAATCTTTACCTTTCACATTGAGTTTTATGCATTTCATGTTGTCTTTGGTTAATTCCAAGTTTAAATTGTATTGAGAATGATGTTTAGACTACAATGTTGACTTACTAAAGTAAACAAAATCCTGGGTGAATCTTTAGGCCCTAAGCTTTGAGAGGTAAAGTTTGATTGCTTTACTGATCAAATAGCCGTTTTTGACAACATTTTTGGGTAATGTATTGCTTTGCTCACTTAATTTGAGGCTTGAATTTAGACTCAGTTTACAAATCATTGGCGCTCTCAGTTTATAATATTAACTACTTTGTGTCATTAGGCTTCTAACTCCTCCTGGAACTCCACTTTTTGCTGAGGGATCAGAATCTCAGTCAACTTCACTTGATCCAAGAAGCAATCCAAAAGTTAGATCAGTTTCAACCACCAAGGCTTCAAGGGTATGCATTTCCTTCTAAGTTTTAGACTTCTTTTGCCCCGACTTTTATGTTACTGCCTTTTCTGTCTAAATTAGTGATTGATTTCTCCATGTACGTTGTCGGCTCTCTCTCCTTTTTTGTTGCCATTTGATTGTTGTCGAGTTAGCCTCTGGGTCCACCGATTCATCATCAACTTGAAGTTTGCAACCATGAATGACTAATTTTTCCGTTATCTCTCTGTTTCAGCTTTCGGTTTCTCATTCTGAAACCAATCATTCCTCGAGACCTGCTAGAAGCAGTTCAGTAACTCGTCCATCTCTCTCTTCTTCATACAATAACTATTCCTCAAACAGGGGTATTTCAATTCTCAATACAAGCTCGGCTTCTGTGTCATCTTATACTAGACCATCCTCTCCTATTACCCGCTCGCCATCTACGGCAAGACCTTCAACCCCATCTGCACGCTTAACAACATCACGGCCCTCAACTCCTTCGAAAGTTCGGCCATCTACCACCAACTCTTACATTGACAAGAGTAGACCCTCACAAAGTTCACGGCCGTCAACTCCAACTTCTAGGCCACAAATCC
Organism: Hibiscus tridactylites; assembly: GCA_958450335.1. Taxonomy (NCBI): domain Eukaryota; kingdom Viridiplantae; phylum Streptophyta; class Magnoliopsida; order Malvales; family Malvaceae; genus Hibiscus; species Hibiscus tridactylites. Next base: position 52,249,489 of record OY288273.1, on the reverse strand, counting down.
CTGCAAACTTGAACTCAACATCTGTTCGCTCAAATTCTCGCCCATCAACTCCCACTCGTCGGAATCCAGCAGCTTCTCTATCTTCACCAGGTAGTCCTTCACTTTCTACTGGGCGAATTATTTCAAATGGTCGCACCTCAGCTCCATCATCTCGACCAAGCTCCCCAGGTCCACGAGTCCGGCCCCCTCAACAGCCAGTTGTACCCCCAGATTTTCCTCTTGACACACCCCCTAACCTTAGAACAACTTTGCCCGATAGGCCTATCTCTGCTGGTAGGTCTAGGCCTGGTGCTTCTGCCAACGTGAAGGGAAACCAAGATACTAGTAGCACTATAAATATGCCAAGAAGACATTTGTCACCAATTGCCCCTAGGGGAAGGCTCTCTGATGCTCCACGAAGGACTCGTGTCCCTTCCAATGGGCATTCATCTGACATACATGAGTCACGGAGGATATCACATGTCTCGGAATTAGCTATGCGGAAACCAGCAAAGTCTTCAACAACCACTGCAGATGGCACAGGATTTGGAAGGACTATCTCAAAAAAATCACTGGATATGGCTATTAGGCACATGGTATGCGTACCCTCTACTTTTTTATTCATTAATTGTCAACTCCCAAGCAAAACTCTGCTTGTTGCAAATGTTAGCCATGTGATGTGTTTTAAAGAAACCTTTTCGTTTTCTTGATCATGTGCCAAGTAATCCGATTGCTGCTAAGTGGTGGGAATAGTCTCATTCTAGTAGACAAGTTATAAATTACAATCTCAACCTTAACTCTGATGTTTTTAGTTTACATTATCGTCATAAATAGAACATCACCATGATCCAATAGTTCTAGCAGAAATTTCCAGGGTCTCAGGCATTAGCTTGGATTTCTAAATAAGAGCTTAGAGTTGCAATGGCATGTTTAGTGTTTGGAATTTGTTGCGATCTTCCTTTCCGTAGATGCTCTGCTGTATCAAGAGACTGCATCGTGTGAAGTTACTAACAAAAGAAGTGTTTGTACTTCCCAGGGATATATAAAGTATATCATGCAGGATAATCCTAACACTATTTGTGATCACTGATGTAGGACCTAAGAAATGGCTCAGTGAACATTCGTTCCCTTTCAGGCACAACTCTTTTCCCTCAGAGTATCCGATCTGCCCCTGCCAAAACCCAATCGGTCCGTTCTTTAAGCACTTCGGACTCTTTCAATAGCAATGGAAGCGCCAATAGCTTGAAAAATGTAGACTACTCTGAGAATGGAAATAGCATTCTGAGACCTGCAGAGAACGGAAATGACTCCCATGATGGAAGATACTCGACCAAATTAAGTGAGGTGGACATCTATGAGAGTACCCGTTACGATGCAATACTACTAAAAGAGGACTTGAAGAATACGAATTGGTTGCATAGTATTGACGATAAATCCGATCAAGGATCCATCTTCGATAATGGATTGGAGTCTCTGCCTGAACCGTTCGGACTATTATAACATCTAATAAGTGGGTTTATTTTCTGCCTACGAATTCATATTTATTTTTTCTTCTACACTTTGTTCTCTTATAATTATTTGGTTACTTTGCAAGAATGTAATCCGTCGGGTTTTACCACCGAAAAGTAGGAGTGAAGAAAGCAGAATCTTTTTCTGCAAAAAAGATAATATGATCTTGTATTGTTCATCCGTTTGCTTGTAAAGAGTGAAAACAGATTCTTAGCATTTTGTTGGTGCTCAATTCCATGTTATTTTCATGTATTTGAAGAGTTATATATATCCCCGTTCAAGTGTCAGGTCTCGGAAGCCAACCGAGTTTTAGGATCCATTGTGTGTTGCCAAATGCGTACTCCTGGGACCAAATCAGATAATTGAAAATGTATCCAAGAACATGAAAGCAGGTCGGAATGCAATACTACTACTACTAATTAGATAATTTAATATTTTTCTTAAAAAGAATTTGTCAAATGGATGGTGGAAGTGGTTATGAAAATCAACACCAAAACAGGGGAATTTGGCTAGATATTTTTTTTTTTGCTAAATACCCCTGAGAACAACATTTGAAAAACTACCTCCCATTCAGTCCACGTAAGGGTAACTTGCGTTCTACAGGGTGCGATTTCGGTCCAATGCGAATTATATTATCCGGTATTAATTTTTAAAAATAAAATAAAATGAAGTCGCGTTTTACAGGACGCGACTTTATCGAGAATTTCAAACGACTCGTCGCGAATTTATCGTGATATATGCAGAACGCGACTTTTGCGTAATCCTATTGTTTAAACAAAGCTCGATAGGCTTGTTTATGGTAATTTGCATGATTTTGGGGATAATTTTTCATGGTTTTGATCTTTTACCTCGTACTAGTGATGCATCTCTTGAAAATGGTGTGAAAATCGACGTATATAAGGCATCCGAAATAGTGTGTAAATCGCGTTAAAACACTACCTTGCCATGTTTCTTTGCATCAAGAAAATGAAAACATGGGTTGGTGGTCATGTTTGAGTTGATTTTGTGGTAATTTTGCGGGTTTTTTTGTTATTTAACTTTCACATCGTAGTACGAGAACACATGTTTACAATGGTGTAGAAATTGGCGCATATAAGGCATCCTAAAGGGTGTAGAAATTGTGTTAAAAATTCTATCTTGATATATTCCTTTGCATTAAGAAAATGGAAATATAGATCGATATTCATGTTTTAGTCGATTTTGTTGTATGTTCGTGGGGTTTTTTTTGTTATTTAACTTTCACGTGGCAGTATGAGAACACACGTTTACAATGGCGCCTAGAAAACGTAACTTCGAAGGCGCCTAGAAAACGTAACTACGAAGGTTGATAATGTTATTTAGGATTAAAACATTAGAGTTACAATTACAATTAGTTGATTCGAGGGCGGGTCCTAGAGGGACATTTTCTGATGTCATGTCCAGGGTTCCTACAATTGCTACACAACTTAGGTTGGTCGGTCCGTTCTCGAGGAACCATATCATCGGCACAGTGAATCTTACTTGACTTTGGGTGACCTTTTTTGTTGCATCGTAGGGATTCATTTGGTCGTATCTTAGGTTCAATGTCAACCACATCACGATGACGTTCATCCGATCAGAGGAAACTCGGATCAGTATACCTTGAAAATGTTTTCAAGTCGGTATACTTGATCAACGAGTGTCATTGCGTCGAAATGAACGGATGCACATGCAGCAAAGGTGTGCGCACACGGGTACTTGAATGTCTCGAAGATTCCACAATCGCATGTTCTCTCTTGTAGATTAACAACATAGTTGTGGTGCATAATTCCTTTAAGCGGTCGTGAAAATTCAGTAACCGTAAAGCGATGTTCGTGACGTGAGAAGGATGTGACACCCATCGCATTTGCTTGTGCACGGTATATCTAAAATTTTTGTTGGAGATCTGGATGGAACCTGTGGCCACTTACCATCCAGTTCCTAGCTTGTTTTCCGAGGGTTGCAAAAAGGGTAGTCAGTTGACAATATGTTGCCTTCACAACTGATGTGATAGGTAAATAACACGTTCCCTTCAGAGACGAATTGATCGCCTCAGCCAAGTTCGTGGTCATGTGACCATATCGACAACCCTCATCATAACATCACAACCATTTCTTACTCAGGATATCAAGAAGATAATTATATCCATATTGATTTCTAACTCTCAACTCTTATAGCAGCTCCTCAACCAGCTCTACTCGGTGTGAGTTGCCTATTCAAAAAAAAAAATACAGAATAATTAACGAGAATTAATAATAAAAGGCAAGTTAACTAATAATTTTGAGAGTGAAAGGCGTACCCATGCGAAGAACCATTATACGCTAATCATTGTTCTTATACCTCTAGTAGTAATTTGCAGCAATGTGTCACAGACAATACCGATGATGAATATACAGAGGTTCTCAAGAGGGTCCCAAACGTTGGATTAATCCCAGATCCATGCACCTCTGTCTGAAATAATACATACACCATCTTCTCTTGCCTGTAGGACGCGACGTAAGACATGAGTGCGCAGGTTGACAAGAAAAAATGTCCACGGAAGGATATCTTCCTTTTCAACGATTGCGAACGCTACATGAATGTATTTTCTGTTTTCGTCTTGTGCAACTGCCACTAGTAAGATCTGGGTGTATCTTCCGTACAAGAATGAGCCGTCAATCTGTAGCATCGGCTTGTAGTGGCAGAATGCCTTAACGCATTGCGAAAATGTCCAAAATAGGCAGAAAAATTCGCGCTCCCCAGGTACGACACGATCCATTTCGTATCTTGGCACTGTCTCAAGTTCCACAACAGTTCCTGGGTTGTATTTCTGCATACAGTTCAGCCACGTTCGCAACTTGTTGTAGGATTCCTCCCACTGCCTATACAATTGTTGGATGACACGATATCTTGCAAACCACGCCTTATCGTATTTAACCGTGTACGTGAAACGAGATTTGATCGAGGCTATACATACTGGCACAAACACGTATGGATTTGCTTTCACGAGTGGAAGGATATGATCAGAGAGCACGTGTACATCCAAGTTAGGATAGTCTTGATTCAGGCTTGCCATAGAGCACGTATAAGGCCCGTCGTATCTCGTTATCGTGCATAGGTTGTTCATCCTCTTCAAACACGATACATGGACCCTCCAGTTACATCCGTATACTTTTAGGACATTCAACAATATATTTGCCCGCTTCAGTTTTCCTCATGGTGGACGTAACTGAGTTGCGTATGCTGCAATTCTTGATGGCAACCTCCGCAAGTTTTTTAGTCCTGAAGACCATCCCAACATACAATTCACCATTATTCCGTTCGTTCAACTGGTTCAAATGTGGGAATTTTGGAAATTCTGTAGCGCAAAAGCCTTCCATATCCACTGTTGTGAAGTGGGATGGTGGATTGTAATATGAGGAGCTTCTGCAAGTTCCAGTAAAACTGCCCGGGGCAACAACTTCCACAGGTTCTTCCTCCGCAACATCGTTTGCAACTTCTACAAGCTCATCAAGGTCTGGTGGTTCTTTTGGAAATAAACCCATCTCGTCACTTTTGGGCCCATGCTCCCTCAGCAGTTTCTCATCAGGATTATACCCTTCAAAACTGTATAGTTCTGATTCATTAGCAACATGTACCCTACTAGGTTCTGCAACCGTAACCCAATCACGAGAATGTCTCCTCATCGATGAGAAATCAATTGCATTTGCCTCACTTGGGATATAAGTTGAGTGACGTCTGAAAGAGAAGTCATCAAACTGATAAAACTCTTCATGGTAGGACAACCCCATAGATGATGACAGCCCTACACCTGGGATATAAGTTGAGTGTCGTCCGTATGAGAAATCATTTATGTTTGTCTCACTGGGGATATAAGTTGAGTGACGTCTGGAAGAGAAGTTATCGAATGGGTTAAACTCTTCACAGTGGGACGACCCAATAGACGATGAGGGCCCTACACCCGCACTATATGGATTGCACGTTGAGTGCTAGGTTGGCGGCACGTTCAGGTCAATGTCGAACCTAGCTACGGAAGAATGCCTTGGCCTCGAGACAGAAGACGATGAAGCCTGGTCATTTCTTGTACTTAGTAAGTTGAAGCCTTATCGCAAACTTGATGTTGGACTATGAGCATTTGGGTCGAAGTCAAGATTTTCTTGTACCCAATTTGGCACAACGGTTTGGAATCCGACATTTCGTTCAGAAAATATTACAAAGAGCTCTAGGGACCATCCCATGGAATACTAGGTATGAGTGTTGATCATCATTTGCACATCTCCGTCGTCACTAACATCGAATATTGTGAAATAAAGCGAATCTATCGACGAAGGTAGTCAATACCTCAATGAGTGTAACTCTCTCCCAGAAGCATGTGGAATCTTCCTCGTTAGCGCTTGATTCGGCCTTTCATAAGTTACTCTAATTAGAATCTATAGAACTAATGTTTTGATATAATAATTGAAAAATATTTTGGACTAATTTGAAAAGAATTTAAAACTTTGTCTTAAGTCCAAACAACTTGAATCTATGTTTTGGGAATTTTAAAAGGTTTTTGGCAAAGCTTTTCATGATTTAAAACAACCAAACTTGACTTTTCAGGCTACCCGTATCGATACGGTTGTACCCGTACCGGTACCTTTTTGCCCAAGTTTGGTCACTGCCAAAACTCGTATTGAAACAGGCTTGGCCGTTTCGATACGGACCGGGATCGTTTCGATACGCCAGGTAAGCGTACCGATCCCCTTTCAACCAACCCCAACGGCTACTTCCCAACGACCATTTAAAAATGAACCCGTACCGATACGCCCTCAAGCGTATCGATACGCCCAGGCTAGCAAGAGCCCAACGGCTAGTTTCTGATGAAGGCCGTACCGATACGGTTCCACGTGTATCGATACAGATAGCTGCAGAACATCATTTATGAAGGGAAATAAAGTCCTCAACGGCTCCAAATAATCCCCAACGGCTAGTAACGGCTACAAACTCATTTGGGAGTATAAAAGGGACCTCCAAGCATCTTGTAATGGAAAATGCTTCAATTGTTACAACATTATGATGTCAAAATTTGTCTAGAGCTTTAATTGTTCATATCTTGCTTAGACAACACTTGTGAGCTTACATTGTTAAATTTGCTCAAGTGTTTAGGTTTTGGGTGAGTGCTTAGAATTGCAAACAAACACCTTTTAGAGGGATTTCTACTTTGCTAAGTCTTTCTTTGTAAAGAGAGTGTTCCTTCAAGCTTTGGGTAGAAAGCTTTGAGGGTTGTAAACGGTTTCCTCCTAATCCGAGACAAGGGGACGAAATTCTTAGTGAATTTGTTGGAAATCCTTAGTGGGGAGCTAAGGTAGTGGATGTAGACCTTGGTTAGAAGGTTGAACCACTATAAATCCTTGTGTCAAATTGCCTAATTTTCACCTCCCACTAAAACACCCAATTATCCAACTTCTCCACACTTGGCGAGCAAGAACGGTTGATCGAATCGAGCCCCTAAAACCTCAACAGAATCTGTAGCGTAACATTGTTGGTGGACTGGAATATGACACCAAGTTCGGAATCAGGGATCATCTCACCATCGTAGTGAACAAGAGCATCCACTATTTTTGGCATTGCTGAAAAAACGAAACAATGTTTCTTCTTTGCACACGAATTGCTTTGAACGTTTGTTAGAAAAAAAAATTCTTCACTGAAATTTTTATCCCCCTTTTAATAAAATGGGAGGTGACGTGACGTGTGAGCAGAGACAAAACGTAACCCGCGTCATACAAAACGCGAGTTGTGCCAGCTTTGCAGGATACGTACCGTGTTAGGAATACTCGCATTTAATAGAACATGATCCCTCACAGAACTCGCGTTTCGCCAGCTTTCTGATTCCTCGGAGAACTCGTGTTTTATAGAACACGACTTTGGCCATCCGCGTCACGATTCCTGCCGTGTCAGAGTATTCATCTCAAATGGGATGCGATTTCTTTAGTATATATATACAACGAAATTAATTTTACAACAAGGAGAAAAGCACGAAAATTTTGGTTCATTGAAGGTTGGAATTTAATTTGTAAAGACTTCGATCGATATAATATGTCGAGACGAGAAACTATTACAGCTTTGGTATACTACGATAGGCAGATAATCGATGATACATCTTTCGGCGTCATATTTCAGTCCTCAAGAACTATATTGCTTCCAGTGCCATACAACTTATCGTATAAGAAGTTGATGAATGAAGTAAAGAAACATGTTCCACAAAGTCGTGGGCAAAAGCTGGAACCATTGAAGTTTCGAATGCCGACGTCGTTAGAACCATTAACGTACTCATTATTCTACATTGTGGACGACGCTGATGTGGAAATGATGGTAGAATCTCACCTACAGTTTTGTTCAGGGTGGGCCCTTGAGCTTGAGCTGTATGCAAGGTTTTCTGATGATGATGATGATGTTATCGGAGTCCCAAATAATATGTAAATTTTATTTATATTTTTAACGTTCTTTAAAGCTTCGTAAAGCACTCCAATTTTAGCACCATATACACGACAATTTTAGCACCTTTGCAAGCATAACATTTTTTATTTTTTTTGTTTTTGGTTTATAATTAAAGCTCTGATGCTCTGAAAATTTGAGTTGACGTGTCGTGGACTTCTTCCGAAAGCGCGTTTGGCCAGACGCGAGTTCTGCCACCTTTTGTAGGATTCCTTACATAGAAGGCAAACTCGCGTCCTATAAAATGCGATTTCTTTGAACAATGGCATAACTCACGTCTTGTAAAACGTGATTTCGTTGAATAATGGCATAACTCGCGTCTTGTAAAACGCAAGTTTGGTAGATTATTTCAAAATTGTTCTACCCTATATATGTTCTGTAGGAGTCACAAATTTTTTACACCACTCAAACAATTTCTACACACATTTCGTTGCCAAACTACAAACACAAATTATGACACGTTTTCTGCTACTGTTTTCTTTCATGGAACCTACTTCTACACTTCTTTCAATGAGAAAATCACAAGAGATGAATTGTTTGAGTTGATTTCAACACGGGTTAGGGAGTCTATAAGCTCCAAAATTTCTTCCTTGCGTGTCAAAGTGCTATTGAATGAGCCTGGCCTAGAAGAACACTACATTCTAACACTATCCAATCAGAAAGATATGCGCAAGATGTTTCGGGCATACAAACGTGCTGGGGGTACGAACATCGAGCGTAGTGTAAAATTTGATGACAACTTCAGTTCATCAATAATCTCTCATTGTCAAGACGAGGAAGCAGTCTCTACAAGAAATTATAGGAGACCGCAAGAGAAGGAACAAATAATTGAGGAACTAAACTTAACATCTGACATAAGTACCGATTACGAGGACAACTAATACGATTCCTTTTCGTAGATTTTAACTAGGATTTGTAATTTAATGTTGGTGCACTTATGTCAATTAAAAATCTTGTAGTACGTTTCGTTAATATAATTTTTGTTAGTATAATTTCTTACATTTAACCGCTTACATTTTCAAACTGTTAAGAATCGCAAAATATGCAATTAACAAAATGTATTAATCATCGAATTACATTGGAACAACTTGCCTGTATGAGGTCCTTCGTATATTGTTATCTTCCACATGTTGTTCAGCCTCTTTGTTCGTGATACACGAATCCTCCAGTTATAGCTGTTGTCCTTTTAGACACATTCTGCAATATAGTTGTCCGCACTCGATTTCTTCACCGTTGAAAGAACTGATCGGCGTATGTTGTAGTTTTTAATTGCATCCTCCGCGATTTTCTTGGTAGCGAATATCATCCCAACTTGTAGTTCACCGTCAGTATAGACATCAACATCACATGACTGACTCTCAATAGATGGTATATCATCTACGTTTGCAACCATTATAACGCTGAGACAAATGGAATGAAATAAGATAAATTTTGAGCAAATTACGATGAAAGGAAAGTGTGAGTTTTTGAGGAAGCGGAGGGGTCTATTTACAGGGGGTGTAAATGAATCAGTGTAAATGAACTGGTGTTCTTTCAAATTATACTATTTATAGAAGATATGCATTTAAACACGTAAAATATTACATATGTGTTGCATATGCAAATTATATTTTTATTTTTTGTATGTAACAAACAATTGTAGCCCTAAACATGTGGTCAATTGTACTCCTAAACATGCAGACAAAATAATTTGCATATGAATTGATATAGACGAGAGGTGCAATAGTTTGTCCGATTTGTATAGCCGCTGAGAGATGTGTCGTTGCTGTAGACAAATGGCATAATAGTTCGTCCTAGTTGTTGGAGCCCTAAAGCTTCGTGGATTTCGTGAGTACGCGATAATCATCATCATCCACGACACAGATGTCACCAACAACGTTACACGCGGGGGATCTTAACATAGCTTCGGAAACATCGACAATGGTAGAAGCTTTGACCCGCGATATCAAATGTAACCGGCACCCACCAAAAGTTGTAACCCTGGACATGATAGATGAAATTGCAGCTATTGTGATTTCGTGGTACCGATCATTTTCATGGCACCCCACTACGTGTTTCTGAATATTGTGATTTGTCGTTCATCTTGAACAAACACATGATACACATATCGCACCACAACTGGTATCCTAGCAAAACCATGTACTTGTCATGCAACTACATATACCCATAAATCACAATACAAGTGAAAATATCCACTAAGGTTCGTAAAGGAGGCTATATATAGACAAAACTCGCGTCTTACAAAACGCGAGATTGGCAATGATGCCTGACACGTCAGGAAAGTAGCATGTTACAAAACGCGACAGTGGCCAGGATTCCTAACATGTCAGAAAAGTCGCGTCTTCCAAAACATGAGTTTGGCCAAGATTCCTGACGTGTGAGGAAAGTTGCGTCTTACAAAACACGACATTTTCCAGGATTTCTGACGTATCATGAATATCGCGTCTTACAAAACACAACTTTTTCCAGGATTCCTAACGTGTTAGGAATGTCGCGTCTTACAAAACACGACTTTTTCCAGGATTTCTAATGTGTTAAGAATATCGCGTCTTACAAAATGCGAGTTTTGTACTATAAATACCTACCGGTTGAATGAACCCTACACCACTCAGTCGAAGCAAAAAAACTGCATTGTAGTGCTTGAAGTTTTCGATTGTAACTACTAATAGCAACAAACCACATATCTGGAAAATTTATTTGCAAACATATTTTCCGGATATTGTGATTTGTCATTATTTGTAGTTGCATCTATATGCTGAGTAGATGTTGGTGGGTTATTAGTTCTTGTGAGATGACTATTCGGTGTTTTTGTTTAAGTGGATCGACAACAACAAATCACAATATCCAGAAATTCGAGGTCTTTTTGAATGGCAGGCAAGGTTCTTAACCTTTTGGTCTAGGCTAGGACCCCCGCATGTAACTGGAGTCAAAGTCCCAACCATGAAAGCATGTTTATGGGTACAATACTTGGCTCCAATAGACCTCCGAGCTTGAAGACAAGGACCAGTTCTCTACTCAGCTCAAGAAGTAAGCCGAGGGTATGTTAACACCTGACTTCGCAAAATGCATACCCCAAAGTTTTAACTATTGAGGCCATCAAAAGAGGAACACCGATTCTCTAAATGAGGATGAGATGAAGAGAGCAAAACAAGTTGATGATCTTTTAGAAGTATCTTTATTAGCATATTTAGGTGTACAATTGTACAATAATAATCTACGTGTGTTTCTTTCTTTTATAAACATATAAATAGTTTCTAAAATAAACGTCCTCTTAAGACCAACCCTCAAATCAACTAATTGTACTTCTCCAAGAGAGTTCAATATACTAATTATAAATATATACTAATTAAAAATATATACTAATTACCAAACAAAGAACATACTAATGAAAATATATACTAATGAAAATTAAACGATAGTTGAATTCTTCCACAAATTTTGTAACGCCCTGGTTTTGGGCCTAAATGTTTTGGACATCGGATCAGACCGGTCGAGAACGGTTCGAATCGCGTAAGGTGATTTTTGGAAATCAAGGATCGGGATAGGGTAAAAATATGGTAAAAATTGCTAAAATCCTCTAAATATATAATTAAGAGGTTGGTCAAATCAATTTTACAAAAAGAGTTTTGGAAGTGAGACATTCTGAGTAGTGACCAATTTGTAAAGTTTCAAAACTGGGAAAAATGTGATTTTTAAAGTGGAAGCCAAAGTCTTAGAATCTTTAGGGGGCTTAAAGTAAATTTGACATTTCTTCATTATGACATGTGATTTAAAAGGTTTTTAATTAAATGATTTTAATTGGATATTTGTAATTAAATAATTAAAAGGTAGTTAATGAGATTTTTACTTACGTAACTACTTTTCCCTCTCTCATTTTAGCCAAACACCATTTTCTCTCATCTTTTCCAAAATTCTTTCTCCCAAAAACCCTCTCAACTTTTCTTAAATCATTTTCAAGAGATTTTCCTTAATTCTTCAAGATTTTTGCAAAGGAAACTTGTCATCTATTGAAGGAAGCAAGGATTGGAGGTAAATCCCGTTCTCAACCTCTAATCTAAGTTCTTTATTGAAATTCCCAAGATATTTGGCTTCTAATAACTATTTTTGATTGAGTTTTCAATATAGTTTTTATTTGAGATCAAAATCTTGTGAAAATGTGGAGGAAATCATGATTTTCGGACTTGATGAGTTGGGCACTATTTTGTGTTGATTTTTAATTGAGTTCTAAGTTGTTTTATATGTTAAAATGAAGTATTGATGACATAGATCCCGAAATCCTAGAGATCCTTGAGTTTCTTGGTTAATTTAAGTGAGATTTTGAGGTGAAGTGGTGGAATTTTGCTTGCTGGAGGTATAATGATGATTTAGGTTGTTTATTTGATGTGTTTTGATGTTGATAATGCTTTGGATGTGATGTATGTTGGCTGGGCTTGGTTTAGGAAGCAATCAATTGAGTTTTAGGTTGTTTTGGAAGGGTATTTTGGTGTAGTTTGAGTAGGCAACGAGTTTGTGATTTGTTGCTGGTGTTAGAATGCATTTTAATGCATTTAGATCTCTGTTTTTATGATGTGAAAACAAGGGATCTTGATCCGGAAGCAAATGAGGTGATTTTGGAAGCTCCGGAGGTGTAATTTCTGTGTCGGCGAGCAAGGCTTCGCGTATCGGTGAGTGGAAAAGATTTTTCCAGGTTTGAATGTGGTTTTGGGGGCTTAGTGTAAGTTTTGAAACACTTAGCTAAGCTCAAGAGTAAGTAAATCGAAAGTCTCTCTCTCAGATTGTGCTATGTTTTGGCTTAAAATGTGCTTGATTTAAATGTGTTTTGATTGTTGTTTTTAAGCATGTTTAAGCATGGTTTAATGCTGGATTTTAATTCCATTATGTTGAGGATGTGCTAGGTAAGTGATCCTTGGGTTTCATGTGTTGAATGCATATGATATTGAGCATGATATGCTTGTGGAAATGGCATTGTGGTTATGCTTGTTAAAACAGTGGATTAATGAGGTTAAATGGTCATATTGGCAAGTGATGTATATGGTTTTTGGTTACTTTCATCGAATATAGTTAGCCGACTATAGGATTGGGTGCACCGTAATTAAGGTCGCCTTGGATGTCGAGGGGTTGTGATTGTGCCGTAATCTCCATCCAAGTACCCTAGGGATTGAGGAATTAGAGTCACCGTGATGGAGGTTGGCTCTCGTGGGTAGACTTAGTTAAGTGTCACTACGGTGGAGGGATGCTCCCGTGAGTGAGCTTGGTTAAGGTGATTACAATGGTTGAGGTAGCTCCCATGTGTAAGCCTTGTTTTGTGTCCTGACTCTCGCTAGTGAGTTGTACAACTACCGATGAGTGATGTTGAGGGGTTGGGATTGTGCCATTAACTCCACCATGGGTGTTGAGGGGTTTTGATTGTGCCATTAACTCCACCACGGGTGTTGAGGGGTTGTGATTGTGCCATTTATCTCCACCACGGGTGTTGGGGGGTTGTGATTGTGCCATTTATCTCCACCTTATGTAGTCCGGTAGTGTGTATGAAGCCTGTGGGACAACGCTTGTGATCCGCGTATCCGATTGTGTCAAGTGTTATGTGTGTTGTTATGATATATGTGTGAAGATCACTCGTGAGCCAATATGATGATGGTGACTCAATGTTTTAATGAAGAACATTTGTTTTGTGAAAGCATGTGATGCTTGAGAATTGTGCTAGAATGCATACGATGCTTGGTTTAAGCATGGGAAAAGGTTCTTGTTATTGTAATTAATGATGTTATGAGCGTGTGGATTTGAAAGTGATTTTGGTACTCTAAAGTTCATGTTTTAAAGGAAGACAAATGTTTTCAAAGGACGATGTTTTGGTTTTAAAATGCATTGATGAATGTTTGGTTTTATAGCGGACCTCACTAAGCTTATTGCTTACGCTCATTTGTTTCATCAATGCAGAGAATTGAGCAATCAAGGCAGCCCAAGAGCAAGCGAATTCCAAGAGTTTTGGTTAAACAATGTATGTGGTTTTTCTCAAGTGTAATAAGAGGCAATGGGGGGGGGATTTATACTTCAGAATGTTTGTGAATGTTCCCTTTACTTCGAGCATGTTGGTTTGCCTATACAAGAGTTGTAAATGGATTTTGGTGATTGGATTTTGGTTTACATGATGTTATAGCTTGTTATGGTTTTGGTGAACTAGGGAGCATGCCTTTAGTGCCTCTACTTACGTGTTGGTTGCTATGTTTAAGCTACTGCCTCGATATGATGATTGTTGATATGTATCCATATTGTATGCAAGTTGCGAGATGTCTCGGGGTTGATCCGAGTGTGAAAAAGATGTAAAACCAGCAATTTCTGCTGTCACAGGGCAGGGTGTATCGAAACACCCTTAACTGTTCCAAAATGGGGGCCTATAATGGCCATAACGTTTCGGTACGGTTGAAGGTGTTTCGGAACATTTTGGCTACTGAGAGGCCTGTTTCGATACCGGTCTCGGAACGCACCCGAGTACCAAAACAGTCAACACCGTTTCGATACGGGCGTTTCGGTACGAAGGTTGATGTTCCGAAACGGATGACCGTTGGTTGATGTTTTGAACTGTTTTAAGTTTTCATGTTTTACATTTTGGTCCCTAAAAGTTGGATGCTTAATTCAATGAGTTTGGATGGTCCGTTTCAGTTGAAGTTTGGCACGTAAGCATGTTACATGACTAATTGAAGATTGTTAACCTTAATATCCTGAAGTCCTTGTATTTTATGAAAATTACAGTTTAGTCCCTAAAAGTCAAATGTGTGCAATTGAACCCTTAATTGAACTCCGATCGCTGTGATGTTTCCTTCTGAGTGTCTTGCTAAACATATAGGATAATAACGAGCATCTAGATAAGATAAAAGAAAAAAAGGGTCGTAAATCAAGGTTGACTTTGGTTTTCCCCGTGTAATCTTCGTAGTCTGGGTCAAACGTCTAGGCCGGGCTAAGGGGGTTACAAATTTTCTCCACCAAAATATATACTAATTAAAAAAATTAACTCAAAATATTGATTCAGCTAAATATAAACTAATTAAAAAAAATTAAAATATAATGTTCAATATTTTCAAATAAAATAAACTAAAAAACTAATGACGCTTATGTCCACCGGTACCACAAGACGGTGGACAGCGAGGTCGATCCGGATTGCGTCAGGGGCGAGTAACATCAACTGCATCATCATCGTCATCATCATCATCACCATCACCATCACCATCACCATCATCCCTGGTTCTAGCTCTAGCAGTACCACTCGTTCCACCAGGCCCACTAAGGTAGGAAATGGACTGTGGCGGCGTTTGTTGGACAATTCCGGTTCCAAATGCGGCTGACTCCGGGGAAACTGCATGAAGGACACGTAGGGCACATAAGTTGTAGGATATCTCAAGGCCCCACTCATCATCGCCGCAAATTGAGCATAGGGGTCTGACACAGAAGGCGTTAAATAACCTTGGCTCGGACTCGGGGCCGATTGTGGCCGCATCGGTGGTGGGGTAACATGTGATGGTGGAGATGCTTCAGAGGCCCCGTCGATGATAACGCATCGCCAGAGGTGTTCTGTGCTCCCCTCGTACACTAAGACTGTGGGCGGTTGCGTTGGTGACGCCGATAGACGACCACTTGTTCCTCTAGAGTCAGAATAAATGACTTCCCATTCGCCGTAAACTAGTCCTCGTAATCATGGCTAACCATCGTATCAGACATACGATAATCACGTTGGGGTTGCCATCGCAGATTTACCATTTCCCTCTAGTGAGCGATATAGCTATGGTGGTACACCGACCAATTAACCTATCAGACAATAAGAAAATTTATTATTCTTTTTAGATATGAATTATGATTGAGTTAATAAAAGAATGCGGTAAGTATATAAATATTACCTCGGGCTTCCCTTGTCAAGTGAGTTTGTGCAACTCATCCAGAATTAAAGGGTCCACTGGATACGTTGGAAACAACCAAACCGTTGTAAGACGCGGTCGGTCGGATTCCACTCAACTTTGGCATAGCAGAGAAGTGGTACAACGACCGTCCAAAGATCGTCTCGTCCAAAAATTCCGGGATGCAGTCGTGCACTTCCGGATCCTCGTACAATGTCCATAAAAATTATACAATATATAATTATAGTTAAATATAAAATTTATTTTATATAAATACACCAAAGTGTTACCTGATTTTTTGAGAAATTCTCAATATCCTGTCTAATAACGTCCAAACCATTCGCATCACCAACATGAGTCAAAGGACCGATCCACCTACAAAAGAAGAAGATAATTTTAATTATATTAATACATATTTTAAAAAAATTAACTCTTTTCTTACCTTCAACCTAGTGGAAAAACATATGGAGTAGGTTACAGAAGCTTAGGGCATAAAAACACCATTCTGCACCACGCCCAGGTCTATAGAAACACCAAACAACCTCCAATGCAATATTTTGATGGATCAGTGTTCTTGCACAGCTCCCTAAACAGAGTGGTCAAAATTGCGAATCCACAGCTCAATTTACCGACATCTTCAAAATTCTGCAAATGCCGCAACCAGATCCTGTGAACTTTGTTCCGAGATTTGTCAGGCATCAATACCCCGTCGATCATCTGTAAAATACAAGCGCGAGCATATGCCTACAATAGGAATATATATATATATATATATATATATATTAGCATATGTAAATTTTTTTATTATTTCAAATGTATTCACTAAAAAAATATTGTTACATTTTTCACATTTTCGCTCGCGTCATCGGGTACATTTCCAAAATTATTTTGCAACAACAATAAATTTATTTTTCCACCGTAAAAACGCTCTAGCGCAGCCCCTAGCCCATTCAAACATAGGTCATTCCAATCTTCAATATCGAGACTGTAACACCCCGAAAACCGGTCTAGTCAGAATTTGGTTCCGATGACCAAATATTTTGTATCGATAAAATAATTTATTCGATCTTATTTAGAATATTCGAGTAATTTATGGTTTATTATTATTAGATTATTTAGGTCTAGTAGAAATTAGATTCGAAACATATTCGGTTTATTATTTTTATTATTATTATTGTTATTAAAAAAAAAAGATTAATGGCAGTGGGAACCACAGCCAATTCCTTCAAATTGAAGGAACTTGCCGTGGCATTCCCACATCAAGGGACATTCGGCACACCCATAAAGTGGGTGGCAAAGTTATGATCCCACGTGGACCAACATAAGGGCATGATGCCCCAAAATTTGGCCACCACTTCCACATACGTGGAGCTTGGGGAGAACCATTGATGGCCGGCCATGCTTGGTATAAATAGGGGGCCATTGTTTCTCAATTTATGGAATCAAAAGGTGTCGAATATATTTGGGGAGTGATGGTACGCAAGTCAGGGAAGAAACGATAATTAGGTGGGTTCGGGTTCAGTGTTAGATTGGTTGTCCGATATTTTCGATATAGTAATATCGAATCTCTGCCGACGTCGGGGTAAGCTCAAATCCTTGATTGGTCTAAGTTTCGATATCGAGTTTGATTAATATTTTCATATTTATTCGATATTGTCTTGTCGGTCCTAACCGATTCATATTTAATCTAGTTCAAGAAGTCGAGAAAGAACAACCGCCAACCAAGGGAAAAGGCATCGTTATTCGAGAACCTTAATATCGAGGTGAGTGTAGTAGCGTCTCGGGTTAGGCAAGGGCCTACCCGAACATGTTGTTATTTTTGTTATTACTAACCCTTGAATTAGGGGTTTTCATCATTGATCACATGTTGGTAAGTGTATGGTAAGCATTTCATTGGTTCCATGATTTTTAAGCATGTTAGTTATTGTTATGAAATTCATTGCAAGCATTTAATAAATATGATATGAATAATTGACATTGTTATTGTTACGATTTATGAAATATGAACCTTGGATTCAAAGTATGGGATACAATTGGCATGCCATAGGATTCATGAGCTTAGTGTACGGGTGGACTACGGTCCTAGGGCTACGACCTATATGATTTGGCGAGGCGGAGGGATGTATTGTGTTTGGTCTTTGGCGATGTTGGCGGGATGACCATTTATGTGTTTTGGCGAGGCAGTGGAATTCGTGTATCCATATACTATGAATCGATCCAAGGGAAATTATGAACTCAAGATAGTGTTTGCCATGAACCATGATATTATTATATGCCTTGTTGTGAATATGAAATATGCCATGATATTGCATGATCAATGATGTTTCTTAGAAGCATGTTATAAGTCATGATATGTATAATTATAGTTATGTGACTACCTCACTAGGCAAAGTATGCCTAATGCATTTCATGCATCCATTTCAGGTTAAGCGAGTATTGGGATCGAGATCGGAGAAGTTGATGCGTTGTACAAGTCACAACCAAGTCCAAGTAAGGTGTTTTATCCTTCTAACTCCTAGTATGGTGGCAAGGTCTATGTATAAGTTTGATATGTCTATGTTATGTCTAAGTGTTTAAGAAGTAAATGGTTGGATAGGATAGTGCTTTTCGTGTAACATGTCATGACCTATAGTTCATGTTTTACGCTAAAATGGTAAAACATTGTAAACGAACATAAATGGCTTTAAAACTTGGCATGATGATAGCTTATACCCTTAAAATGTTGTAGGAAAAGTCTCGATGCAATTGGATCATGACTGCTAGGTTAAAAAGGATTAAAAACAGTTAGAAGTTATCATTATAGGCCTACCCGTACCGGAACAGGTGATGGCGTTTCGATACGAGTAAGCATAATTTGAACCTCGGAAAGCAGGGTGTACCGAAACGGGGTAGTTCCGTTTCGGAACGTTTTGGCTACTGGAGACCACTGTTTCGATACTAGTTTCGAAACGGGTCAAAGACGAGTCTAGGTTAGGCAACCCGTACCGATACGGGTCAAACCGTATCGATACGATTATAAAGGGACAGTAAATAAGTTGACCTTAGTCAAGCCGTACCGAAACAGCTCAAGGTGTTTCGATACGGGGTTGATCTTCCTAAGGCTTTAATAAGAATAAAAGGGATTAGTACGTATATTCGGTAACGTCCTGTTGAATAAAATATTGTTAAAGGCTTAAAAGATAAGTGCAAGAGTTAAGTTTTGATAAAAAGTTTTAAGTATGAAGTTAAAAGATTTTTATTGCATTGTTTCGGTAACGCTCTCCGACCCGGTTCTCTACTAGGCCGGGAAGGGGGTGTTACATTTGTGGTATCAGAGCTAGAGTTTAGTCGGTTCTGGACTTAACTTAAGTATGTTTGTATTGTGTGCTAAGTTACTTTGCCACCTAGGAGTTAATTTGTTGTGACTTGACAACTGATCCGATCTCTTTTTAATATATATATATATATATATATATATATATATATATATATATATATATATATATATATAAGTCTTGAACTAACAAAGCTTGTAACAATGAGTCTGCTTCTAATTCCTCGAATGGTGGCGAGGAAGTGCAAGGAGGAAATCCTCCGAATCTAAGAAACCCGCCTGTTCAGAATTTAGAGTCTGAAGCACCTGCCGTTCAGGCAGCATGCTATCAGAACATGGCTGATATGTTTCAGCAATTTTATGAATGTGATAAGGACTAGTCAAGTCGTGCAACCTACGCCACCTGTTGCGCAATCTCTTCGAGCCCCAATCGATAAGTTATCGCAAATACCGAGCTTACACCTTTACTGGTCGGGACGATGATAATCCCGAAATAGCCGAGTATTGGTTAGACAATACTTTGAGGATTTTTGATAAGCAGTTAAGATGTTCGGATGAACATAAGCTTGAATGCGCTCTCGCATTGCTTGCTGATGAAGCTTTAATGTGGTGGGAGACTACTATTCTTACAGTCCCGGAAGAATCAGTCACCTGGGAATTCTTTCTTAAAGAATTCAGAAATAAGTACATTAGCGAGTACTATCTCGCGGAAAGACGGAGCATCTTCCTCCATTTGAAGCAAGGAGGGAAACCAATCGAGCAGTACATTCATGACTTCTGTAAGTAATGTCGATATAGAGCCGAGTTCATAAAGAAAGAAGAGGACAAAATGTCGAATGTTTATTGCTGGGTTGAGTGATGAGTTGCGGCCTATGTTTACCGCTTTGGGGATCACAAATTTCCAGGATTTGGTGAATCGTGTGAAGGCGACCGAAGCTGCACAGAAAATCCCGAGGGAAAACATGGCTAGAAGATCCGAGAAAATGGCGTGGAGTGATTCCCGACTTCCCAAATGGAACAAGAAAGGTAAATATCAGGGCTCGAAGCAGACCTCATACTCGCAGCCTTCCCGTACAGGGAATATTGAGAGACCACAGACTATTACTCAGTCTTGGTCCAAGGCGGCTTCTGTAGAAAGTACTGGAGGTTCTAACCCAGGTGTTCAGCATCCAGTTTGTAACTTTTGTCAAAAGCGACACGTAGCAGGGCAATGTCGCAGGCAGACATGAGTGTGCTTCTTCGGTGGAGAGCAGGGACATTTCATTAGAGATTGTCCTCAGAATCCATCAAGACAGTTGTTGTGCTAGGGGATACCTCATCACCTGCTCAGTCCTTTCGGGGAAAAGGGGCGAGACAAGGACATTCAGGAACTTCAGGAAGGCCAGATGGATCTGGGAAGCAGAACAACAAACAAGAGTCAAAAGCTTCTACACAAATGTATCATGTAAAGAGTCGTGAGGAAGATGATGATCCTGATGTCATAGCAGGTACCGTTATGTTATATTCATATTCTTTGTATGTATTAATTGATCCTGGATCTACACACTCTTTCATAAGTCTGAGTTGGTGAGGAAGCATAAGATGTTTAGTGAGCCTTTAGTAACAAAGGTTTCTGTAACAAATCCCTTGGGCGATTGTGTTGTTTTAAACCTAGTATGTAAGAATTGCCCAATTATGATTCAAGGAATTCCGTTCCCTGCGGATTTCTTGGTTTTGCTAATCCACGAGTTTGATGCAATTTTAGGTATGGATTGGCTTAGTAAACATCAAGCATGGGTAGATTGTGGCAAGCAGAAGTTGTATCTTCAAGGACTGGGTAAGGAAAGAATAACCTTGATGGAATCTCAGAATTCTATGCTGTGCACATTGACCATTGAGCCCAAGAATGAACCTCAGATTAATGATATTGATACGGTGAATGAATTTCTGGATGTCTTTCCTGATGAGCTTCCGGGATTGCCCCAACCTGTGAAGTTGAATTTGGTATTGAAGTGCAACCTGGGACTGCACTAGTCTCTATTGCACCTTATAGAATGGCAGCTGTGGAATTAAAGGAGTTAAAAACTCAAATCCAAAACCTTATGAATAAGAGCTTTGTTAGACCCAGCTCTTCACCTTGGGGAGCTCCGATCCTCTTTGTTAAGAAAAAGGATGGTTCGATGCGTTTAGGCATTGATTACAAGCAACTAAATAAAGTTACCATCAAGAATAAGTATCCTCTACCGAAGATCGATGATTTGTTTGATCAGTTAAAGGATGCTTCCGTGTTCTCTAAGATTGATTTAAGGTCGGGGTACTATCAGATGAAAGTCAAGGAGTGTGACGTGCCCAAAACAGCGTTTCGTACAAGATATGGACATTACGAATTCTTGGTGATATCTTTCGGACTGACGAATGCACCTGCAGCTTTCATGGATCTAATGAATCGTGTGTTTAGGCCCTATCTTGATAAGTTTGTTGTTGTCTTCATAGATGACGTCTTGATTTATTCA
Organism: Hibiscus tridactylites; assembly: GCA_958450335.1. Classification (NCBI taxonomy): domain Eukaryota; kingdom Viridiplantae; phylum Streptophyta; class Magnoliopsida; order Malvales; family Malvaceae; genus Hibiscus; species Hibiscus tridactylites. Next base: position 52,227,860 of record OY288273.1, on the reverse strand, counting down.
AAGAATGAAGCGGAACATCGAGATCATCTTCGAATTGTACTCCAAACTCTAAGAGAGAAGCAGTTGTACGCAAAATTTTCTAAGTATGAGTTCTGGCTCACCGAAGTATTCTTTTTGGGGCATGTTATATCAGCTTCGGGCATTTAGGTGGACCCGAAGAAAATACAAGCTGTGGTAGATTTGCACCCGCCTAAGAATGTGGGGAGGTTAGGAGCTTTCTTGGACTTACGGGATGTTACCGTAGGTTCGTGAAAGGATTCTCTATGTTAGCTGCTCCTTTGACAAAATTATTGCGGAAGGAGGCGCCTTTTGTATGGACTGAAGATCAGTAGCGATGTTTTGATCAATTGAAACAAGTCCTAACCCATGCACCTGTCCTGACCCAGCCTGAGTCTGGAGAAGATTATACTGTTTATAGTGATGCTTCGCACCTTGGGATAGGGTGTGTATTGATGCAAGAAGGTAAGGTTATTACTTACGAGACAACTTAAGCCCCATGAAATGAATTATCTCACTCATGATCTAGAATTGGCTGCGGTTGTTTTTACATTGAAAATTTGGAGGCATTACCTCTACGGAGAGAGATGCTATCTTTTCACTGATCACAAAAGCATCAAGTATTTGTTATCGCAGAAGGAACTCAATTTGCGACAGCGAAAATGGATGGAACTTCTTAAGGACTATGATTTAGTCATTGATTATCATCCGAAGAAGGCCAATGTTGTAGCTGATGCACTCAGCCGCAAACCGTTGCCCGCTCCTCGAGCAATTAATGCTCATTTCAGGCTTTAAAAACATGAATGTCTTGTAACTGAACTCCAAGTTCAGTCTACTGTTATTTCACGAATTAAAGATTTGCAAGAACAAGACCCCGAGCTTCAAACCATTGTTTCTAAATTATCTGATAACCCGGATTTCAAAATTAATGCTGAAGGACTCTTATGTTTTCATGATCGGGTTTGTGTACCAAATGATGAAACTCTCTGCAGGGATATTCCTGTTGAAGCACATTCAAGTTCTTTCTCTATTCACCGGGGGTCTATGAAAATGTACAAGGTTTACGTGAGCTTTTCTGGTGGCCAGGCATGAAGTAAGCTATTGTTGATCATATCTCGAAGTGCCTCACTTGTCAACGGGTTAAGGTAGAACATTGTGCTCCTACAAGGCTTTTACAACCCATTGATCCACCAAAGTGGAAATGGGAAAAGATCACTATGGACTTTGTTAGTGGTCTACCATTAACCCCTGCCAAGCATGATGCTATTTGGGTTATTGTTGATCGAATTACAAAGTCAGCTCATTCAGAATGGACTACGGTCTTCCTAAACTAGCTGGCTTGTATATTAAGGAAGTGATCCGACTTCATGGTGTGCCTGAATCTATCATTTCGGATCGAGATCCTCGGTTTGCATCTCGATTTTGGAGAACCTTACAAGGAGCCTTGGGCACAAGAGTCAATCTTAGTACAGCCTTCCACCCTCAGATTGATGGTCAGTCAGAAAGAGTTATTCAGATTTTGAATAAGAAATAACAGGAAGAATAGCTTGAAATTAGAGGATGATGACTCACCTTATGTGTTGGACGCCTAAGATGTTGAATGCTATTAGAAAGTGCAAGTGTCAGGTGAATACGAAGAGGTGAAAGGATAAGCTTTACAAAGCCTTAAGAGAAGTTGTAATTGGTTCTTGGAAAGGTGGGAAAAAGACAAAATTTACAATCTATATATAGTAAACTCCAGCAAAAGTAAGACCAAAACCCACCTCTGTTTCAAGAAAGTGAAATAATATTTTCCTTGGAAAGTACCTACGTTCCTAAGTAATGTCAAATTCAACCGAGAAGTCAAGTGAATTAAAACAAGAAAGATTCATGTGTATCTCGTGCCAGGGCAATCATCCGATCGGACAGTGTTCGAAGGAAATTGAAGCTTGTTTCGATTGTGGTAAGATTGGTCACTTCGCTCGGAATTGTCCTAAGAAATTCTCAAGAAGCGTCGACACGTAAGTGCGAAGCGAACATGGCCTGAAGGTTTAGGAAAGGTGAATTCCTCATCTCGAGAAGATTCTGATCCCGAAGAGTGTTCGGATGAACAATCCGAAGCTACAGGTAAGAATTCGAGGACGAATTCTTTTCTAAGAGGGGGAGAGTTGTAACACCCCGAAAACCGGTCTAGTCAGAATTTGGTTCCGATGACCAAATATTTTGTATCGATAAAATAATTTATTCGATCTTATTTAGAATATTCGAGTAATTTATGGTTTATTATTATTAGATTATTTAGGTCTAGTAGAAATTAGATTCGAAACATATTCGGTTTATTATTTTTATTATTATTATTGTTATTAAAAAAAAGATTAATGGCAGTGGGAACCACGGCCAATTCCTTCAAATTGAAGGAACTTGCCGTGGCATTCCCACATCAAGGGACATTCGGCACACCCATAAAGTGGGTGGCAAAGTTATGATCCCACGTGGACCAACATAAGGGCATGATGCCCCAAAATTTGGCCACCACTTCCACATACGTGGAGCTTGGGGAGAACCATTGATGGCCGACCATGCTTGGTATAAATAGGGGGCCATTGTTTCTCAATTTATGGAATCAAAAGGTGCCGAATATATTTGGGGAGTGATGGTGCGCAAGTCAGGGAAGAAACGATAATTAGGTGGGTTCGGGTTCAGTGTTAGATTGGTTGTCCGATATTTTCGATATAGTAATATCGAATCTCTGCCGACGTCGGGGTAAGCTCAAATCCTTGATTGGTCTAAGTTTCGATATCGAGTTTGATTAATATTTTCATATTTATTCGATATTGTCTTGTCGGTCCTAACCGATTCATATTTAATCTAGTTCAAGAAGTCGAGAAAGAACAACCGCCAACCAAGGGAAAAGGCATCGTTATTCGAGAACCTTAATATCGAGGTGAGTGTAGTAGCGTCTCGGGTTAGGCAAGGGCCTACCCGAACATGTTGTTATTTTTGTTATTACTAACCCTTGAATTAGGGGTTTTCATCATTGATCACATGTTGGTAAGTGTATGGCAAGCATTTCATTGATTCCATGATTTTTAAGCATGTTAGTTATTGTTATGAAATTCATTGCAAGCATTTAATAAATATGATATGAATAATTGACATTGTTATTGTTACGATTTATGAAATATGAACCTTGGATTCAAAGTATGGGATACAATTGGCATGCCATAGGATTCATGAGCTCAGTGTACGGGTGGACTACGGTCCTAGGGCTACGACCTATATGATTTGGCGAGGCGGAGGGATGTATTGTGTTTGGTCTTTGGCGATGTTGGCGGGATGACCATTTATGTGTTTTGGCGAGGCGGTGGAATTCGTGTATCCATATACTATGAATCGATCCAAGGGAAATTATGAACTCAAGATAGTGTTTGCCATGAACCATGATATTATTATATGCCTTGTTGTGAATATGAAATATGCCATGATATTGCATGATCAATGATGTTTCTTAGAAGCATGTTATAAGTCATGATATGTATAATTATAGTTATGTGACTACCTCACTAGGCAAAGTATGCCTAATGCATTTCATGCATCCATTTCAGGTTAAGCGAGTATTGGGATCGAGATCGGAGAAGTTGATGCGTTGTACAAGTCACAACCAAGTCCAAGTAAGGTGTTTTATCCTTCTAACTCCTAGTATGGTGGCAAGGTCTATGTATAAGTTTGATATGTCTATGTTATGTCTAAGTGTTTAAGAAGTAAATGGTTGGATAGGATAGTGCTTTTCGTGTAACATGTCATGACCTATAGTTCATGTTTTACGCTAAAATGGTAAAACATTGTAAACGAACATAAATGGCTTTAAAACTTGGCATGATGATAGCTTATACCCTTAAAATGTTGTAGGAAAAGTCTCGATGCAATTGGATCATGACTGCTAGGTTAAAAAGGATTAAAAACAGTTAGAAGTTATCATTATAGGCCTACCCGTACCGGAACAGGTGATGGCGTTTCGATACCAGTAAGCATAATTTGAACCTCGGAAAGCAGGGTGTACCGAAACGGGGTAGTTCCGTTTCGGAACGTTTTGGCTACTGGAGACCACTGTTTCGATACTAGTTTCGGAACGGGTCAAAAACGAGTCTAGGTTAGGCAACCCGTACCGATACGGGTCAAACCGTATCGATACGGTTATAAAGGGACAGTAAATAAGTTGACCTTAGTCAAGTCGTACCGAAACAGCTCAGGGTGTTTCGATACGGGGTTGATCTTCCTAAGGCTTTAATAAGAATAAAAGGGATTAATACGTATATTCGGTAACGTCCTGTTGAATAAAATATTGTTAAAGGCTTAAAAGATAAGTGCAAGAGTTAAGTTTTGATAAAAAGTTTTAAGTATGAAGTTAAAAGATTTTTATCGCATTGTTTCGGTAACGCTCTCCGACCCGGTTCTCTACTAGGCCGGGAAGGGGGTGTTACAGAGACCATCGATAACCTCTCCATCAATAGGCAAACCAAGGATATGGGACACGTCCTACAAGGTAATCGTCACCTCGCTACAAGGAAGGTGGAATGTGTGTGTCTCCAGCCTCCACCTCTCCAAAAGAGCGTTGATCAAATCAACGTCTAATTTTGCACCTCCAATAATTTTGGATGCATGCAGAAATCTAGCCTGCTCTAAATACGATTGGATTAACACATTGGATAATCTTGACATCCGGTTGTAAGAAACCTCCAAACGTCTTTCCTTCCCATTCTAAAAAAATTAAATACATATGTATAAATTAAACTACAGAAAAGAATATAAAAATACACATGTATAAATTACAATATAATAAAAGAAAAAACTAAATAAAACTAGATAAAACTTACATGTCTCCGATGATAATCGAACACGTGCTCGTGATCCAACCTTATCAATCCCGCCATTATATCAAACACGAGAAATCAACCGAGAAATTGAAAGAAAGTAGATTTGAGAGAGAGTGAATTTTTTGGCATGGGGTAAAACGGGTGGGTGGGGACCAATTTATAGTGGAATCGCACCGGTTGGGGTGCGAGTATTGAAGGAAAATCACATCTTGCAGGATGCGATTTCCATAATTCGCACCCTACAGAACACAACTTTCTCGTAACCCTAACGTGGTAAATAAATTTACAACCGTTGTAATTTATTATCGTGGAAATCGCGTCCCACAAAGCACGACTTCATCTTATCGTGACGAGTCATTTGAAATTCTTGTGGAAGTCGCGTCCTGTAGAACACGACTTCATTTTATTTTTTTTTAAAAATTAATACCATATAATATAACCCATATCGGACCAAAGTCGCACCTTGTAGAATGCAAGTTTGGAAATCCCATCCTACAGAACTTGAGTCATCCTTACGTGGGCCGAATGTGGTGTATTTTTCCAAATGTTTTTCTTTGGGGGGTATTTAGCCAAAAAATTCCTAAAAGGGAATATCTGGGCAAATTCCCCTTAAAAGGAATAACTAGTTGAGGAGCTTGTAGAAGAGTTGAGAGTTAGAAATCAATATAGATATAACTATCTTCTTGATATCCCGAGGGAGAAATGGTTACGATGTTATGATGGGGGTCGTCGACATGGCCACATGACGATGAACTTAGATGAGGCGATCAATTCATCTCTGAAGGGAACATGCCTTTTACCTATCACATCAGTTGTGAAGGCAACATATTATCGACTGACTACCCTTTTTGCAACCCTCAGAAAACAAGTTACGAACTGGATTGCAAGTGGCCACAGGCTCCATCCATATCTCCAGAAAAAACTTCAGATATACCGTGCACAAGTAAACACGTTGGGTGCCACATCCTTCTCTCGTCACGAACATCGCTTTACGGTTACTGAATTTTCACGACCGCTTGAAGGAATTATGCACCACAACTACGTTGCTAATCTACAAGAGAGAACATGCGACTGCAGAGTCTTCTAGACATTCAAGTACCTGTGTGCGCACGCCTTCACTACATGTGCATCCGTTCATTCCGACGCAATGACACTCGTTGATCTTGTATACCGTCTTGAAAACGTTTTCAAGGTATATCGATCCGAGTTTCCTCCGATCGGAAATAAATGTCATCATGATGTGGTTGACAATGAACCTAAGATACGACCAAATGAATCCCTACGATGCAACAAAAAAGGCTGCCCAAAGTCAAGTAGGATTTACTGTGCCGAGGATATGGTTACTTGAGAATGGACCGACCAACCTAAGTTGTGTAGAAATTGTAGGAACCCTGGACACGGCATCGGAAAATTTCCTTCTAGGACCCGCCCTCGAATCAACTAATTGTAATTCTAACTCTAATGTTTTAATCCTACATAACATTATCAACCTCTGAAGCTACGTTTTCTAGGCACCATGGTAAACATGTGTTCTCGTACTACCACGTGAAAGTTAAATAACAACAAATCCACGAACATACAATAAAATCACCTAAAACATGAATACCAACCCATGTTTCCATTTTCTTAATGCAAAGGAATATACCAAGATAGCATTTTTTAACATAATTTCTACACCCTTTAGGATGCCTTATATGCGCCAATTTTTGCACCATTGTAAACATGTGTTCCCGTACTACGACATGAAAGTTAATTAACAAAAAACAATCCACAAAATTACCACAAAATCAACTCAAACATGACTACCGACCCATGTTTCCATTTTCTTTATGCAAAGAAACGTGGCAAGGTAGCGTTTTTAACGCGATTTATACACCGTTTTGGATGCCTTATATACACCGATTTTCACACCATTTTCAAGTGATGCATCACTACTATGAAGTAAACGATCAAAACCATGATAAATTATCCCCCAAGACCATGCAAATTAACTATAAACAAGCCTATCGAGCTTTGTTTAAACAATAGGATTACGCAAAAGTCGCGTTCTGCAGAACGCAACTTTTGCTTATATCACGATAAATTCGCGACGAGTCGTTTGAAATTCTCGTGGAAGTTGCGTCCTGTAGAACGCGACTTCATTTTATTTTTTTTAAAAAAATTAATATCGGATAACGTAATCCACATCGGACCGAAGTCGCACCCTGTAGAACATGAGTTTGGAAATCGCATCCTACAGAACGCGAGTTACCCTTACATTGGCCGAATATGAGGTATTTATCTAAATGTTGTTCTTAGGGGTATTTATGCAAAAAAATTACTAAAAGGGAATATTTGACCAAATTCTCCCACCAAAATAGCTCTTTTTTTACCTTTCCTTTGAGATCAAGAATTGTTGTTGTCAATGTTGGTGTTAGACCTAAACTTAGGGTCTGTAATGTTAATGACAGACCTAAAATGTTAAATTATGTAATTCAATGCTCTCCGAGGCCGAATCCAATAGTTACATAACCCAAGAGTGAGTAATCTATTCATATATATTTTTAACTCTTTGACAATACACACACATTGCAGACAAAGCGATTTGAACCCGGATCTCCTAGGATGAACATCACCCTCTTTTCCACTAAGACAACTTGTAAAGTTCTTACATAAAATTTGTAAACTTATAAAATCTAAATAAAAATATTAATTCTTATTCTAATTCTGAATTTTATTATCTTCATTTACAATAATTACAATTACAAGCCAAACAATAAAAACATATTTAAAATATTTAATTGAAAAAATGTACAATGAATATTCTTAGGATTTTTAGATTTGGAATAATAATAGTTAATTAAAAAATGATAAAAATTAAAATTTCATTAATATTTTCAAAATTATGAAAAATATTATACTTTTATTCTTATTTTATTTTAGAATTATCCAATGGAAATATGTCATATACTACCAGAAAATATCAACACAATAATAAATTGTTCTTATTTACTCACTTTCAAAATATTTTTTTTAATTAAATTACTCCTTGTTTTTTCAAGAGGGGTTTTTACTCAATTTCAAATTTGACAGAGACTTAAAAGGTGTTTAAACCAAAATATCAAAAATCAACTAACTATAATTTTAGAATTTGACTAAAATGTTAACTTTCCAAATGTTCAAGGAATAAAATAAAATTTTAAATACAGTACATGAACTAAAATATTCATTTTTATAATAGAAATATCAAAATAATTTTTTTGTGAACACATAATTTTAGTACAAAGTCTATACAACTCAAACCCCACCCATAAATCGAAGAATATTGAGCGTTAAACATATTTCATTCCACGTTTTTATGTATGTTATATAAACAATAGTACCAAATAAATCAAACTCAATCTACATATCAAAATAAACTTTTAATATATTTTAACCAAATGATAATTACCAAGACGCTCAAACATAAGTAAATGATAAAAAGTAAAGCTGGAGCAGATTGACTCTAGAATGCATAATAAGAAAAAGGTGTAAATGAAATCATTGAACTTTAGGATCTGACTCGATTATACCACTGAATTAAAGAACAATACTATTATACCGTTGAACTTTAGTAAAATGTTCATTATACGACTAAACTTTAATAAAAGGTTCATTATACCACTAAACTTTAATAAAAGGTTCATGTCATACCCTCGACCCGGATGTCACAAATTAGTCCTCAAGCCAAAACCAAAACCATTTAAAATTTTCAAACTGGATTTAGCCCGACCAAGTTATTTATCAAAAATCATTTAAAGTCAATAGTTGGAAATATAATTAAATAATCGAAACAGTACAAAGAAGCTCCAAATTAATTTAAAACATTTAAACATTTTATTTGATTTATACAATTTCAAGATAAGAAATACAGACTAAACACAAGTATCGTACTCTAAAAGCCTTTACATGCTGAAATCCCAAACCGGTAGTGCTCATCGAACCCACGATCTAACGATCAACCTACGTACGGAAACAACAATTCCAAGCGCTAAGCTTACAAAGCTCAGTGGTACACATCTACTCTACTATACTTCATGCTAATCATAAACATAAGCATTCAAGCTAGTACGAACAATAAGGAGAGAAAAATCAAAACATGATCCCATCAATCAAGAAGACTTAACCACACAAGTGCCCTTACTTAGCACGTACACGTGATCCACCAAGGAGCCCTATGGTTGCTATTACAAACAAGTCACTCAACATTAATCAAGTTATATCTCGTTATATTCGTATATGCGGTTAAATTCCTAATTTTTTAGTTTTACTGTTCATTTCACCTTATTAGGGGCCCACTAGGCCTTAGCCTTCAAATTATATATCCTTTACTAGAACTAGCCTTACTACCTCGAATTTCTATCTATTATGAAGAAAACCAAGAAATTAGGTTGGTGACCAAGAAAACAAGTTAGTGACCAAGAAAATAGGTTGGTGACCAAGAAAACCAGTTTCCATCAACAACTTGCATTACGAGCTTACGAAGCTTACTCGACCCCTAAAGCTTATGAGAGTCATTAAAGTTGGTTTACTACCATATTTAATCAATTAAAATTAATTATCGACTTTATACTAATTTCTTATAATGTAACCATTATTCATCTATTATACAGTTTTCCATCAAATCACATCAATCCGTTCAAACAAGCATACTAAACGTCACATTTATCTCAATCAATCCGACAATCATTAATTAATCACACTGGCATCACAAACGACCCTACACGGTCTCTAAAGCCTCAGCAGTCCCATCATATCTATAACATCATCGTACATCGCAAAATATCGAGTCACATACAATCGGTCTCTACTCATGCTTATCTATCATCAACCTATTTTGCAACCACTAACAACCATGGAGTTCGAGGTGTACTAACCTTATGCTGATACTGCTAAAATCCACATCCAAACTTCCCGAATATTCCACTAGACCCAATACCCAAACCCAAATAATCCTCGTATACCAATGAATACGAAACTATATTAATTCATGCATCCCCTAATCAAATCACAAGGTCAAATGTATAAAAACAGCTTGCCGGGTTCGAATTTGGCAAAATAGACTGCGTCATCAGATCCTGAATGCCAAGAAACCCCCACGTAAGGTTCCATAGAAAAAGTCAACGCTCGGTCAACTCTGGTCAAAGCCCAACGATCCGGTGTGACGTAAGTGCACGAGAGCTATTGTGCACCCTAGGAACGGTATCTTGTGTGCCTAGGTGCATGGAGTCTTTGGTGCACCCTAAAGAGCTAGATCAAGTGCAAGTAGGTGCATGGAGTGTTCGGTGCACCCTAAGAAGCCATATCCAGTGCGCGCAGGTGCATCGGGTAAGGCTAATCAAGTGTGGCACGGTGCACTGCAACATAGTGCACCCGCTTGGGCTGAACCACGCCCATCCTCACTGACGATGCGTGAGGCCTTCTAATGACCGGACGATAGCGACTGACTCCAGATCGCTAATACTCTGACTGCTGAGCACGCCGATAACCTCCATTTCTAGGGTTGGCCGCCGAAAATGCTTCATCTTGTACTTGGCCAAACTTCTTTTCCCTCACCCCGGCGAACGACGGCGGAAACAGTGATTTGGCAATCACTGCTAGACTCGTATTGGCGAGAGCTTTCCAATGGTACTGGTGGTGTCGCGAACGGATGCTCGAGCGGTGGTAGATTGAGCCTCAAAGCTCTTCTCCTTCACTTTTCCATTTTCTTTCTCCATCCTCCTTTCCCTCTTCCTTTTCATTTTCTCTCTCTCCATCATAAGTCCCCTTTTACTTTTTCCACCTACCACCCACTTTATCTTCTTTCTTCCTTTATTTTTATTTTATCTTTCCAATTTCAAACCCTCCACCCCATTCTTCCTTTTTTCCACTCGGCCCGAACTCATAAATTGGGCTCCCAACATAAAGGCCTAAAATCTGGTCTGGGACACGATTTGCTAACCTGAAGTTTAGCTCGTTACAACTCTCCCCACCTTAAAACAAATTTCTTCCTCAAAATTTATACGGGTAAACCAAAGAAGATGCCAAAACTTTTATAACTTTCCAACATTCTCAAACCTATAAAGCTGTCACACGAAAATGTTATCAAGGAAACTTAACTTACATTGTAGAACCCAAAAGATTGTTGCCCAACAAAATCTTTCCACAACTCCACATGATCCAAAAGAACAGGAGGTTACACAACCATTGTAACCAAAACAAAGCGGTTCATCACGTGACGAATCTCTAAAGGAAACTCTAACTCAGAAGTCATCCTTTACCAAAATCCTTGCTTGCTGCTCGGTGCAAAACTTCTGAAAACGAACAACGCCCCAACACACCTCAAGCACTTACCTTAGAATTTGCATGATAACTCATATAGGCAACTAAAGCATCTCACATTAACTTAGTTCACACGAGGATCTTACTATTCAAACTATCACATGTCTGGAAAACACGCCATCTATACCCTCTATTAGATCTTTCATCACGTGCAATTCTACCAAGGGATAAGGTTCTAACACAATCCTCGAATCTCATACCTAAAAGGTAGCATGTACACATGTTAAGTGTTCAAAAGTTCTATGTTTGTGACCCTTTTTACTCATAAAATTGCTAGACTTAGGCTCATATTAGTTGCATAATTAGCCATTCATGCATGTTTGCATTGTTTCCTTGGTGGTCATGTTTGAATTTATGTTTTGCTTAGTTTTGGTGGAAAAGATACTGCTGGAGGCTATTTTGTGTGTGCTGGATGAATGCCCGGGAAAAGCTGGAAGTTGTCGTGGCAACCTAGGAAGGCCTTGTCGAACAAGTTGCCATGGCAACCCAGGAAGTACATGCGGAACCAGTTGCGGCGGTAACCGTCGACAAGAAAGAATAAGGTGAAGTGGTAGCCGAATTGAAGAGCAGAAAAATTTGACTTAATCGGGATAAGTGGCATGGAGAAAAAGAGTTGGAAGTCCATGAAGAGGTCAAAAAAGAGATAAATCCCAAGAAAAATGGAGAAGTTTTAGTTTGATTAAAATTAAAAGAGATTTAATATTTCTTTTATTGAATTTAAATCCAACTTAACTTCCTCCTCAAGAAAGACTTTGACCTAGTCATCTCCTATATAAAGAACCCATAGCCGCAAGCCTCCAACATGTTCGATAAAGAGAGAGATACAAAGAGGGGTTGTCGACATCTTCTTCAACCTTTTCCTTCTTGTTCGATTAGGTTTGTGTTAGGAGAACTTTATTTTGTGTTTCTTCGGAACCTAGTCATGAACTAAATCTAGTTGTCTAGGGTTATTGTGTTTTGTGGTTGTGAGAAACGATTGGATTTTGCTTAGATAAATTGAGTTTGCACTTTTTATTCAAGGTTTGCTCATTCTTGGTTTTTAACTTTAATTGCAAGTGAATTGAGCGAGGATCTCGTAATTTCAACTATTTATCTAATATCGGGAGAGTTAGATGCAAGAAACGAATGAGCATGGTTTTTGTCCAATTCGATGAATGCTATTTCGTCTAAGGAATAAGTTACGAATTTCAACGGCTAAGAGGAGCGCAAGATTGGTTGTTGTTTACCCATGATTCATGTTGGGAGGTATTATCAAGGCTTGCATAGTAACTAGAGTTTTGACTTAGAGATAAGGAGGAACCATTGAAGAACGCTTCGCCGAAACTTGAAGGTTGCCGCTTAGTTTCCCTGGCAATCACTGCCCCGTCATCATTATACTAGTTGTCCCGGCAACCGCTATACCAGTTGACTTGGATACCCGATTGACACCAATTGCCGCAACAATTGAGTTGTCGTTGCACTCATTTACCGACACAATTCATCCGACTATTACTCCTCAACTCACGATAACTCGACCTATTCTCTCTTACTTGATTACATTATTCTTTTATTTCATCGCTCTAATTTTAGTTGTTAATTAGAACTCCCACAATCACCTACTTGTGTTTATATTTTACAGTGCAAGAAGTTAAATTCCTGAAGAAACACCAATCCTTGTGGAGACGATATCTTTCTATACTATAACTTGCGACGTGTACACTTGCACCAATTACGAAGCACTTATTACGCGCAACAAGTTTTTGGCGCCGTTGTCGGGGATATGCAATAGCAACTTTGTTTTTATTTTCTTGCACGTTTATTTATTTATACTTTTTATCGTTGAGTTTCCAAAGAGTTACCAAAATTTAGCTATGCATTGGTGCATGACCAGGGTGAACCCAACAACACCATAATATCCTCTTAATCTAAAAATTGAACGTACATATCGTAGAATCAGACAAATACTGAGAGCAGCAAGGGGAGATCAAGACGGAAATAACAATGCCAATGACAATTAGATTGCCACGGCAAGAGATGGAGCGATCCTGCCAGCTCAACTTGCTGAAGCAAGGAATCGAACTGTTCGAGACTATTTAGAGTAGGATCTCATCGGCCTGGAGCCAAGAGTTGTCACACTTGAAATTGAAGCTACCCACTTCGAATTAAAGCCAATTATGTTCAATATGATCAATACAATTGGTCAATTTGGAAAGCCGACAACTGAAGATGCCAGACAACATCTCAAATATTTCTTGGAAATCTGCAATTATTCAAACTACAAGGAATCCATGAGGATATTTTGAGGCTAAAATTATCCCCCTATTCACTAAGGGATAGGGCAAAAACATGGTCTAATAGTATTCCATCCAGATCAATAGGATCTTGAACTGATTTATGTCATGATTTCCTTGCTCGATTTAATCTTACAAATATGACTAATAAGTTACGTAACAAAATGAATTCTTTTCGACAGGCAGATGATGAATCAATGTACGAGGCTTGAGAGCGGTATAAAGAACTGTTACACAAATGTCCCCTACACGGATTCCCTGTATAGACACAAGTGACAATGTTCTACAATGCAATAAACACGCCAACAAGGATGATGCTGAATGCCTCAGTAAATGGCATACGCCTAGACAAGCCACCAGAAGAAGCAACAAAAGTTTTGAACAGGTTTGCTAAAAATGATTATCAGTTCCCCACAACTAGAAAAGGAGGAGTTAGACACCATGCCACGATAAATGAGCTTGAGTCATCATATTTGATTCTTACACAATTGGCTACCTTAACCAATTTGATTGTAATGGTAACCATGATTCGTCTGAGTGTCCACAGAACCCAGGGTTCAGTTTTTATGTTGGAGACAACAATCGGAACAACAACGTGACGTCTGACACTTACAATCCGGCCTGGAAGAAGCATCCAAATTTCTCATGGAGCAACCCCAACAATTCCCTTAACCAAAACAATCAAAATTCTCCAATAGTGGGATTCCAACAGAACATGCCTCGACAATCGATGCCGCAACAACCAATGTTGCAGCAACAATCAACCCCATCTAGTTCTTTGGAAAACTCTCTTAATGCTTTCATGTTAAAAACTAAATCATATATGGCTGAGAATTGTAATTTCATGAAAGGACTGATGCTTTTACTAACAGGACTGAGATGAGATTGCAGAATTAGGAGGTAGCCTTGAAGTCACTGAAAACTCAACTTGGGCAGTTCGCCCAAAATCTAAATACAAGACCACAAAGAGGTTTACCCAATGATACTGAGGTTGCAAGGGGAATTGGCCATGAGCAGTGCAAGGCAATCACCACTCGGAGTGGCCGACAATTTAAGGAAGCTCAAACCCATTTAAGGGAGAACACTCAACCAAGGAAGCAACCATGTATTCAAAAGGATGAGTCCAACAACCAAACCCCTGGCAAAACTGGTGACCCAGAAATTGCCAAGGCAAGTCTTGATGCCTCGACAACTACAAGTATAGATGCCCTGACAACACCAATTGCTCAAGCTGCGGCAAGACCTAATGCCTCGACAATGCCATCCATCAAGTTCCAATCCAATGAAAGAATTGAGGAAATTCGACTTCCACCACCATTCCCACAGAGGTTGAAGCGACAAAAGCAAGAGTACCAATTCAAGAAGTTTCTCGACACCTTAAAGCAAGTTCACATCAACTTACCATTGGTTGAGGCAATTGAGAAAATGCCGAATTATGCAAAGTTTCTTAAAGACATGGTCTCTAAGAGGACTAGGCTAGGAGAATTCAAAACAGTTGTTGTGACGGAAGGATGCATGGCCATGCTGCATAACCGAATGCCACCTAAGTTAAAAGATCCCGACAATTTTACAATACCATGTGCAATCGAAAATCACTATGTCGGGAAGGTGTTGTGTGATCTTGGAGCAAACATAAACTTGATGCCCAAATCGGTTTTCCAGAAGCTAGGAATCGGGAAGGCGAGACCAACAATTGTGATGCTACAGCTTTCAGACATATCTTATGTGCATCTAGAGGGAAAAAATGAGGATATACTGGTATGAGTTGATAAATTCATTTTTCCCGCTGACTTTATTGTTTTGGATTGTGAAGTAGATGAGAGCGCACCCATTATCCTTGAGAGACCATTCCTAGAAACGGGAAGGACCCTGATCGATGTCGAAAGAGGAGAACTCACGATGACGGTAAATGATAAACATGTCAAACTAAATGTGTTCCAAACTCTCAAACAAGCCGACGATCTAGAGGAATGTCAAGTCGTCCAAGCCATGACTGAATTCACTTTTGACGTGGAAGAGAGTTGCCTCGGCAATTTAATTGTCGAACCAGAGGAGCATGAAGAACTTGAAGAACCGATCGACGAGGAGCAAGAAATGGCAAACTGGATAACAAGTCGACCAGGTACAGACTTCGAACCATTGGACTACTTAGGTAAAGAAGGCAAACTCGAAAAACCATCTATTGAACAACCTCCCATTCTTGAGTTGAAACAATTTCTAGGGCAATTAAAATATGCTTAATTCGGAACCGAGAAAACTTTGCACGTAATTATTTCTTTTAAGTTGCAGCCTGAACGGGAAACGATATTGATTGACATGTTGACATTGCACAAAAGGCAATAGGGTGGACAATTTCCGACTTGAAGGGATTTAGCCCGACGGTATGCATGCACAAAATCCTTTTGGATGATGACCATAAACCGTCTATTGAGGCACAAAGGAGACTTAACCCCGCTATGAACGAAGTCGTGAGAAAAGAAATCATCTAGTGGCTTGATGCCGGTATCATCTATCCTATCTCCGACAGTACATGGGTAAGACCGGTATAATGTGTATTGAAAAAAGGAGGTATAACCGTGGTAAGTAATGAAAACAATGAACTTATTCCAACCAGGACTGTGACCAGTTGGAGGGTTTGCATGGATTACCATAAGTTGAATAAAGCTACTAGGAAAGATCACTTTCCTTTACCCTTTATTGACCGAATGCTTGACCCTCTTGCAGGTAAACCCTTTTACTGTTTTCATGATGATTATTCAAGTTATAACTAGATTGCCATAGCATCAGATGATCAAGAAAAGACCACCTTAATATGCCCGTACGACACTTATGCCTTTCGAAGGATGCCGTTCGGATTATGCAATGCCCCAACAACCTTCCAAAGATGAACGATCGCAATTTTTCCAACATGGTTGAAGACTACCTTGAAATCTTCATGGACGATTTCTCGGTGTTTGGGAATGATTTCAACAATTGCCTCAGTAACATGGAAAAGGTGCTAACGAGATGTGAAATATTTGATCTAGTGCTTAATTGGGAGAAGTGCCATTTTATGGTGGACGAAGGGATTGTACTCGGCCACAAGATCTCATCCAAAGGCATCTAATTTGATAGAGCCAAGGTGGAAGTGATCGAAAAATTACCTCCACCGAATGCAGTCAAGGGAATTCGAAGTTTCCTTGGACATGTAGGTTTTTACAGAAGGTTCATACATGATTTTTTCTAAAATAACTAAACCCTTGTGTAAATTGCTAGAAAAGGATAGGGCTTTCAATTTTGATGATTTTTGAACCCAAGCATTAAAACCCTCAAGGAAAAACTTGCCCCTGCACCCATTGTGGTTCCACTCGATTGGACTTTACCTTTTGAGATCATGTGTGATGCAAATGATTTGGCAATAGGAGCGGTTCTAGGCCAACGAACAGGTAAAAATTTTCATGTGATATACTACGCTAGTAAAACTCTTAATGACGCCCAATTGACCTACACTACAACATAAAAAAAGTTACTAGCTGTAGTTTTTGCCTTTGACAAATTTCGCTCCTACTTGATCGGGACTGAGGTAATTGTTCATATTGACCGCTAGCTGTTATGCAATTTGCTACAGCAAAATCAACCATTTGTGTTTGACAAAGATTGCTATAGCGCATTTCAAGAATCGAAGAAGAAGCTTATCTCAGCACCAGTTGTCATTCCACCTGATTGGAACGAGCCATTTGAGCTGATGTGTGATGCAAGTGACTACACCGTTGGTGCATCACTTGGACAACGCTGAGGTAAACTCTTTCATGTTATTTATTCTGCTAGTCACACTTTGAATGATGCACAAATTAATTACACCACTACTGAAAAAGAATTGATTGTTGTAGTATTTGCCTTTGATAAGTTTAGGTCATACTTGATAGGCACTAAGGTCATAGTTCATACTGATCATTCAGCCATTAAGTACTTAGTGACTAAAAAGGATGCTAAACCTAGACTTATTAGGTGGATACTCTTGCTACAAGAATTTGATTTAGAAGTTAGAGATAGGAAAGGATGTGAGAACCAGGTAGCTGATCATTTATCTAGGCTAGAAAATGCTATCACACAAGGTAGAGAATCTGAAATTAAGGAGGAATTCCCTGATGAGAAACTGTTGGCTGCTACAACAATTTTGTGGTATGCTGACATTGTTAATTATCTCGTTAGTGGTATTTTACCTCTTGTTTATCTAGCCAGGGACTCAAGAAATTCAGACATGATGCAAGATTCTACTATTGGGATGAACCCTACTTGTTCAAGCAATGCCCTGATCAGATCATAAGGAGATGTGTTCCAGAGGAAGAATACCATAGCATTCTATACCATTGTCATTCATCACCGTGTGGAGGGCATTTTGGTGGAGCTAGGACTGCTGCAAAGATTCTTCAAGTAGGATTCTATTGGCCTACACTTTTCAAGGATGCACATGAGTTTTACAAGACTTGTGATAGATGCCAAAGAACGGGGAACATCTCCAGGCGGAATGAAATGCCACTACAAAATATTATGGAAGTTGAATATTTTGACGTGTGGGGAATTGACTTCATGGGTCCTTTTCCTGCATATATGGAGATCTATATATTTTGCTAGTAGTCGAGTACGTGTCAAAATGGGTGGAGGCTGTTGCCACCCCAAGGAACGACTCCAAGACGGTCATAAAGTTCCTTCACAAGAACATCTTCACGAGGTTTGGAGCACCCAGAGCCATCATCAGTGATGAAGGAACTCACTTTGACAACAAGCTTATTGGTAAAGCATTACATCGATATGGAGTCAGGCACAAGATTGCTACAGCATATCATCCGCAGACAAACAGAAAGGCTGAAGTTTCCAACCGAGAAATAAGGCAAATCTTGGAGAAGGTGGTTAATCCTAAGAGAAAAGACTGGCCCCCCAAGTTGGATGAAGCACTATGGGCATATAGAACAACCTTCAAGACGCCTTTGGGTATGTCATCCTTCAAGCTCATATTTGGCAAGGAATGCCATTTACCCGTTGAGCTTGAGCACAAGGCTTATTAGGCAATCAAGAAACTCAACATGGATGCCCAACTGGCTGGTGAAAGGAGGTTGCTAGAGCTTAATGATTTGGAAGAATTTAGAGCCCAAGCATATGAGAATGCTCGCATTTAAAAGGAGAAAACAAAGAAGTGGCATGACAAACACATTTTTCCAAAGCATTTCTCAGAAGGTCAACAAGTGCTTCTCTACAATTCCAGGCTAAAGCTTTTTCCTGGAAAACTGAAATCAAGGTGGCCAGGACAATTCATCATACACAAGGTGTACCCACATGGCGCGGTTGACATCAAGAAGTTGGACGATGGTGAAATCTTCAAAATCAATGGCCAAAGCCTGAAGGTGTATAGTGGAGCCACTATCCTCAGAGACAAGTCACACTTGGATCTTCACGATCCTTGAAAGTTTGCCTCTCTCAACTCGATCTTTTATGCTATAGCATGTTCATAAATAATGCTTTTCTTTTTAGTTTAATTTTTGTGTTATCTTTGTCTTTATTTTCATTTCTTTTCACGTGACTTTAGTGTGTCCAGAAGTTTTATATTTTATGCACATCTCTACCCTTATTATTGGTGTTCTTAAACTTAGTTAGACATAATTAGCTGCATGTCATGTATTATACCAATATTTCTTCTTTTACCATGCTTTTATTGAATATCTTTTATTTGGTAGAGAAAATGTACTGTTTTTAGTTAGTTTTCTATTTCAGGTGATGGTTGCTGATCAGAGGAAGAGAGGACAAGAAAGCAGGGAGCAAAAGGAGATGTACTGAAGCCGTTCCAGTTGCCGCCAAAGACGTCGTCGCTGCAGAATGCCGCTGCCAAGGACTCCGCCGTCGCAGAATGCCGCCTAGACGGTAATATGCCAACATAGTCAAGACAGGTCTCGTTTGATAGAGGGCATTTTTCTGAATCCATTGAGCTCAATCTTGCATTTTTCTGAGGCCTGGAGCGTGTATAGAGCTGATTGAAGATCAATAAGCAAGGTGGCTTATACTTACTTACGGAACAAGGTAAAGGGAAAAGAAGTCCATATTCTACTCCAAGAAGGATTTCTACTCCAAGAAGGACTTCTACCCCAAGAAGGACTTGGACTAGATCTTTGCCTATATAAACCTCATGTATTTAGAAAATCAAGCACAAAGATCAATTGAGAAAAAGAGAGATAGAGAGAGAGGGAGTCGGCTATGTTCTAAACTCCTTAGGGTTTAGGTTTTTGCTTGTAAAGTAGTTGTGAGAAACAATTGTATTAGGATAAGTTGTTTTGCAATAAATATTACAAGTTTACTTAATCCATTGTTCTTCATTCTTTCAATCTTTCTACACCAGTCGTTTGAGAGAATCTATTTGTGGGGCACGAAAGTGCAAGGCTCACGAAAGGGTTAAGTACGGTCACAACGGGAGGCGTGACTAACTTGGTTCCACACTAGTCCACAAGTTTCAATGGCTAAAAGGGATCACTAACCGAGTTGACTGACTTGATTCCACACTAGTCCTCAAGTTAGCAATCTCGAGCGTCCTAAACTAGAAATAGGAGGGATCACTGTCGACTATCCTTCCAAACATGGAGTATCTCTTAGACTTGCTGCCAGGATGAATTTCCATTCCACCTGTCGAGACAGTACACACCCCTGCAGTGGTAGTGACCTGTTGCGGCCGCGTGACAGGGTCATAGTTGTCCGCTCGCCATACCCGCCAAGGCAGCAATTCATGGAAACTCAATACAACCTTAACCTATGCAATGCAGTCTACACATTACTGAGCAACAATTACCTGGCCCATTCTATCACTATGATCTCCCCTACTTTAATTAATTGTGTTTTTTGTTTTATTTCTTTATCCAAATAAGAAATTAATTGTGCATTTAAATTTCTTGTGCATATACACACTCGAAGAAACTATTCCAATCCTCGTGGGATTCGACATCTTTTATACTATAACTTGGCAGGAGTGTGCACTTGCGCTCTTACAAAAAGGGAACACCTACACGCCCTACAAATTTTTGGCACCGTTGTCGGGGATTGGCAATAGCGACTTCATTTTGTTTTGTGCACTCTTTATTTAATTGCATTTAAATTTCAGGTTTTTTAACTTTTTTTCCTTTTGTATATATAAAAAACAAAAAACTCAGATACGCTATAAGTCCAAGGGCATCACAATGTCGAGGAAAACTATACAGGAGTTTATGTTTGAACATGAACAGTAGATGCTGCAGTAGCAATTGCCGCCGTGGCAGTAGACAAGACATCAAACGCCGCTTCCGCAATAGCAAATTTTTTCATGGTATGATCAAAATTGTCAAAAAAAAAATTACCATAACAATTTTGCTGCAGAAACAAACATGCTAGGCCAAGATGGTTAGCTTCAAGAGCAATCCAGAGAAACCACTCGAGAGATGATGTTTGACAATTCTTGCAATCTATGTGAGGGAAATCATGTGTTCGAAAATTGCCCTTTATTTATCGAAGAAGACATATGGGACCGACAACAGGAGAAGCCACAACAGCAACTGGGACAACAGAATTTTTCATGGTATGATCAACAACCTCAATTTTTTTACCATGGCAATTGTGTTGCCGCAGCGGCAGATATACCCTGGCAATGTAGTACTCCGAAAGAACAGTCACCATCCTTGGAGGACGCACTCCAAGCTTTCATTGCTCTCACAAATGAAGCATCAGCTGCTATAAACGCCACAATCGCTAAGATGAATGCACGTTTGAGCAACTCTGCCCCGATAGATGCCGTGAATGAACACACAACCCCTGCCGCGGAAACCATTGATCACCGGCAATTAAGACCAAGGAACATTGAAGTCCCAAGGAAAAAAATGCAGAGGATTACCCCCCAGATGATGACTCTATGCAAGAAGTTGCCCAAGCAGGAGTGGAGGAAACTGAATAGAGCAGTGCCGCGAAAACAACTAGTGAGGCTGACATAGAAATAGATGATATCACGACCATATCAAAAGCCTCAGAAATTGCGTCCACCTCGACAACAATCTCAACAATTATGCCCACTACGACTGCAGCCTTTGCAGCAATGCCCGCCTTGGCAGAAACCTCGACAACCTTGGATTACATATATCTAGAGGAACCTATGCTGTCAGATTTAAGGCCATCAAAATCTCTACTGACGGAGATTTTCGAGGGGACAAAAGAAAACGGTGTGGGGAGTCAAGAATCTTTTCAGGATTTTGAGTTTTTCCTTGACCTTCACTAGAGTATGACAGAGTACTGCCACTACAATTGGTTACCGCCCAAGCAGCCGCCACAACAACAAAGGCTACACTCAACCACTACGAATTCTAATGGAAATAAGGTAAGTATGTGGTTGAATATTGAAATTTTATTTACTAATCACATTTTCATGCCTCCAAGAAGAGAAACAAGGTGGAAAGTTCGCATGGACTACAAGGGAACGAGGAAGAAGAACTCCCCCATGTGAATAGTCACTCGATGGAGGGTGCGGGTGGACTATAAGAAGTATTGGAAACGAACCCGCTGTAACATAATTTTAGTTTTTCCACATCTCTATCGTTTTCTTTAGGAATAGATCTTAATAAGCTTAGGACTAGATTTTATTTTCAGTTATATTATTTTTATTTAGTCCATCTCACAACTATTATCTAGATTCAGACCCTACTATAAAAGGCAAGCCGCCAAGAAAGATGAGGGGCAGACAAAGTACAGCCGCCCAAGCGGCAGAGACAACAACAAAAGAGACATCCCAGGCCACTGATTCCCTTGACGAGGAGGTGTCTGATTACTCTGGTAATGCAGAGCCGATCGAGGCAACAAGAAAAAAGGCACGTGATAACGGCCAAACCAGAGGATGGAAGGCCAGAGACCGAGCTGGAGCAGCAACCAAAGAGACCCACTCCCATGAGAGTCCAGCCAGCTCGCAGCCAGAAGCAAAGCCTCGCCGCCAAATCACTCGCCACCAAACGCTAGTCCTCTCATCTTCCTCCAAGTCCACCGAGTTAAAAGACAACTCGGGCAGCTTCTAGCACCATTTTTTTTTCTTTATTTTTTTTCTTTTCTGCTTTATTTTTTTGTTTTTTTGTTTATATTTTTTTGTCAAAGGCATTGAGGGAAATGCCTGCCTTGAGTTTAGGGGGGGTTACTCCTCATGTTATTTTTTAAGCATGTAGTTGCATATAGTTGCATTGTAAATCCTGCCTAGTACTTAATGAAAATTGGAAATCTAGGTTAAATAACTTGTGCCTATGATAGTTAACCGATTCTATTTTCGCACCACACTTAAAATTGAACTTAATCTTGGGAAGATGCATGAAAAACACCTTAGAATTTTATTTTTTTAGTTGCCAAACTCTTATTACACTTCTGTTAAGTGCTGAGTATTGTTTGAGTTCTAAGTGTACATTGCCTGCTTAAACTTATTAAAAATTCTTATATTGGATGCAGGTATGCCGCCGCGGCAGCAAAGTAAAATAAAAAGCAATGCCGCCACGGCCGTAAAACAAAGAAAAGGTCGAATGCTCTAGAGGTGCCAGAAACAGGCTCTAGGAAGGATTATGAGCAAGGACACTCCGCTTCTATCAAAGTCCATGTATCTAAAATTCTTTGACGTGACGGACAAATTAGTATGAGTGAATGAAAAGCCTTCACGGGATGACTCTACTAAAAGGGTTCGAAGTTTCGTAGTATGCTCTTATCTTAGCTTCAGACCTAGAGAGTAGTTGTGATGAGTGGAAGCCCTTAAAACCCATGATCAGAAAAAGGAAGAAAAGAAGTGCTTAACTGTGCTGCCAAAGAAGCAACCCTATATCCTTTTTCTTTAACTTTTACATCATTCTTTGTTTACTTAGTATACTTAGCATATTCAGCATGTACACAGACATGCACACACTGCACTGGAACTAGAATTAAAATTCTAAGTTATTTCATGTTATTCCTTCTCACTAAACTAATATATGTGCCACGGCCTTAAGGTATGAAACCAAGTTAAAAACTAGGTTTTTTTATTTATGTACAAGGGCATGTTTACTAGTTAGGTTGCATTGCTTGAGGACAAGCAATAGTTCGAGTTTGGGGGTGTGTAGAGTGTCCAGAAGTTCTACATTTTATGCACATTCGTACCCTTATTATTGTTGTTCTTAAGCTTAGTTAGGCATAATTAGCTGTATGTCATGCATTATAAAATTATTTCTTCTTTTACCATGCTTTTATTGAATATCTTATATTTGGTTGAGAAAAGGCACTATTTTAGTTAGTTTTCTATTTCAGGTGTTGGTTGCTGATCAGAGGAAGAGAGGACAGGAAAGCAGGGAACAGAAGGAGTTGTACTGAAGCAGTTCCAGTTGCCGCTGCAGGATGCCACCGCCGCAGAATGCCGCCTAGACGGTAATACGCCGACATAGTCAAGATGGGTCTCGTTTGATAGAGGAAATTTTTTTTGAATCCATTGAGCCCAATCTTGCATTTTTCTGAGGCTTGGAGCGGTATATAGAGCTGATTGAAGATCGATAAGCATGGTGGCTTATACTTACTTGTGGAACAAGGCAAAGGGAAAAGAAATCCATATTCTACTCCAAGAAGGACTTCTACCCTAAAAAGGACTTGGACTAGATCTTTGCCTATATAAACCTCGTGTATTTAGCAAATCAAACATAGAGATCAATTGAGAAAAAGAGAGATAGAGAGAGGGAGTCAGCTATGTTCTAAACTCCATAGGGTTTAGGTTTTTACTTGTAAAGTAGTTGTGAGAAACGATTGTATTAGGATAAGTTTGAGAGAATCTATTTGTCAGGCATGAAAGTGCAAGGCTCACGAAAGGGTTAAGTACGGTCACAACGGGAGGCGTGACTAACTTGGTTCCACACTAGTCCTCAAGTTAGCAATCTCGAGCATCCTAACCTAGTAATATGAGGGATCACTGTCGACTATCTTGCGGAACTTGGAGTATCTGTCAGACTTACTGCCAGGGCGACTTTCAATTCCACCTGCCGTGACAGTACACACCCATGCAGTGGTAGTGACTTGCTGCAACTGCGTGACAGGGTCGTAGTTTGCCACCCACGATATTCGCCGAGGCAACAATTCATGGCAGTGTAATGCAACCTTAACCTATGCAATGCTGTCTACACACTACTGAGCAGCAATTACCTGGCCCATTCTATCACTTTGATCTCCCCTACTTTAATTAATTGTGTTTTTAGTTTTATTCCTTTAACCAAACTAGAAATTAATTGTGCATTTCAATTTCTTGTGCAGATACACACTCGAAGAAACTATTCCAATCCTCATGGGATTTAACATCTTTTATACTATAACTTGGCAGGAGTGTGCACTTGCGCTCTTACAAAAAAGGAACACCTACACGCCCTATAGATACCCTCGTACAAGCTTTCTCTTTCTTAGTACGATGTCAGGTACAAAGGCAGGAGAGCATGCTGTCCACAGGGGTTGGTAGCAAAAGGGAGAAGGACATGGAGTTTGTTTTTATCTACTTTTGGAAGTACAAAAAAGGGGGAAAAGAAAAGGATAAGGAGAGGTTTTATCCGAAAAAGTGGGGGAGGATAAATTAAAAAAGAAAGAAAAACAAAAAGAAAGAGAGAGAATATTCACCAAATTAATGAGGTGAAACCCTAGCCACAAAAACCTACATATTCTCTCTCTAGCCGTCAACCATCACATTAACTCCCACCTTTTCTCTCTCCCTTAAAGCTGACACACGTACCCATCACTCCCCTCTTCCATTAATTCATTTGTTTTCCCTCACCTTTTTCAACTTCCCATATTTTCTTCATCATTATCACCTGTCCCCTCAACTTCTTCATCTTCTTCAAAACTCAAAATTTTTTCTTTTTCCCTTCATCTCTTCGATTTTCTCCCAAAAACACAAGACAGCCTTCACCACTTTCCCCTCATATATTCATTCCTCCCCTATTTTTCAACAAAACCCTCTATGGCTCATTGCAAGAACGCCCCTGAAACATCCGATCGCCCTAAAAAACCACCAGTCCTGGAAATATCTAAGTTTTTCGATGAGGCAGCAAAAGAGCGATGGACGAAACTTAAAGATAGAAACGTTCTTCCGGAGCTAGGGTTTAAATACCCTAAAGAGGAGGAAGATCAGTTCAATCAAGCAGTCATAGACGTCATTGGCAAGTATGAATGGAAAACATTCACTGCTCACCCTTAGGAGATCTGTACCTCACTAGTAAAGGAGTTCTACGCACACCTCACAAGTCCCACACAGTCTACTGTCCATGTGCGAGGCGAGCAGATAAAGTTTACTGATGCAGCAATTAACAAGTTCTATTGGCTAAAGCACCCTGTAGACCATTACACCACCTTTGGGACAACCTTGGACGCACATACACATCGTGAGGTGCTAGAGGATATTTGTTTTGAGGGAACGATGTTGGACAAAAACAGGTCAATCGAGAGAGGACGCCTCAAACCCGATGCCAAGGTATGGAACCATTTTGTGCGACATAAGCTTATGCCCACACTACACACTGCCACACTCCACATCTCTAGACTTTTTCTTCTCCACTCAATATTACATGGTAGACGCATTGACATAGGAAAGATTATAGTGGATGAAGTGTATGCTTCTCTGAAAAGGCCTCGTAGTCTCCTTGTTTTCCCTAACCTGATAACTGCTTTTGTGCAAAAGAAAAAAACTTCTTTATAGACGATCTAGTGGATGCAAATATTTCAGGAAAGACGTGTCTAACTCCATCCCTCGTTACGAAACTCTAGGGATTCAATGAATATGTGCCTCAGCAAACAGTGGAGGGAGGAGCTAAAAGTTTTGCTGCAGCACAGGTAGCAGCATTGGTGGCAACAACGAAAGAACTGAGCCCTGAGCTCAACCTGATGAAGGCACACCAGCAGACATACTTCAAGTATGCTCATCATCGCGATGGTGCCATAGCATCATGCTTCAATAAACTCCTACCGGACCAGAACGTGTCATTTCTACTATTTCCCATGGAGTTATTGACAGCCCCCACCACTACTACAGCAAGCACATTGTCTCCCAGTGAACCTAGCTCTGTCCAACCCGCTGCCAAGAAAAGACTCCGAGAAAGAAGATGCCTACGACTCCTATTGCCCGACCAAAAAAGAAACTCATTTGGTTCCACCTACCGTAGAAGAGACCGACCCAGTGACTACCCCGACCAAGAAAAGGAAACGTACCTGTAATCACTAATTTTGTCCGGGCTGATTAGCCCTTAAATATGCTTAAATAAGAGTGGGCTTTGTTTATTCACATTGTTCTTTGTTTAATTAATTGTAACCCCCTAAACCCGGCCTAGAAGAAAAGACCGAATTTAGAAAGTTACGTTTGAAAACTTTTCCCTCAAGAAATCTAATTTTAGAAATTATACTTCTAAATTAAAATAAAATAACATTAATTTAATAATAAATAAAAATATAAATATTATAATAAATATTCGAATGTTTATATAAAATCCCTGAATAAAATAACAGTGAATGAATGTAAAAAAAATAATCCCAAAACATAAATATTCTAAAATTTCATCCATGTCGCAAAATAATAAATAGAAATCTGATTAAACAAAAATAATTTCGTACTGAATAATAAAATAACCAAATAAAATCTGAAATCCTCCAAGTACCACGTCGCCTAAAGCCCACAAATATCTGTAAGAGAAAACTATGGGGGAGTAAGCTAAAGAGCTTAGTGTGTCTCTAAAGTGCAAGGAAATCATAGTCGTAAAAACATAGTAATATTTTCTTAAAATTCTTCCAAAACATGATACAATATCACAAGCGTAATGCAATACACCCAACTACGTCCGCCATAAATGAGGAAGGTTCCTATAACCTCCTCCCTACGTCCGCCAATCCGAAGTAAAATTCAGCCCGAAGGGTGAAACCACTGATCCGAAGTGGAATTCAGCCTGAAGGATGAAACCACTGAACTTCCTCCATACAAATCCCAACCTATGCTCATACATACATGATGATTAAAAATCAAGTTTCATAAACAAAGTTCCATAAATCCGATTATCCGTAAACATACTTCATAAACCATAGTCCATAAATTTATAAATCATAGTTCCGAAAATCTGATGTTTCATAAATCAAATATTCCATAAATCATAATTAAAACACATTCTGAAATCGTATGCATATGATGTCAACCATACAAACCATAATACATATAAATAATCACAAAGAGATAAAACACCAACACATAGAAAAATAGTATATAATTTAATTATAGCACCGGAAGAAAACACACCTTAAACAGACAATAGCTCAAACATCGAAGATGGAACACTGATTGGAACGAAACCCACAAATCATTGATGTAAAGGGAAAAGACGGGTAAAGGTCATTGAAACATTCGATTAAATGCGAACCAACAAAATCAAAACGTTTTGGAGACAAATAGGTTGCGGCTGGATTTTTTTTAAGATAATAGGGTTATATAAACATATTGCATAACTATATATATTTATAGTCGGTTGAAAGATATAAACTATATGGTTTTCGGTAATAAACACATGGGAAAGGGGATTTTAGGATAAAATAATAATATAAAGGACTTTTAATTATAATAGAAAGAAAGTAGTCGAAGTTGATATGGATTTAAAAACAAAATGGGTTAATCACAAGGAAGCCATTGAATTGAATGTGGTTTGCAAAAAAGCATTTAAACTTTTCATGTTTTACAAATTGACCTCAAATTTCTATATTAAGCCTCATAAATCTGAATTTTCTCAAATTAACCCTCAAACTCAATTAGGGTTTTTTTTTAAATTAAATTCCCAAATCATTAAGGTTTTAAGAATTAAGGATTTCAAAATTAGGTCTTAATTTAGGGATTTTACGAATCTAGAATTTACGATTTGGGCATAATTTTTGGGGGTGTTACAACTCTCCCACCCTTAAAAGAAATTTTGTCCTCAAAATTTTCAGACTAACGACATACTTCAAAAAAAAGTTTTGATAACAATTAAAAAAAAAAATTTTAGATCAGGGCACAAATGGCAACACAGGACTTTCAGATAGACTTTGATCTCAATTTCATAAGAACGAGTAATCACGATCAATCGCTAATCTAGAGATCCTACGAGATGACATAGTAATCTATCTACAAAAGGGACAATCCTAGAATTAGAGTTGGTACTTGGAGTTTCTATTCAAATCATATCTTTAATTCTTTAAAATAATAAATTTATCAAAAATTCTCATTTTGCCCCAAAACATTTAATATGCATGCAAAAATCATTTTCGACTCAAAATTTTAAGTGAGCCTCACAGACCGAGGGTTGAACTTAGCTCTGATACCACTAAATGTAACCCCCTAAACCCGACCTAGAAGAAAAGACCGAATTTAGAAAGTTACGTTTGAAAACTTTTCCCTCAAGAAATCTAATTTTAGAAATTATACTTCTAAATTAAAATAAAATAACATGAATTTAATAATAAATAAAAATATAAATATTATAATAAATATTCGAATGTTTATATAAAATCCCTGAATTAAAATAACAGTGAATGAATGTAAAAAAAATAATCCCAAAACATAAATATTCTAAAATTTCATCCATGTCCCAAAATAATAAATAGAAATCTGATTAAACTAAAATAATTTCGTACTGAATAATAAAATAACCAAATAAAATCTGAAATCCTCCAAGTACCACGTCGCCTAAAGCCCACAAATATCTGTAAGAGAAAACTATGGGGGAGTAAGCTAAAGAGCTTAGTGTGTCTCTAAAGTGCAAGGAAATCATAGTCGTAAAAACATAATAATATTTTCTTAAAATTCTTCCAAAACATGATACAATATCACAAGCGTAATGCAATGCACCCAACTACGTCCGTCATAAATGAGGAAGGTTCCCATAACATCCTCCCTACGTCCGCCAATCCGAAGTGGAATTCAGCCCGAAGGGTGAAACCACTGATTCGAAGTGGAATTCAGCCCGAAGGATGAAACCATTGAACTTCCTCCATACAAATCCCAACCTATGCTCATACATACATGATGATTAAAAATCAAGTTTCATAAACAAAGTTCCATAAATCCGATTTTCCGTAAATATACTTCATAAACCATAGTCCATAAATTTATAAATCATAGTTCCGAAAATCTGATGTTTCATAAATCAAATATTCCATAAATCATAATTAAAACACATTCTGAAATCGTATGCATATGATGTCAACCATACAAACCATAATACATATAAATAATCACAAAGAGATAAAACACCAACACATAGAAAAATAGTATATAATTTAATTATAGCACCGGAAGAAAACACACCTTAAACAGACAATAGCTCAAACATCGAAGATGGAACACTGATTGGAACGAAACCCACAAATCATTGATGTAAAGGGAAAAGACGGATAAAGGGCATTGAAACATTCGATTAAATGCGAACCAACAAAATCAAAACGTTTTGGAGACAAATAGGTTGCGGCTGGATTTCGGTAATAAACACATGGGAAAAGGGATTTTAGGATAAAATAATAATATAAAGGAGTTTTAATTATAATAGAAAGAAAGTAGTCGAAGTTGATATGGATTTAAAAACAAAATGGGTTAATCACAAGGAATCCATTGAATTGAATGTGGTTTGCAAACAAGCATTTAAACTTTTCATGTTTTACAAATTGACCTAAAATTTTTATATTAAGCCTCATAAATCTGAATTTTCTCAAATTAACCCTCAAACTCAATTAGGTTTTTTTTTTAAATTAAATTCCCAAATCATTAAGGTTATAAGAATTAAGGATTTCAAAATTAGGTCTTAATTTAGGGATTTTACGAATCTAGGATTTACGATTTGGGCATAATTTTTGGGGTGTTACATTAATACATAAATATACGTATTATTTATTAGAATTTTGGGTTCTATTATTAATCTTCTACTAATTACTACCTACTATCACTATTTATTATTATCTGCCATGTATTAGATATCATATTATTAGTGTTATTATTCTTTACTATTATCATTATTACTTCTATTATTATTAGTGTTATTTGTACACTATATATTATTGTTATTAGATTATATTTATTATTACCACCGTATTATATTATTATTATCCTCATCTTTACCATATCATATTTATCATCATCATTTTTGTTGTTATCATCATCATTATTATTATTATTATTATTATTATTATTATTATTATTATTATTATTATTATTATTATTATTATTATTATTATTATTATTTTCATTATTAACATTACTATGAAATAAATCTCAAACCCAAAAGAAATAACTTAAAAGCCCAATTTAAATAAACAAAGTCAGTCAAAAAAATATTATACACGGCCCAATTCGGGCCCAACTTAAATAAAGGGTAACCCTAATCTGCCATCTATGTTTGTGCAGCCGCCGAAAGATCTGGCGCGAGATCAACGGCCCAGATGAGAACACGGGAGAAACCCTAGGAGGCCATCACTTCGTTCGGCGCCGCATAGATCGTGGCCATTGGATCAAATGAGCATCAGACGGCCCATATCACTCCATGTGTAGAAACCCTAAAGTCTCCAGATCAACCTCACGACCGTTCAGATTCACTCGACGGCTCGGATTCATCCATGACGCTAATTCACCGTCCAATCTTTTCCCCGTCTCAGCAGCCACGTCGTCCCCAGTCGTACGAACCATGCATAGAAAGGACGAGGGTCAGATAAATGAAAAAACCAAAAAGAAAAGAAAACAAAAGGCAAAAACGGAAATGGTAGAGGAATGACAGAGCAGAGCCGTACATGAATCTGACCAAAATAGATACGAACCAATGGGTATTTTCCATTGCATTAACCAAATGTAAAAAAGCATCAAAATTCCGGCTATAAAGCCAGATGCAATATCACTGTAAAAGGGATTCATGACCTCCCTCAAAAACACGGAAAGCAATACCACACCAGAGATTTTCAGGTATATATCGTTTATTATCATTACATGTAAAGAAACAAATCGAAAGCATTAAAGGAAGTTTTTTTACCTTTTCTGTTTCTCCTCTCTACGAACCAGTGCCTTCTTCCTCTCGACGATAATCTCGTCCGTTCTTCGGCTTCGAAAGGTGAGTCGAAGGAGGGGCTTAAAACCCTTTTCTTCTTTTTCTAAATCGTTTTTCAAAAGAATGTGTTTAGGGGCTTTTAGGGTTTCGTGTTTAAGAGAGCATAAGGGAAGGGTGTTTTGGTTTCGGGGAGTGTAGTGTAGTGTTGCGTTTTTTGGTGGTCTTTTGGGGTCTGGTTCACTAGATCGAGTCTGTTTAGGGCTCGCCAGACGGTGATTAGCACCGGCCGGCGTTCGAGGTCGAGAGAGAAAGGGGGTTTCGTAGTGACCAAAACACCAAAAGACCTAGGTCCCTCTATTTGCGTTATGTTTTTGGTCTATTGGCGTCTTTAGTCTCTCTATTTCAAGTAAATAACCCAAATTTAACCTCCGTGTCAAGTAAATAACGTCTTAAGGGCTTCCGCGTGGGTAAATAGCATCCTAGGTCCCTGAGGTTCTGGGTCGGTTCGTATTTCATTCGAGAATACTTTATTAAAATCACTTTAGTTTTTTTAAATAATTTTTATCGACCTAAGGCAACAAGTTATTTGGTACCGATTTCCGGGCGTGATGGGGGTGCTAATCCTTCCCCACACGTAACCAACTCCCGGACCCGTTTTAAATTGAATCTCTGGTTTTGTGGTGTCCGACCTACCTTAGTGGCCGGTGGCGACTCCAAATTTTCACTATTTTCCAAACCCCGATTCCCCTATTTTTTTAAAATAAAATCCCTTTTCAAGAAGGAAGAGATAGTGATAAGGCCTCACTTTAGCGGTTTTCTCAAAAAACCTTATCACAGTTTGGCGACTCCGCTGGGGACAAATTTTTGTTTTTACAAAACAAAAAAGAGAGTTAAGCCAATAAAACACTTGTTGTCTTTAATCGATAGAAACTATTTAAAATCTAAAGTGAATTTAATAAGTTTATTCTACCTTGAAAATATGATTTAAATTAAACGGGCATTGAAGATTTGTGTCATTTCGAATTAATTTTCCATTTAATTATTAAGGAAATCACCGACATGTGTTGCACCATGTTCATTAAGTTCTACACCGAGCTACCCTTTTCTAATGAAAGTGAAACGCCCATACCCACGTGAGCATCCCTCCATGGGTCGTTAATTCACTTTCGGAATCCACGCCTTTTGACACGTGAGCAGCCCTCCACGTCATTAGGTCGTGCTTTGCCTCGAGCCGAAACAGTTCGCAAGCCTGTAGTGGGCCAGAATTGGGGTTCTTATTGCCTTAGTTGATGGTAAGATAGGTTTGGGTACCCTTTATTAGAACCGAGCTCATGTGTGAGAATATAAGGAGCCTACCTCGTTAGAGTCATGCGGATAACCCTAGAATTTAAAGTGTCTAGGCTTTTGTTTGCTATCTATTTTATTCTATGCTTCTTTGTCATTAATGCTTGATTTTCTTTACTTTCCTAATAATTTATGTTTATCATGTGACTAACACATTTGTTTTTCTTCCCCCCTTTTTTTCTCTTAGTTTGCATATCATCATGTTTTAAAGAGCACATTGGTTTGGGGATAGTCTAAATTGAAGGCGAGAGTTATGGGGGAAATTGTAAGGAGCATGTATGAGAAGAATTCGGAAGTTCAAGTTTGGTCAGAAGGAGAGCAACAACATGAGGGCGACAGTATTACCATCGGGTTCAGGTCAGAGATGGCGAACCAAACTTTCATGAACACAGAAATCAACGACGTGTCCGAATTGAAGCGAGTATGGAACAGTTGGGATTCTGAAGCCAAGACTGCTTTCAGAAATGAGTTTGGGGACATAGCATATCTATTATACGTCCCAGTTGATCAGGCATTGCTTCAAGCCTTGGTTGGATTATGGAACCCCGCATGCAATTGTTTCACGATCGGAAATCTAGACTTAACACCAACCGTTGAGGAGTACCAAGACCTTATCAATTGCAAGAGGGTAAAGGATGGTCGAGTTTATTCGAAGAATAGCAAGTAAAAATCATTCCGAGCAAAGCTTGGGAAGCTTTCCGGTACTTTGGCATCATGGGTAGACCAACAGGTTGGGACGTGGAACAACAAGGAATACCTAAAGGTTGAATGAATCTTGGCCTTAACATCAGTACTCCCGGCCGGAACGGTTCCGCGGAACTTATTCGCATTGGTATTTTATGGGTTGGTCATCTTTCCTAAAGCCTCATGCTTCATACATCCGGCGGTGTTAGATTTGTTCGACAAGTTGGCCGAGGGAGGTAATCCAGCTCCAGTCATTCTGTCAGAAACTTTCCAGTCTTTGAGATTCTGTAGGAAGCACGGGGTGGTCGCTTTTTGGGATGTCCTCAACTCCTAACGGTATGGTTCTACAGTCACTTTTGGACAAATGCCAGTTTCTCAAGACCGGTCTACGATAGTAAGTTTTCAGCATTAGAAGAGTTTTTGAAGAAAGAGAATTGGCCTACCAAGCGGACAGCGAAAGTTTGGTTCGATATGCTTCAGAATTTGAACGACGATGATGTGGTTTGGAGAGCCCCGTGGTTGTCATCCAAAAGCATTCGATATAGATGCAGAATGTACTCGTGGGTGCCTTTGTTAGGATTGTGGGGACACACGGCCTACGCACCACTGATGGTCCTAAGACAGTATGGGTCAAAGCAATTTGTGCCAGCCACTGATGGTTTGAATGACTTCTACGTGGACTATCAGAAAGAAAAAGGCTATAAGGGAAAGGTGTATGCCGCGTCTTCAACATGGAATAATGCAAGACGAGTAAGGATCCTGAGTGCCCCTTATATTGCCACTCCGGATTACGAAGTATGGAGGTTTAACCGCGTCGATGATAATGTTCCTTAGTTGAACCCAAATAAGAGGAGTGTCATGAGGGAAAGGTTAGCGTCACTTCCCACTGAAGCGGATTTGACGAGGGAACAACTAGAGGAGGAGCGGAAGAAGTATGCGCAGCTTGAAGAAAGGGCAAGTAGAGAGAGGTTTGATTTTGAACTTGAGAGAGTGCGCTATGAAGGGGGCATTAAGGCATTACAAAAGAAGAATGATGAATTACAGCTCGAGCTAGGAATGGAGAAGGAGGAGATACAAAAGTTACAAAGGATGAGTAAGGGTAAGAGAGCTAGTGAAGGAGGAGAGAGTCAGGGGGCTGAACTCCGACTCAAGGAAGAAAGAGCAAGGGTAAAAAATTACAAGAGAGGGTACCATGAGTTTAAGGACCGGGTGCTCGCCTTAACCCAGGAAATGAAAGGTCTTCGCACCGAATATTCCACACAGCTTGAAAGAGAGATGAATGAGAATGGAACTTTGAAGGATAAGGTGAAGAATCTGGAAAGGTCCCTCTTCAGACACAAGGGATCTACTAGCAAACTCAAAGCAAGTGAGTTGAAAAATCAAGACTTGAGGGATCACATCGACGAGCTAGAGACTAAGGTGCAAGAGCTAAAGGATCGCATTGAGAGCATGAGAGGGGCAATCCAAGTGCGCCCTGTACCTACTCTGGAGCAGTTACACTTTGCCGCCTATACTATTTGGAGGCAAGAACATGAATTGGCTCGTTGGGATGCTCGTGTGCGCTACATCACCAGGAAGGTGTAGTTTTTAGCCGAAGATGTTGCCGAGCTTCATGACAAAGTGGACGACTCAAACAAGGCTGGGGAGACGGTCGTGTGGATTCTCAGGGAGATTGTGGATTTGGGTGCCAAGCTAGATCAATTCGTGGAGAAGAAGGATTAGAAGAAAGAAGGAGAAACATTAGGATGACTAGGCTTTTAGTAGTTGTAGGACTTTTGATGTAATCAACTTTCCAGAAAATTGTAATCAAACAATATTTCACTTAATATAAGCTGTTTGAGGAGGATATTTGCCAAACATACATACATACATACATACATACATACATACATACATACATACATACATACATACATACATACATACATACATACATACATACATACATACATACATACATACATACATACATACATACATACATACATACATACATACATACATACATACATACATACATACATACATACATACATACATACATACATACATACATACATACATACATACATACATACATACATACATACATACATACATACATACATACATACATACATACATACATACATACATACATACATACATACATACATACATACATACATACATACATACATACATACATACATACATACATACATACATACATACATACATACATACATACATACATACATACATACATACATACATACATACATACATACATACATACATACATACATACATACATACATACATACATACATACATACATACATACATACATACATACATACATACATACATACATACATACATACATACATACATACATACATACATACATACATACATACATACATACATACATACATACATACATACATACATACATACATACATACATACATACATACATACATACATACATACATACATACATACATACATACATACATACATACATACATACATACATACATACATACATACATACATACATACATACATACATACATACATACATACATACATACATACATACATACATACATACATACATACATACATACATACATACATACATACAAAAGGTGGATAAGGCAAAGTCGCAGGCATCAGCAAAATCTACGAACGTCAGTCGCTGTCCTGATCATGATACAAAAGGGTCGGGTCTGCTTACGGGTTCAAAAGAATTTCCAAAGGAGCCCACAAAAGCGATTGACCCCGATAAAATTGAAGAAAGTGAGCCTTATCTAAGGAAAGGGGAAAAAGTAAAGCTAAAGAGCACGTTGTAGGAGAGGTTGACAAGAAGACGAAGGCGTGTTTCCCGATAACCAATTCAAAGTTGTTACCTCTGCTGATTCAAAACAAGCTCCTGAGGCCACCACCCCCGAAGCGGTACGCCTATTTTAATACCAACGTGTTTGGTGCTCAGGTTCCGTGTGAATATCATTCCGGGGATTTTAGCCACATAACGGAAGAGTGCGCATTTCTAAAGCGTAGGATCTATGATCTTGTTGAGA
The DNA here is from genome assembly GCA_958450335.1 of Hibiscus tridactylites. Lineage (NCBI taxonomy): Eukaryota > Viridiplantae > Streptophyta > Magnoliopsida > Malvales > Malvaceae > Hibiscus > Hibiscus tridactylites. The sequence continues at coordinate 52,191,261 of OY288273.1, read as the reverse complement.
ATAGAGTGCTCTCCTTCGAGAACGGAAAGCCTAAGTTTAAGTAGGAAGGTCGAGTGTGAAAAGTCGGGTTCGATGTCGTGGTGAAGGGAACTTCTGTTGCATCCTACCTTTTGTTGTCATATATTTTCCTCTTTAATGTGCATGTTTAACTTTGTATTGTGGGCCTATGATAGCTAGCATCTCTTGTAAGGGCTTTTGTTATGTCCGTTTATTTTATTTTATTTTCAATAAAGGAGACTTTTGTAAGCATTTTATATTCCTTAATTTCTTTTAGACATTTCATTTATTCTTTATGGTTACAACCTTATTGTTTTTCTATTAAGAACATACGTACATATATAGTTTTTACAAAAATGACCTTAATACTTTGAAAAGGAAAAACTGAATGTTGTGGGAATGAAACGAATGGAAGCACCATCTGTTCTACTCAGGCCAGGAGAGGGGTGACAACGAGTGTTTAGGAATAATGGGCCACTCCCATTGAGTGAATTTTCCTCTCGGGCATTGTTGTCTAAGGTTCTTGAATGAAGGATAACCCTAAAACTTCTACCACATGAAGACCAATTTTGATATCCGTGTATGGGAGGACATTTGACATTCCTTCAATTCCATTCACATAGAAAGAAAAAAAAAACCATTGGTGTCCCCGTTTGTGCCTTTTAAACTTTTTTTCTTTTGATTGACCCCAAATCAAGGATCACCCCTACACCGGGGGTAAATAAGATATAAGTCTATGGACAAATAAATGACATTGGATTCTAATTATGCTATGAGGATGATGTCTTCTGAACTAAGGGGGATTAAAAGAGAACATATTCATTGGATACACTTTCAGTTTGAGCAGCAAAAACATCAAAAGGAAACAGCGAAAGAAAATTTGTTGCTCAAAGAGCTACCCAAATCAGGTCAAAAGTTACCGACATAAAAGTTGAAGAAATCAAAAGCAAAAACACTAAAGTGAAAAGTGCAATTTTGAAAAGAGAAAGAAGCAGATTAAAAAAAGGGACTAGAGGATTCCCTATCCAAATGAATCTCTTCTTAGATGAGCCTTGAAAGATTGTTCACCTTTGATCAAAAGTCTGCACTAATACAATGCGAAGGTGCAATATGATCCGAAATTACACTCGCTAAAAGGAAATGAACTCTAGGGCGAAAACCCCAAAAAAAGGGGCAGTCTAGAGCGATCCAAAGAAACAAGAGAAGAAATAGCATTTCATCTGAGCATAATCGAGAGACTTCCCGTTGGAAAAATTGATCCTTGGATTCACCACCCTTAAACACTTGTTTGGGCCTACTTACCCTTTCTTTCGTAGCCGCGAGGCTTAGTCTACATTACAAGCCATAAAAGACCATTTGGACCATACGCGGACGAATAAATTTGTATTCAGATCACATCTCGCCTATCGGGGTTAACCTTTCTTCAAGGATTGCCACACTTCTAATGCCTGATTGAGATCAGAGGAGAGGGAAGGATGGGGCATGGTGAGTTAGTGAGCTAAAGAGAGCCACTTTTAAATCGGGTAGAAACAGGGAATGGGAGTCGCTCCTCTCGGAAGCCTAATAGCCCAGAAAAGATTCCATATGTGCATTACAAGTCATAAAAGACCATTTGGACCATACGTGGACGAATAAATTTGTATTCAGATCACATCTCGCCTATCGGGGTTAACCTTTCTTCAAGGATTGCCACACTTCTAATGCCTGATTGAGATCAGAGGAGAGGGAAGGATGGGGCATGGTGAGTTAGTGAGCTAAAGAGAGCCACTTTTAAATCGGGTAGAAACAGGGAATGGGAGTCGCTCCTCTCGGAAGCCTAATAGCCCAGAAAAGATTCCATATGTGCATTCCTACAACATTCGGAAAATGTCACTCGGGTAGACCTTTATTTTCAAAGACCCAAAACTTGATTTTCTTAAATATCACTTGTTGTGATCCTTTAAAATGTATATATATACATAATGAATTTATTTTTATCATTTTCATAAGTCTCCTATATTGGAATGAACAAGCGGACTGACCATGGCTCGAGGTAAAGCCATCAGTACCCAGAGGGGAAACCTCGGAGGTTCAAACATTACTAATACCTCCAGTTGAAATATCAAGACCGTCTTTGGTGAAATGTTTAACTATGAAGTCGACCTTCATTAAGAAATATTAGAAAAGAACATGAAGGTAGAAATTTTGACGTTGGGAATCGGGGAACAGAAATTACCCTCGGAACCTAAACATCTTGCTGGAGAATGTCCCGAGAATGACCGTGCGCACCGCCTTGAGGGCACGCGACGAGATGAGGCAGTAAATATGATCTGAAATCAACTCGACAAAAGGCGACGAAGATATGCCTAAGGAAAGAAGAAAGAGGACAAAGAAAAGAGGAGGCACGGTGAAAAACCAAAAGGCACTTTGGGGAATGAAGCAAAAATTAGAAAGGACGCTTCACAAAACAGAAAGTGGAGTGAAAACCCGAAAGGGCACTTCAAAAAAAAGAACAAAAGGAAAAGAGAAAGAAAAAAGAAAAAGAAATGGAGTGAAAACCCGGAAGGGCACTTCATAAAAAGATAAATACCAAAGTGAAAACCTGAAAAGGCGCTTTGAGAGGAAAAACCCGAGGCTGGAATACGCAAAAAGGGCTTCCCAAAAGATCTAATGTGAGACAAACATCGGCTTTGAAGATAAAGCGAAAGAACAAGAAGAGAGCGGCAACAGAAGTTGTGGCATCATGCCCATATGAGGCATACTCACTCATGCATCATCATAGGCATACATGTGCTAGGTTCATACTAACACATAACATCATGACATTTTTCTTTACAGATACACCGAGGCAGTTTGCCGCCAAAAAGAAGCAAGGATGCAAAAGAAGCAAAGACCAGGCGAAGAATTTCAGACTCGCCGCATTAGAATCAGAGAACGAAAGAGTTCAAAGATTTTCGGACAGCAAAGCCAGAAGGCCTGCTCAGTGTTTTCACCGCTTCGGGGAAACAAATAGTTTGGGGCTTATCCCTGACCATTTCGGAGGAATGAGTCAACTATGTCCTTTACTGCTTTGGAAAGACATACCAACGATGCCGACTTGGTTCATGCTGCTTCGGAGGAGCAAATGTAGCTTCAGGCGAAGAATTTCAGACTCCCCGCATCAGAATCTAAGAGCAGAAGAGTTCAAGGATTTTTGGGCAGCAAAGCCAGAAGGTCTGCTCAGTGTTTTTGCTGCTTCGGGAAAACAAATTATTTGGGTTTATTCTTTGCCACTTCGGAAGAATGGATCAACTATGTCCTTTGCCGTTCTGGAAGGACATATCAACTTGGTTCCTGCCGCTTCGAATGAGCAAATGTATATTCAGGCGAAGAATTTTAGACTCGCCGTATCAGAATCTAAGAGCAAAAGAGCTTAGGGATTTTCAGGCAGCAAAGCCAGAAGGCCTGCTCAGTGTTTTCGCCGCTTCGGGAAAACAAATTATTTGGGTTTATTCTTTGCCACTTCGGAAGAATGAATCAACTATGTCCTTTGCCGTTGCGGAAGAACATACCAACGCTATCAACTTGGTTCCTGCCACTTCGTAGGAGCAAATGTAGCTTCAGGCGAAGAATTTCATACTCGCCGCATCCTGATCTGAGAGCAAAAGAGTTCAAGGATCCCTGGATAGAAAAGCTAGAAGGCCTGTTCAGTTTGCTTTCTCTGCTCCGGGAAAGCACGTTATTCGGAGTTCATTCTTTACTGCTTCGGAAGAATGAATCGACTGAGTCCTTTGCCATTCAGGGAGGATATGCCAACGACCTGCATTGTTCCTGCCACTTCGGAGGAGCAAACCACCCAAACAGGGAAGTTGGACAAAATTAGTGCTTATAGTCTTTACTTTGCTATTGTTTCACAAGTACAAGCAAAGAGGGGCAACTGTCATCACTAATTTTGTCCGGGCTGATTAGCCCTTAAATATGCTTAAATAAGAGTGGGCTTTGTTTATTCACATTGGGCTTTGTTTAATTAATACATAAATATACATATTATTTATTAGAATTTTGGGTTCTATTATTAATCTTCTACTAATTACTACCTACTATCACTATTTATTATTATATGCCATGTATTAGATATCATATTATTAGTGTTATTATTCTTTACTATTATCATTATTACTTCTATTATTATTAGTGTTATTTGTACACTATATATTATTGTTATTAGATTATATTTATTATTACCACTGTATTATATTATTATTATCCTCATCTTTACCATATCATATTTATCATCATCATTTTTGTTGTTATCATTATTATTATTCTCATTATTATTAGTATAATTATTATTATTATTATTTTCATTATTCACATTACTATGAAATAAATCTCAAACCCAAAAGAAACAACTTAAAAGCCCAATTTAAATAAACAAAGTCAGTCCAAAAAAATATTATACACGGCCCAATTCGAGCCCAACTTAAATAAAGGGAAACCCCAATCTGCCATCTATGTTTGTGCAGCCGCCGAAAGATCTAGCTGTTGGATCTGGCGCGAGATCAACGGCCTAGATGAGAACACGGGAGAAACCATAGGATGCCATCACTTGGTTCGGCGCCGCACAGATCGTGGCCATTGAATCAAATGAGCATCAGACGACCCAGATCACTCCATGTGTAGAAACCCTAGAGTCTCTAGATCGAACTCACGACCGTTCAGATTCACCCGATGGTTCGGATTCGTCCACGATGCTGATTCACTGTCCAATCTTCTCCCCGTCTCAACAGCCACGTCGTCCCCAACCGTACGAACCATGCACAGAAAGGACGAGGGTCAGCAAAATGAAAAAACCAAAAAGAGAAGAAAACAAAATGTAAAAACGGAAATGGCAGAGGAATGACAAAGCAGAGTCGCGCATGAATCCGGCCAAAATAGATACGAACCAATGTGTATTTTCCATTGCATTAACCAAATGTAAAAAAGCATCAAAATTCCGGCTATAAAGCCAGATGCAATATCACTGTAAAAGGGATTCGTGACCTCCCTCAAAAACACGAAAATCAATACCACAACAGAGATTTTCAGGTTTATCGTTTATCATCATTACATGCAAAGAAACCAATCGAAAGCATTAAAGGAAGTTTTTTTTACCTTTTCTGTTTCTCCTCTCTGCAAATCAGTGCCTTCTTCCTCTCGGCGATAATCCCAGCCGTTCTTCGGCTTCGAAGGGTGAGTCGAAGGAGGGGCTTAAAACCCTTTTCTTCTTTTTGTAAATCGTTTTCAAAAGGTGTCTAGGGGCTTTCAAGGTTTCGTGTTTCAGAGAGCATAAGGGAAGGGTGTTTTGGTTTCGGGGAGTGTAGTGTAGTGTTGCGTTTTATTGGTGGCCTTTTGGGGTCTGCTTCACTAGATCGAGTCTGTTCAGGGCTCGCCGGACGGTGATTAGCATCGGCTGACGTTCGAGGTCGAGAGAGAAAGGGGGTTTCGTAGTGACGGCTAGGGTTTTCACCGGGGCAAAAGGGGGGCTGGTTTAATTAGGTAGGGTATTTATAGAGTTTTAGGGTTATGTTTTTGGTCTATTAGCGTCTTTAGTCCCTCCGTGTCAAGTAAATAACGTCTTAAGGGCTTCCGCGTGGGTAAATAGCATCCTAGGTCCCTGAGGTTCTGGGTCGGTTCGTATTTCATTCGAGAATACTTTATTAAAATCACTTTAGTTTTTTTAAATAATTTTTATCGACCTAAGGCAACAAGTTATTTGGTACCGATTTCCGGGCGTGATGGGGGTGCTAATCCTTCCCCACACGTAACCAACTCCCGTACCCGTTTTAAATTGAATCTCTGGTTTTGTGGTGTCCAGCCTACCTTAGTGGCCGGTGGCGACTCCAAATTTTCACTATTTTCCAAACCCCGATTCCCCCCTTTTTTTAAAAATAAAACCCCTTTTCAAGAAAGAAGAGATAGTGATAAGGCCTCACTTTAGCGGGTTTCTCAAAAAACCTTATCACAGTACCAGAGAAGCAACTAATCCTGCACCGTCACATCCGGAAAACCAACTTGAGCCAGAACATATATCAAGTGATCATGAGGACCCCCTCAAAAGGATACAACCCCAGCACCTGCGCCTGAGCTGACAAAAGCACAAATAGCGGATGCTACAACATCCAGACCAAAGACATGCATCAAACACCCAGTGCTCAGTCAGTCTCCTCCGAGAGTGTGGACGATGTCGTAGATCCCAACCACTACTCGTCTGAAACATCAATGGACAACACCACCAGCACCACATAGCCTCCGCACCCATGAGGTAACTAACTTTTTTTTCATTTTGTTTTCATCATTTTTTTCATGGCATATAGTGTAGATTAGTTTATGCATTGAGGGCACTGCATTTCTTATGTTTGGGGGTGTTAGTATTCATAGTTAATATTTTTCTTTAGCATATGCATAGTGGGAAAAAACAAAATTTTTACTATGGCATTATGTTTAGTCTAGAGACAGCCTATGAATATATCTATGATGTCTGGCAACGAAATCTTAAAGGCTTGAACTAAGTTAGAGAAAATACAACTAGTTGAGATCTGTAGAACTGACCTTAGGATGTAGTTGTTAATTTTTTTACATAGCTGCTCTCTTTCTATAAGTAAGTTGGTTAGAAAAAAAATTCAGGAAGAACCCTAGTGAACTCTAATATGTAAACTCTAGGGAACTTAAGAAAAACTAGACGACCTTGTGCTCAAAAAAACGAATAAATGCTATGACATATCTGTAGAAGGACACTCCGCTTTGCTATACCCTTTCAGTTTTAGAAAAAAGAGAAGGAATAAAGTTTTGCTATAGCATATGAGTGAATGAAAGCTGTCACGGATGACTTTGCCTACTAGCTCGGGGGTGAGAGGTTTGCTCCTTGCTCATCTGGAGTTAATGACGGTAGGTGTGATGAGCTGACAGCCTTCGTAGCAGAAAACCTATATCTTTGGGAGTCCAAAAATTGGAAAAGAACTAGAGAACATCGTTAGGGTTTAACTAGGGAGCTTCCTTGAAAATTTATCTCACTAGCTTAAGTATAGGAGGAAGGCAACCACGCACACACGCACACAACTTAGTCTTAATGAATGTTCTTAAGGATCTCGCTCCTGGTTGTTTATATTTAATTGCCTAAGTTATTTCTAAGGACTGAGATGTTGCCATAGCAATCCTTTAGGTTAAATCTTATCCATAGTAATTCTTTTGTTCTGTTCTACTCATTGCTTGAGGACAAGCAATAGCTTAAGTTTAAGGGTGTGTTAATTGCACAAATATCCTTGTTTTCATACCCGTTTGCTATAGCATTTGCCTGTTCTTGAGTTCATACCATATCATTTTTACTGCATTTAGGTTGCATTTTCTTCTTCTAGGTGCATTTTTATCTTTGCTGGTTATTGGTCCATATTGAGGGGTACTGCTCAGAAGGTTTGTTTTGGGTTTGATGATGTGCAGGAAAGGAGTCGAGAGAGAAAGCTACTGCCTGGAATTGCAATAGCATGGTGGAAGTGGATAATGGCCAGCACATGTGAAGCACGCGAGCTGTAGAAGCACATGAACATGCAGAAAAGGATGACCTGACATGTGCAGCAGCCGGTACCCACCTGCAGACTGTCCTCCTTATCCCCTCGTGGCAGACCTTGTCGGTGGATATTCCTTGGGATTATCAAGGCATCTTTAGGGCACAAAACCCTAGAAGCCTCCACTATATAAAGGGGGAAAAGCTTGGAACAAAAGAAGAGAAGGAGAGTAGAAGAGGGGCGGATGAGAGAGAACGTAACAAGGAGAGAGAAGGGTTCACCTTCATCTTCTCTATCTTGGAGTCCTCCATCGTTGAAGCTCCAAGAAGTGGCCTCACCGGCCTCGAGAGAGGTGGTGGGTCTAAGAAAGTCGGGCAGTCATGGCGGAGAGGGAGTTCAACTTTCTTTCTGTCGCTATAGCATTTCCTTATCATATCATTATCTTTGGTGATGTTATCACAATGATACGTTGGATGATATTACCTAGCCACGAACTGTTTTAGGTGGCTTGGGTTTGATGGATGATTTTATTTTGAGTACTTTTTAATGTATGCTATGGCCTTTTCAGTGTTTATCATGTTCTATGCTTTGCTTATGCGTTTTCATTTCCTTAAAGTTGTAAGAGCCCTCGAGAGTTGGTCGTTCTTTAAGTGTCTGTTGTTGTTAGTAATCGAGAGAGCTAGCCTTAGAACCCCCATAAGCGATGGAGTGGCTGTCGAGAGGCAGACTCTAACCTACCTTAGAGATAAGTGATAGGTTTCAATGGCTAAAAAGGATAGTTCGTGAAGGGTAGGGGGTGTTAGGAGTTTACGCCGAGAGGTATGGCTGTAGCATTTCTGACTCCCAGTTTCCTGGCTAGAGATAGTTTAGGAACACTTTTAGCAAATCTCGCCTAGCATAGAAGAAAGCTGAAGAGCCTTAGTATCGTTAAGAAGCTTAGCTTAGGTTGTCATCATTCCCAGCCAGTCATTCCGTAGAGAGTTTCACATACGAAAGGGGACATGTTCATCATATTGCTATATTATCTTTCTCTGCACTGTTTTGCTTCAGCATCATTTTACATCATCTCTTTTACTATAGCATTGTCATCTGCAAAAAGTTCAATCTTTATTGTTACAGCAAACCGTGAATACCTCCAATCCCCGTGGAGACGATACTCACTCATCACTTTATTACTCGTTCGACTTGTATGCTTGCACCATATTTGCGTATCATTTATAGTACACTACACACAAGCAACAATGGTGTTTATGCTTGGAAGGCTTGATGATGCGTAACAATGGTTTAATTGTTGGAAAATATGTGATACATGTTGTATGGTGTTTAGCATGCTGTTTTTGTTGTTAAAGTGCATGGTTTATCAAAGAAGGCATGATGATTTTGAAAGAGTGGAAAAAATGGTTTTGTGCATTGATGGTGTTTTTGGTTTTGAGCATTCCTCACTAAGCAATTTGTGCTAACACTCTCTTTGTCCATCAATGCAGTAAATTTAAGCTTTGGAGGCGGCACTTGCAAGGGATCGGTGAAAGACATTGATTAAAGGTATGTTTGGTTATGAACTAGGGTAATAAAGTCAATGGGGGTGTCCAATACTATGTATGATGGTTCATTTTTTATTCTCAGGTTATGTACAAGTTTGATATGAATATTTGAGTATGTATATGGCCTTTAAGTGTTGGTTTATGTTTGGATTGGAGAATTGATCTTTTGATGCTTGTTTTTCTGTAGGGAGCATGCCTCTAGAATTATTTGATGATAAATGTCCAGTTATGATGTTTTTGTTGTCATGTATTCTTGAGAATTGATGTTTACATGAGTTGTATGCATATTGGTGGTAAGTTGGTGTGCTTAGGAATGTATTAAAATGTTTAAAACAACCAAATTTGACATTACAGGCCTGGGGGTATCGATACCTTCGTAAGGGTATCGATACGGTCTGTGTATTTTTGGAGGGGGTGTATCGATACTCAGGGGTGTATCGATACCCATTTTTGCCATTGGTTTTTGGTGTATCGATACGGGCCTCAAGTGTATCGATACAACTTTTGAATTGTGAGGTTGGTGGGCTTTTTGTCGTGGGAGTATCGATACCCTCTCTAAGGGTATCGATACGGTTGGGTATTGACACCCTCTCTAAGGGGCATTGATACGGTAGGGTATTGATACCCCCACTAAGGGTATCAATACGGTGTTGGTTCATTTGGCTGTTTGACATCTTAAAATGTTCCGAATCTTTACGTTTTAGTCATTGTTTCTTATGGATGCAATTTAAGGGGATTTAATGGTTAATTTGAGTTGCGATTTGGAAGAGATGCATGTAATGATCTTAATTAAAGGTTGGCAATCCGAATTTGGTAATAACCCTTACAATTTGACAAATTTAGAAAATGGTCCCTAAACCTTAATCGGTTTTAATTAACATGTGTTTGTGTTGATGTTTTATTCGGTGCCTGTATACGTACACATAGAAACCTAAGTTGCATCTAGAAAAGATAAAAAGAAAAAATGGTCATTTATTAAGGTAAATCGTCCAGGTTTACGTCAATATTCCCCTTGTGATCCGTTCGGTTAAGCCTATCGGCCAGGCCGGGTCGAGGGGGTACATTTCTCATCAGTGAACCACCTTTTTTCTTTCAAAACTTCCAGAGATCTTTTCCTTTTACTTTGTTTTCCAAATGATTTCCATGGAGTTTTCTCAACTTGTTTTAATGGATTCTTAAAGATTTTCAATCAAATCTTGTCAATTGAATGAATAACAAGGGATTAGAGGTAATTTTTGTGCTCCTCCTATAATCAAGGTTCTTTAATGAAATCCCAAAGTATTTGACTCTTTAATTATGTTGAGTGGATCAAGGGATTGATCAAAGCTAAGAGGGGGTGAATTAGGTTTTTAAAATTTTGAAGTGAAAGTGGAATGGCTAAAATTGAAGATCAAAGAAATTTAGAGTGGTTCAAGTTCGAAATGAACTCTACATCAATAACGTTAGTTACCACTAAGGATTTTCCAACAATTCACTAATTGCTCTTCCCCTTTTCTAGGCTTAGGAGGTAACCTTTACAATACCAGTCAAATTTTCTACCCAAAATTTCACCAAACCCTCACTATGATACAAAGAATAATTATAAGGCAAGTAGAATATCTCTCAATACAAATTTGCCCCTTTTGATACAAGCACAATCCAAATTGGAATACAAGATTGGAATTACACACAACAGAATTTGGGATTTTACAAGAATGAGAAATTATGAACTCTTAGCTTGGACTTTTGTATAGATGTTTCTCTTGGATGCAATAGTTGTTGCTGGTCTTCAATTGGTTTGATTTTATACCATCTCCATTAATTCTAGACATTTGGGTGGTTAGGGAATTAATTATAGCTGTTGAAACCCTATCTTTCCACCATAAATGCACTTCTACAGCCTACCGTATCGGTACACGGGAAGGCGTATCGATACCTGTCTCATAAAATAAAGAGCCGTTGCACAATTACAAGAGCGTATCAGTACGAGAACGCGTGTAGGCGTATCAGTACGGGATAGGGATCCGTTTCGATATGGATAGAACGTACAGATGCAATTTTTACTTCAAAGCTCACTGGAGGAATCCGTACCGATACGAGAAAGAGTGTAACGGTACATGTTAACAAACTCTTTAAAAAGTTTGTTACCTACCAAGTGACACCAACGGTCTAAAACATTTAAGGCTCTGAAATTTAAAATTACTTTAAATCCGTATCGATACGGGAGACACCGTATCGGTACACTATTCAAACTCAATGTGATTTTATAGAGAGAGCGTATCGATACAGATTCAATCTGTTTCAATACCATGTTTCGAGACGGTAAGGGGCGTATCAAAACGAATCTCTCCAGTGACCAAGTTTGTAAAAAAGGTATCGGTACGACAAGGAGCGTATATATACGCATAGACGATTTTCAATAGTAACACTTATAAAATATTTTAGAGTTTGAGTTTTTTAAACTAGAGTAAAGCCTTGTTGATTTGAAACATTAATGTTCATCACCATCTTCATCATCTTCGTCGTCATCTTCGTTTGCATCATCATTCCTTCTAGATTGACGACAATCATCATAGAAGGCCTGAGAGATATGTTCATCGAGTTGTGTCGGGCCTCGATGGATGAGATATGCTATAGCAAGGCTTTATTATTGTTTTTTTAAACATGAAAAAGCTATAGCATAGTGGAGTGTCCTTCTACAGATATGTCGTAGCATTTATTCGTTTGTTTTAGCACAGGGTCATCTAACTTTTCTTTTAAGTTCTCTAGAGTCTACATATCAGAGTTTACTAGGGTTCTTCCTGAATTTTTTTTCTAACAAACTTACTTATAGAAAGAGAACAGTTGTGTAATTTTTTTAACAACTAGATCCTAAAGTCAGTTCTACAGATCTCAACTAGTTGTATTTTTTTCTACTTTAATTCAGGCCTTAGCAATTTCGTCGTCAGACATCATAAATATGTTCATAAGTTGTCTTTAGAATAAATAGAATGCCATAGTAAAAATTTTGTTCTATCCTATAATGCCTATGCTAAAGCAAAATATTAACTATGAACACTAACACCCCAAACTTAAGAGATGCAGTGTCTGCAATGCATAAACTAATCTATACTATATGCTATGAGAAATGAAAAATTGAAAAGAAAAAGGTTAGTACCTCCTGGGTGCAGAGGCTAGGTGGTGTCGCTGGTGTTGTCCATCGACATCTCGGAGGAGTAGTGGTGTGGGTCAGCCACTTCATCCACACTCTCGGATGAGACTGATTGAGGACTCGACGAGGGCCTGACACGTCCAGCAGTGTGCTTGATGCGAGTTTTCAGTCTGGATGCTGTAACATCCTCAGATTGTGCTGGAGTTGGCTTAGTTACGTGTGCTGTAGCGGCTTCCTTCTGAGAGGTTTCCTCAAGGTCATTTGGTACGTGCTCTGGCTCTGGGAGTGGGTTTTCTGGTCTCAAAGGTTTAGGATTGGTTGCCTTTCTGGTGCGTTTTCTCTTCTTGGCTGGAGAGGTTGATGGGTCGGTTTCTTTGACAGCAGGCTGGACAGAGGGAGTTTCTTGCTCTGACTGGGCAGTTGGAGTTGCTGGTGCTTTCTTTCACAGAGTCTTTCTCTTTGCAGCAGGTGGGACGGAGTTGGGTTCACTAGGAGACATTGTTTGTGCTGTAGTAGTGGCGGGGGCTTGCAATAACTCCATTAGAAATACTGGAAAAGAGACATTCTGATCCTACAGGAGTTTGCTCAAGCAGGATGCTATGGCACTATCACGGTGTTGGGCATATTTGAAGTACACCCGCTGGTGTGGCTTCATCAGGTTGATATCAGAGCTCAGTTCTTTTGTAGTTGCCACCAGTGCTGCCATTCTTGCTGCAGCAAAACTTCTAGCTCCACCCTCAAATGCTTGCTGAGGCATGTCTTCGTTAAATCCCCAGAGTTCTGTCACAGGTGCTGGGGTCAAACCTATCTTTCCTGAAACAGATGTATCTACAAGATCGTCTATGAAGACGACCTCCCTTTTGCACAAGGAAGTGATTAGATTAGGAAAAACAAAGGGGCTACGGGGCCGTTTCAAACAAGCATATACCTCATCCACTATTATCTTTCCTATATCAATTTGTCTACCATGTATTATGGAATGAATGAGAAAGAGTGGAGAGATATGGACAGTAGCGGTGCGTAGTGTGGGCATAAGCTTATGCCTCACAAAGTGATTCCATACCTTAGCCTCGGGTTTGAGGCGTCCTCTCTCAACCGACTTGTTATTATCCTGCACTGTTCCTTAAAAGCAAATGTCCTCCAGCTCCTCACGTTGTGTTTGCGCGTCCATTGTCATCGCAAAAGAAGTGTGACGGTCCACAATATGTTTCAGCCCGTAGAACTTGTTGATTGCTGCAACAATAAATTTTATTTGCTCTCCACGCACATGAACTGTGGACTGGGTTGGGCTTGTCAGATGAGCATAAAACACCTTCACCAGTGATGTGCAAATTTCTTCAGGATGGGAAGAAAAGTTTTTCCATCCATGGGTGCCAATGACGTCCATAATGGACTGGTCGAACTGATCTTCTTCTTCTTGAGGGTATTTGAACCCTAGTTCTGGAAGAATGTTTCTGTCCTTGAGCTTTGCCCATCTCTCCTTGGCTGTCTCGCCAAGAAATTTGGGAATTTCTAGGAATGGACGTTGTGTGGGACGGTCAGAAGTCTCAGGGGCATTTTTGCAATGGGCCATGGAGTTTTTGTTGAAACGTGGGGAGGAGTGAGTTTGTGTAGGAAAGAAAATGGTGAAGGTTTTCTATGTTTGGGAGAGAATTGAAAAGGTGGAGGGGGAGTTTTTAGTGTTTGAAGAAGATGAAGAAGGTGAGAGGACGAATGATGAAGAAAATGTTGGGAGTTGAAAAAGGTGGGGAAAACTGATGAGTTAATGGGAGATGGGAGGTGATGGGGACGTGTGTCGGCTTTAAGGGAGAGAGAAAAATTTCTAGAGTTAATGCAATGGCAGACTACTGGAGAGAGAATATGGGTTTTTGTGGCTAGGGTTTCTCCTCATTAAGTAGATGAATATTCCCCCCACGCTTTTTTGTTTTTCTCTCTCTCTTTTAATTCAACTCCTCACTTTTCGGATAAAACCACCTTTATCTTTTTCTTTCCCCTTTTCTTGTGTCCCTCCAAAATTGGATAAAAAAAGTCCATGTCCTTCTCCCTTTTCTACCAACCTTGCAGACGTCGTGCTCCTCTGCCTTTGTACATGGCATTGTACTAGGAAAGAGAAAGCCTATGTACGAGGGTCACATGAAAAGATATGAAAATTAAAAGCAAAGATAACATAAAACTAATATAAAAGAAAAACATTATTTATGGACATGCTATAGCATAAAAGATAGGGTTGGAGATGCAAACTTTCAAGGATCGTGAAGATCCAGGTATGACTTCTCTCTGAGGACAGGGACTCCACTGTACACCTTCAGGCGTTGGCCATTGACTTTGAGACTTCATCGTCGTCCAACTTCTTGATATCCACTGTGCCATGAGGGTACACCTTGTGAATGATGAATGGCCCGGACCACCTCGATTTCAGCTTTCTAGGATAAAGCTTTAGCCTGGAAATTAAGAGAAGCACTTGTTGTCTTTCTCAGAAATGCCTTGGCAAAATGTGTTTGTCATGCCATTTCTTGGTTTTCTCCTTGTAAATGCGAGCATTCTCATATGCTTGGGCTATGAATTCCTCCAGCTCGTTAAGCTCTAGCAATCTCCTCTTACCAGCAAGTTGGGCATCCATGTTGAGTTTCTTGATTGCCCAATAAGCCTTGTACTCAAGCTCCATGGGTAAGTGGCACTCCTTGCCAAATACAAGCTTGAAGGGTTACATGCCTAAAGGCGTCTTGAAGGCTGTCATATATGCCCACAGTGCTTCATACAACTTGGGGGACCAGTCTTTTCTCTTGGGATTCACTACCTCCTCCAAGATTTTCTTAATTTCTCGGTTGGAAACTTCGGCTTGTCCGTTTGTCTACGGATGATATGCAATAGCAGTCTCGTGCATGACTCCATAGCGATGTAATACTTTAGCAATGAGCTTGTTGTCAAAGTGAGTTCCTTCATCACTGATGATGGCTCGGGGTGCTCCGAATCTAGTGAAGATGTTCTTGTGAAGAAACTTCATGACTGTCTTAGAGTCATTCCTTGGGGTGGCAACAACTTCCACCCATTTTGACACGTAGTCGACTACTAGCAAAATATATAGATCTCCATATGATGTAGGAAACGGACCCATGAAGTCAATTCCCCACACGTCAAAGATTTCAAGCTCCAGAATATTTTGCAACGACATTTCATTATGCCTAGAGATGTTCCCCATTCTTTGGCATCTGTCACAAGTCTTGTAGAACTCGTGTGCGTCCTTAAAAAGTGTAGGCAAAAAGAAGCCTGCTTGAAGAATTTTTGCAGCAGTCCCAGCACCACCAAAATGCCTTCTACATGATGATGAATGACAATGGTACAAAAAGCTATGATATTCTTCTTCTGGAACACATCTCCTTATAATCTGATCAGGACATTGCTTGAACAAGTAGGGTTCATCCCAATAGTAGAATCTTGTATCATGTCTGAATTTCTTGAGTCCCTGGCTAGATAAGTCAGGAGGCAAAATACCACTAACAAGATAATTAACAATATCAGCATACCATAGAATTACTGTAGCACCTAACAGTTTCTCATCAGGGAATTCCTCCTTAATTTCAATTTCACTACCTTGTGTGATAACATTTTCTAGCCTAGATAGATGGTCAGCTATCTGGTTCTCACATCCTTTCCTATCTCTAACCCCTAAGTCAAATTCCCGAAGCAAGAGTATCCACCTTATAAGTCTAGGTTTAGCATCCTTTTTAGTCACTAAGTACTTAATGACTGAAAGATCCGTATGAACTATGACCTTAGTGCCTATCAAGTATGACCTAAACTTATCGAAGGCAAATACTACAGCAAGCAATTCTTTTTCAGTAGTGGTGTAATTGATTTGTGCATCATTCAAAGTGCGACCAGCATAATAAATGACATGAAAGAGTTTACCTCGGCGTTGTCCAAGTGCTGCACCAACGGCGTAGTCACTTGCATCACACATCAGCTCAAACAGCTCGTTCCAATCAGGTGGAATGACAAATAGTGTTGAGATAAGCTTCTCCTTAAGTTCTTGAAATGCGCTATGGCAATCTTTGTCAAACACAAATGGTTAATTTTGCTGTAGCAAACTACATAGTGGCTTTGAGATCTTTGAAAATTCTTTGATGAATCTCTGATAGAAGCCAGCATGCCCTAGGAAGCTTCTTACTCCCTTGAAAATAGTTGGGGGAGGTAGTTTTTCAATGACCTCGACCTTTGCTTTGTAAACTTCTATCCCTTGCTTCGAAATCTTATGGCCCAAGACTGTTCCTTTCATTACCATGAAATGGCACTTTTCCCAATTGAGCACCAAGTCAGCTTCCTCACACCTCTTTAGGACCTTGGCGAGATTTCTCAAGCATGTGTTGAAGTTATCTCTCGAGACCGAGAAGTCATCCATGAAAATTTCTAAGAAATCCTCGACCATGTCTGAAAAGATAGCCATCATACATCTTTGAAATGTTGTTGGAGCATTGCAGAGACCAAAGGGCATTCTCCAGAAAGCATAAGTTCCATAAGGGCATGTGAAAGTCCTCTTTTCTTGGTCTTCGGGTGCTATAGCAATCTGATTGTACCTAGAATACCCATCGAGGAAGCAGTAGAATGCCTTGCCCGTTGGTCGATCCAACATCTGGTCAATGAGTGGGAGAGGAAAATGGTCCTTCTTGGTCGCCTTGTTGAGCTTCCTATAGTCCATGCAAATCCTCCACCCCGTGACGGTTCTAGTAGGCAATAGCTCATTCTCCTCGTTGCTCACCACAGTCACGCCTCCCTTCTTCGTTACACATTGCACCGGGCTGACCCATGAGCTATCGAATATCGGGTAGATTAGTCCAGCATCCAGCCACTTGATTATCTCTTTCATCACTACTTTCTTCATAATTGGGTTTAGTCTCCTTTGGGGCTCAACTGAATTATTGTGACATTCATCAAGCGAAATTTTGTGCATACAAATAGCAGGGCTTATACCCTACTATTCAGCCATAGTCCACCCTATTGCCTTTTTATGCTGTAACAACATATTTACTAAACTAGTTTCTTGCTTAGGTGTGAGACTAGATAAAATTATCACAGGCAAAGTTTCATTGCTCCGTAAGTAAACATATTTAAGATGCGATGGCAAAGGTTTCATTTCTAAAGAAGGTGCATGCTCAAGGGAAGGTTTAGGAGGTACAAATTTTGAAAAATCAAGAGGTTCAAAGTGCGTACCTGGTCTAGCCTCGAGTCGACTAGACTACTCCAATTCCCTTGAGAGCTCTTCTTGGTCAGAATCATCTTCTTCGCAAAGTGCTTCGAACTCCTCCATTTGCATCTCATTGCTACAGCAAAACTCATCAATCATATTATGTGTTGTAGCATCTACATATTGGCATACTCCTGGGTTGTCTGCATACTTGAGGGTATCATGAATATTGATCGTGACTGTCTGATCAGCCACTCGCATCGTGAATTCACCCTTCTCACAATCGATCAAAGCTCACCCGATGGCTAAAAGTGGCCTACCCAAGATAATGGGTGTATTGCTATCAGCTTCACAGTCGAGGATTAAGAAGTCGACTGGAAAGATAAATCTATCCACTTTTACCACAACATCTTCAACTCTCCCTTCTGGACGAACATGAGAATGATCGGCTAGCTGTAGCACAACCTTGGTGGGATGTGCCTCTCGAATTCCCAGTTTCAGAAAAATCGACTTGGGCATTAAGTTGACACTCGATCCCAAATCACAAAGTGCTCTTCCAACAAACTTGTCGTCGATAGAACATGGGATAGAAAAACTACATGGGTCCTTCTTAGGTGGCAGCTTGCTCCACATAGAATAACATTCTTCTGCTATAGCGACAATTTCTTGCTTCTCGACCTTCCTCTTTTTCGTGACTATATCCTTGAGGAACTTGGCGTATGTTGGCATCTGATCAATGGCCTCCAGAAATGGGACATTGATATGTGATTTGTCCAGGATATCCACAAATTTTTGGAACTGAAGGTCTTCTTTCTGCTTCTTGAATCTTCAAGGAAAAGGAGGAGGGGGTCTAACTTCATATGTCTGAACTGGTGGAGTTACATCTTTTGCTGTAACAAAAGCAGGCTCCTCCTCTGGTGTTTCTTTTGCTATGACATCCTCACCCTTCTTTTCAACTGGAGACTCTTGTAAGTTATCTTCTTCATGAGGCAAGTTGAGCTGAGAGTCCTCCTTCTCGTTTCCCCCAAACTTGTCATCTTTTCTAATTTCCTTGCCACTCCTTAATGCGAGTGTGCTACATTGTTCCTTTCTATGGTGCTTAGTGGCTTCAATGTTACTAGGAAGACTTCCTTGTGGACGTGCATGCAAGGTTTGAGCTATCTGGCCAACTTGTGTTTCTAAGGCTCAGAGAGATGAACTATGGCTTTGCAATAAGGCTCCTTGATTTTTGATGTTTGTTGCATGATACTATAGCAAAACTTTTGTGGTTCCCATGAAATCTTTTGTCATAGCCATAAATTCTTTGAATGTAGTCTCAGTGAATTGTTCGATGACGATGTTGCTCCCTTGTGACCCTGCCATGGCATCATCTGGTTAGAAGATGGTGCTTCGATCAGATTTTGCTGTGGCGCTGGTTGTGCAGAATTATTGTGCCCTTGATTACCCCAACTGAAATTTGGATGCTGACGCCATCCTGGGTTATAGGTATTGGAGTATGGATTGTTGTTGCGGTTATAATTCCCCACATAGTTGGCTGACTCTTTATGGTCAGGGCATTCACTCAAATGGTGATTGCCATCACATCTGAGACATGAGGTTGCAGACTTCACTTCCTTGACTTCGTTGGGACATTGGAGGTTCTTTAGCATATTTGTGATAGCAGCTAACTGGGTGGCTACCGAGTCATCAACTTCATTGTCTCGAGCTACTTGGGCTCTCCTTCCCGTTCCAAGCCTTGTGGTCGGAAACTAGTAATCATTGTTGGCTACCCTATCAAGAATGTCAAATGCTTCCTCTGGTGATTTGTACTAAAACAAAAAACCTAAAAAGAAAAACCGTAAACAACCAATTGCCAATCCCCGACAACGGCGCCAAAAACTTGTTGCGTTCGTGCAATGACTATAAATGATACACAAATGGTGAAAGGATACATGTCGAACGAGTAATAAAATGATGAGTGAGTATCGTCTCCACAGGGATTGGAGGTATTCACGGTTGCTGTAACAATAAAGCTTAAACTTTTTGTAGGTGACAATGCTATAGTAAAAGAAATGAGGTATAATAATGCTGAAGCCAAACAATGCAGAGAAATATGAGATAACAATATGATAGACAGGTCCCCTTTCGTATGCGAAACTCACTACGGAATGACTGGCTGGGAATGATGGACAACCTAACTCAAGCTTCTTAACGATACTAAGGCTTTTTGGCTATCTTCTATGCTAGGCGGGATTTACTAAGAATGCTCCTAAACTATCTCTAGCCAGGAAACTGGGAGTCAGAAATGCTACAGCCATACCTCTCGACGTAAACTCTTAACACTCCCCTACCCTTCACGTACTATCCTTTTTAGCCCTTGAAACCTATCACTTATCTCCAAGGCAGGTTAGAGTCTGCCTCTCAACAATCACTCCATTGCTTATGAGGGTTCTAGGGCTAGCTCTCTCGATTACTAACCCCAACATACACTTAAAGAACGGCCAACTCTCGAAGGCGATTAAGGTAGGGCCTATCTCTCAAAGCACTTACAACCATAAGCTCTTAGAACTTTAAGGAAGTGATAAATGCATAAGGAAAGCATAAAATCATGATAAACACAGAAAAAGCCATAGCATGCATTAAAAAGTATTCAAATTAACATCATCCATCAAACCCAAGCCACCTAAAATAGTTCATGGCTGGGCAATATCATCCAACGTATCTTTGCGATAACATCACCAAATATAAAGATATAACAAGAAATTGCTATAGCGGCAGAAAGACAAGTAAACTCCCTCTCCGCCATGGACTGTCCGACTGTCTTAGGCCCACCGCCTCTCTCGAGGCCGGTGAGGCCACTCCTTGGAGCTTCAACGATGGAGGACACCAAGCTGGAGAAGATGAAGGTAGAAACTTCCCTCTCATTCTCTCTCTCTTCCGCCTATATTTTTGCAACACTCAAAAATACCACCCTTGCTCCAAGCTTCTCTCCCCGTTATATAGTGGAGGCATCTAGGGTTTGGTGCCCTAAAGATGCCTTGATATTCCCAAGGAATATCCACCGACAAGGTCTGCCACGAGGGAACAAGGGAGATAGTCTACAGGCGGGCACCATATGTTGTACATGTCAGATCGTCCTTTTATGCATGTTCACATGTTTCTGCAGCTCACGTGTATCTCACGTGCTGACCAATGTCTACTTCCATCATGCTATAGCAATTCTCGGCACCGGATTTCTCTTAACTCCTTCCCAGTGCACCACAAAACCAAAACCAGCCTCCCGAGTAGTATCTCTGGATATAGACTAATAACCAGCAAAGATAGATATGCACCCAGAAGAAGAAAATGCAACCTAAATACAGTCTAAATGATATGGTATGAACTCAAGAACAGGCAAATGCTATAGCAAAAAGGTATGAAAACAAGGATATTTATGCAGTTATCAGTAGGCCCGTGAACTGTTCATTGAGAAAAGTCATAAGAGAATCCATGGAAGGTGGAGGAGGAGCTTGAGCATTGGCAATCTCTTACGGAATTGCATCACTAGGAAGCTCGGAGATGCGAAGCCAACTACCATTGAAGTAGTAAAACTTCCCCTTAGAAAGAGATATCTCATCAATAGGATCGGTGAGGGGTGTCGGGTAGTCGTGAGAGCAATCAATTTCATATTGAGTGAAGAAATAGCTCAAAGCGGTGCCATATGTGAATGAAATGACAAGAGTTGTGCGATGATGTTGCACGATATATACAATCTCTGCAAACATGATGCGAGCAAGATTAGGTTGTTGTCTCTGGCGAAAGCATCGAATCCAAAAGTCATCAACTTGGCATATGGTATAATATTTCCCTCCTGAAGGCCTAAACCACCAAGTAATCATCAAGTGTAGGATTCGATGTTGAGCATTGAGAACGGTCACGAAACCCCCCAAGACATGGCCAAGAGAATTCTCATCTTCAATACCCTCATCCTCTAACTTAAAAACAGCACAAAGAGATGGAACATCTACGATAATCTTTTTGCCCACGAGAAAGGAGTTAGAGGTAATAACATTACCCGAGGGATCGGCAACACACTTGGCATTAGCATAAAATATCAAAACCGAATTACGAAAGAAAAAACCCAATATTTGTAGAAAATCCATAAATTTCCATTCTTGGAGCAAATGTAAGTAGACAAACTTGAAGCATTCCGAATTAAGAAAAGGAACGGAAATTACCCTCTCCGGTCGGATTTTGTAATTTTGAAAAGAGCGAAAGTAGTTGAGTTCCACGGTAGTTCTAAAGCTCCTTTGATGGATAACAGTCAAATTAGGGCGAGTACCATCTCCGATATTGGATCCTTCACCGACTTCGCTAGTACACGCTCTCTTTTTGGGTGCCATTGTCTAGAGAATTTGATCAAAAACAGTGTGTATGCATTATTATTCTCATTCAACCCATGGAAAATCAAGAATCAAGGTTAATTTTTTTTGAAAGGCAAATCAAAAACAAAATAAAAAAAGGTTTGATAAAGTTTGATTTTAAAAGAGCAAAACAAAACAAAAAGAATTTAAAATGAAAATCACAAAGGAAATAAAAAGAGAAAAAGAATTTTATACCTTGATATTGATATAGAGAGGAATGAATGAAGAACTTGCACCAAATTGATGAAGAGCTTTAAAAACTTGGCTTGATGTTGAAAAACCCTCAAGAGATTTTTAGTTTTGTGGTGAAAATATGAGGGATTGAGAGGCTTTTTATAGAGGGAAATCGACTAGGGTTTTGAAATTTTAGTTTTGGTAAAAGTAAAACTCTTTTAATACCATTAAGTAGCTGTCTGCGCAATCGATTATCGATACGCCAAAGGGTGTATCGATATGGGGTAAAATAGTAATTCCCTAGAATCGCGTGTCAAAGGTCCGTACCAAAACGGATGGTACCCGTAACGAAATGCTCACATATCGTATTAAAATGGGTTTAATCGTATCGATACCCACAAGAGAGAAAATGCAGTCTGGTAAATTAATGAAGTACGAGTATCGATACGCATAAGGCCGTATCGATACCCTATGCCCAGAAATGCATTTTTGGCTTTTAGAACAACCAAAGGCTCGACTTTAACACCTTTTAAATGAATGCAATTGATGAATGAACAGATATAAGCATATTTTAACAGAAGCATAATCCCCCTAGCTATAAGCATGGTTTCTATCAAGGGCAACAACACATAAACATGCACTTTCACAAAATCAAGCAATTTTAACCTCAAAAAGAGTCCTAAAGGGTCAAGGTAGGCTACTTAGACCTAACTCTCTCCTAAGGGACCAAAAACGCTCTTTGTCTAGAGGTTTGGTAAAAATGTCCGCTAGTTGGTTCAAGGTGTTAACATACTCTATAACAACATCTTGGTTAAGGACATGATCTCTAACGAAATGATGCCTTATTTCTATATGTTTGGTTCTAGAGTGTTGGATAGGATTTTTTGTTAAGCATATAGAACTAGTGTTATCACATATAAGGGATATGGTTTCAACTTTAACTCTATAATCTAAGAGTTGTTGCTTCATCCAAAGGACTTGAGTACAACAACTCCCTAAGGATATGTACTCGGCTTCGGTGGTAGATAGAGCTCCACTATTTTGTTTCTTAGAGAACCAAGATATGAGCATACTATCTAAGAATTGGCAAGTTCTTGAAGTACTTTTCCTATCAATTTTACGTCCCCCATAATCCGTATCCGAATAAGCATGAGCGTTAAAGGTTGAGTCTCCAGGGTACTAAAGACCTAGATAAGGAGTATCTTTAAGGTACCTAAAGATTCTTTTAACGACTATAAGGTGAGACTCTCTAGGACTGGCTTGAAACCTAGGACACAAGCAAACACTAAAAATATATCTGGTCTACTTGCGGTAAGATAAAGCAAAGATCCAATCATAGAGCGATAAAGCTTAGAGTCAACACACTTACCTCCTTCATCTTTGTCAAGCTTGGTAGATGAGCTCATTGGTGTAGCTTGAGGCTTTGCTTGCTCCAAGCCAAACTTCTTTAGCATATCTTTCACGTACTTTGCTTGATTGATGAAGGTGACATCCTTCCTTTGTTTGATTTGGAGTCCCAAAAAGAATGAGAGCTCCCCCCATCATGCTAATCTCGAATTCACCTTGCATTAACTTAGCAAACTCTTTGCAATGACACTCATTAGTAGATCCAAAAATAATATCATCAACATATATTTGCACTACTAAGATGTCATTTTTATATCTTTTTATGAAAAGTGTAGTGTACACCTTACCTTTTTCAAATCCTTTTTCAATCAAAAAGTTTGAAAGCCTTTCATACCAATCTCTAGGAGCTTGTTTTAAACCATAAAGTGCTTTGGTTAACTTAAAAACATGATTTGGAAATTTTGAATCCTCAAAACCTGGTGGTTGTTCCGCATACACTTCTTCATTTATAAAACCATTTAAAATGCACTTTTCACATCCATTTGAAAAGGCTTGAAATTATGATAAAATGCATATGCAAGCAAAATCCTAATAGCTTTAATTCTAGCTACGAGTGCATAGGTTTCATCAAAATCTATTCCCTCTTCTTGAGTGTAACCTTGAGCAACTAGTCTAGATTTGTTTCTCACTATGTTACCACTCTCATCTAATTTATTCCTAAATACCCTTTAGTTCATATAGTAGATTGATTTCTAGGCATTTCAACTAATGTCCATACATTACTTCTCTCAAATTGGTTTAACTCTTCTTGCATAGCCATAATCTAAAAATCATATTTTAATGCTTCTTTAATGTTTTTAGGCTCAATACATGAGATAAAAGCAACATGATTCATGAGTTTGAGAGAAGATCTAGTAGTTACCCCATTGGATGGATCACCTAAGATTTCACCACCTTTGACATATTTGTACTCCCTTGTGTAGCTCACTCCTTTTTCCTCAGAAGCCAAGTCCTTCAAGGCTTCAAGAGGTGGATCTTGTGCATCTTCTTCTTTAGTTGGAATCTCATCCTCCTTTGAAGTTTTTCCTCTATCAAAGGCATCAAGGATTCCTACATCGTCATCATCACAAGTTTCCTTCCTCGGAAGGAGGTTATCATCGAAAACAACATGAATAGACTCTTCTACTACTAAAGTTCTTTTATTAAATACACAATAGGCTTTAGAGTTTAAAGAGTATCCTAAGAAAATAGCTTCATACTTTTAGCATCAAATTTACCTAAGTTGTCTTTTCCATTATTTAAAACAAAACACTTGCAACCGAATGGATGAGAATAGCTAATGTTAGGCTTCTTAGATTTTAAAATCTCATAAGGTGTTTTCTTTAAAATTGGCTTAATCATTACTCGATTTACAATGTAGCAAGCGGTATTTGTGGCTTCCGCCCGAAAATATTTAGGTAAATTGTTTTCACAAAGCATGGTTCTAGCCATTTCTTGTAAAGTCCTATTTTTCTTCTCAACTACCCCATTTTGTTGGGGAGTTCGAGGAGCCAAAAATTGTGGCTAATACCATTTTCATTTAAAAACTCTTCAAAACCTAGATTTTGAAACTCGGTTCCATGATCACTTCTAATGTGAGAAATCTTAAGTTCAAGATCATTTTGAGTTAGTTTTGAAAACGTGATGAATTTTTCTAAAGCCTCATCTTTTGTACTTAAAAATAGAATCTAAGTAAATCTAGAATAGTCATCAACAAGTACAAAAGCATATGATTTACCACCCAAGCTCATAGTTCTTATAGGTTCAAAATGATCCATATAAATCAATTGTAAACATTTTCTTCTATAAGCCCTTCTTCTTGAGTTGAGGACACTCGAAACGAATATAACCCGGTTTCTTGCACTCATAGCATATGACCGGATCCTTTTCTTCTTCTTTGTTGTTGGTCTTGAAGTCCATATTTCTTTGAAACTACCTACCTCGATTGGACCTCATTAACCGTGAGAATCTCTTGGCTATCATAGCCAATTCTTCAAAATCTTCCTCCTTACTAGAAGTGCTCTCCTCATGTAGAGAAGCTTTAAGAGCCACTCCTAGTTTCTTTTTCTTGTCTACCTCAAGTTTCACCAGTCTTCTCTCTTCTTTCTTCCTTTCATCTTCCCTCCCTTTCTTCATGATTTAATGAGTTAGTAGAGAACCAACTAGCTCATCAAGCTTTAGTGTCTTCAAATTCTTTGCCTCAATGATTGCGGTTCTTTTCCAATCCCAAGACTCGGGAAGTGAGTAGAGTAGCTTTCGGACCAGCTTGTCCTCCGGGATGATCTCTCCAAAACTCTTTAACCCATTGAAGATTGTTGAAAAATGATCAAACATCTTTGAATCGGTTTCGTCAGGCTCCATCTTTAAATTCTCATAGCCAAGATTGATAATTCCAATTTTTGTTTCCTTCACATCGCTTGTTCATTCATAAGTTGTCTCAAGTGTATCTCATACTTCTTTGGCACTTTTGATGTAAGAAACTTTGGAGTAGATTTCAGGTCCAAAGGCACAAAATAGCATGTGAAGAGTCTTGTCGTTAATTTGAAGCTTCTTTCTATGATCTTCACTCATTTCATTTTTCCTTTTTGGCACAAGTCTTCCTTCACCGTCTCTTTTCATCGGGATAATGGGACCATCCTCTATAGCATCCCAAATAAGATAATCACTAGACTTTATGAAGAGACGCATCTGGTACTTCCAAAAGGGATAGTTGTCATCGTTGAAGAAAGGCGATTTGGTGATAGATTGAGACTCGTACATGCTAGAGCTTGTAACCCCCTTAGCCCGGCCTAGACGGTTGACCCGAACTACGAAGATTACACGGGGAAAACCAAAGTCAACCCGAAAGTCAACCTTGATTAACGACCCTTTTTTATTTTTAACCTTGTCTAAATGCATATTAACCCTAGGTGTACTCTTGAGATAAGCATACTCAAAAATCACAGCAATCGGAAAACAATAAGGGACTCAATTGCACAACATACGAATTTATGGAGCAATTTGTAAATTCTGGAAATTAAGAGGACTTTACCAATTTTTAAGTTACCATTATGAAATTAGTCATGTTTCATGCTTCTCTGTCAAATTTCATCTCAAACGGACATCTCAAACTCAATCAATTGCATATACAAAAATCAGGACTAAAACGTAAAGCTTGCAAACCTCAAAACCATTCAAATCAGTGCCCAACGGTCAAGTGTTTCGAAACGGGTCTAGGCCGTTAAGAAACACCCCTTGGCAGTAGCCAAAGTTTTTCGAAACACCACTGCCCGTTTCGAAACACCCAGGCCAAAATATGCACCTGTTTCGAAACAAGCAAGGGTGTTTCGAAACACCCTGCCCAGAAACAGCAGAAAGGCCTGTTTTACACTCTTTCGACCCACCAAACACGCTCATAAGACCTCCATGTCATGCCAACAAGTCATCAAACATTAAAGGAACACATTTGCATCATCAAAGCTCAATCATGGCCTCAAATAAGAAAAACCACAAGTCTAAAGGCATGCATCCTATATAGAAAAGCAAGCAATCATCAAATCTCCAAAACAAAATACCAAATGGCCATTTACATGTTCCAAACACCATAGGCATTAAACCAAACTTAGGGAGTCCAAAACATCTCCCAAAAACACAATCTAGGTTCCCATTGCCAAATACCAAAAGCTAATAGTGTTGTGAAAATAGTCACCATACATGAGCTTAGACTTTCACTTGGATCCTTGACCTCCTTGCTGCCCTTAAAGCACTTCAATGCTCTGCATTATTGGTTCAAGAAAGAGAGAGCGTATGCACGTATGCTTAGTGAGAAATGCTCTAATAAAACAACAGAATAATGCACTTTGTAAAAACACCTTTCCATGGCCTTTAATTTCAAAACATCATTTATCATGCATCTATGCCTACAAACCAAGCATCTCATGCTTCAATACATAAACATGTCATATTGGCTTTCAAGTGATAATCCATAACCATTTTCAACTCAAAACACAATCGGATACGCGGATTACAAGCGTTGTCCCATACGCTCCATACACACTACCAAACACTCAAGGTGGAGTTTACCGGTACAATCACAACCCCTCAACACCCGTGATGGAGTCTACGGTACAATTACAACCCCTCCACATCACTCATTGGTAGTTGTATAACATCACTAACGAGAACACGGGACACACAACACAAGATCCTCACATGGCATTTTAACCACCATTATGATCTTAGACATCTCGTTAGTGTTCTTGGATGGAGTTTACGGTACCATTACAACCCCTCAACATCCAAGGCGACTTTATTCACGGTGCACCCAATCCTATAGCCGGCTAACTATATCTGATTCAAGTACTTTTAAACCAACACATCACTTGCCAATATACATCATTTACCATCATCAATCCACTGTTTTAAAGCATTTAACAAAGCCATTAAATAATCATGCATCACCATGCATCAAACCACATTTATCAATGTTTAAATCAAGGATCTCTTACCTTGAGCATCCTTCAACACATGGCTTACAAAACCAGCATAAAACATGCTAAAATATACTTTCAAAACAGAATTTAAACATGCAAAATAAACACATTGCATTCAACCATCTCATTGTTTAGACTTAAACTAAGCTCCCATAACCTTCCAACATTGGTTTCAAAGTTGAAAACCAAACTTCACTCACTGATTCCGTTTCGCCAGCTTACCGAAACGCCGATCAAGCCTTCAGATCAACACCACAAGGATCCGAAGATGTCTCCCATGTTTTAAACACATCAAAGCAGAGGATTAATGCATCATCATGCATTAAAATCTTCAGCCAAAACACGTAAACTCGCTGCTCTCATCAAAACTAACATTTCAGCTACCAAACACAACCGAAATCACATCCAAACACCTCTACAACATTACCCAGCCAAGATCCATCAATTCCAATCATTCTTAAACATCAATTAACATCCAAAAAGGACCTAATCACGTCCTTATACCTCCAGCTATAGCAGAACATCAAAATCACCCAAAAACCACCATTAACTCAAGTAAAAACTTAGGAAAATCAACCTATTCGGGGTTGCTTTGATTAAACCTCAATTACACATCATTTAGACATCCAAAATACATCAAAAAGACATCTCAAAATAGAGCCCAATCATTTATTACGAATTTCTTCAAAATTAAATCCAAATCTTGCATTTTAAGCCAAAATCAAGAACACAACATTAAAATCTTTAATAAAACTCAATTTATGGATTGAGAACTTGGAAATTTCAGTAAAGAACTGAGTATTTAGAGGAGAAGGACGTCCATACCTCTAAATGTGGATTTCTCCTCGTTTAGAGCCAAAATTCTTGAAAATACAATAAGCAAATGATGAGGATTTGGTGTGGAAATGATTAGAAATCATTTAGAGATTGAAATCTCAACTTTAGGTGTTAAAATCAAACGAAAAGTGGCTGTGGAAATGTGTTTGGCTGAGGAAAAATTGAGAGAAATGAAATGGGAAAATTTTGGCAAAAGTTAGTTATGAAACTAAAATATCTCTTTTCCCTCTTTTCTTTTTATTTAATAACATTAAATGAGTCTTTAAAATTTAAGAAAAATATGGAGAAACCCTCCCTTGGGTAAATTAGCTCCTTAAAGATTCAAAGTTTCAATCCTTTTAAAACAGTCACCAACTTTTCAAAAATTACATTTTAGTCACTAACTTGAAATGTCATAGTTCCAAACCCCATTTTGTAAAATTGATTTCACCACTCTCTTATATATAATAAAAGAGGATTTTTAGATATTTTTCCATATTTTTAATGCATCCCGAACTAGGCTTTCCCTAAAATCACCTTTTATATTCGAATCGTAATTTAAACCGATCCGGTTCAGACCCTAAACTTCCAAGCCCAAAATTGGGGTGTTACAGAGCCGGAGGTGGATGCTATGGCTTGTTTTGTAGATGATCACACTCTTCCTATAATCTCATCTTCCGGTTGTTAATCCTTCAAAGAGGTAGGCTCTGATACCAATTATTGAGTGGATCAAGGGATTGATCAAAACCAAGAGGGGGTGAATTGGGTTTTTAAAATTTTGGAGTGAAAGTGGATTGGCTAAAATTGAAGAATAAGGAAATTTAGAGTGGTTCAAGTTCAAAATGAACTCTACATCCACTACCTTAGTTACCACTAACGATTTTCCAACAATTCACTAATTGCTCTTCCCCTTTTATAGGCTTAGGAGGTAACCTTTACAATACCGGTCAAATTTTCTACCCAAAATTTGACCAAACCCTCACTAGGTTACAAAAAAGAATTTTAAGTCAAGTAAAATATCTCTCAATACAAATTTGCCCCTTTAGATACAAGCACTCACCCCAAATTGGAATTACACACAATACAATTTGGGATTTTACAAGAATGAGAAATTAGGCACTTTGAGCTTGGATTTTTGTATAGATGTTTCTCTTGGATGCAATAGTTGTTGCTGGTATTCAATAGGCTTTATTTTATACCTTCTCCATTAATTCTAGACGTTTGGGTGGTTAGGGAATTGATTATAGCTGTTGGAACCCTCTCTTTCAACCATAAATGCACTTTTTAGTGTAACCCCCTTAGCCTGGCCTAAACGGTTGACCCGAATTACGGAGATTACACAGGGAAAACCAAAGTCAACTCGAAAGTCAACCTTGATTAACGACCCTTTTTTCTTTATAATCTTATCTAGATGCACATTAACCCTACGCGTACCCTTGAGAAAAACATACTTGAAAAGCACAGCGATCGGAAAGCAGTAAGGGACTCAATTGCACAACATACAAAAGTTAGGGACCAAATTGTAAATTTTGGAAAGATGAAGAACTTAGCTGATTTTTAAATTACCAATATCAAATTAATCATATTACAAGCTTCCCTGTCAAATTTCACCTCAATCATACATCTCAAACTCAAGCAATTGTATATACAAAATTCAGGACTAAAACGTAAAGCTTGCAAACCTTAAACCATTCAAATCAGTGCCTAACGGTCATCTTTTTCAGAACGGGGGTTGACCGTTCCGAAACGCGGGTTCGTTTCGAGACATGTATCGAAACAGGGCTTGGCAATGGCAAATGCGTTTCGGAACGGCCCTATCCGTTTCGATACACGAAGGCCATTTTAGGCCCCCCGTTTCGAAACGTTAGTGCCCGTTACGATACTGACTGCCCAGAAAGTGTAGAATTTGTTGGTTTAACATACATTTAACCACTCTAAAACATCCTAATGACTTCCTAATCATGCCAACAAGTCATCATGCATATAAGGTACAAGTTTGCAACATTAAAACTCATTCATGGCATCAATTAGGGAAATCCACAAATATATAGGCATGCACCCTATTAACCAAGCCAAACAACCACTAAAGCATCAAAGCAAGCACCAAAATGGCCATTTACATATCCAAAACATTTAAGGCATCATGCCACAACTATGGAGTCCAAAACAACTCCCAAAAACACATCCTTGGTTCCCATTGCCAAATACCAAAAACTAATAATATTGTGAAATAGTCACCATACATGAGCTTAGCTTTCCCTTGGATTCTTAGCCTCCTTGCTGCCCTCAAACACCTCAATTATTTGCATCATTGGTTCAAGAGAGAGAGCGTAAGCACAAATGCTTAGTGAGGCATGTTCTAAAGAAACAACACAATAATGCATTTTATAAAACACTTTCCACAAAGCCTTTTAACACATAAACATCTTTTCTCATGCAACATTGCATTCACATCAAGCATCTCATGCTTCATTAACATTAATATGTCATATTGGCTTCCAAGTGATAAACCATAACCATTTACAACAAAAACACAATCGGATACGCGGATTACAAGCGTTGTCCCATACACTTCATACACACTACTGAACACACAAGGTGGAGTTTACCGGTACAATCACAACCCCTCAACACCCGTGATGGAGTTTAACGGTACAATTACAACCCCTCCACATCACTCATCGGTAGTTGTATTACATCACTAACAAGAACACGGGACACTCAACACAAGATGCACACATGGACTTTTAACCACCATTGTGATCTTAACCATCTCGTTAGTGTACTTGGATGGAGTTTACGGTACAATTACAACCCCTCAACATCCAAGGCGACTTAATTCACGGTGCACCCAATCCTATATCCGGCTAACTATATCTGATTCAAGTACTTTTAAACCAACAAATCACATGCCAATATACATCAATTATCATCAATAATCCATTGTTTTTAAGCATCTAAAACAAAGCCAGTTAACTACATGCATCACTATGCATCAATCCACATTTATAACAAATCAAACCAAGGATCTCTTACCTTGAGCATCCTTCAACAAATGGCTTTCATAACCAACATTAACCATGCTAAACATGCTTTCAAAAACAGAATTTAAACATGCAATTATCAACAAATGCATCGAACCAATCCATGACTCATCCAAGCGAGTTTTTCCGAAAACTTACTCTTGAGCTTAGTTAAGTTGATTAGACTTAAATTAAGTTCCCAAACCTTCAAACATTCGATACAAAGCTCGAAATCCAACTCCACTCACCAATTCCATTTCGCAAGCTTGCGGAAACGCCGTTCAAGCCTCCGGATCAACACCACAAGGTTCCCAAGATGTCTCCCCTTTTTTAAACACATCAAAGCAGAGGATTAATGCATCATCATACATTAAAATCTTCAGCCATTACACCTAAACTCGCTGCTCTTACCAAAACTAACATTTTGGCTACCAAACACAACCGAAATCACCTCCAAACTCTTCCACAACATAACCCAGCCAAGATCCATCACTTCTAACCACTCCTAAACATCAATTAACATCCAAAAGAACCTAAACTCGTCCTTATACCTCCAGCTATAACAGATCACCAAGATCACCCAAAAAACCACCATTTTCCCAAGTAAAAACTTAGGAAAATCAACCTATTCGGGATTGCATTGATTAAACATCAATTACACATCATTAAACATCAAAAATACATTAAAAAACCATCTCAAAATAGAGCCCAAACAATCACCACGAATTTCTTCAAGATTCAATCCAAATCTTGAGTTTTAAGCCAAAATCAAGATCACAACATCAAAACCTTTTATAAAACTTAATTTGGGGATTAAGAACATGAGAATTTCAGTAAAGAACTAAGTATTTAGAGGAGAAGAACATCCTTACCTCTAAATGTAGATTTCTCCTTGATTAGTGCCAAAATCCTTGAAAATTCAATAAGCAAATGAAGAGGATTTGATGTAGAAAGGATTAGGAATCAATTGATGATTGAAACCTCATCATTTAGTGTGAAAATCAAAAGAAATGTTGTTGTAGAAATGTGTTTGGCTGAGAGAATTTTGAGAGAAAATGAGATGAGAAAGTTTTTAAGAAAGTTAGTTATGAAAAGCTAAAATATCATTTTCCACTTTTCCTTTAATTAATTAAACAATAAATGAATCATTAAAATCTAAGAAAAATCTGGAGAAATCAATCTTGGGTAAATTAGCTCCTTAAAGATTCAAAGTTTCAATCCTTACAAAACAGTCACCACTGAACTTTTCAAAAATTACATTTTAGTCACTAATTTGAAATGTCACACTTCCAAACCTTATTTTGTAAAATTGATTTCACCACTCTCTTATATATATTAAAAGAGGATTTTTAGATATTTTTCCATATTTTTAAAGCATTCCGAACTAGGCTTTCCCTAAAACCACCTTTTATATTCGAACCAAAAATCAGACCGGTCCGGTTCAGACCCTAAACTTCCAAGCCCAAAATTGGGGTGTTACAACTCTCCCCCCCCCCTTAAGAAATTTCGTCCTCGAAATTTACCTGGAGGAAAGAGGTATGGAAACTGCTTCTTCATGTCATCCTTTCGTTCCCACGTGGCCTCCTCAGCACCACGATGCTTCCACAACACCTTTACCAACTCAATGGTTTTACCCCGAAGTACTTTACTGTCTGAATCCAGAATTTCCACCGGCTCCTCATCATAGGTCAAGTCTGGATTCAGTTCCACTTCCTCCATAGGCATAACATGCGAAGGATCCGATCAATACCTCCGAAGCATAGAGACATGAAACACATCATGAATCTTTTCCAACTCTTGTGGAAACCTCAACTTGTACGCAACAGGACCCACACGCTCAATCACCTCGTATGGTCCAATGTACCTAGGGCTCAACTTACCCTTTCGATCAAACCTCATCACCTTCTTCCAAGGTGAAACTTTCAAAAAACACATGGTCACCTACCGCATACTCAATCTCCTTACGCTTCAAATTCGCGTAAGACTTCTATCGATCAGAAGCTGCCTTCAATCGCTCACAAATGAGCTTCACCTTCTCGGTGGTTCCTTTCAACAAAGCTGGCATCGATACCAATTTCTGACCTGTTTCAGCCCAACAAAGAGGAGTTCGGCACTTCCTCCCGTACATGGCTTCATAAGGTGCCATTTGAATACTCACCTGGTAGCTATTGTTATAAGCAAACTCCACCAAAGGCAAATGCTTCTCCCAAGAGCCCTGAAACTCAATCACACAGCACCTCAACATATCCTCTAGCACCTGGATAGTACACTCAGATTGTCCATCCGACTATGGATGATAAGAAATACTGAAATTCAGCCGTGTACCCAAAGCTTGATGTAAACATTCCTAGAAACGCGATGTAAACCTCAGATCTCTATCCGACACTATAGACTTTGGCACACCATGCAGCCGCACAATCTCAGCAATGTATAGCTCTGCAAGCTTATCCAATGTATACGTAGTATGCACATGTAAGAAATGCGCACACTTTGTAAGGCGATCCACAATCATCCACACAGAATTCTTCTTCGATGGCGACAAAGGCAAACCAGACACAAAGTCCATAGTAATCCTTTCCCACTTGCACTCAGGAATCCTCAACGGTTGCAACAACCCAGAAGGAAACTGATGCTCAGCCTTAACTCGCTGACAAACCATGCACTTGCTCACATACTCAGCAACATCTTTCTTCAAACCCACCCAATAGTACTCATCCTTAAGATCACGATACATCTTTTTACTACCAGGGTGCATAGCAAAAGGACTACTATGAGCTTCAGTCAGAATAGCACTCATCAACTCAGCATCATTGGGCACCACTATCTAACTCCCAAAACATAAAACTCCATCATCATTAAAGCAGAAATTCGATGGCCTATCCTCAGCAATATCTTGAACATGTGGAACCAAGGAATCATCCAACAACTGCTTATCTTTTATCAACTGAACCATGGATGGTTTCACTTGCAATTCAGCCACAAGACCTCCATCTCGCGAAATGCTCAAGCTGGCAAACATAGCCCTCAACTCCACTGCTACCTTCCTACTCAAGGCATCTACTACAACATTAGCTTTTACCGGATGGTACTCGATCGTCAGATCGTAATCTTTAAGCAACTCCACCCAACGCCGTTGCCTAATATTCAACTCTTTCTGAGACATCAGATACTTCAAACTCTTGTGATCCGTGTACACCGTACACTTCTCACCATATAGGTAATGTCTCCAAATTTTCAAAGCAAAAACCACCGCAGCTAACTCAATGTCATGCGTAGGATAATTGCGCTCATGCACCTTCAACTGTCGCGATGCATAAGCCACCACCTTACCCTCTTGCATCAACACACAACCCAAACCAACGTAGGATGCGTCACTATACACCACAAACTCTTTCCCTGATTCAAGTTGAACCAAGATATGAGCTTGCGTCAAAGCTGCCTTCAGCTTTTCAAAAGCCTGCTGTCTCACTTCCGTCCACTCATACTTGACATCCTTCTGCAACAACTTTGTCAAAGGTGCAGCAATTTTCGAAAATCCATCCACGAACCTCCGGTAGTATCCTGCCAAACCAAGGAAACTACGGACTTCATGAACAGACTTAGGAGGCTTCTAATTCATCACTGCCTCAATCTTCTGAGGATCAACACGAATCCCCTCAGCAGAAACCACATGACCAAGGAACACAACTTCCCTGAGCCAGAACTCACACTTGCTTAACTTAGCATAAAGCTGATTCTCCAACAGAGCCTGCAACACAATCCTCAAATGCCCCTCATGCTCCTCCTCAGTACGAGAGTACACGAGGATATCATCAATGAACACCACAACAAATTTGTCCAAGTATTCATGGAACACTCTATTCATCATGTCCAAAAAAGCTGCAGGAGCATTCTTCAAACCAAACGGCATCACAAGGAACTCATAATGCCCATACCTCGTTCTGAAGGCTTTCTTTGGCACATCCACATCCTTCACCTTCAACTGGTAATAACCTGACCTTAAGTCAATCTTAGAGAACACAGCCGCTCCCCGAAATTGATCGAAAAGATCATCAATCCTCGGCAATGGATACCGATTCTTGATAGTCAACTTGTTCAGCTGACGGTAATCGATGCACATTCTCATAGTGCCATCCCTTTTCTTTACAAACAAGACCGGTGCACCCCAAGGTGACACGCTCGGTCGAATGAAACCACGATCAAGCAACTCTTGAAGTTGCATCTTCAGCTCCTTCAACTCCTTAGGTGCCATTCGATAAGGAGTAATGGACACTAGAGTTGTGTTTTCATACAACTCAATTCCAAACTCCACTTCACGATTAGGAGGCAATCCAGGTAACTCCTCCGGAAACACACCAGGAAACTCTCGCACAGTCCTGATATCTTGAACTCGCAACTCCTTAGAGCTAGGATTCATCACAAAGGCTAGGTAGGCTTCACAACCTTGCCTCAGCATTCGGCTTGCTTCCATGGAAGACACCACATTGGCAAGAAACTTCACATTCTCACCAACCACCACTACCTCATAATCATCCGCAAGCTTCAACGAAACTCGCTTGTTCTCAAAATCCACCACAACTCGATGTTCAAAGAGCCAATCCATACCAAGGATTACATCAAAACCATAGAATGGAAATTCTATGAGATCAACATGAAAAACATGGTTTTGCACAACCAAGGGACATCTTCTATATAACTTCCGTGTCACAACGGTCTCACCAAAGGAACTAGTTACACGCATACCAACATCCAAAGACTCAACAGGTAAACCAAGCAATTGAGCATGTTCACGCAATATGTATGAGTGTGTAGATCCAGAATCAATCAAGGAAAGTAATGACAAGGATTGCAAAGTGAAGGTACCTGCGATCACATCCGTGTCATTCCTCCCCTCACGCTGAGCATACACTCAAGCCTGGCCACCACCCTCAGGTTGGACAGCCACCACATGTGCCACATTCCTTCCACCATCATCTCTACGCTGGAAGTTGCCACGGCCGCGCCCACGACCTCTCTGTGGTGCAACAACTCCAGGAGCACGTCCCTGACCACCACCAGCCAACAAAGGACACTCCCTCCTCATGTGGTCTGCCGAACCACAATTCCAGCACGAATTACCAGTCACTGCCACAAGAGCCTGCACCTCTCTCGCTGCCCGAGGACAATCACGTCTCAAATGACCACGCGATCCACACGCCCAGCACGTGTTCTGATCAGCTCTCGCCCTGTCTCCCTGAACAGGCGCACCATGCCCTCCACCACCACGCCTAGCAGAAGACTAATACCTCCTATCTCGTCCTCTCTTGTTCCGTCCACCACCGGAACTATACTCAGCAACTCTCTTGCCCGAGCCAGAACCAGCACTCCTAGAAGACAAACCCAGATTCTGCTCAATGTCCTTCGCCCTACTAACCAGCACATCAAAATCAGTGGACTCAGCTGCAAGCATAAAGGTCTTTACATCTGTCACCAAACCATATCGGAAACGCTCACACCTCTCTCGCTCATCCGGGATAAGCTAAGGTGCATACTGACTGAGACGCACAAACTGGATCTCGTACTCAGCCACCGTCATGCTCCCTTGTGTAAGAGACATGAACTCTATTTTCTTTTCATCCAGGTATCGCACACCTAGATACTTCCGCTTGAACGCGTTCAGAAAGAACGTCCAAGTCACATCAGCTTCCTCCATTCCGGAGACAGTGGTCGTCCACCAGGTATACGCATCATCATGTAACAGTGATACCACACATCCTAACTTCTGCACATTATTACACTTCATTTGTCCCAATATCCTCTTGGTACTTTCCAACCAAGATTCAGAACCC
Organism: Hibiscus tridactylites; assembly: GCA_958450335.1. Taxonomy (NCBI): domain Eukaryota; kingdom Viridiplantae; phylum Streptophyta; class Magnoliopsida; order Malvales; family Malvaceae; genus Hibiscus; species Hibiscus tridactylites. The sequence continues at coordinate 52,153,831 of OY288273.1, read as the reverse complement.
TCAGCAGACAAACCTCTGAACTCAATCCCTCCCAGACTGCATAGGTGTTCCAAAGGTAATCTCGCATTTGCATCACCCTAATACCCAGCTCCGTGAGCTCCAGCTACTGCTGCCAGAAAGGCTCCAGCAGTAGCCTGTATCAAAACTGTCATGTTAGGAGCAGCTTGCCCCTGCCCAGCTTCAGGTCTAGCGACCCCAGCACCAACACCAACTCCATCACCTCCAGCACCACCACCACCGGGCGGTCCACCACTAGGAGGAGGAGGTATATCCACAACATTTTCAGCATTGTTCTCATTCTCATTCTGAGCCATAGATCGTGTATTAATTCTCGTCTCTCTACGAGGTCCCATTCACTAAAACAATGCAATGACACAAATGCAATAAACATAATCAGGCTCAACAAGGTAATAAATCCAAGTAATCAAGCTCACTTCCAAATAAAAACAATTTCTTTCATTAGTTTTGATATGGCAATGGGTCCCTCTAACATGCTTCATCACAACTTACATCACAATTGTAACATACTTTACAATTCAAACATCATACTTTCATTTAAAAGGCATATCATGAAATCATACATACATCACCCACATAACCATTCCCAATTACACGAGAACTCAGCTCTAATACCACCAAATGTAACCCCCTTAGCCTGGCCTAGACGGTTGACCCGAACTACGAAGATTACACGGGGAAAACCAAATTCAACCCGAAAGTCAACCTTGATTAACGACCTTTTTTTCTTTTTAATCTTATCTAGATGCACATTAACCTTAGGCGTACCCTTGAGAAAAACATACTTGAAAAACATAGCGATCGGAAAGCAATAAGGGACTCAATTGCACAACATACAAAAGTTAGGGACCAAATTGTAAATTCTGGAAAGATGAAGAACTTGGCTGATTTTTAAATTACGGATATCAAATTAATCATATTACAAGCTTCCTTGTCAAATTTCACCTCAATCGGACATCTCAAACTCAAGCAATTGTATATACAAAATTCAGGACTAAAACGTAAAGCTTGCAAACCTTAAACCATTCAAATTAGTGCCCAACGGTCATCTGTTTCGGAACGGGGGTTGACCGTTCCGAAACGCGGGTTTGTTTCGAGACATGTATCAAAACAGGGCTTGGCAATGGCAAAAGCGTTTCGAAACGGCCCTAACCGTTTCGATACACAAAAGCCATTTCAGGCCCCCGTTTCGAAACGTTAGTGCCCGTTCCGATACGGACTGCCCAGAAAGTGCAGAATTTGCTGGTTTAACATACATTTAACCACTCAAACACATCCTAATGACTTCCTAATCATGCCAAAAAGTCATCATGCATATAAGGTACAAGTTTGTAACATTAAAACTCATTCATGGCATCAATTAGGGAAATCCACAAATCTATAGGCATGCACCCTATTAACCAAGCCAAACAACCACTAAAGCATCAAAGCAAGCACCAAAATGGCCATTTACATATCCAAAACATTTAAGGCATCATGCCACAACTATGGAGTCCAAAACATCTCCCAAAAACACATCCTAGGTTCTCATTGCCAAATACCAAAAACTAATAATGTTGTGAAATAGTCACCATACATGAACTTAGCTTTCCTTTGGATTCTTAGCCTCCTTGCTGCCCTCAAACACCTCAATTATCTGCATCATTGGTTCAAGAGAGAGAGCGTAAGCACAAATGCTTAGTGAGGCATGCTCTAAAGAAACAACACAATAATGCATTTTATAAAACACTTTCCACAAAGCCTTTTAACACATAAACATCTTTTCTCATGCAACATTGCATTCACATCAAGCATCTCATGCTTCATTAACATTAATATGTCATATTGGCTTCCAAGTGATAAACCATAACCATTTACAACAAAAACACAATCGGATACGCGGATTACAAGCGTTGTCCCATACGCTTCATACACACTACCGAAAACACAAGGTGGAGTTTACCGATACAATCACAACCCCTCAACACCCGTGATGGAGTTTAACGGTACAATCACAACCCCTCCACATCACTCATCGGTAGTTGTATTACATCACTAACGAGAACACGGGACACTCAACACAAGATCCACACATGGACTTTTAACCACCATTGTGATCTTAACCATCTCGGTAGTGTACTTGGATGGAGTTTACGGTAAAATTACAACCCCTCAACATCCAAGGCGACTTAATTCACGGTGCACCCAATCCTATAGCTGGCTAACTATATCCGATTCAAGTACTTTTAAACCAACACATCACTTGCCAATATACATCAATTATCATCAATAATCTAGTGTTTTTAAGCATCTAAAACAAAGCCATTTAACAACATGCATCACTATGCATCAATCCTCATTTTTAACAAATCAAACCAAGGATCTCTTACCTTGAGCATCCTTCAACAAATGGCTTTCATAACCAGCATTAACCATGCTAAACATGCTTTCAAAAACAGAATTTAAACATGCAATTATCAACAAATGCATCGAACCAATCCATGGCTCATCCAAGCGAGTTTTTCCGAAAACTTACTCTTGAGCTTAATTAAGTTGATTAGACTTAAACTAAGCTCCCAAACCTTCAAACATTCGATACAAAGCTGGAAATCCAACTCCACTCACCATTTCCGTTTCGCAAGCTTACCGAAACGTTGTTCAAGCCTCCGGATCAACACCACAAGGATCCGAAGATGTCTCCCCTGTTTTAAACACATCAAAGCAGAGGATTAATGCATCATCATGCATTAAAATCTTCAGCCATTACATCTAAACTCGCTGCTCTCACCAAAACTAACATTTCGGCTACCAAACACAACCGAAATCACCTCCAAACTCTTCCACAACATAACACAGCCAAGATCCATCACTTCTAACCACTCCTAAACATCAATTAACATCCAAAAAGAACCTAAACTCGTCCTTATACCTCCAGCTATAGCAGATCACCAAGATCACCCCAAAAACCACCATTTTCCCAAGTAAAAACTTAGGAAAATCAACCTATTCGGGATTGCATTGATTAAACCTCAATTAAACATCATTAAACATCCAAAATACATTAAAAACCATCTCAAAACAGAGCCCAAACAATCACCACGAATTTCTTCAAGATTCAATCCAAATCTTGAGTTTTAAGCCAAAATCAAGATCACAATTTCAAAACCTTTTATAAAACTTAATTTAAGGATTGAGAACTTGGGAATTTCAGTAAAGAACTGAGTATTTATAGGAGGAGAACATCCTTACCTCTAAATGTAGATTTCTCCTTGATTAGAGCCAAAATCCTTGAAAATTCAATAAACAAATGAAGAGGATTTGATGTAGAAAGGATTAGGAATCAATTGATGATTGAAACCTCATCATTTAGTGTGAAAATCAAAAGAAATGTTGTTGTAGAAATGTGTTTGGCTGAGAGAATTTTGAGAGAAAATGAGATGAGAAAGTTTTTAAGAAAGTTAGTTATGAAAAGCTAAAATATCATTTTCCACTTTTCCTTTAATTAATTAAACAATAAATGAATCATTAAAATCTAAGAAAAATCTGGAGAAATCAATCTTGGGTAAATTAGCTCCTTAAAGATTCAAAGTTTCAATCCTTACAAAACATTCACCACTGAACTTTTCAAAAATTACATTTTAGTCACTAATTCGAAATGTCATACTTCCAAACCTTATTTTGTAAAATTGATTTCACCACTCTCTTATATATATTAAAAGAGGATTTTTAGATATTTTCACATATTTTTAAAGCATCCCGAACTAGGCTTTCCCTAAAACCACCTTTTATATTCGAACCGAAAATCAGACCGGTCCGGTTCAGACCCTAAACTTCCAAGCCCAAAATTGGGGTGTTACATTCAGCCTACCATATCGGTACACAGGAAGGCATATCGATACATGTCTCATAAAAGAAAGAGTCGTTGCATAATTACAAGAGGGACGTATCGATAAGCGTGTAGGCGTATCGATATGGAATAAGGATCCGTTTCGATACGGACTGAAGCGTACTGATGCAATTTTTACTTCAAAGCTCACTGGAGGAATTTGTATCGATATGGGAAAGAGCGTATCGGTACGGGTTAACCAACTCTTTTAAAAGTTTGTTACCTACCAACTGACACCAACGATCAAAAACATTTAAGGCTCTGAAATTTAAAATTCCTTAAATTTCGTATCGATACGGGAGACACTGTATCAGTACACCATTCAAACTGAGTGTGATTTTATAGAGAGAGCGTATCGATATAGATACAATTTGTTTTGATACCATGTTTCGATATGATAAGGGGCGTATCGAAACAAATCTCTCCAGTGACCAAGTTTGTAAAAGGGGTATCAATACGACAAGGAGCGTATCGATACGCTTAGGCGATTTTCAATAGTTTGGCCTTTGAACACTTAGAAAATATTTTAGAGTTTGAGTTTTTCAAACTAGAGTAAAGCCTTGTTGATTTTAAACCTTTTGAGGGACTTAAAAATCTATTTAAGGTTTTTCAATTTAATCCTCAAAACACTTTGTTATATCAAAATCAAACATATGTTTTACAAATTATGTTTCTTAACAAGGTTTTATGATTGATTTGAAGAAAATGGCTAAATTAATCTTTAAATGATGATTTTATATAATTTTCATATTGGATCTTTTTTGGCTGATTTTTTATTGATTTTAATAATGTTTTGGAAGTTTATTAATGTTGAGATTGAGGTTTCATCATGGTAATCCCGAAACTATTTGGATCTCTAGTTGATTAGGTTGTTAGAATTCGTTTTTGTGGTGTTAGTATGATTTTGGGAATGTTGGAGGTATAAGGCTGATAATAGATTGATTTTTGATGTTAATCAATGTTAATAAATGGTTGGAAGTGTTAGGTTTTGGCTGGGTTGAGTTTGTAGAGTAATCGATGATGTTTTTAGTTGTTTCATATAGGCGTTTTGGTGGTTTTGGGCAAGCCAACGTGGTAGGTTTGCTTGCTGGAGTTTTGATTGCATTGAGATGCATTAATCCTCTGTTCTTACTTGGTTAAAACATGGGAGAACATTTCGGAAGCAACCGATGAGGTTTCGGGAGCTTTGGACGCTTAGTTTCGCATCAGCTAATCAAGGTTTCGCGTGTCGGTGAGTGGGAACGTGGATTTTGTAACCCCCTTAGCCCGGCCAAGGCGATTGACCTGAACTATGAAGATTACACGGGGAAAACCAAAGTCAGCCCGAAAGTCAACCTTGATTCACGACCTTTTTTTTTCTTTTTAATCTTGTCTAGATACATGTTAACCTTAAGTGAGTACTCACAAAATACGATTGAGAAAGGCACAGCGATTGGATAACAAATAAGGACTCAATTGCACTTTATACGAGTTTAGGGACCAAAATGTAATTTCTGTAAATTAGAAGGTCTTCCTTGATTTTAGGGTTAGCAATATGAAATTAGTCATGCTACATGCTTCTCTGCCAAATTTCATCTTAATTGGACATCTCAAGCTCAAGCAATTGCAATCTCAACATTTAGGACTAAAATGTAAAACATGCAAACATCAGAACAATTCAAATCTGTGACCAACGGTCACCCGTTTCGACACACCCACATGCCGTATCGAAACGCTGGATCGAAACGGCATTGACCGTTTTGATACGCGAGTGTGTTCCGAGACCAGTTCCGAAACATGGCATTCAAGTAGCCAAATCGTTTCGAAACAACCTTCATCGTTTCGAAACACGAAGGCCATTACAGGCCCCTGTTTCGAAACACTAGAGGGTGTTTCAATACGAATTGCCCAGAAACTGCAGCAATGACTGGTTTTTCACCCAAAAACCTAATCTAACACATCCCAAGGACTCTCTAATCATACCAACAAGTCAACATACATATAAGGTATATATTTGGAACACTCAAACACAACCATGGCATCAAACATGAACTCTTATTAGTCTAGAGGCATGCTTCCTAATATCAAAACACAAATAGGCAAACCAACCTCAAAAACAAGCAATCAAGGACATTTACAATCCAACAAGCCAAAACAAACATGCCACAACCTTAGAGAGTTGAACATATCTCCCAAATACAAAACTTGGTTTCCCATTGCCAATCTATCAAAACTAAAGTGTATGAAAACTTCACCATACGTGAGCTTGGATTTCCTTGGATGGACTTAGCTTCCTTGATGCCTGATAACACCTCAATTATCTGCATTATTGGTAAAAGAGAGAGCGTAAGCACAAATGCTTAGTGAGGCATGCTCTAAAGAAACCAACATAATAATGTACATTTTGAAAACACTTTCATCAAAAGCTTTTAAAACCACATGCTCATTTCTATCTCATGCTTAGAAACCTTTCAAAGCAATTTCTCATTGAAACCACATGTACCTTCATTCTATCTCATGCATTTAAACCAATGCAAAACCCATCGCAGGGCCAAAATCATGCTTGTACTCTAAAGCATTTCAAAAACAAACTACATATGCATTTCTCATAGCATAAATCATTATATCAAGGTACATGTGAATCAAAACCATAGCATATTTTATATTGGCATTTCACATCTATTTATTACTCGGATATGCGGACATCTCACTAGACACTTCCGGTGGCATCTCTCTTCACCGTACTCACTCGTCTAGCAACATAGTTTTGGGTGGAATCTCTCATCACCGTACTCACATGGCGGAATCTCTCATCGCCACCAAGCTTGGGTATTTCCCAAGTCCTACCCGATGGAATGCCCATCACCGGAATATCTCCCTTTGGCTTAACCAAAGAGCACGTACAAATTTTTAGTTTATAGTGCACTCTCATCCTATTGATCGATCAATTATATCCGGTAAGTATCTCAACATCTATGCCAATATAATATGTCAAATCAACATCTCACCTACTATTTTTCATGCATTAAAACTCAACAATTCTCATGTCTTTTCAAAATCATAACATTTGCCATACTACAACACAAAAGCTCAAATCTCATTTATGCAACATGTTACTTTATGAAATCATTACAAGCATCATCTCACGCTACATTTCATGCATAAAAATAGTAGGAATTTATCAATCTAAAATCATGAGCATGTAAAAGCATTTAAGGGGCAAACACCACTTTTAAGAGAGCAATTCAAACCATACTTACTTCCGGATTTAGGAAGGTGTTTCAAACCTCTCCTAAATCCCCAAACCTTGTATTTTTATCCTCATAGACTTCTAACCCAATCGTACTCACCAATTTATGTTTCGCTTGCTTGCCGAAACGCCAATGAAGCTTCCGGATCAACTCCAAAAGTGTCCGAAGATGTCTCCCCTGTTTTAGACACATAAAAGCATATGATTAATGCATCATCATGCATTGAAATCTTCAGCCAACACTCCTAAACTCGCTGCTCTATCCAACCACAACATTTCTGCTACCAAACACAACCGAAATCACCTCCAAATTCTTCCAAAACTTAACCCAGCCAAGATCCATCACTTCTAATATTTTGGTACCCTATGTATTTTTTAAAATTGTAACACCCCGAACTAAGAGTTGTAACACCTCGGATCTCTATCCGACACTATATATTTTGGTGCCCTATGCAGACGCACAATTTCAGCAATGTACAATTCCACAAGCTTATCCAAGGTATACGTGGTATGCACAGGTAAGAAATGCGCACACATCGTAAGACGATCCACAATCACCCACACCAAATTCTTCTTCGATGGCGACAAAGGCAAACCAGACACGAAGTCAATGGTGACTCTTTCCCACTTCCATTCAGGGATCATCAACGGTTGCAACAACCATGAAGGAAACTGATGCTCAGCCTTAACCCGCTGACAAACCATGCATTTACTCACATATTCCACAACATCTTTCTTCAAACCCACCCAATAGTACCCATCCTTCAGATCACGATACATTTTTGTCCTACCAGGGTGCATAGCAAAAGGACTACTATGAGCTTCAGTCAGAATAGTACGCCTCAACTCCACATCATTCGGCACTACTATCCGTCTTCCGAAACATAAAACTCCATCATCATTAAAACAAAAATCCGATGATCTATCCTCAGCTATATCCAGAACATGTGGCACCAAAGAATCATCCAACAACTTCTTATCCTTTATCAACTGAACCAGAGATGGTTTCACTTGCAATTCAGCCACAAGACCTCCATCTCATGAAATGCTCAAGCTATCAAACATAGCCTTTAACTCTACCGCCACTTTCCTGCTCAAGGCATCCGCCACAACATTAGCTTTTCCCGGATGGTACTCGATTGTTAGATCGTAATCTTTAAGCAACTCCACCCAACGTCGTTGCCTAAGATTCAACTCTTTCTGAGACATCAAATACTTCAAACTCTTGTGATTTGCGTACATAGTACACTTCTCACCATAAAGATAATGTCTCCAGATCTTCAAAGCAAAAACCACTGCAGCTAACTCAATATCATGCGTAGGATAATTGCGCTCATGCACCTTCAATTGTTGCGATGCATAAGCCACCACCTTACCCTCTTGCATTAGCACTGTAACACCCCAATTTTGGGCTTATAAGTTTAAGGTCTGAACCAGACTGGTATGAGAAACGGTTCGAATATAAAAGGGGGTTTTGTGGAACACCTAGTTCGGGATGCTTTAAAAATATTGAAAAATATCTAAAAATCCTCATTTAATATATAAAAGTGAATGGTGAAATCAATTTTACAAAATAGGGTTTGGAAATACTACGTTTCGGTGTAGTGACCAAATCACATATTTTGCAAAGTTTAGTAGTGACTGATTTGTAAAGGATTGGAAATTTGAATCTTTAAGGAGCTAATTTACCAAAAATGTTTTCATCAGATTTTTCCTTAATTTGGGTGATTTAATTAATGATTTAATTAAATAAAATAAAGGTGGTAAACTACCTTTGACTTTCATAACCACTTTTCTCTAATTTTCTCTCATTTCATTTTCTCTCAAAATCCTATCAACCAAACACTTTTTCTCCAGCATAGGTTTGAGATGGTTTTGAGATGGTTTTCTAATGTATTTTAGATGTTAAATGATGTTAGGAATGAGGTTTTATCAATCCAATCCGGAATAGGTTGTTTTTCCTAAGTTTTTGCTTGTGAAAATGGTGGTTTTTGGGGTGTTTTTGGTGTTCTGTTATAGATGGAGGTATAAGGACGGGTTTAGGGTTGTTTTTGATGTTTAGAAATGATTAGAAATGATGGATATTGGCTGATTTAAGTTTTGGAAGAATTTGGAGGTGATTTTGGTTGTGTTTGGTAGCCGAAATGTTGTGGTTGGATAGAGCAGCGAGTTTAGGACTGTTTGCTGAAGATTTCAATGCATGATGATGCATTAATCCTATGCTTTTATGTGTCTAAAATAGGGGAGACATCTTCGGACACATTTGGAGTTGATCCGGTAGCTTAATTGGCATTTCGGCATGCAAGCGGAACGTAAATTGGTGAGTACGATTGGGTTAGAAGTCCACGAGGACAAAAATACAAGGTTTGGGGATTTAGGAGAGGTTTGAAACACCTTCCTAAATCCGGAAGTAAGTATGGTTTGAATTGCTCTCTTAAAAGTGGTGTTTGCCCCTTAAATGCTTTTACATGCTCATGATTTAGATTGATAAATTCCTACTGTTTTTATGCATGAAATGTAGCGTGAGATGATGCTTGTAATGATTTCATAAAGTAACATGTTGCATAAATGAGATTTGAGCTTTTGTGTTGTAGTATGGAAAATGTTATGATTTTGAAAAGCGATGAGAATTGTTGAGTTTTAATGCATGAAAAACAGTAGGTGAGATGTTGATTTGACATATTATATTGGCATAGATGTTGAGATACTTACCGGATATAATTGATCGATCAATAGGATGAGAGTGCACTATAAACTAAAAATTCGTACGTGCTCTTTGGTTAAGCCAAAGGGAGATATTCCGATGATGGGCATTCCATCGGGTAGGACTTGGGAAATACCCAAGCTTGGTGGCGATGAGAGATTCCGCCATGTGAGTACGGTGATGAGAGATTTCACAGAAAACTATGTTGCTAGACGAGTGAGTACGGTGAAGAGAGATGCCACCGGAAGTATCTAGTGAGATGTCCGCATATCCGAGTAATAAATAGATGTGAAATGCCAATATAAAATATGTTATGGTTTTGATTCACATGTACCTTGATATAATGATTTATGCTATGAGAAATGCATATGTAGTTTGTTTATGAAATGCTTTAGAGTACAAGCATGATTTTGGCCTTGCCATGGGTTTTGCATTGGTTTAAATGCATGAGATAGAATGAAGGTACATGTGGTTTCAATGAGAAATTGCTTTGAAAGGTTTCCAAGCATGAGATAGAAATGAGCATGTGGTTTTAAAAGCTTTTGATGAAAGTGTTTTCAAAATGTGCATTATTGTGTTGGTTTCTTTAGAGCATGCCTCACTAAGCATTTGTGCTTCAGAGGTATAGATTTAAGCGGGAGAGGTGATTTTGGGAACTTAGATTTAAGCTTGAAACGCTTGTCTAAGTTCGGAAGCAAGTATAATGAATTTCTCTCTCGGTTGTGCTTTTATGAAATGGTTTTTATGCACTTGGTTTTGGATGCATGTTACCTACTGTTAAAGCATGTGGTTTACTATTTTTAATGATGTGATAATGAAGGATGCACATGGTAAGTGATCCTTGTAAGTATACGTTTTATACTTGTGAATTAAATCATGGTTTAATGCTTTGGAATATTATTTATTTATGATGCTTTGGAAACAGTGAGGTATGCGGTTAAATATGAATTATATTGGCAAGTGATGTTGTGAAATGGTTTATAAATGATATCAGATATAGTTAGCCGACTATAGGATTGAGTGCACTATAAAAAGTCGCCTTTGATGTCGAGGGGTTGGTGTCCCGTGTCTCCGTCCAAGTACCCTAACAATCGAGGAGGTTGGTGTCCTATCTCTCGTTAGTGGGTTAAGTGTCTAATCGATGAATGGGGTTGGTGTCCCTGTTGGTTGTTATTGTACCACGTGGTTGTTATTGTACCAAATTCCGGTTGAGATGGCTTGAAGTGTTGTATGGACACATGTTGAATATGTGTATCCAATATGTTGTTTTGATAAATGAGCTTGCCTAATGATCACTTCTAAGCCAATATAATTGATGATGTATCATGAGATGGTTTATGATGTATATTGTGATTTATACACGTTTTACTCTTTAAACTTTGCATATGGTAGTTATGTATGGGAAGGCTTAAACTGAGTGTTAACAATGGGACTTGTTGTTGATTCATGATACATGTCGCATAAGGTTTATTATGTTGATTTTTTATGAAGGAAAATGCGTTGTTTTAAAGGCATGATGGTTTTCAAGTGATGATTTGAGTTAATTGAAATGCGATTTCAATTTGGACTTGGAAAATAGTTTTAATGCATTGATGGTGTTTTGTTTTTGAGCACTCCTTACTAAGCCTTGTGTGCTTACGCTCTAAGTTGTCCATAATTGTAGAGAATTTAGATTTTGGAGGCAGCGTAGGGCAAGGGATCACAAAAGACTTCATTTGAGAATGTATGTTTTAGTTTAGACTATAAGTAATAAGGGCAATGGGGGATCCGTTGTGCTTTTGGGAGATTTTTGTAAACTCCCTATTCGAGCAAGTTTATATTGATGTTTTAGACTTGTAAATGGCCTTTGGTTATTGGTTTGTGCCTTGCTATGCATTTTGGTATCTTGCTTGGCTTGTTTACTAGGTTGCATGCCTATAGTTTACCTATAATGCAAATTGCCATGATATAATGTTAAATATGCCTTTAATGATTAAGGTTTGATGTTTGGCTATGTTATATATATGTTGGAAGCATGGTTGATTGGTTATGGGTGCATTAAAGTGTGAAAAACCAGCAAAATGTGACATTACATGCCCAAGTGTTTTGATTCACCTAAGGTTGTATCGAAGCGGTGAGCTTGAAATGGGCATGGGTTTCGAAACAGGGAAGGGTGTATCGAAACAGGCTCAGTTAAGTTGGCTACTAGAATTTTGTGTATTGATACATCTTAGAGACCGTATCAAAACGGGCTCGTGTTCCGAAAAACCCAAGCCTATTCTGAAATAGGGTGTATCAATACATGGCTAAGTGTATCGATACACGAAGTTGTTAAGTTAGTTAATCAGATTCTTTTTAAGATTCTGTTCCTTTACGTTTTGGTCCTTGAATGTTGTGGATATAATTAAATGAGTTTGAATGATCGTATTGAGCTAAGATTTGACACATTGGCATGTAACTTGACTAATTAAAGGATGGTAACCTAATATTGGATGAAGTCCCTATACTTTTCAAAATTCACAAATTGGTCCCTATCACATATTGATAATCAATTGAATACAAACTAAAAGTACGCTTAAGTTGATGTTTCTTCCACTACAAGTCTAAACACTTAGGGTAACAATGTGCATCTAGACAAAATAAAAAGAAAAAAAATATGGTCGTTTATTGAGGTAAACTTCCCGGTTTACTTCAATATTCTCCGTGTGACTCGTTCGGTTCGGTCGGGCATCTAGGTCGGGACAAGGGGGTTACAAAATCAATTTTAAAAATTATATTTTAATTTAAAAAATATGTATAATGATAATTTAATAATATATTATAATAAATAAAACATAAATGTCATAATTAATATTCGAGTGTTTAAATAAAATCTCTGAAATAAAACTATAGTAAAAGAACGCTAAAATAATCCAAAAAGCATAAATAGTCCCCAAGTATAAAATTACATCAATGTCCCAAAATAGTAAATAATAATTTGAATATATAAAAATGGTTTCTTACTGATAAATATGATAATCGGGTCAAAGTGAGACCTCCAAGTATCACGTCGCCTAAATTCTAAAGATATTTGTAGGAGGATACTATGGGGGAGTAAGCTAAAGAGCTTAGTGTATCTCCAAAGTGCAAGAAAAACCATAAACGTAAAACACATTATTATTTTCTTAAAATCCTTTAAACCATAACACAAGTATCACAAGCACAATGCAATGCACCCAACTACAACTGCCATGGGAAGAAGAAAGTTCCCCAGAACTCCTCACTACAACCGCCCGTCTTAAGTGTATCAGTCGTTTGAAAGGGTGATATTCGTAAACTTTCTTCATATAATCCCAACCCATGCTCATACAATGATATGATGATTAAAAACGTATTTCAAAACACAATTCCATAAATCCAATATTACATAGTTCCATAAATCATAGTCCATAAATCGTATTTCATAAATCATAGTTCATAAATCATAGTAAAAACATGTTCTGGAATCATATGCATGTGATGCAACCGTACAAGCCATAATGCATATAATAATCATGTAAGGTGTAAAACATACGTAGCACAATAAGAAACACATCTTAAGCAAACAATAGCTCTAACACCGAGAATAACACCTATCACGTTCGGGTCTAGCTGAATTAGAACCTACGATATAAAACTCTACATCAAAATCTAGCACTATGCCACGAAACTAAACATCACAAACACTAATCCAAATATTACTCATATGTAGATCTCGTAGTGCGTACAAGGACGTTTCAAACGGGCGAATGAGGTGGTAGCTCATTAGACTCACGGTCAGAAGAGTAATGATCACCTTAATCACAAAAATGATCTTAATCAGAATCCCATAATAAATTCTCAATGGTCAATAGGCCGGATTGGGTCGATTCTAAATGAACTATAAATTTGATTAGTGATTTGGGTCAAGTTAACTTTTATAATTCTATCATGAAATACTCACCTAATTATTAAATCATCATATATACACACTAATATGAATGATTCTATTGGTATAATAATAAGAAAATGGTGGAAAATATTTTCAAATGGGTATATATATATGGTTAGGATCCACTTACACAGTGTAAAAATGTAATGACCTTAACTAAAGTCGCAATTTATTTTAATTAACTTTTGTTGTTTTATTGGAGTAAGGTTAAAAAGAGTTTGAGCCTCTGAGATGAAAGGTTATCGAATGAATGAATTTGTTTTGTCTTCCTCTAATTTCTTCTATTCTACAGTCTCCCTCTTCGCTATCTATCTTCTTCCCTCTTATAATTCTTCTTCTTTGATTTGGGTTGTTATAAAGGCATCAGAGCTTCAAGTTATTCTCCATCGTTTGAGCTTTATGGTGACAATTTTAGAAGTACATGGGGTTTAATTGTTCAAGGGATTTAAATTCATATTAGACACTACTATCGACAAGTTTCTAAGAGACTTTAGAACATATTTGAAGGATATATGTGGAAAGTTTAATGTTGGGTTTGATTGTTAAGTGTGCAAAAGTCCTATATTTATGCCCTAGTTTAGCTCAATTAGTGTTGTTCTTAAGATTTGTTTAGTTACATTTATTAGGTAAACATACATAGAACTGTATAGATTAGATATTCTGCCTTATTCGATGCACTTAATTGTTTTTATCTAAAAGATATTTCTCAGGCGTGTTTTCTAACTATGCACAGGTACCCACCAAGGCATATGCCGCCGAGAAAGCAGAGGAGAAGTTGGATGCTGATAGACTATATGGAGAGTTGTTCGAGAGCTGATTGAGGAGGAAAGAAATAGAATGTAGAGTTGTGCCAACTCCTGCACACCAGCCTTGTAACCCCTTAGCCCGGCCTAGACACTTGACCCGAACTACGAAGATTACACGGGGAAAACCAAAGTCAACTCAAAAGTCAACCTTGATTAACGACCCTTTTTTCCATTTTAATATTGTCTAGATACATGTTAACCCTAAGTGAGTACTTACGAATCATAATTGAGAAAGGCACAACGATCGGATAACATATGAGGACTCAAATGCACTACACACAAGATTAGGGACCAAATTGTAATTTATGCAAATTAGAGGGACTTCATTGATTTTAGGATTACCATTATGAAATTAGTCATGTTACATGTTTCTCTGCCAAATTTCAACTTAACAAGACATCTCAAGCCCAAGCAATTGCAATCTCAACATTTAGGACTAAAATGTAAAGCATGCAAACATCAAAACAATTCAAATCTGGGTCCACCGGTAACCCGTTTCGAAACGCCTACTCACCGTACCGAAACGCCGTATCGGAACGGTGTTGACCATTTCGGTATGCGGGCATGTTCCGAAATATCCATTTCTAGTAGCTAAAATGTATCGAAACAACCCCTCACGTTTCGAAACGCCAAGGCCATTTCAGGCCCTCGTTCCGAAACACCATAGGGTATTTCGATACACCCTGACCAGAAACAACAAAAAATGATGGTTTTTCACTCAAACACATACCCAAACACGACCCAAAGACTCTCTAATCATACAAACAAGTCATCATACATGCAAGGAACATATTTGGGACATACAAGCACAATCATAGCATCAAATACAAAATCTCATTATTCTAGAGGCATGCTTCCTATCACAAAACCCAAAATGAGCAATCCAACCTCAAACCAAACAATTAAGGCCATTTACAATCGAAACAATCTAAAACAAACATGCCACAACCTTAGAAAGTTTAACACATCTCCCAAAAACAATTCTTGGTTTCCCATTGTCAATCTATCAAGACTAAAGTGTATGAAAACTTCACCATACACGAGCTTGGACTTCCTTGGATGATCTAAGCTTCCTTGATGCCCGAAAACACCTCAATTATCTGCATTATTGGTAAAAGAGAGAGCGTAAGCACAAATGCTTAGTGAGGCATGCTCTAAAGAAAACCAACACAATAATGCACATCTTGAAAGTACTATCTCAAAAGCTTTTAAACCACATGCTCATTCTATCTCATGCTTGGAACCCTTTCAAAGCAATTTCTCATTGAAACCACATGTACCTTCATTCTATCTCATGCATTAAAACCAATACAAAACTCATGGCAAAGCCAAATTCATGCTTGTACTCTAAAGCATTTCATAAACAAACCACATGTGCATTTCTCATAGCATAAACCATTACATCAAAGGTACATGTGAATCAAAAACCATAACATATTTTATATTGGCATTTCACATCTCTTTATTACTCGGATATGCAGACATCTCACTAGACACTTCCGGTGGCATCCCTCATCACTGTACTCACTCGTCTAGCAACATAGTTTCCGGTGGAATCTCACATCACCCTACTCACATGGCAGAACCTCTCACCGCCACAAAGCTTGGGAATTTCACCAAGTCCTACCCGATGGAATGCCCATCATCGGTTCTCTCCATTTGGCTTAACCAAAGAGCACGTACGAATTTTTAGTTTATAGTGCACTCTCATTCTATTGGTCGATCAATTATATCCGGTAAGTATCTCAACATCTATGCCAATATATTATGTCAAATCATCATCTCACCTACTGTTTTTCATGCATTAAGATCTCAACAATCTCATCTCATTTCAAAATCATAACATTTGCTACGCTTTAACATAAAAGCTCAAATCTCAACTATGCAACATGTTACTTTATGAAATTATTTCAAGCATCATCCCATGCTATAATTCATGCATAAAAATAGTAGGAATTTATCAATCTAAAACCATGAGCATGTAAAAGCATTTAAGGGGCAAACACCACATACTAGAGAGCAATCTAGCCAATACTTACTTCCGGACTTAGGAAGGTGTTTTAAACCTTTCCTAAATCCCCAAACCTTGTTTCTTTGTCCCTCAAGGACCTTTATAACCATACGCACTAACCGATTACGTTTCTCTTGATCGCCGAAACGCTATCTAAGCTTCCGGATCAACTCCAGAGGTGTCCGAAGATGTCTCCCCTGTTTTAAACACATAAGAGCAGAGGATTAATGCATCATCATGCATTGAAATCATCAGCCACACACCTAAACTCGCTGCTTTACACAAAGCCACATTTCGGCTACTAAACACTACCGAAATCACCTCCAAACTCTTCCAAAACCAAACCCTGCCAAGATCCATCACTTCTAATCATTTCTAAACATCAAAAACCAATACAACCACGTCCTTATACCTCCAGCTATAGTATAACACCAAAACCACCTCAAAAACCAACATTCTAGAAGGAAAACTTAGGAAAAACAAACCTATTCGGGATTTTATTGATTGAACCTCATTTATAACATCAATTAACATACAAAATACATTAGAAAATCATCTCAAAACAGAGCCCAATCAATCACCACGAAAATCTTCAAGATCTCTTCCAAAATCTTGTGTTTTAAGCCAATTTCTTGTTTCTAACATTAAAACCACTTTAAAATCATTAATAAAGGATTGATAACTTGGGAATTTCAGTAAAGAACTGATCATTAGAGAAGAAGGACGAAGTTTACCTCTAATGGATGATTTCTCCTTGATTTGGGCAAGTTTTCTTGAAAATTCAATGTAGAAATCAAGTGGATTTGTTGAAGAATTGATTAGGAATCAAAGAGTGATTGAAATCTCATCAAATGAAGTAGAAATCAAAGTGTATTCGCTGGAGAAAAGGTGTTTGGTTGAAAGGATTTTGAGTGAAAATGAAATGAAGGAAAATTTGTGAAAAGTAGTTATGAAAAGTCAAAGGTGGTTTTCTATTTTAATCACCTTTATTTTCTTTAATTAAAACATTAATTAAATCACCCAAATTTAGGAAAAATCTGATGAAAACATTTTGGTAATATTAGCTCCTTAAAGATTGAAAGTTTCAATCCTTTACAAAACAATCACTACTAAACTTTGTAAAAACTACGATTTGGTCACTACACCGAAATATAATACTTCCAAACCTTATTTTGTAAAATTGATTTCACCATTCTCTTTTATATATTAAATGAGGATTTTTAGATATTTTTTCCATATTTTTAAAGCATCCCGAACTAGGTGTTCCCTAAACTCCCTTTTAGATTCGAACTGATTTCCAGACCGATTCGGTTCAGACTCTAAACATCTAGGCCCAAATTTGGGGTGTTACAACTCTCCCACTCTTAAGAAATTTCGTCCTCGAAATTTACCTGGAGGAAAAAGGTAAGGAAACTGCTTCTTCATGTCATCCTTTCTTTCCCACGTGACTTCCTCAACACCACGATGCCTCCACAACACCTTAACCAGCTCAATGGTCTTACCCTAGAGAACCTTACTATCCGAATCCAAAATCTCAACTGGCTCCTCATCATAGGTCAAATCTGGATTCAACTCAACTTCCTCCACATGCATAACGTGCGAAGGATCCGATCTATACCTCCGAAGCATGGATACATGAAACACATTATGTATCTTCTCTAACTCATGTGGTAGCCTCAGCTTATAAGCAACAGGACTCACATGTTCTATCACCTTGCATGGTCCAATATACCTAGGGCTCAACTTGCCCTTACGGCCAAATCTCATCACCTTCTTCCAAGGTGAAACCTTTAAGAACACACGATCACCCACCACAAACTCAATCTCCTTACGCTTCAAATCCGCGTAAGACTTCTGTCGATCAGAGGCTGCCTTCAACCGCTCACAAATGAGCTTCACCTTCTCGGTGATTCCTTTTAACAACGCCGGCATCGAGACCAACTTTTGTCCTGTTTCAACCCAACAAAGAGGAGTTCTGCACTTCCTCCCATACAAGGCCTCATAAGGCGCCATTTGAATACTTGCCTGGTAGTTGTTATTATAGGCAAACTCCACCAAAGGCAAATGCTTCTCCCAAGAGCCTTGAAACTCAATCACGCAGCACCTCAACATATCCTCAAGCACTTGGATAACATGCTCAGACTGTCCATCTGTCTGTGGATGATAAGAAGTACTGAAATTCAGCCGCGTACCCAAAGCTTGATGCAAACATTCCCAAAATCGCGATGTAAACCTCGGATCTCTATCTGACACTATAGATTTTGGTATACCATGCAGACGTACAATCCCAGCAATGTACAACTCTGCAAGCTTATCCAAGGTATACGTGGTATGCACAGGTAAGAAATGCGCACACTTCATAAGTCGATCCACAATCACCCACACAGAATTCTTCTTTGATGGCGTCAAAGGCAAACCAGACACAAAGTCCATGGTGATCCTCTCATATTTCCATTCAGGGATTCTCAACGGTTGCAACAACCCCGATGGAAACTGATGCTCAGCCTTAACTCGCTGACAAACCATGCACTTGCTCACATAATCCGCAACATCCTTCTTCAAACCCTCCCAATAGTACTCATCCTTCAGATCACAATACATCTTTGTACTACCAGGGTGTATAGCAAAAGGACTACTATGAGCTTCGGTCAGAATAGTACGCCTCAACTCTACATCACTCGGCACTACTATTCGATTTCCAAAACATAGAACTCCATCATCATTAAAACAAAAATCCGATGGTCTATTTTCAGCAATATCCTGAACATGTGGCACCAAAGAATCATCCAACAACTGCTCATCCTTTATCAACTGAACCAGAGATGGTTTCACTAGCAATTCAACAACAAGACCTCCATCTCGCGATATACTCAAGCTAGCAAACATCGCCCTTAACCCCACTGCCATTTTTCTACTCAAGGCGTCAGCCACAACATTGGCCTTTCCCAAGTGATACTTGATCGTTAGATCGTAATCCTTAAGCAACTCCACCCATCATCGTTGCCTAAGATTCAACTCTTTCTGAGACATCAGATACTTCAAACTCTTGTGATCCGTGTACACAATACATTTCTCACCATAAAGATAATGTCTCCAAATCTTCAAAGCAAAAACCACCGCAACCAACTCAATATCATGCGTAGGATAATTGTGCTCATACACCTTCAATTGTCCCGATGCGTAAGCCACCACCTTACCCTCTTGTATTAGCACACACCCCAAACCAACGTAGGATGCGTCACTAGACACCATAAACTCTTTTCCTGATTCAGGTTGAACCAAGATAGGAGCTTGCGTCAAAGATGCCTTAAGCTTCACAAAAGCTTGTTGTCTCGCTTTCGTCCACTCATACTTAACATCCTTTTGCAACAACTTCGTTAAAGGAGCAGCAATCTTTGAAAATCCATCCACAAACCTCCGGTAGTATCCTGCCAACCCAAGGAAACTACAGACTTCATGAACAGACTTAGGAGGCTTCCAATTCATCACCGCCTCAACCTTCTGAGGATCAACTCGAATCCCTTCAGCCAAAACCACATGACCAAGGAACACAACTTCCTTTAGCCAAAACTCACACTTGCTCAGCTTAGCATAAAACTGATTTTCCAAAAGCGCTTGCAAGACAACTCTCAAAGGACCTTCATGCTCCTCCTCAGTACGAGAGTACACAAGGATATAGTCGATGAATACCACAACAAACTTGTCCAATTATTCATGGAACACTCTATTCATCATGTCCATGAAAGCAGCAGGAGCATTCGTCAAGCCAAACGGCATTACAAGGAACTCATAATGCCCATACCTCGTTCTAAAGGCTGTTTTCGGTACATCCACATCCTTCACCTTAAGCTGATAGTACCCTGACCTCAAGTCAATCTTTGAAAACACAGCCACTCCACGAAACTGATCAAAAAGATCATCAATCCTCGGCAAAGGATACATGTTTTTGATGGTTAACTTGTTCAGCTGACGATAATCGATACACATTCTCATTGTGCCATCCTTCTTCTTCACAAACAAGACCGGTGCACCCCAAGGCGACACACTAGGCCGTATGAAACCACGGTCAAGCAACTCCTGAAGTTGCGTCTTCAACTCCTTCAGCTCTTTGGGTGCCATGCGATAGGGAGCAATGGACACCGGAGTTGTGTTCTCATACAACTTAATCCCAAACTCCACCTCTCGACTAGGCGGCAATCCAGGCAACTCCTCCAGAAACACTCCACGAAACTCACGTACAGTTCTTATATCCTAAACGCGCAACTCCTTTGAACTAGGATTCATCACAAAGGCTAGGTAAGCCTCGCAACCCTGACGCAACATTCGACTTGCTTCCAATGTAGACACCACATTGGCAAGAAACTTCACATTTTCGCCCATTACCACCACTTCATAATCATCCGCAAGTTTCAACGAAACTCGCTTGCTTTCAAAATCCACCACAGCTCTATCCTCCACAAGCCAATCCATGCCAACGATTACATCAAAGCCATAGAATGACAATTCCATGAGATCAACAGGAAAAACATGATTTTGCACTTTCAAGGGACATCTCTTATATAACTTTCGCGTTACAACCGTCTCACCAAAGGTACTAGTCACACGCATACCAACATCCAAAGACTCAACAGGTAAACCAAGCATTTGAGCATGTTCACGCAATATGTACGAGTGTGTAGATCCAGAATCAATCAAAGAAAGTGATGACAAGGATTGCAAAGTAAAGGTACCTGCGATCACATCTGTATCATTCCTTCCCTCACGATGGGCATACACTCGATCCTAACCGCCACCCTCAGGTTGAACGGCCACAACATGTGCTACGTTCCTGCCACCATCATCCCTACGCTGAAAAATTATCACTGCCGCGCCCACGACCTCTCTGTGGCTCAGCTACTCTTACCGGAGCATGTCCCTCTCTTAGAGGCCGAGGACAATCCTTCTTCAAATTTCCACGGTTCCCACAATTCTAGCATGTCCCAGGGTTACCCCAACACTCGCCACCATGTCGTCTACCACAACGGTTACACTTAGGAGTCCTCAGAACAACATTACGTCCTTGCTCACTCTACCAGGGTTACCACCCCTGCGCATAACATCATAATACGGCTTCCTATCCTTATGCCTCTTGTTGCGATCTCTACCATAATCGCGTTCAGCCGCTCGCTTCCCAGAGTTAGATCCACCAGCTCGACTTGCCAAACCAAGATTCGATTCAATGTCCTTGGCTCTAGTGACCAAGACATCGAAATCTGTATAGTCAGTCGCAAGCATATACGTCTTGACATCCGCTACTAGCCCATAACGGAATCGTTCGCATCTCTCCCACTCACTAGGGATTAGCTCAGGCGCATACTGACTGAGGCGAACAAACTGAATTTCATATTCATCTACTGACATGTTGCCTTGCACGAGAGACATAAACTCTCTTTTCTTCTCATCGAGGTAACGTACTCCCAGGTACTTCCGCCAGAACGCGTTCACGAAGAACGTCCAAGTCACCTCGTCATCCTCCATCCCGGAGATAGTGGTCTTCCACCACGTATAAGCATCACCATACAGCAGTGACACCACACAACCCAGCTTCTGCACATTATTGCAGTTCATCTGACCCAGAATTCGCTTGGTTCTCTCCAACCAAGACTCAAAACCTTCTGGAGATAAGCATCTGAACTCAGTCCCTCCCAGACTGCGAAGACGTTCTAAAGGCAACCTCACTTTAGCATCATCATGATGCGCAGCTCCATGAGCTCCAGCTACAGCTGCATGGAAAGCTCCAACAATAACCTGAATCAACATGGTCATGTCAGGAGCAGCTTGCCTCTGCGCACCCTCGGGTCCGGCGACCCCAGCACCTGAACCAGCATTACCAGCTCCAGCACCACCACCACCGGGTAGCCCACCACCAGGGGGAGGAGGAGGTAAATCTTCAGCATTCTCGACATTCTCATTACCAGTCGTCGATCTAGTATTGATTCTCAGCTCTCTACGTGGCCCCATTATAAAGAAAACAATGCACTGACAAAAATGCAATAAACACAATTAGGCACAATAAGGTAAGTAATCCAAGTACTCAAGCTCATTTTCGAAAACAATTCTTCTCATTAGTTTTGATATGGAAATGGGATCCCCTACCACACTCCAAACATAGCATAGCATCACAAAAACATCTCAATTGAATCTCATACATCATCCTTTCACCAAGAAAACACATCATGCATAAACACTTACATCACCCACATATCAAACCCCAATTATTCGATAACCTGGCTCTGATACCAACAAATGTAACCCCCTTAGCCCAGCCTAGACGTTTGACCCGAAGTACGAAGATTACATGGGGAAAACCAAAGTCAACTCAAAAGTCAACCTTGATTAACGACCCCTTTTTTAATCTTAATCTTGTCTAGATACATGTTAACCCTAAGTGAGTAGTCACAAATAATAATTGAGAAAGGCACAACGATCGGATAACATATGGGAACTCAAATGCACTTCACACAAGATTAGGGACCAAATTGTAATTTCTGCAAATTAGAGGGACTTCATTGATTTTAGGATTACCATTATGAAATTATTCATGTTACATGCTTCTCTGCCAAATTTCAACTTAACAAGACATCTCAAGCCCAAGCAAATGCAATCTCAACATTTATGACCCAAATGTAATGCATACAAACATCAAAACAATTCAAATCTGGGTCCACAGTAACCCGTTTCGAAACGCCTACTCATCGTACTGAAATGCCGTATCGGAACGGTGTTGACCGTTTCGGTACGCAGGTATGTTCCGAGACCAGTTCCGAAACATGCAATTCCAGTAGCTAAAATGTATCGAAACAACCCCTCACGTTTCGAAATGCCAAGGCCATTTCAGGCCCTCGTTCCGAAACACCATAGGGTGTTCCGATACACCCTGCCCAGAAACAGCAGCAAATGCTGGTTTTTCACTCAAACACATACCCAAACATGCCCCAAAGACTCTTTAATCATACCAACAAGTCATCATACGTACAAGGAACATATTTGGGATATACAAGCACAATCATAGCATCAAATACAAAATCTCTTTATTCTAGAGGCAAGCTTCCTATCACAAAACCCAAAATGAGCAATCCAACCTCAAACCAAACAATTAAGGCCATTTACAATCCAAACAAGCTAAAACAAACAAGCCACAACCTTAGGGAGTTTAACACATCTCCCAAAAACAATTCTTGGTTTCCCATTGCCAATCTATCAAAACTAAAGTGTATGAAAACTTCACCAGACATGATCTTGGACTTCCTTTGGTGAACTTAGCTTCCTTGATGCCCGAAAACACCTCAATTATCTGCATTATTGGTAAAAGAAAGAGCGTAAGCACAAATGCTTAGTGAAGCATGCTCTAAACAAAACCAACAAAATAATGCGCATCTTGAAAATAGTTTCTCAAAAGCTTTTAAACCACATGCTCAATCTATCTCATGCTTGGAACCCTTTCAAAGCAATTTCTCATTGAAACCACATGTACCTTCATTCTATCTCATGTATTAAAACCAATGCAAAACTCATGGCAAATCCAAATTCATGCTTGTACTCTAAAGCATTTCATAAACAAACCACATGTGCATTTCTCATAGCATAAACCATTACATCAAAGGTACATGTGAATCAAAACCCATAGCATATTTTATATTGGCATTTCACATCTCTTTATTACTCAGATATGCAGACATCACACTAGACACTTCCAGTGGCATCCCTCATCACCGTACTCACTCGTCTAGCAACATAGTTTCCGGTGGAATCTCACATCACCGTACTCACATGGCAGAATCTCTCATCGCCACAAAGCATGGGTATTTCACCAAGTCCTACTCGATGGAATGCCCATCATCGGTTCTCTCAATTTGGCTTAACCAAAGAGCACGTACGAATTTTTAGTTTATAGTGCACTCTCATCCTATTATCGATCAATTATATCCGGTAAGTATCTCAACATCTATGCCAATATATTATGTCAAATCATCATCTCACCTACTGTTTTTCATGCATTAAGATCTCAACAATCTCATCTCATTTCAAAATCATAACATTTGCTACGCTTTAACATAAAAGCTCAAATCTCAACTATCCAACATGTTACTTTATGAAATCATTTCAAGCATCATCCCATGCTATAATTCATGCATAAAAACAGTAGGAATTTATCAATCTAAAACCATGAGCATGTAAAAGCATTTAAGGGGAAAACACCACATACTAGAAAGAAATCTAGCCAATACTTACTTCTAGACTTAGGAAGATGTTTCAAACCTTTCCTAAATCCCCAAACCTTGTTTCTTTGTCCCTAAATGACTTCTATAACCATACGCACTCAATGATTACGTTTCGCTTGCTCGCTGAAACGCTATCTAAGCTTTTGGATCAACTCCAAAGGTGTCCAAAGATGTCTCCCATGTTTTAAACACATAAGAGCAGAGGATTAATGCGTCATCGTGCATTGAAATCATCAGCCACACACCTAAACTCGCTGCTCTACACAAAAGCCACATTTCGGCTACCAAACACTACCGAAATCACCTCCAAACTCTTCCAAAACCAAACCCGGCCAAGATCCATCACTTCTAATCATTTCTAAACATCAATTAACATCAAAAACCAACACAACCACGTCCTTATACCTCTAGCTATAGCAGAACATCAAAATCACCTCAAAAACCAACATTCTAGCAAGCAAAACTTAGGAAAAACAAACCTATTCGAGATTGTATTGATTAAACCTCATTTATAACATCAATTAACATCCAAAATACATTAGAAAACTATCTCAAAACAGAGCTCAATCAATCACCACGAAAATCTTCAAGATCTCTTCCAAAATCTTGAGTTTTAAGTCAATTTCTTCTTTCTAACATTAAAACCACTTAAAAATCATTAATAAATGATTGATAACTTGGGAATTTCAGTAAAGAACTGATCATTAGAGGAGAAGGATGAAGCTTACCTCTAATGGATGATTTCTCCTTGATTTGGGCAAGTTTTCTTGAAAATTCAATGTAGAAATCAAGTGGAATTGTTGAATCAATTGATTAGGAATCAAAGAGTGATTGAAATCTCATCAAATGAAGTAGAAATCAAAGTGTATTTTCTAGAGAAAAAGCGTTTGGTTGAAAGGATTTTGAGAGAAAATGAAATGAAGGAAAATTTGTGAAAAGTAGTATTTCCAAACCTTATTTTGTAAAATTGATTTCACCATTCCCTTTTATATATTAAATGAGGATTTTTAGATATTTTTTCCATATTTTTAAAGCATCCCGAACTAGGTGTTCCCTAAACTCCCTTTTAGATTCGAACTGATTTCTAGACCGATCCGGTTCAGACTCTAAACATCTAGGCCCAAATTTGGGGTGTTACAAGTCCATACCCCCGTTGTGGCAGTCAACTACTTGCCGCCGAGGCAGCACTTCAAGGAAGAGTGAAAATATGCAAAGTGGTACGCGATAGAAAGAGCTCATCAAGTCTGATTTTTAGAGACCACTTGCACGTGCATTGGAGCCCAGCAGACAAAGAAAAGTTGGGTCAAAGTCAAGTTGAAGAAAAGTCAAACGGGAATCTAGGAAGATTTAATGATCTTTTAATGAGTTGTAATCATATTCTAACTAGTATTCCTACCCTAAACCGACTTAGCCCAAGGCTCCTCCCCTATATATATGTAATCGACAAGTTGAAGAGAACACAATTGAGATTAGAGAGAAACTCCTTCTAGTCGAAACCCTAGTGTCGTCCAAACCCACCATGTTCTAAACCTTCCCTTGGGATAAGGGTTGGTTGTGTAGTAGTTGTGAGAGTTTGCTTGTATTTGTTTAGGATTTCAGTTTTGCAATAAAATTCGAGGTTTGCTTACTCTTGGTTCTTCATTGTCGCAATCTTTATCGGGAGAGAAGAGGGCGTCAATCTATTTGTTTAATATTGGGAGAGTTGAACTCACGAAATGAGTAAACACGGTTTTATCCAACCATAGTGTAAAGCTACTTCGGCTTAGGGATAAATTAAGAAGTTCAGCGGCTAAAAGAGGATCCACAATCGGTTGGTGTTCACCCTTAGATTCACGTCGCGAGGTATCATCCAAGACGTGTTCGCCAATAGTACTTCAAGCTTCGGGAGAAGAGGGAGTCATAGAAGGGAGCCTTGCCGAACCTTGGATCATAGTTTAACTGTCTAAATGATCTCGCGCATATCTGTCGAGGCGGGCGCCTGCTGAGGCATACTTGTGGGCGGTGGCTGAAGTTGTTAAGTTGATCAAGCAAAATTGTGCCGAGACAATACATCCAATCTCCACACTTCGAAACATCCAATATCGGCCCATTCTCTCACTCTTATATCTCAATTTACTTTATTTGCTTTAGTTTAGCTTTAATCAAACCAACTCTAAATATTTGTGTTTTTACTTTTATTTGTGCAGAAAGGTGAATTGCAAAGGTTGTCAGAATTCCTGTGGAGACGATATCTTAGATACTATAACTTGGCACTATGTATACTTGCACACTAATTACACATCACTTTTGCACGCAACAAGTTTTTGGCGCCGTTACCAGGGATTGACGTACAACTTTTTGTTTTTATTTTTCTGCACTTATCTTTATTTTCTTGCATTATTTAGTTTTTCTTTTATTTGAAAAAAATATTTCAGGTGCAATACAAAGTTCAAGAGCATCAACATGTCAAGAAAACCCACTTGAGAGTTAATGTGGGAAAATTCTTGCAATTTTTGTGAAGGAAATCATGAGTTCGAAAGTTGCCCACATCTTTTCGGTGAATACATGGACGAACCGAGATAGGACCAACAACAAGATTATTCATGGTACGACCAACAAGCTCAAAGTTTTTCCTACCATGACAATTTTGTTGGCGTAGCAATAGACATGCCCTGGCAATGTAGTCCTCCTCAAGAGCAATCAAAATCCTTGGAAGACACGCTTCAAGCTTTCATTGCACTCAGTCAAGAATTGTGAGCTTCTATGGACGCAAGAATCGCCAAGGTGGGCGCACTTTTGAGCAATTCGGTCCCCATTAATACCATAGATGAACATGATGCCTCGACAACCTCTGCCTCGACAACCATTGGTCACCAACAAATACGTCCCATGGACACTAACATCCCAAGGGAAGAAGACGCGGAGCAATACGAAGAACATATTGATGAGCATATGCAACAGATTGCCCTATCAAGGACTGAGGAACCCGAACAGAGCTATGCCTCGGCAGCTGAGGAATCTGTAGAATGCTCTCATCTACTTTTGCTTGGGCAATTTAACGACTACATAGAGGAGCAACACGATAGAAATACTTTGCTAATGGAATATGAGCCGGTAATAGCTGAACCTTTTGAATTCTTTGAAAAATCACCTTTTCCGTTGCAGGTATTTCTTGAGGAACCAACACCGATAGAGTTGATGCCAACAAAATCTCTACTGATGAAGATGGTTGAGAGACCTAAAGAAAATGGTGTTCACAACGCTTTTCATAAAATTTGGTTTTCCCTTGACATGCACCACATTATGACAGAAGATTGCCATAACAACTGGCTGCCGCAGCAGTTGTCTCGACAACAAAGCCTACTTTCCACCATAACGAACTTTGAGGAGAATAAGGTAAGTACATGGTTGGATATTAAGGTGATTTTTTCTAATCACATATTCATGCCTCCGGGAAAAACAATAAGGTGGAAGGTACACATGGACTAAAAGTTAACAAGGAAGAAAGGAACTTCTACTATGATAATGCAAAAGCAAGCAATTGCAAACACAGTGGTCCACCCTTTTATGGGCAAAATAGTCACTCGATGGAGGGTGTGGGTGGATTACAAGAAGTATCAGAAATGACCCCCTCAAGCTTGAATAGACAAGGGAGACGTCACTTTAGGAGATGCATGCTCATGCACTCCTAGAATAACATAATTTTTATTTTATCTTCCTCATTTTTATTCTTTCGTAGACTTAGAATTTTTCAATTTTCAGTTTTTAGGAACAAAATTTAAATTTAGCGTCTATTTTCTCGCACTAATAATTTTTATTTCAGTTTTTTAGGAGAGACAATAGCCCAAGAGAAGGGAGAAGAAGAAAGCCCAAATCCATCAACCGCTCCTGCCCGCCCGCCAAGTCCGCCGCGGCAGAAAAACGTTACATGCTACCAGAACTAGCTGTTGTAGACTAGCCGTTTGCGAAAGCCCATTCTGTTCCAACGATTCTCTACCCGGGCAACGGCTGCCTCGGCAGATGAAATGGCAGCACTCTTTCTCTATTTAAACCCCCTCATTTTTTTTCACTATTCACTCTTCTTTACTCTCTCTTGCTTATTGTTTCAAATATTTCTTTTGCTTTCAGTCTATTTTTTTCTACAGATTCTTCAAACTCTCACAACTCTCTCCACACAAACCCTAAAGCCCACACCAAGAATGGCAAGAACCCCCCATCGCCACGCTGTCCAGGCAGGAACAGAGGAATGTCTCAACCGTTTTGCCACACCAGAGATTAAAGCTTGCCACAACGAGAAATTCAAAGAAAGATCGGTGTGGGAAGAGCAAGGATTTTATTACGAGACGAAGAAGAGAAATCAACTTATACTACGGTGTGCGAACCTTGGATCATCGCTTAATTGCCCAAGCAATCTCACACATCTCTACCGAGGCTGGCACCTGACGAGGCATATTTGTGGGCGGTGGATGAAGTTGTTAAGTTGATCAAGCAAAAATGTGATGAGACAATACATCCAATCTCCACACTATGAAACATCCAATACCGGCCCATTCTCTCACTATGATATCTCAATTTACTTTATTTGCTTTAGTTTAGCTTTAATCAAACCAACTCTTAATATTTGTGTTTTACTTTTATTTTTGCAAAAAAGGTTAATTCCAAAGGTTGTCACAATCTCTGTGGATACGATATCTAAAATACTATATCTTGACACCGTGTATACTTGCACGCTAATTGCACATCAGTTTTGCACACAACATTGATCAAAAGCGCGAGGAATCGGATGAATAATCTTTGGTGGCCGATTTTGCAGAACCGAATGATTAAGTCTCAACAACTGAAGTTTCAAATGTGGTGGAGTTTAGTGACAGTCTGTTATAGCCACCACTAGTTCAAGGTATAGTGTCGACAGAGTTGGCGAAGACAAAGAAAGAACCGTTGTGGACATTCTCTAATGAAGTCAACCTGTTTAACGAATTTTCTTTTATAACATACGTGGAATCTAATAGAGGTGTGTTGGAATTGCCACTAGAAATGGGTCTATTGGAAAAGGATCCAACTATGGGTTGCTAGAACTTCCCCATGACAAGGTAATGAAAACCAAGGTTATAGACAATAGTATGGAGCTTCAAGAGGGAAAAAATCCAAAATGGTTATTTTATGAGTATTGAAGATCAATTCAATGAGGTTAAGTACCTAGATCATATATGCAATTGTTATTTTAAAAGGGTTCCTTGTTTAGTTGTGAATTGCTCATGTCTAGATACACTTTACTGTGATGATGGATCCATATCTTGGGTTGTTGATGTTGATGACTTATATCGATATAGATTATTATTGTTGGAGAATGAGGTTGTGGAAAAAAATAAGAGGAAACCAGTAGATATAGAGAGGTAGTGTTACGTTTTAGAAGATGTGGACCATCGACGAAAATGAACTCTCATTAGTGGCTTGCCCGAGTTCCATGTCAATGTTTTCAAAGACTTCACATCGGCGGACTTACAAGTAGTGCTGGAAACGGTAGTGACAGAGTTGCTAGAGGTGCATAAGGGATACAATAGGCTCAAGAAAAAAAGACTTGTTGAGGGTGGTTTTAAATTGGAAACGAATGATGACTTGGATAATTGTGCATTGTCTTTGAGATATGCTCTGTGTAGGATGATATATGGATTTTATTCATCAATAGAGTATCTTAGACAAGGTTTTACATTTAGTTTGACTACTTTGGTGGCTAAAATTCCGAACATTAGAGTGGACTATTTGTTGAAATTTGTAGTTAATCTTTGGATGTTTCATCATCAATGAAGAGTCAGGATGTAAGGGATTGTCTCTTGGGTCGGTTAAGTGCCTATGGTGAAAATAGGCCAATATCTTGGACTTTGACAGTAGGACTTCAAACTCGTGAAAAATTGTGCAATGAACAAATGTGTGCAGCAATCTGTGACATGGTAACTGTTTCCAAACTCATAATTCTCACTTTGGTTGTTCTGGAATTTGATAAGAAAAGCAGCTTAAAGGTGACAGTAGTCGATGGCAACACTATAAGAATTTTGGGAGAAGGCAAGGGAGTGACTTGGGAGACACAAAAAGAGAAATTTGTGACTGAGATTTTGATTCTACAATTGAAGGGTGATAGTATGGTTCTGGTAGTTCAATGGCTATCTGTTTTGGGACTTACCCGATGGGATTTTACAAAATTGAAAATGAGTTCCAGCATGAGGGGAAAGAAGTAATTTTGAAGGGAATTCAACCAGAGCCATTGGAAAGAATAAATTTAAAGAAATCTGGGAAGATGTTGAGAGAGAATAATAGCCCATACACCACTTCCTTATTAATTTCGATACACAATTAGAGGTGAAATTAGGAGCAGAACATATTAAGGAGGAATTATAGAAACTGTTGCAACGATTCGAGGATGTTTTTGCTGAACCGAGAGGGTTGCCTCCTGAGAGAGGACATGATCAAGGACTAATCTTCAAGGGGGTGTTTCCATGGAAAATTTCCTTTAATCTTTGAGGACAAGGATTATTTAGAACAGGGAAGTTTCGTTACCATGTTCCTATCGAACGTAGGTTGGTCAATGTGGTTTTCTGAGTATCTGATTTTGGAACAAAGTTGGGCCAAGGGGGAAAGCACATTAAAGGAAGGTCTTAAATGTTTAAAGGACTGCCTACGACAACTTTGTTTGGCACTTTTTGTAAAAGCAACACACTTTACAGAAGTAAAGCTTCTAGCAGCTCAAGAATATGCAACCTCGCTTGGATTGCCTGTACCTAGAAATGTTTTTCCTCGTACTAAATGTGTTGTTTCAACTGTAAGTCATGTATGTTCATTTCTTCTAGCTATTTATGATGTGACATTGGCAATTCTTAAAAGCTCACCCTCACCTACAATGCGTAGGCTTTTGAAAGGGAAAACTTCAATGGTGCATGTACATGTCAAGCTGCATCCTATGAAAGAACTTCCTGAAACGTATAAGGTTATTACACAATGGTGTAAGGATATGTTTGTTGAGAAAGATAGTTGTTGGTCAAACATGTAGCTGAGGACACTTTTTGTGATCTATCATTATAGGATATTGGTTGGTCAGTTAAACCTCTTTCGGTTGTTTCTGCTTGGGCATGTCTTGTGGCTTATGGATCTTGCGACAATGCTAGAATTTTTTATCCAGGAGGGAGCTTTATAGTAATGTATACAATGACAAAGCTTGAGAAACAATGGATGAGAAAGGAAATTCAAGAAATTAAGTTTTTACGATCATCAACTCGACACAAGAAAATATCATCAGCTCAACATGATTTCATCAAATTTTCAACTTCTGAAAACAAGTAGAAAGTATATCCAAGAGTTCCCGGGTCAAGTTTAGCTAGGTGAAAAGAGCTTGGGGCAATGTTTGGTCAAACCATTTAAAGAAAAGTAAGGATGAATCGATGTTGCTAAGGACTTTTCTTCAAAGACTTTGGCATACTGTCTTTTTCTTTAATCCAGGAGGCCAAGGATCCTTTGGAAGCATGGAGTATTGTAATGACCTTAAATAAATTTACAATTTATTTTAAGGGAAAATTACTACACTGACCACCAAATAAATTGGGGATACCTATTTAGATCACCGAACTATAGAAATCGTCAATCAGATCACGGAACTTATAAAATTAACCTATTTTGACCACCGCCGTTAAAAATCTAACGGTGGAGTGACGGAACTGCCACGTGGCAATTGATGAAAAAATTTAAAAATTACACATTTGGTCCCTGTTATTTACACATTCTTTCAATTTAGTCCAAATTTTAAATTAATAAAATAATAAATTATTTAATTAAGTGGTGACACGTGTCAACACCTTATTGGAGGATTTTAATTATTTATATTTAATTTTAGTAATTTATTTTCCCCTCCAATCAGGTGGTGACACGTGTCACCACCAATTTAGATGAGAAAAATAAAGTTTTCTCCAACTGCGCTCACCTAGGTTTGAACCTAGGTCTCTATGGGTAAAACCAATAGCATTGCCACTACACCAAGCACAACTTTGTGTTACAATTCTTTAGATATAATATATATCTCTTATTAGTTTCTACATTTATAAGCCAAAAGCTCAAACCTTAAACACTAATTTCACATATATAAATCTTAAATCCTAAACTTTAACCCTAAATATTTCAAATTAATTTCACGCTAAAAATTTTAGATTAAACCCCAAACCCTAAAAATTCAAATTAATTCGACGCTAAATATTCTAAAATTCCCAAGTTGTCAATCCTTTATTTAAGTTTTATAAATGGTTTTAATGTTAGAAACATGATTTTGGCTTAAACTCAAGATTTTGGAAGAGATCTTGAAGAATTTCGTTGTGATTGATTGGGCTCTGTTTTGAGGTGGTTCTTTAATGTATTTTGGATATTAAATGATGTTAGAAATGAGGTTTTATCAATCCAATCCTGAATAGGTTGTGTTTCCTAAGTTTTTGCTTGAGAAAATGGTGGTTTTTGAGGTGTTCTTGGTGTTCTGTTATAGCTGGAGGTATAAGGTCGAGTTTAGGATTGTTTTTTATGGTGATTGATGTTTAGAAATGTTTAGAAGTGATGGATCTTGGCTGGGGTAAAGTTTTGGAAGAGTTTGGAGGTGATTTCGGTTGTGTTTTGGTAGCCGAAATGTTTGTTTTAGGTAGAGCAGCGAGTTTAAGAGTGTTGGCTGAAGATTTCAATGCATGATGATGCATTAATCCTCTGCTTTGGTGTGTCTAAAACAGGGGAGACATCTTCGGACACCTTTGGAGTTGATTCGAAAGCTTAATTGGCGTTTCGGCAAGCAAGCGAAACGTAATTGGTGAGTGGAGATGGTTTTCCAGCTTTGAAACGATTATTTGGAGGTTTTGGGAGCTTAGTTTAAATCTAAACAACTTAGCTAAGCTCAAGAGTAAGTTTTCGGAAAAACTCCCTCGGATGTGCTAAGATGTGGTTTGATGCATTAGTTATGAAATGCATGTTTAATTTTTGTTTTGAAAGCAAGTTTTAGCATGATTAATGCTGGTTTTGATAGCCATGTATTGAAGGATGCTCAAGGTAAGAGATCCTTGGTGTGACATGTTATTAATTTGGTTATGATGTATAGAGATGCATGATGTTAAATGGCTTTGATTAATGCTTAAAACAGTGAATTGATGATGGTAATTGATGTATATTGGCAAGTGATGAAATGGTTTTTAAGTACTTGAATCGGATATAGTTAGCCGGCTATAGGATTGGGTGCACCGTAAGTAAAGTCGCCTTGGATGTTGAGGGGTTGTGATTGTACCGTAAACTCCATCCAAGTACCCTAACGATTGAGGTAAGATCACAACGGTGGTTGAAATTCCGTGTGTGGATCTTGTGTTATGTGTCCCTTACTCTCGTTAGTGGAATTATACAACTACCGATGAGTGGTGTTGAGGGGTTGAGATTGTACCGTTATACTCCAACATGGGTGTCACATCAATAGAGGGATTGCTCTTGAGTGTGAACCTTGTGTAGTCTGGTAGTGTGTATGAAGCGTGTGGGACAACACTTGTAATCCGTGTATCCGATTGTGTTTTGTGTTGAAATGGTTATGAACTATCACTTGAAAGCCAATATAATGTGTTTAAATGTAACGAAGCATGAGATGCTTGAAAATGATGCAAGGTAGCATGAGAAAGAGTTGAGCATGTGATTTTAAAGCTTTGTTGAAAGTGTTTTCTAAAAGTGCATTGTTGTATTGGTTTTAGTTAGAGCTTGTCTCACTAAGCATTTGTGCTTACGCTCTCTTTTACCAATAATGCTGATAATTGAGGTGTTTAAGGGCATCAAGGAAGCTAAGTGTGTCCAAGGGAATCCAAGCTCACGTATGGTGATGTTTTCATACACTATTAGTTTTGATAAATTGGCAATGGGAACCTAAGTTTTGTTTTGGGAGATGTATTAAACTCCCTGAGGTTGTGGCATGTGTGCCTTGGTTGATTTGAATTGTAAATGGCCTTTAATGCTTGATTTGAGGTTTGTTTGCCTGCTTGGTTTTGATAATAGGAAGCATGCCTCTAGACATGTGGAATTTCATGTTTGATGCTATGAATGTGTTTAGGAGTTCTAAACATGCACCTTATATGTTTGATGACTTGTTAGTATATTTGGGAAGTCATTAGGATGAGTTTCAATGGATTTATGTATGAAAAACCAGCAAAATCTGCAGTTTCTGGGCAAACTGTATCGGAACACTCTCTGGCATTTCGAAACGGGGGTCTGTAATGGCCTTCGTGTTTCGAAACGGCTGGAGGCTGTTTCGAAACGATTTGGCTACTAGAAGGCCTCGTTTCGGAACCAGTCTCGGAACCAACCCGCGTATCGAAACGGTTAACACCGTTCTGATCCTGCGTTTCGATACGGCAGGTGGGTGTTTCGAAACAGGTGACCGTTGGGCACTGATTTGAATGGTGCTGAAGTTTGCAAACTTTACATTTTAGTCCCAAATGTCAAAGTTCCAATTGCTTGAGTTTGAGATGTCCAATTAAGTTGAATTTTGGCAGAGAAGCATGTAATGTGACTAATTTCATATTGATAACTTTAAAATCAGTTATGACCTTCTAATTTACAGAAATTACATTTTAGTCCCCTAAGCTTGTATTAAGTGCAATTGAGTCCCTCTTCGTTGTTCGATCATTGTGCCTTTCTCATATATGTTTCATAAGTACTCGCTTAGGGTTAAGGTGTATCTAGACAAGATTAAAAAGAAAAAAAGGGTCGTTAATCAAGGTTGACTTTCGGGTTGACTTTGGTTTTCCCAGTGTAATCTTCGTAGTTCGTGTCAACCGTCTAGGCCGGGCTAAAGGGGTTACAGATATCGAGTTTAGTGTTGGGGATCAGGTTTTTCTGAAAGTATCTATGTGGAAGAAAGTTATAAGATTTGGACGTAAGGATAAATTGAGCCCCAAATTCATTGGACCGTATCGCATTCTAAAGAGAGTTGGACATTGTAGAACTAATGTTTTGATATAATAATTGAAAAATGTTTTGGACTGATTTAAAAAGTATTTAAAACATCTCCAAAGTCCAAACAACTTGAAATATTATTTAAGGAATTTTTCACTAAGGTTTTTCATGTTTTCAAAGGCCTATTTTCACAAATCAGACCAAGTGTTTCGAAACACCCTAGGGCGTTTCGAAACGGGTGCCTTCCAGTGGCCAAATGTTTCGATACTCGTATCGAAACGGGGCCAGCGTTTCGAAACAGGCTAGGCCGTTTTGATACGCCCACGTGGCACTGACCTCAACGGTCATAAACCCCAACGGCTCTTTCCCAACTAACTTTTAAATGCAGGTCGTTTCGATACGGGCTAAGGGCGTTCCGATACGCGTTCTGAAACGGCAAAGGGGTGTTCCGAAACGGGTACCCTGACAGACTGCAACGGCTCTTTCTATATTGAGGGTGTTCCGAAACGGGTTCAAGCGTTTCGAAACGGGGAGCTGCAGAACTGCATTTATGGAGGGAATTAAAGGGTCCAACGACTCTATTTCAACCCCAACGGTCCTAAACGGCTATAAACTCAATTGGGAGTATAAAAGGGACCTCCAAGCATCAAGAGAAGACTAATGCTTCAATTGTCAATCAACAAATGATCAAGAAATGTCTTAGCACTTAAATTGTCAATTCTTGTATAGACAAACACTAGTGAGCCAAAATTGTCAAATTTGCTCAAGTGTTTTAGGTTTTGGGTGAGTGCTTAAAAGTGCAAACAAACACCTATTAGAGGGTTTAAGTTTGCTTTCTTATTTCTCTTTGTAAAAGAGGGTTTGATCAAGGCTTGGGTAGAAGCTTGATCGGTTGTAAGGGTTTCCTCCTAATCCTAGAAAAGGGGACGAATCAATTAGTGGATTGATTGTGAAATCCTTAGTGGGAAGCTAAGGTAGTGGATGTAGGTGCTTGTTAGAAGGCCGAACCACTATAAATCTTTGTGTCAATATTCTTTTTAGCTTCCTTAACCCTTCCACCCAAATATCCACCTCTCCACCACTTGGTGAGCATAACTGGTTGATCGAATCGAGCTCCACACAACCCAACAATTGGTATCAGAGCTTGGCTCAATTGGTGAGGATTAACATCCTATTGAGAAGATCCGGCAAGCTCGATCACTTTTTCATCAACCGGCTCAAATGGCGCAATCCATAGACAAACCGCCTTTCTTTGACGGAGACCACTACGCCCATTGGAAGACAAAGATGAAATTCTTCATCAAATCAAAAGATTACAAGTTATGGGATGTAGTTGAAGATGGTCCGTTCGTGCCTAAACGAAGTAAAGCGGAATGGAGTGCCGACGATCGCAAGAAGATGGAGCTTAATTGCAAAGCCCTGCACATCTTGTTTTGTGCATTTGGTCCATCCATCTATGAGAAGATGTCTTCTTGTGAGAGTGCCAAGGAGGTATGGGACAAGCTTGAAGTCACATACGAGGGGACAAACGAAGTCAAGGAGACCAAGATTGGGCTCCTAACCTTGGAGTATGAGAACTTCAAAATGGATCCGGAAGAGAACATCGAGAAGATGTTTGATAGATTCTCCACCATCACCAATGGTCTTAAAGGTTATGGAGAAGCCATCCCGGAGGAGAAGCTTGTTCGAAAGCTCATCTACTCACTTCCCGAGTCTTGGGACTCAAAGAAGACCGCCATCATCGAAGCCAAAAATTTGAAGACTTTGAAGCTTGATGAACTCATGGGGTCACTTCTTACTCATCAAATCATGAAGAAGAACAAGGAGGATGAGAAGAAGAGGGAAGAAATTCGAGCTATGGGAGAGAAGAAAATCAAAGGGCTTGGCATCAATGCTAGTGCCATGGCTCTCAAGTCCTCCACTTGCCATCATGTCTACTCAAGTGAAGAGGAGGAAGATGAAGAGATAGTTCATCTCTTCAAGAAGTGTGCCCCTTTCATGAAGAAAGCCTTGAGAGAGCTTGAACGAGAACCTAAAAGAAAGGAGAGGGCTAGCACTTCAAGCCATAAGAAGAAGGCACATGTGGCTACTTGGAGTGATGAAGACTCCACCGATGATGAACAAGCCAACCTTTGCCTTATGGCCATCGAAGAAGATTCAAGGGTAACTTCTAATTCATCTACTTCATGTTCTTACACTTTTGATGAATTACAAGATGCCTATGATGAATTGGTTTTAGATTTTAAAAGCCACATTTTGAAAAACAATAAATTGGTTTCAAAGTTAAAAATTCAAAATGATTTGCTTTCTAAAACCAAACTTGAACTTGAAGCAAAACTTGAAGAGTTTGAACTAAAATGTCTTGATTTACAAAAATTGCTTCAAAAAGTTCAAGGAGAAAAAGATTTGATTTCCAAAGAGCTTGAAAAGAAAAACAATTTTGGAAAATCAAATTTTTATGTTAGACAATCTAGTGCCCCTAGATTTATAAATGGTAAATGTTTTAGAAGTGTTTGGGTCCCAAAAGGACTAAATACTTCAACTAGAAAGGATGAAATTGAAAAATGGATTCCTAAGGGGACTAAATTTTGTGCAACTAACGTTTATGGATCCAAAGCAATTTGGATACCAAAAGTTACATGATTGTCTATTATAGGTGTGATGGAGATGTTCAACAAGTCAAACATTGAGGGGGAGCTCCATACACACAAGGAAGAACACTTGGAGAAGGAAGGCTTCACATCCTCCCTTAAATTCAAGTGTTGGTAAAATTCTAGTTGTTTTTGCTTTTATTTGTTTATTTTAATTTAAATTCAACTAGATGATCATATATGTTGGACTAACATTTTGATGATGCTTTGAGTAAGGGGGAGCCATTTTTAAAACCAAAATTCATATTTTGTCAAATTTTGCCTCTATTGTTATTTTTGAACTTAATGTTCTAAATCTTTTTGATATAACAAAAAGGGGGAGAAATGGTTTGAAAAATTGATTTTTCAAATGAATAAGGGGGAGTTTTATTTGAATTAATTTCTTAATCTCTTATTCACATTTTTAAAGTTAAAGGGGGAGAATTCCAAACAATTTTTCAAGTGGTTTTATTATATCAAAAAGGGGGAGATTGTAGAACTAATGTTTTGATATAATAATTGAAAAATGTTTTGGACTGATTTAAAAAGTATTTAAAACATCTCCAAAGTCCAAACAACTTGAAATATTATTTAAGGAATTTTTCACTAAGGTTTTTCATGTTTTCAAAGGCCTATTTTCACAAATCAGACCAAGTGTTTCGAAACACCCTAGGGCGTTTCGAAACGGGTGCCTTCCAGTGGCCAAATGTTTCGATACTCGTATCGAAACGGGGCCAGCGTTTCGAAACAGGCTAGGCCGTTTCGATACGCCCACGTGGCACTGACCCCAACGGTCATAAACCCCAACGGCTCTTTCCCAACTAACTTTTAAATGCAGGTCGTTTCGATACGGGCTAAGGGCGTTCCGATACGCGTTCCGAAACGGCAAAGGGGTGTTCCGAAACGGGTACCCTGACAGACTGCAACGGCTCTTTCTATATTGAGGGTGTTCCGAAACGGGTTCAAGCGTTTCGAAACGGGGAGCTGCAGAACTGCATTTATGGAGGGAATTAAAGGGTCCAACGACTCTATTTCAACCCCAACGGTCCTAAACGGCTATAAACTCAATTGGGAGTATAAAAGGGACCTCCAAGCATCAAGAGAAGACTAATGCTTCAATTGTCAATCAACAAATGATCAAGAAATGTCTTAGCACTTAAATTGTCAATTCTTGTATAGACAAACACTAGTGAGCCAAAATTGTCAAATTTGCTCAAGTGTTTTAGGTTTTGGGTGAGTGCTTAAAAGTGCAAACAAACACCTATTAGAGGGTTTAAGTTTGCTTTCTTATTTCTCTTTGTAAAAGAGGGTTTGATCAAGGCTTGGGTAGAAGCTTGATCGGTTGTAAGGGTTTCCTCCTAATCCTAGAAAAGGGGACGAATCAATTAGTGGATTGATTGTGAAATCCTTAGTGGGAAGCTAAGGTAGTGGATGTAGGTGCTTGTTAGAAGGCCGAACCACTATAAATCTTTGTGTCAATATTCTTTTTAGCTTCCTTAACCCTTCCACCCAAATATCCACCTCTCCACCACTTGGTGAGCATAATTGGTTGATCGAATCGAGCTCCACACAACCCAACAGACATGTTGCCTATCAGCTCGAGTTATCTCCTCAACTTAACTGTATTCATGATGTCTTTCATGTGTCCATGTTGAGGCAATACCACCCAGATCCGAGTCATGTTATTCAGAATCATGATATGAAGCTGATGCCAAATTTATCTTAAAATAAGGACCATGTTTAGATCTTGGACCGAGATGAGAGAGTTCTGAGGAACTAACGTATTTCTATGGTCAAATTCTAGTGGAGTAATCATGGCACAGAAGAAGCTACCTAGGAGTATCTCGAGTCAATGGAAGCGCAATTTTCACAT
This sequence comes from Hibiscus tridactylites, assembly GCA_958450335.1. Lineage (NCBI taxonomy): Eukaryota > Viridiplantae > Streptophyta > Magnoliopsida > Malvales > Malvaceae > Hibiscus > Hibiscus tridactylites. Next base: position 52,113,586 of record OY288273.1, on the reverse strand, counting down.
TTGTTTAATTCAGCTAAATTTTGAGGCCGGAATTTCTTTTTAGGAGAGAGAGTTGTAACACCCTTAAAAATGAAATGAAAAGGAATGAGGTGTAACTTTTAGGTTTGAACCTGCATCTTCTAGCTTAGTAGGTAGCAAGCTTAACCATCTAAACTAGGAATAGTCTTGGTTATTATTTGACCGGATTTTATTTTTAAACCAATGCCTTAAGATATCTGAAAATACAATAATAATAATTTTGAAATATCTCAGCTGCCCCATCTTTGGTTCATTTAATTTGGTATATCTACCCAGAAACAAGGATATCCAAAACTTTCTCTCTCCCGACTCTTCACTTTCCCCAATCGATCACACATTCGATCGCCATCACCGCCGCACCATGACCAACACTGCCACCTCTGTCGTGCTCGTCGTCGCACCATAAACCCTATGCCAGTCACCACTCGTGTCGAGGAGCCACCGTTTGCCTTAAATCTTTGGTTGAAAGCCTAATGGAAACAATCCTTTTAATATTTATGTTCTTCGAGTTTTTCACCGCCGTCCGACGTTGTGGTGTGCAACTGAGGCCACCACCGTACTCAGGGGGTTGAGACAAGCATTACACTGATCATTGATCACTAGACTGACACCGTTTGGTGCATTGTCAGAGCAGCATCAGTTTTAACCTTTTTCTCCAATCAAGGTAAGCTTGGGTAAGATTCGGTGAGATTCCAGCCTCTTTCCTAATAATTTTTTGTTGTGGGTTGATGATATAGTGAAAATCTGGGGAAAATTTTACGTTTTGGGTATTTCTCGATCGTCTGGGTCGTACGTGGAACACGCGCGTCGTCCAAGGAGATTTTCGGCCGCCTTGGATGGTGGCTCAGATGAACCGACCTTAAACTGGTCTCCCCTTGAATCGAACTGAGCTAAATCGTCTTGAACCGATTTTGGCAAGCCAATCCGATCCGACCTGAACCAAATCGTTTGACTCGTATCTGACCTGATTCGAGTCTGACCCGACCTGTTGACTAAGTCAACCCGACCAAGTTAACTCAGTGAGTCAGCTCGTCCTAGTCAACTTGTCCGAGTCAACTCAGTGAGTTAATCTGTCAAAGTCAATTCGGTTGACCGTTCACTACTGACGCCAGCTATGACCGTTGACCACTGACGTCAACATTGATCGATGGCATCAATGGTGACATCATCATTGACTTTGACCCATTGACCGATGATGTCAGCGTGACATCAGCGTTGACTCCCGATGTCAGCACGACGTCAGCGTTAACCGTTGACTTTGACAAAAAGTCAATTTTTTAAAAACCCATGTTTTAAGTTTTTTGATGTCATGAGTCCGTTTTTGAAGTTTGTTTCACAAAATTCTAACCCAAAAGCCTCCGAAATTAATGTTAAACTCGAACCTGCATATGTATTAAGTTAATTTATTTAAGAGAAGTTGTTGAATAAAGGAGTGACACTTTGTATTATTTGTTAAAGGTGTTAGAAACTCTCTCGATCGTGCATCTGCCCAACCCAGCACCTCTCGATACGATCGACCACATGATCCTGTTGTGAATCGTATGTATCGGTACATTGTGAATTATCTTAGTAAAGAGTTTCTTTCGTATTAATTTAGGATTTGCTGTGATCTAGGTTCCATTATCGCAGCTGAGCGTGGTTCCGGTCTCAGTAGACCATCAGACCGACTGACTTGATCTTTTGAGGTGTGTTACTTGTGTGTTACACGACTGCTTTGCATATTATTTTACATGTTTTATTAAACTGGTCATTTGCACATGACTAACATACTTGATTTCGCATAAACATAACATGTTTTCTGAATTTAAGGATGAATATATTGTATGTATGATATATTCCCTAGTACCCGATATGACAAGCATGATTAGTTATTGTCATCATTGTTTATTACTGCTTATTGTAATACTGTTTAGACTGATTCACTTGGGTATTTGGGTTATGATATGAAGTCTCTGAAGGTTCATCCTTGATCCAGCTAGTAATTCTGCCCGTATAAGGTTCCTACACTTCGGCTAGGGTAATTCCACCCAAACCTAAGGTATTCCCTTAGGATGGTACCCACGCCTAATGGGCTCGGGTTAATGCCTGTATATGATACTGTTATGTGTAATTGTATCCTGGAGTTCGGTTGGAGGGTAATTAGGTTTACATGAAGACTTTGGATGCTCTTATAACATGTTTTCTTAAAATGTTTTTATCTGCACTATTAGAACACACCTAGCTCCCTAGCTCATACCCTCAAATCTTTCCCTTTTAGATTTTGAATAGGCTTCTCGGACTTGACACTTGGAGGATCGACACATTCAATACACATCTTTTGTTGTAATGTTTTCATCTTACAGACTTTCTTATTTACGTTGACATAAGCCTATGTTTTGATACTCTATGCTTTATTTTGTCGCCCTATGTGGCTTTATGATATATTTTTACCAATTAACTTAGTTTACTTATTATGAATATAATTATTACTCGATTTTGATCATGAACATTTAAATATTTTCATGAAAAGTTTTTGGTAAAAAATTAACCTCCTAAAGTCAGTCAATACGCATAGGCCGGTATAGGGGGTTACACCTAAAATGCCATTAACGTTTGATTGAATAGTCACTTTGGTCCTCCTTTTTGAAGCAATTTAACCCTCAACGGTTCATTTTGGGTTAAAATGGCCCCTCCGTGAATGAAAGTTGTTAGTCAACTAACGATAAACAACTTGAATTGACTTGACAGAATGACACATCCGAAGAAAAATATTTTATATTTTATACAATTTTATAAAATTATTTTTTTGACCGATGTGTCATTTAGTAAAGTCATCGTATTGCTTATGACACTGCTATAGCGACATGCACTGTCATGTAAGTTTGCTATGCTTATGACACTGCTATAGCGACATGCACTGTCATGTAAGTTTTCCACATCATTGCAAGCCATTTACTGCTAGTTGTGTAACAGTTTAACAACTTCCTAGCTCAATAGCTATACTTTTGCAACTACCAAGGTGGGTTTAGTCTGTTGTTCGAGAGAATGGACTGCTGAAGTGTCATGGAAAGCTGATGAAATATCAAAATATCGAAGAAGAGCTGGTGCAGATGCTTCAGGTAGTAATCACTTGTGTGGGTGTGGCAAGATTGCCAGACATGAGGCCTACAATGAAGGAAAGAAATTCGGCCATCTGAGTCAGAGGACCGGCCCAAACATCGTCAGAGGACAAGTCCAAGGGCTCAGATATTCGAACACCATGATTATTGCAGACATCAGAGGACCGGCCGTCATTGGAGGGTAATTCCAAGGGCTCAGACATTTGAACCCCATGATTATTGCAGCCAAGATGTCGATGTTCCGATTAAGACATAAGACATGCTGGCATAGATTCAAGTTTCATGTTGTTAGACCTCCATCTTTGTATCCTTGTCTAACAGCTAGATTCTTCCTCTGTTGAAGGAAAAGGAGAAGGCTCTAATCTGTAGAAAGTGTTAAGGAAAGTTAGATGAATAAATCACATTTCTTCTGTATCGCATTTCTTCTGTATCAAATACAAGAAAACTATTAACTGTCACAAATTACAGCCAGCCAGCATGTTTTTGTTACATTCGATATTATTGCAAATGGTGTGAAACAAGGATGAATGTTATCCACAACATATGCCAAACATAAAATCAGTGTTTTCCTCTCAGCAGATACATTTTTCTGCGTAAAAACAATGTCAACAATGGGGCCTACCTAAAATCTCTAGTTCCCAAGTATACCATGTATATTCCAGGAAAATAATAAGTACTGAATAATGCATCTAAGCTAAGATTCCGAACTTGAAGTATCATTAACCAGGTCAGCACCGGTAACATAGTTAGCAACAAATGATATTAACCGGAACGGAGCACCAATCAGGGGAGCATCTGTGAGTGGTACAGTATTACTTTCACTCTCAATAACCTGCGATTCAGAACCCCTTGCATTAGTATCATCCAGGGGAATTTGCACAATTTCTCCCGTGTCCTCGGACTCTGCGTAGAGTGGAAGCTGGGCAGCAGGTTGCCCATCTTCATTCACACCATCGATTTTACCCTCGTTGGTTTGAGTAACTTCTAGAGAATCCAACTTTGGAGCCGATCTAGAGCCATTGTCAATGGAGTGATGTCCAGGATCGGACATTTCAATGACCGTTGAATGTCCTGCTGCCATAGTTTGTCGCTCAAGCTTAACAGATAACTCATTCACCTGCCAAAGAGTTTGGGTACATTCACAACGTCAAAAAGTCCCTTAGTATGGCTGCTTACAAAGAACAAGAGAGAATAAATCATAATGTGCTACGACACAAAAAGCACCTTCTCAACAAGCTCTGTATTCTCCATGACCAGTTTCTCAACAAGAACACTTGCTGCTTCAATTTGAGAGTTCAGGTCCTTGATATAAAAAGCTTGCTACATTAGAGAAAAGTAGTCAACTACATTGCCCTCTTTTCCTAAATTTCTTTAGAGACATAAATATTTAGTCTTTCATTTGCTTTGAATGTTCATGAATAACTTCCACGCAATAAAATTCAAACAAACCTTTAGCAGCCAGTAAACAAACATGGAGACAAATCCCAAACATATCTCATGAATCCTCAATATATGATGAAACTAGCAAATCTTGCTTCAAATAGAAAGTGAATAACCAAATACACTGGAGAAAATGGAAGCTGAAAATTAAAGGAAGCAAACCTTTTTATCTTCATCTGACGGGGAGCTAGAGGTGATGTCCCTCTCATGGTTTTGAATACGTAACTGCAAACTAGATGCAGTATTTGTTAGCTGCTGATTTTCTTGCAAAAGCTTGCTTCTGGATTCTTCCAACTCAACTACCTGCCAAGCTTTGTTTTAATTTCCACATCAGAAAAAAAGGAGTGCAATGCAAAAAGATTGAATTTTTTGGGCAGCTCAAAGTTGATACGAACAATTGAGAATCAACTTTTGGGGATAAATCACATCAGAGTCCAATAACCTGCTAGCAAAAGATGCCTTTAATTTTAAAGTACAAGGGTGAAACCGTACCTGCATTTTTAGTCTTGTGATATCACGATTAAGGATAGAAATTGTTTCTTTGGTGGAATTCTGTAAAAAGTGAATATATATAAAATTAATACAAAATGACTGGTTGTTATTATGTATTAATGCTTCGGATGCAGATTATATAAGATGAAATGGAAATAACTTTTATTACAAATAAACAAACCCTGAGAAAGATCCAACTAGATTCCAGGTTCTCACTTTCAACAGAGCACTATCTTCCAATAAAATGCATAATTGACGTATATGATAAGAGCAAAAATGGCTACCTCTGTCAGAATCCAAGATTCCTTCTCTTTCTCTAGCGCTTTAATATTTTCCTCCGAGTTCGCCTGCAGGCTACACAATTAGGGTAAAAACACTACATATACCCAGAAAAGATTTAAACCTGAAAACACACACAAAAAAACCTAATAAAGACAGCCAGAAAACTAATGTTAAGACGAAAAAAAATTTACCCCTTTCAGATCCAGAGCAGCTTTTTCCTCCAGCAACTGACAGATTTTTGCTTCCAATATGGCCTGCACGTTGCATGACATTGAATTACCAAATTCATCACAAAATTTTCTAAAATAGCTCAAATGACAATGCTAAAGCTGCAAAGAAACAGACAGCAGTTCAGTTAGAAGTCCTTTTGTCAATAAATGATAGTGGTTAATACAGGGAAACGAGATGTGGAAAGATGTCCTTATGTATTAATAATATATCAACCTAAATTACCTTTTCTTGAAGCCACGATTCTTTTTCATTATGTAATCTGATGATATCCATCTCTGAAGCAGCCTGTAAATTATCTTGTTAGATACAGCATTTTCCAAGAGAAAGGGGAATAAAGACGATTTATATAAAATTCAGGAAAAGATTAACCTCTATCCTTCAGAGTTTCGTGTATGAAAATAATAATGAATTTAGCATGTTGTACCGAACTTAAAAAACAAAGGAAGAAGACTTTAGCATGCTACCATTTTTTGTATATGTGATTCATTTCCGGATTGCAACTGTAGGATTGTCTCCTTTAAAGAAGCCTGCAAGAATATAGTGGGTTACTCCATGCTTCAACAAGAGAGAAGTTTAAACTGCAACAGAAACTTTTTATGATGGCCTGCAGATAGAAAATGGTAAACCATCCTTAACATATGCAAAAGCTCACACAATTATCATGCATTACCTCATTTTGTAGGTGTGAATCGTTTATCTGTTGTAATTTCAGGATACTCTCTTCTAAGGAAGCCTATAAAAAGAAAGTGAGTCACTGGTGCTTCACCAAAAAAAAAAAGTAAATGTAGCAACATGACCAAACTAAAGAACAGTCTTTCCTCTTTTTAATATATATATATGGGTTAGTATCCACTTACACAGTGTAAAAGTTTTAAAGTTTTACACGTTTTTAGATCATTGGATGGGTGAAACGGATGGCTAAGATTAACTCCTTACTTTTTTTTACAAGTGATAATCTTCACATATTCTACTGTTAATCTCAGTTATCTGTTTCACCCATCCAATGATCCAAAAAAACGTGTAAAACTTAAAAACTTTTACACTGTGTAACTGGATTTTATCCCTATATATATATACACACACGCGCGCAAACTGAATGCTATTTCAGGGAGCATTTTTCAGTTCACAAAGTTCATAAAATATTACCTCTTTCTTTAGGTGTGAATCACACTCATTTCTTAATTGGTTGATTGTCTCTTCTAGTGTACCCTGTATCACATTTAAGCTACAAAATTAAATACAAAACAAAATACAAGAATTTCAAAATAAACTTGAATGAGAGGGATTTTTTTCCTTGTTTCCTCCCATGAGAACATCAATTTAACCTGCTTATGTATGTATGATTCATTTTCCTTTTGTAAGTGTTGGATCGTCTCTTGCAAAGTAGCCTGCGGATATATGACAACTTAAGCGGAGTTTACTGATATCAATCACACACAAGGCAAATAAATAAATGAAGCATGTAGATAAACAGCAAGTTAACTATTACTACAATTAGATGAATCTCCATTACCTCTTTTTGTACATGTGATTCTTTCTCTTTTTGTAATTCTTTAACCATCTCTTCCGCAGAACTCTTCAAGAAGAAAGCCATATAGTTAATGCATTAAAACAGTGGGAGGGGGGAATCAACCACAAAATTTCAATTATCATATAGCATTATTCTCCGGTTAGACATTCTATGTAACAGAACATAACAACTCCTAAAGAATCTAAAACACTATAATTTTTCATGGTAAAGCTCTGTTTATAATATTAAAAAAAAGGCTTATGTGATTGCAACCAGCCTTGCATTTGCATTACTAATGTCACAAGATATTGATATTCCTAACTAAGATTCATAAAAATTAATCAATATTTTATATTATATCATCATCATCATCAATGGAGGTCTGTATTAACGTTTACATGACTAAGAATTAGATATATAGAAAATTCGAATCACACAAATTTGAATGTAAATAATAATAGGGCAGAAAAAGAAAAGATGATTTTATTTCAACAATAAATATTACACATAGGATTCGAAGTCGAACTATCAAATTTTCGTTCTTCTTCATTTGTCAACAAAGAGAAAACGAATTGCGAACAATCAACTAAGAATGAAGAAACAGAAGAAAAAAAAAGTTGAATTAACTTACAGGAAGAGCGCCATTACGGCGATGCGTATCCGGTTCGAGCTCCAGATCCAGCTCGGTAATGTTGATATTATGGGAATTAGTGACATTATTGTTATTATTGGGATCTAAATCCTCTTCTGGGGGTTTAATCTGTTTGTTTTTGTTCTTCTTGTTTCTCTTCTTCTTCTTCTTGTCCTCCTCCATTTTCGATCCAACGAATAATCAAATTTAAGTTTCAATAAAATTTAAAAGAAAATTATTACAAAATTGATATGGAAGGATTACGGAATTGCAATAGAAAGCTTTGATGAAATTGTCTTTGTCTTTACCCTTTAGGGCTTTTTCTGTCGTTTCCCCATCTTTACTTTTTTTCTTCGTCTTCGGTTGACATTATTTATTATTTTATCAATTATTAATTATTAATTTTGTTGTCCGTTTAATGCTTAATTAAAGTTATCAAAGTACTTTTTTTAGAAATTTAATTAAACCTCTACTTTTTATTATAAAATTTTAAATAAATTCCTCAAACTAATTTGACAAGATTGTCCATGTTCTAATGTACAAAGTACAGACAGACTGCTCTCCCACTAATTGGGTGATCTTTCGAGTTCAAATATTTCGAGTTTATGAGTCTTATTTTACGATTCAAACTTTCTTTTGAATTTTTTTCGATTTAACTCTGATTTATGAAATTTGAGGCTAGTCAATTAGAGTTTGTGGAATCTGAACCTAGTCAAGTTTTCGAGTTTATGTACAAATTTATATATATTGACCCTAATTTAAACGATTTTTTATATCCATATACGATGTACATACATATTTTCTTCATATTTTTCACATGTGATATACATATGTTACACAGAGTTAGAAGACATGACTCGAACTTAAAAATCAACCCGCTAATTACTAAAAAAATTAAGTTATTCGAATTATTTAAACTCTTATTCTATAAGTTAAATTTATTTGAAACTTTTAGAATTGAATTATAAATATTCATACGTTGCAATCTTATAATTATAATAATATTATAAATATTTCAGCAAATCTATCTGTTCCATAATTAATTGAACAAGGAAAAGATCACATCAAATTGCTTTCACATTTTCCTTGTTTACTTTCTTATATATCTCAGGAAATGAACACACACACACAAATTCACATATGACAGGTCAAGCCATTATTTTACACTTTCATGAAATTTCAGCTACAACTTGCTTGCTTGTTAGATCAAAACATATCTGGTTTAAGATGTAAATTAAAGTAGGTATGTATACTATTATTAAGTAAATGAATACAACAATGAAAGCCGACGGTCCAAGTAACTACCAACAGCAGGTGTACGTTACGTACCCGCTCATCTCAACGACCTTTCAGGTTCATGATCTGTGAAAAAAACTGCACTTGGTGTCATCAACCCATCAGAGTCTTCGCTAGTTAGGCTGTGACTGCCGATGCTCATGCTCATGCTCGTCCGCTGATCCCCGAATCCGTCACATTGATATCAAAACCAGGGGATGCATTAGGATCTTTCTTGCCTTTGCATGTTTCGTCATAGGTACAATCCTCGATGCCGATTTCATCAATCCCCTTGCCACTCTCTTCAACTAGGTTGAACTGATACGAATACGAGGGCAGGGACGAAAAATGACAATTTATAAAATTACAGGATACGGGTACGGCATGGGTACAACAAATATAAAATAAATTATATATATATAATAAAATATTAAAATTAATAATAAAATAAAAATCTAATGATATAAAATAATTATACTTATAAATATAATAAATTAATAATGTTGTTTATAATAATAATAATAATAATAATAATAATAATAATAATAATAATTTGGTGTTTTATAATGCTATTTGGCTATATGAAGAAAAAGTCTCCAAGACTCCAGCCTAATCTGCCAAAGTATTGAGGCCTAGATTCCTTTATTTTCTAGAATGCTTCTTTACATGACGATATATCTTCTATTGAATTTTCAAAATCAAGTCAACGCGCCCCACGTCCGGTGATTTTTCCCCAAATCATAGGGTTTCAGGGTAGTTTTCGTTTCACTTCTTTGCTTCGTTAAAGTGTTTGATCGACTGTTCGTTTTTCTGAGCGGATCTCCCCTCAAATCGAAATCGCGCCTCTTCGGGTTAGGACAACGGGAAGCTATGCATTCTCAACGGTTTTGGATGACTCTCGCCGCGGTTGACTGCTTGTTGCTTAATTTTGATCTCCATGGCTCGACGAACCTTCATTGAATTTTTTCTGCTCAATGTTTGTTGCTACTTCGGGATGAAACTTGAAGGAGGTCAGTGAACGGTTTTTTATCCTTTTTGTTGTCTTCTCGTTTTATGGCTTCTTCTATTGTGCTTTCTTCTTTTCGGCCTTGGTGGGAGCTTGATTCATTGTGCTTTTTCATTGGTGATTCTAGTTTCTTTTGGTTGTCGTTTCATGCCTGAGTGTTTCTTTCCTGGACTGTTCTTCTTGATTTTATTTGCACTGCACCTTTGTTGATTTCTGGCGTTACCTTTGTGTGGAAAAGACGGGTTCAGTCGATCGAAATCGTTACAACCTTGTTGGGGTGGCTTTTGCTTTGATTTTTGGAAGGTATGGCAATGCTTATTTGGAATGTTAGGGGACTTGGAAACAGAGAAACGATCAGAGCCCTGAAAAACACAGATGCAATACATAGGCCGACTATAGTTTTTTTCTAAGTGAAACAAAACAGAAAAATAGGTACCTAGAAAATAAATCAGAATGAAGATGAAATTTAACTAAACTTTCTAAGTTAACCTAGAAGAACGGCTGGTGGACTCGCTCTTTGGTGGTTAGCGGACTGCTCGGCGTCAATTCTAAAGTCATACAAGAACTTCATTGACACACAAATAACCAGTATTGGTCATGAGGACTGGTTCTGTACTTTTATTTATGCCAGACCATATTAGGAGAAAAAACAAGCATTCTGAAATGATTTAGATGTGGAATGAACGAAAGATGGTGTGTTTTAGTAGATACGAACATAGTGGCTAGATCAGAAGAAAAAGAGGGTGGTGCCCCTTTTGACCCCTCAATGGTAAATATATAGTTTGAATTCCTTAAGAGATCTTGCCTCCTTGAAATTCCAACCAAATGAAGAGTCTTTACTTGGTCCAATCGAAGAAGTGATAATGAAGTGATTCTTAAAAAGTTTGATCGATCACTAGTTCAGTTTGCAAGATTCCCTAAAGTAATCTCCATTTTGGATGCTGCCATCGCTTCGGATCATGCACCACTCGTTCTCCTCCTGAATGGAAAATCGAAGGAAGGTAAAAAAAACCCTTCAAATTTGAGTATAAATGGCTCCTTGAAGAGGAATGCCAATGGGACTCAAGGAACTCTCCAACCAATCATAGAACCTTCGGAGTCAAATTGAGAAGAACGAAGACTAAAGTTCAAAGATGGAACAAAGAAAAATACGTCAGGAGTAAAAGGGTGGATGAAGGCATCCTTTCCAAAAAAGGCCTTGCAAGGAAAAAGACTTTCTATAATCAAAAGGGAGAAATTGAAAGGGCTGGAAAAAAATTTTGATACTCTTTGGGCAAGCGAGGAGAGACGCTGGCATCAATGAGCACGTCTTGATTGGCTTCAATTAAGAAATCGAAATACAAAATTTTTCCATGCAACAACGATCCAAAACAGAAGAGCTAATTTAATTTGTGGACTCGAGAACAATGATGGAGAGTGGATCGAATATGATGCATCTATTGCCTCCCTCTTTCAAGAGCACTTCAAGAAAATTTACACAAAAGAACCGACCATTGATCTTGTAAGTCTTTTGGAGATCTTCCCTTGTGTAGTTTCTGAGGAAATGAACAACAACTCGAGTTGTAAAGTCTCGGAAGAGGAGAATAAGCAAGTTGTCTTTAGCATGGGGGCTTCGAAAGAACCGAGTAAAGAACCGTCCAGACGGGTTTTGGTATCATGGATTAAGGGAGTTCTTACTTAGGTCTCCCTTCGATTTGGGGACGTAGTAAAAAAGCTCTCATGTTTATCAAAGGCCGAGTTCGCCACAAACTGCAAGGATGGAAGGCAAGATTTTTGTCACAAGCAGGAAAGTAAATGCTCATTAAGGCGGTGGTGCAAGCTATTCCTTCTTATGTCATGCAATGTTTCTTGCTTCCTAATATGTTTTGTGATGATCTTTGCTCCATGATTAGCCAATTATGGTGGAATAACTCCCAAGAAAAAAAGAAGTATTCATTGTATTAGTTGGAAGAAACTTTGCCTTCCCAAAGACAAAGGTGGATTGGGTTTTAGAGACATAAGAACCTTTAATATAGCCCTCATTGCCAAAGTCACCCGAAGGATTCTCAAGATTCTTGATTCTTTCTTGGCACAAATTCTTCGTGAAATCTATTTCCCTAATGAAAATATTTTCTCTACGCCAACCAGTCATAACTCATTATGGGGATGGATTGGCATCCGAGATGGAATCAAAACAATCAAAGATGGAACTTTTTTGAGAATAGGAAACGAAAGGAGTGTTCTATTTGGGGATGTAATCGGATTCCTAACTTATAGTCGTGTTGCGAACATTTTTAAAATCGAATGTAAAAATAGCTCGACGATTGGTTCTTTTTTAAAATTAGGGTTTTTATCTATTTTAATTTATTTAATTCTGAAAATTAGAGGTTTTCATTTTAAATTGATTTCCCCTTTATTCATTCTTGAAAATCAACTTGGAGTTGCCACCGATCACTTTGGTAGATCGAACACCATAAAAACAAACAATAGATTCTTTTTATCAAAATTTGAGTTCGGGAGTTGGTCACGTGTGGGGAAGGATTATCACCCCCACAAATGCCCGTTATCGGTACCTTATTAATTTCACGTGGCATTTTTGGCATTTCGAACAATAATTTGAATTTAATTATTTCCTTAATTATTAACTGAATTTAGTTCCGAATGGAGATATCCTTTTGCAAGAAAATAAATTTAAAGCGAATATAAGTTTTGAAACATCCAGTTACTTTAGGATACTTCAATTTATATTCAAAATGTATCTTAACACAAATGGTTTTAATGCATGTTTATTTATTTTCTTGTCAATTTTAAGTTCGAACCTTGTTAAGGCTCTAATTCATTAAATTAATTAAGATTTTATGAATATTATCAAATTTAGGGTTTATGTGATAACAACCAAACAATTGGGCACTATCCATATTAGGCCCTAAATCAGTAATATTCCTAACCATTTAATGACTCTAACTATTTAAACCTAATCCTAATATATTTTAATTTAACTAACTATGTGTGATTACAATATTCTAAGTTTAAATGAATATTAAATATTCAACTAAAATGTTCCCTTGATTAACATCTCATTACTATGAGACACTAATCAACTTAAAATATTGAACTTTCCATTTTATATTCATTTATTTTTTACAATTATCTTTCTATTTTAATTATTTAATTTAATTAAAGAACTTAAGTTTGAAGTCTCTAATTATTTACACTAAGTGAATTAGTTACCTAAGCAAGAATATTATATGCTTCATTTTAAATCATGCAACATACACATAAATTAAATAATTAAATTAATAATAAAATTCAAGACTAAATTAAAAGAATTGCAAACTAGATAGCCTAATTTCATTAAATTGATGACCGAATTATAAAGATCCCGAAATAAAAAGCTAAAACCCTCAAAATCCAAAAGTAGAGCAAATATCTTTCGATCCAACCTGAACGTCAGCGAGCGAATCCCCTTCAACTCGGTTCGAAATGGCGCTGTGTTAGCTCAGGTATTAATTGCCCTAAATCGATCTAACTCGGTCATTTACTCTGAATTACTCTCTCTCTCTATACCCCTCTCTCGCTAAATTCTATCGATCTAACACTTAGAACATAGAAAATCACCCACCTTTTCGATCAAAACTCAATGTTCATCCAAAGTTCATCTCATATTCATCTTTTTCTTCATTTTTTTATCGAAACAAACACCTAAACTCATATTTTTCCGTGTTCGTAAAGATCAAAAACAATTTTTCCTTCAAAACTCATATTGTGTTCATATTTTCTCACTTTGATCTTCCGCCACTACCTAAACTAATCCTTATCTTGTTCGCCGACCGTCGAAGGTGACGTCGGTCACCGGTCGTCGTTCGGTCATCTCTTCCGATCAACCCTGCAACTGCGGTCATCCATGACCTTGCTTCGGCCGTTTTTTGGTTCAATTCCGGCCACCGTCCGCCGCCGCCATGTGATTTTCGGCCATCATGCCAGAAACCTAAAAAACCAAAATTTCCAATTTTCTCCCTAAACATTATTATAAACCCAGGTTCGATAGAATTCGCCCACCTACGCCCGATCCTAGGCCTAAACTACCTAAAACCAATCCCTAATCTACCCTACTCGACTCTTTCGGAGCATTTGAGCTCCTAACCTCTAAAATCTCACACGAAACACTCAGATAAGCCTCAAACTCCTTTTGAATCTAATTTTTTGGATCTAGGATATTGCTACTATTTTTTATTTTATTTTTATTTTAGATCTGATTTTACATGTTTATTTGCAGGTAAATGAGGAGATCGGAATGTACCTTCTAGCGTGTTTGGAGAACTTCGACAACCCTTCAACGGTCTATTTCCGGCGACCTCTTGCCATCTCTAGCGTCTTTTCAGTTGCAAGTGAGACTCTTGAGCTTCCCTTTTCTCTCTCCTAATTATTTGGTATTGATTGCTCTATTAATCAACTAATGATTCCCCTTTTTTCTCTTCAGGCTATCTATAGTTGTTGACGTCGTTGACGTCCGTGGGGCTTAAATTCGCGTGAAATCCATTTTGTGCAATAACGGCGCTACAAGTGGCACTTTTGGTGGGCTGAGAAAACACATGTGTTCTAGTTTGGGCTTTATTACATGTTTTTAGGCAAATTTGGGCGGGAATGGCTTAAAATGTATGAGCTTTAGGATTTTAACTTGGGCCTGGTATACTTAAAGGTGTAAAAGGTTTTATATATTGTAAATGAGTTTTTTACTTAATGGACATTTATCTATAATTGGACTCTCTTATGAATATTTATTTCATTTAATCGACAATTATTTGTGATTTATGTGATTTGTTATTATTTTGGTTTTATTTATAGAAAACTATATATATAGGTACCCTGACAAAATACGAGTATTACAACTGCCTATTTTTGCTCATTGCTGTTGAACAGGAATAGAGCAAAGATTAAAAAGACAAATTTTGTTTGAACCGTCTGATCGTCGCAGCTTGAACCTATTCTTCTGATTATGAAACGCTTCAATCTTACCTTTGATAATCTGTCTCTCTGTAAGACGTTGAATAAGAAAGCTTTTCTTATTGTGGACTTCCTCATTCTTCAAAAGAATAGGCTCTTCTCATTTAGAGCCTCGGCACGAACTCTTCTCATTGAGAATTCTATCTTCGCTGGGAGAACTCTTCTTGTTTGAAGTTTTTTTTTTTTGCTGGGGATAAACTCATTACATTAGGAGTCATTTCTTTGCTGAGCGAACTTTTCACATTAGGAGATATTTCTTTGTTGGGCGAATTCTTCACATTAGGGGCTCTTTTCTTTGCTGGATGAACTCTTTACATTAGGAGTTTTTTTTTTTTGCTGGACGAATTCTTCACATTAGGCGCCTTTTTTTGCTGGACGAACTCTTCATATTAGGAGTTCTTTCTTTTTCATCAATTTCCTGTCAAAACAAACTAAAATATGAGGGTTAGCATGATCCTAATCTCCTATATGATGCATGCACCATGACTTGTTGAGATTCATCAATCAGCTTATGCTCTCTGAGGATCCATTATGGTGCTTCCTTTTTTGCTTCTTTATTAATTCTCATTTTCCTTGATGTCTTATCTCACATTCAGGATTAGCTGTCAAGATCTCCTTTCCGCATTTCTGGCCCTATGCTTTAAAGCGCACTTTTGGGTTTTCACTTTAGATTGTTTTTCTCGAAGCGCCCTTTCAGGTTTTCACTTTAATTTTTTTCTTTTTTTCTCCAAGGCGCCATTTCAAGTTTTAACCTTGAATTTTCTTTTCTTTTTCTCTTCTTCCTTTTTTTCCTTTCTTTTTCCAATGTGCCCTTTTAGGTTTTCACCTCAATTTTTTTTCTTTCATTTTTCTCTCCTTCCTTTTTTTTCTTTTAATTTTTTTTCTATTTTTTTCTTTTTTCTTTGAGAACTCAAATTAACTACATTGATATCTTGACAATTCAAATATCCTTTTTCAACAAAGGAACATAGAACTGCAGATCTGAGAAGCTGACGATCATTATCTAAGAATCTACTTCAGACTTCATAAAATGTCCCAACTAAGATGCTGCCAAGTAATCATGACGGGTAGGAACAACAACAAAGATAGCAATGATGTTCCTTTGATATACATTAGACAAAGAATGTACAAGTTTTGATCATGACAATGTGTTCATGAGCACATAGATAAAAATCATTGTTCTTCGGGTTACATACTTTGTTGTCAATGATGGTCCCATGTTAATCCGAGAATCTCTTCCAAAGCCTAACATAAGGCTTTTCTGCAACAGTTTTCATGGGCTTTGAATTCCCGCTCGTATGACATTCGGCACCGTCTTTGCTTTATACACTCTTCTTCAATAACTGAGAGTATTAAAGTTCACATGCATCTTTCGAAACATAGCAATATCAAGAAATTATCTATTTTTATGCATTATACCAACCATTTTATGATGCTTTAGAATAAAAAGAAAGCTCGGAAGTGAATTCATGAATTTTATTGAAGCTTATAAATTGAGATACAAGAGAGTTTTGAAGAAGTCATGGCAAACTGAAACAACAAAATCAAGAAACAAAGTTAGATCTTCGGACATCCACAGCTTGAAGGATACATCAACCCCATCAACCAGATATAGCCCTGAGCTCGAACCCTTGTCGAACAGACTTCGAACATTGTTAGGATGTTAACAGATGTGAAATCCCTTCCGAAATACTAGGTGTTTAAGACGTTCTAATTGTCAGATGCTTATTCTAATATATCTGAGTCGCCATTTACGGGTATTCAACCCATATCATCCTTTGGTTTCAAAACACCCTTTGCGGATTTTCATCTTGAACCCTATTTGTTTTATTTCCCTTTTTATATCTAAGACGCCCTTTTGGGTTCTCACTATAGATATTTTCATTTTGCGAAGAGCCCTTTTTGGGTTTTCACTCCGTTTTTCTTTCTTTTTTAATCTCTTTTTAAATTCTTCAAGCATAATAATTCTTGACTGAATCAGAGTTCACTGGTTTTTATGTAACTCTTTGTCATCCATTTCCGTCAGAATCAACGCTTCTCCAGAGAAAGCCTTTTTAACAACATAAGGTCCCTTCAAGTTAGGCATCCATTTTCCACGATCATCTCGGTGTATTTGCAAGATCTTCTTCAGCACAAGATCTCCCTCTCAGACCTCTTTGGGTCGAACTTTCTTATCATATGCCTGCATCATTCTTTTCTGGTACATTTGATTGTGGAAAATAGCTTTCAACCCCTTCTTTTTAATAAGATTTAGTTGGTCAAATCGAACTTGTACCTACTCTGCGTCGTCCAGCTTTACTTTAGACAAAACACGAAGAATTGGAATTTCAACATCAATAGGAATTCCTGCTTCTGTTCCGTAAATCAAAGAGTAAGGTGTTGCCCTAGTTAAGATTCGTATCGAAGTTCGATACGCGAACAGTGCAAAGGGTAGCTTCTCATGCCAATCTTTGTAAGTATATGTTGTCTTCGATATGATTTTCTTGATACTTTTGTTTTCCGCCTCCACTTCTCCATTCATCTTAGGGCGACAACCCACATTGTTGGGTTTTGTGTGCTCGATTTCCTTCAACTGTTCTAGCTCGCGATGTGGAGAAGAAGTTGAATATTTGGGTGATCTTGTGGGAGGTGAAAAATAAACAATAGACACAAGGATTTATAGCGGTTCGACCTTCTAACAAGCACCTACATCCACTACCTTAGCTCCCCACTAAGGATTTCAAACAAATTCACTATGAATTTCGTCCCTTTTTCTCGACTTAGGAGGAAACCGTTACAACAATCAAGCTTTCTACCCAAAGCTTGATCAATCACTCTCTCACAAGAGAAATTCTAAGAAAACTTGAAATCCCTCTAATAGATAAATCCCACTAATAGATGTTTGTTTGCACTATTAAGCACTCACCCAAAACCTAAACACTTGAGCAAATTTGACAATGTTAAGCTCACTTGTGTTGTATATACAAAGAATTTACAATTAAAGCTCTAAAGACATTTTGACATCATAATGTTGTAACAATTGAAGCATTAACCATCTCTTGATTCTTGGAGGTCCTTTTTATACTCCCAATTGAGTTTATAGTCGTTGAGGACCGTTGGGGTTGTTTTGGAGCCGTTGGAGCCTTTATTTCCCACCATAAATGCAGTTTTGCAGCTTGGCGTATCTATACCTTTCAAATCGTATCGATACGGTTCTGATAAGGAAGTAGCCGCTGATCCCTTTAGCTGGTGCGTATCGATACGCTTGGCAAGCATATCGTTACGGTCCTGCAATTTAAAAGACCACTGGGAAAATGACCGTTAGGGGTAATTGGGTGTATTGGTACGCTATAAAAACCGTATCGGTACGCAAACTAGCCGTTGGGCATTTTAAAGCAAACCGTATCGATACGGCAAGGCATATCGATACGGATTTTGGCTACTGGAAAATCATTGTAGTTGAAACTCTAGGGCGTATTGGTACGGTACCCAAACCGTATCGGTACGGGTACTTGAAAAGCACGGTTTTGACTACTTTAAATGCACTTTAAATCGTTTCAAAGCCTTGTAAAACCCTTAAACATAGTTTCAAGTTAATTTTGACTAAAAACATATTATAAATTCTTTTCAATTTAGTCCAAAACATTTTTTCAAATATTATATCAAAACACTTAGTTCTACAATCTCCCCTTTTTTGATATAATAAAACCAACTTGAAAAATTGTTTGGGATTCTCTCCCCTTTGTATATTTAAAATTTTGAATAAGAGATTAAAATTTGAATGAAATTAAAGCTCCCCTTATTCTCTTGAAAAACTTGACAAATCAATTTTTCAAACCATTTATCCCCCTTTTTGTTATATCAAATGAATTTAAAATGACATTAGGCTCAAAATAACTTAGGAGGTAAATTTTTTTTGACACAATTAAAAAAATTGGTTTTAAAATTGGCTCAGCTTACTCAAGGCATCAAACAATGTTAGTTCAACATATATGATAATCTAGTTGAAATAAAAAATAAATCAAATAAAACAACTAGATTTTACCACACTTGAACTCAAGGGAGGATGTGAAGCCTTCCTCCTTCAAGTGTTCTTCTTAGTGTGCATAGAGCTCCCCCTCAAATTTGGACTTGTTGATCACTCTCCATCACACCTAAACAAGACAATCAAGTAATTTTTTGTATCCAAATTGCTTTGGATCCATAGACGTTAGTTACACATAATTTAGTCCATTTAGGAATCCATTTTTTCAATTACATCCCTTTTTGTTGAAGTAGTTAGTTCTTTTGGAACCCAAACACTTCTAAAACATTTTCTATTCAAGAATCTAGGGGCACTAGATTGTCTTTGATAAAAAAATTATTTTTCTAAAAGTGTTTTTCTTTTCAAGCTCTTTGGAAATCAAATCTTTTTCTTTCTTAAGATCATCAACTTCTTTTTGATGACCTTTTTCCATCGATTGAAGCAAGTTTTGAAAATCTAAAACTTTAAGTTCAAAATCTTTGATTTTTCTTCAAACTCTAGATTTGTTTTGGAAAGCAACTCATTTTCCTTTTTCAATTTTGAAATCAACTTTTTATTTTTAGAAAATGATGCCTTAAATTCCAAAAGCAAATCATCATAGGCATCTTGTAACTCATCAAATGTATATGGATTTGAAATAGGTGAGTTAGAAGTTACCTCCCCCTCATTGAAGGCCATGAAGTATAGATGGGCTACCTCATCATCGGTGGAGTCTTCATCACTCAATGTCGCCACATATGCTTTCTTTAAAGATGATCCCTTTTTGTTGGACTTGTGGGATTCCTTCATCTTCTTTTTGATTCATGCTTGGGATTTTCTATCTCGCTCTTCATGAACCGGGTGAATTTCTTGAAGAGATATGCCATCTCTTCATCTTCGCTTTCATCCTCACTTAGTTCTACATGATGGCATGTGGAGGAATTGAGAGCAACGACACTTGCGTTGATGCCTAGCTCCATGATCTTCTTCTTCTCCATCTTTCTTATCTCTTCCTTCTTCTTCTCCTCTTCTTTGTCTTTCTTCATGATTTGGTGAGTGAGAAGTGACCCCATGAGTTCATCAAGCTCCAAGGTCTTGAGATTCTTGACTTTGATGATGGTGGTCCTTTTTGAGTCCCATGACGAGAAGAGAATATATAAGCTTTCGGACAAGCTTTTCTTCTGGAATGACTTCTCCACAGCCTTTTAGTCCATTGGTGATGGTGGAGAATCGATGAAACATCTTCTCAATGTCCTCTTCTGGATCCATCTTGAAGTTCTCATACTCTAGGTTGAGGAGGCCGATCTTGGTCTCCTTTATTTCGTTTGTCCCCTCGTATGTAACTTCGAGCTTGTCCTGAACTTCCTTGGCACTCTCGTAAGAAGACATCTTCTCGTATATGTTGAGGCTAAGTGCACAAAAGATAAAGTGCAAAGCCTTGCAATTTAGCTTCATCTTCTTACGATCGTCGGCACTCCACTCTGCCTTGCTTCCTTTTGGTACGAACGAACCATCTTCAATAATATCCTAAAGCTTGTAGTCTTTGGATTTGATAAAGAACATCATCCTCGTCTTCCAATATGCATAATTTGTCTCGTCGAAGACAGGTGGCTTGTCGATGAATGGTGCCATTGAGCCGGTTGTTTGAAATGTTGATCGAGTTTGCCGGATCGCCTCAATAGGGTGTCAATCCTCTTCAATTGAGCCAAGCTCTGATACCAATTGTTGGTTTTTGTGTGCTCGATTTCCTTCAACCGTTCTAGCTCGCCAAGTGGAGGAGAATTTGGATATTTGGGTGATTTTATGGGAGGTGAAAAATAGAAAATAGACACAAGGATTTATAGTAGTTAGACCTTCTAACAAGCACCTACATCCACTATCTTAGCTCCCCACTAAGGATTTCAAATAAATTCACTAAGAATTTCGTCCCCTTTTCTCAGCTCAGGAGGAAATCGTTACAACGATCAAGCTTTCTACCCAAAGCTTGACCAATCACTCTCTCACTAGAGAAATTCTAAGAAAAATTGAAATCCCTCTAATAGGTGTTTGTTTGCACTATTAAGCACTTACTCAAAACCTAAACACTTGAGCAAATTTGACAATGTTAAGCTCACTAGTGTTTTCTATACAAAGAATTTACAATTAAAGCTCTAAAGACATTTTGACATCATAATGTTGTAACAATTGAAGCAATAACCATCTCTTGATGCTTGGGGGATTTCTCAAGTTTCAACAATTGGGTAAACATGGGGTTTTTGAGGGGTTTAAGCTTTTGATGAAAGCAGTGGTTTGGGTAAGTTTTAAAGGAAGTTTTGAGTGTAAAATGGTGTTAAGATATTGGGTTTAACATGAAATCTCGGATTTTATGAAAATGGGTGATTTTGATAAATGGGTTTTTGGGTTTTTGGCTTAGAAATGGTGAAGTATGGTTCCTAATGCTTTGGAGTTGTTGGGTTGATGTTTTTGGAGTGTTTGAATATGGTTTGGATGATAAATTAATGGGGATATGACTGACTTGAGGTTAGAGTAGGTTTGAGGATAGTTTGGGTTAGTTTGAAGTAGAAATGAGATGCTTGTTGTTGTCGGATTTTGATGGTAATGATTTCAGCAAGTTAGAATGTTGAAAGATGTATTAATTCCTTGTTTTGATTTTGGTAGAAGCAGCGGATAACGATTCGGTTCCTTCGAACGTCATACCGAGAGTTGCAGAAGCTTGAAGGAGAACCGTTAGCTTGTTTCGGGTTTTGAGCTGGTGAGTGGTAATGTTTTGAAGTTTCAAATGATTCAAAGGGGTTTTCTTGGGGGTTTGGGTGAAGCCTTAAGGGCTAGCCTAAACCCAAGTGTAAGTTCGTCTAATTTGCCTTGTTTCGTTAATTTTTGGTGTATGTCGGATATTCGTGTTGTTGTGTGAAATGCGAATTGCTTTTACTCTCCGTTCTAATGTTGTTGTGTAGTCGTAGTTGATGTCAAGCCTCACGTGATGGTTAGTTGTTGTACACAGTGATGTGTAGTCCCATCGGTAGTGACTAGTAGATGAGTACGGTGATGTGTTGTCCCATCGAAAAAATGCTAGTTGTTGTGTACGGTGATGTGCAGTCCCACCAGGATTGTTGTGCATGTGCAAATCATGTTTCGTCTATGTTTCCATTTCATTGTATCTCTTCTTAAATGGTTTTGCTTTTAAAACTAAGATATATGTTTTAAACTGCATTGTTGTTGTGTATTAGAGCTCCGTTCACTAAGCTTTTAAGCTTACGCTCTCTTTTTCCAACAATGCAAATCGTTAGAGGCTCCGATAGGCAAGTGGGCAAGGGAGGAGTTCTTGGAGTTCTTGCTAAGCTCAAAGTATGGTTCTGTGGTTGTAATAATGCTTAGACAATGGGAATACTAGACTTTCATGTTAGGGAGTTGGTGATCAAACTCCTATGTTTGGCTTTGTTTAAGTTGCTAGCATGTTTTAAATGTTGATACCATGATATGTTGAGGTTTGTTATGGCCTTGGATAAATTGCTTTGTGTTTTGACTTGTTGGTGCTTTTGAGCTAACATGTTCTCATGAGCTTTGGGTTGAGATCCATTTCGTTGCGTGTTTGTATGTTTAAAGTCGTGTTTAGGGTGTTTTGCTTCTAGATTGTTTGTAAAATAAGTTGCTATGTGGTTTGTGATGTTTCAGGGCAAGTTTGGGGACGTTTGGAGATGCCAAAATATTTTTGAGCCAAACTGTGTCCAGGTGTTTCGGAACGTCTGATATGGTTTCGGAATGGCCAAGCTCCAGGGGCATCCGTATCGGAACGGAAGTGGTGCCATTTCGGTACGATTTGCCACTGGAGGCTCCTGTTTTGGAACCAGGTGGGACCGTTCCAGAAGAGCTTGGTGTTACTTTTTGAATGAAGCCCGCGTTTCAGAACGAGGAGGCATATTTCGAAACGCAGGTAGTTAAAACGGTTAAAAGGCATCTTCGAGGGTTTCCAAATGTTGCGCTTTAGTCCCTAATGCTCGTATGCTTCCTAAATGAGTTATATGTGCCCCTTTGTCATGGTTTTCCTCGTGAGCATGAAATTTGATAAATAAGCTACTTGGTAAGTTTAAATTATCGTATGCCCTTTGATTGGTTCGTATTTCATTTTTGCTTTTTCGATGTTGCCTTCACATATAGGATTAAAAGTGATTTTTAGACAAGATAAATAAAATGATAAAAAATAGGGTTGTTAATTAGAGTGAGGCCTTAACGGGTTTCGCTTCGGTTTTCCCGTGTAACCCGTTTAGTTCAGTTTGTTGTCGAGGCCGGGACGAGGGGGTTATATTTGGTGGTATCAGAGCCTCAGTTACGAGGTCTCTCAGGAAGGTAAGTTAGGTAAGTTGGTTTGTTTGTTTTATTTGCCATTGCATGGTTTGTTGAAGCATGTTTTCTCGTTCTTCTTGTTGTTTGAAGTTTAGTCGAGTGTTCCCATTGCTAGGTGTTGTTATTGGAAAATGATTTTGGTTTAAAGAACTCGAGCACTTGGATCCTTGCCCTTTCTAACCCAATGTTTTCTTGTGTGTGATGTGTTTATTTTTTAGATTTTATCTTCGTTATGGTAAGACCGAGAGGACGACCTAGAGCGGGTAACCAAGCACCCGGGGATGTGCCTCTTGTTCCTCCTACTCCCTATGATAATGGGGTGGATGTAGGAGGTAATGTGCCTCAGGCTGGTGCGAATGTTGGAGGTGATGGTAATGGACCTCAAGTCAGTGCAAACGTTGGGGGTAATGGAGCTCAGACAGGTCAGGGTCAGGCAGGTGCGGATATGACTCATTTGATTCAAACTATAGTCGGGGTCTTTCAGATAGCTTTGGCCGGTATACATGCTGCAACACCACCTTAGGGTGCGGGGACTGGTTTACCCCTTGAGAGACTTTGTAGCTTGGGTGGAGTTGAGTTCCGTGGTTTGACCCTGAGGGTTTAAAGGCTTGGCTCGAGAGCATTACACGCATCTTAGGCCAGATGGAGTGCTCAGGCGCTCGTAAGTTGGGTTGTGTTGTCTCTTTGCTTCAAGGAGATGCGTATGCTTGGTGGACTACCGTTACTTTGGGTATGGCAGAAGCGGGTGTCACTTGGGAATTCTTTAGAACAACTTTTAAGAAGAAGTATCTTGGAGTCCGATATCAAGATGAAAATAGGAGAGAATTTATGGCTTTGGTTCAGGGTAGTAAGACGGTGTCAGAGTGTGAGGTTCAGTTTGTGAGGTTGAGCTAGTATGCGCCCGAGTTGGTTTCCAGTTAGAGGGAACGGTGTGAGCATTTTCATTATGGTTTGACTAGGGATGTGAAGACTTATATACTCACTTCTGATTACACCGAGTTTGATGTTTTGGTCTCTAGGGCCAAAGATATTGAGCAGAACTTAGGCTCAAATACTCGTGCTAGTGGGTCTGATTCCAAAAAGAGACACACAGATTGGGACATAGATCATGCCAAGAGGAATAGAGATAGGAGGTATCAGCCTGATTCGAGACATAGGGGCGGTAACCATAGATGGGGCCATCAGGGCCAAGGAGTTGTTGTTCACACTCCTGAGTGCACTAGATGCGGAAGACGCCATCCGGGCGAGTGTATGAGTACCTTTGGGGTATGTTGGAACTGTGGTTCCTGAGATCATTGAGGCGTAATTGTCCACACCTGGCTAGGGGCGGACCGACTCCAGCTAGGGGGTTTGAGCATCAGAGAGGCTGTGGGCGCGATCGAGGTAATTTTCAGCCAAGGAACAAAGGTCAGAGGAACTTAGCTCATGTGGTGGCAATTCAGCCCGAGGGTTAAGGACCGGCTAGGGTGTATGCATAGCGGGTGGCTTGGAATGACACAGATGTCATCGCATGTAATTTCTCGTTATAGTCTTTGACTTTGCTTTCTTTGATAGATTCGGGTTCGACACATTCGTACATTTTGGGTGAATATGCAAGGTCTCTAGGGTTACCGTATGAGTGGTTAGAAGTAGGTGTGAATGTTACTAGTTCTTTCGGTGAGACCGTGGTAGTTAGAAAGATGTATATGAGGTGTCCTTTGATGATTCAGGGCCATGTGTTTCCGGTTGACATGATGGAATTGTCGTTCTATGGTTTTGATGTGATTTTGGGCATGGATTGGCTCGTAGAGCATACAGCTAGGGTAGACTTTGAGACCAAGAGAGTCTTCTTGAGGCTTACAGATGATTTTGAAGTTGTAGTGGTTGGCGAGAACATTAAGTTCTTGTCCAATGTCGTTTATGCTTTAGAAGCTCAAAGATTGATGGATTCGGGTTGTCAGGTGTATTTGGCCTATGTGATGAATCCGAATGTGAGTGAGGTTAGACCGCAAGACATCAAAACAATTTGTGATTTTCTGAGTGTTTTTCCAAAAGAGCTGTCGGGTTTGCCTCTAGATAGGGAAGTTGAGTTTGCTATCGAGACGTATTCAGATTCTGCACCTGTGTCTATTGCTCGGTATAGAATGGCACAGAAAGAGTTGAAGACACAACTTCAAGAACTGTTAGATAGAGGTTTCATTAGGCCTAGTATTTCTCCGTGGGGTGCTCCGGTCTTGTGTGTGAAGAAAAAGGACAACAATATGAGGATGTGTATAGACTATAGGCAGTTGAACAAGGTAAAAGTAAAGAACAAGTATCCCTTGCTACGGATAGATGACTTCCTTGATTAGTTGAGAGGTGCTTCAGTGTTTTCGAAGATTGATTTGAGATCCGGTTACTATCAGTTGAAGGTAAAGGATGTGGACATACCGAAGTCAACCTTCCGTACACGTTATGGGCACTATGAGTTCTTGGTAATGCCTTTCGGGTTGACTAATGCTCCAGTTGCATTTATGGATATGATGAATCGAGTGTTCCATGAGTTTTTGGATAGGTTTGTAGTGGTGTTCATAGATGACATCTTAGTGTACTCTAGGATCGAGGAAGAGCATGATGAGCATTTGCGACTAGTGCTTCAGACTTTGCTTGAAAATTAGTTGTATACCAAGTTGAGTAAGTGTGAGTTTTGGATTAAGGAGGTGGTATTCCTAGGTCATGTGATCTCGGCCAATGGAATTAGTGTGGATCCCAAGAAGATAGAAGCCATAGTGAGTTGGAAACAACCGAAGTCAGTGACAGAAATCCGTAGTTTCCTAGGCTTGGCGGGGTATTATCGAAGATTTGTCGAGGGATTTTCGAAGATTGTGGTACCCTTGACTAAGTTGCTTCAGAAGAATGTTATGTATGAGTGGTCTGATGCAAGACAACAAGCGTTTGAAAAGTTGAAGAAAGCTTTGATCGAAGCTCCTATTTTGATTCAGCCTGAACCGAGGAAAGGGTTTGTGATTTACAGTGATGCGTTGTATGTAGGTTTAGGTTCTTTGCTTATGCAAGAGGGTAAGGTTGTAGCTTATGCTTCAAGACAGTTGAAGGTTCACGAGAAGAACTACCTCACTCATGATATAGAGTTAGCCACAATAGTGTTTGCTCTGAAGATTTGGAGACACCACCTTTATGGTGAGAAGTGCACAGTTTATACCGACCATAAGAGTTTGAAATACTTGATGACTCAGAGAGAGTTGAACCTTAGACAACGTAGGTGGATAGAACTTCTTAACGACTATGACCTTACGATAGAGTACCATCCGAGTAAGGCAAGCGTAGTGGCCGATGCTTTGAGTAGAAAAGTGGCAATTGAGTTACGAGCTATGTTTGCGAGATTGTGTGTGTCACAGGATGACGGTTTGATAGCCGAGCTACATGTTAAACATTCGTTGGTTCAGTTGATTCGAGAGAAACATTTGCAAGACGAGTCGTTGGCATCTCATGTGCAAGATATAGCCGAGGGTAGGCCTATAGATTTCTGCTTTGGCGAGAATGGAATCCTATGTTTCAAGGATAGGATAGTAGTCCCAGAAGATGCCAAATTAAGGCGTACTATCTTGAATGAAGCACATAACAGTCCTTTTGCTATGCGTCTGGGTAGTACGAAGATGTATCGTGGGTTAAAAGAAGAATACTACTGGATTGGGTTGAAGAGAGATGTGGCCGAGTTTGTGAGTAAGTGTATGGTTTGTCAGCAAGTTAAGGCTGAGCATCAGTTTCCTTCAGGTATGTTACAGCCGTTGAAGATTCCGGAATGGAAGTGGAAACATATTACCATGGACTTTGTGTCGGGTTTACCATTGACTTCTTCGAAGAAGAATTCAATGTGGGTGGTAGTCGATAGACTCACTAAGTGTGCCCATTTCATACATGTTCACACTACCTACACCTTAGATAAGTTGGTCGATCTATACATCAATGAGATAATGAGGTTGCACGGGGTACCGAAATCGATTGTATCAGACCGAGATCCGAGGTTTACAGCTAGATTTTGGGAGTGTTTGCATCGTGCCTTGGTTACTTGGTTGAACTTCAGCACTTCGTATCACCCGTAGTCAGATGGTTAGTCAGAGAGAGTTATTCTGGTGTTGGAGGACATGTTGAGGTGTTGCATCATCGACTTTCAGGGTTTTTGGGAGAAACACCTACCGTTAGTGGAGTTTGCATACAATAACAATTATCAGGCTAGTATTCATATGGCACCGTATGATGCTCTGTATGGTAGAAAGTGTAGAACACTTACTTGTTGGGCTGAGGCCGGACAGAAGCTCGTACTGATGCCAGACTTGCTTAAAGGCACTACCGAGAAGGTAAAACTGATATGTGATCGCTTGAAGGCGGCTTCAAACCGACAGAAATCGTATGCCGATTTGAAAAGAAAGGAGATAGAGCATGTCGTGGGCGACAAAGTGTTCTTGAAAGTCTCGCCTTGGAAGAAGGTGATGAGGTTTGGTAAGAAGGGTAAGTTAAGTCCGAGGTTCATTGGTCTTTACGAAGTTGAGAGGATTGGTCCCATTGTTTATAGATTGAGACTACCGACATAGTTAGAGAAGATTCATGATGTGTTCCACGTTTCGATGCTTCGGAAGTATAGGTCGGACCCGTCTCATGTAATGCAGTGGAAGATATCAAGTTGAACGTAGACCTGTCGTATGATGAATAGCCGGTTGAAATTCTTACTACGGATATGAAAGTGTTGCGTGGGAGATCTATCGAGTTAGTCAAGGTCTTGTGAAGACACCGAGGTGTGGAAGAGGCTACTTGGGAGAAGAAGGAAGACATGGAAAAACAGTTTCTGTATCTTTTTTCGTCGGGTAATTTTGAGGACGAAATTCCTTAAGTGGGGGAGAGTTGTAACGCCCGGGTTTGGGGCCCGGAAGATACTCGGTTTTGGGCGTTGGGTTTAGCCGATTCGGGTTAAACAAGTTTTTTGAAAAACCTATTAAATGGGAAATTTTTAAAGTCTTTGAAGAAAAGGGGCATTTTGGTAAAATGTAGATAAATGGATTTTTGGAGAATAGGTTTTGGGTCAAAAATAAAATATATTATTTCAAAAATGCCATCTCTCCTTCTTCCCCAAATATTTTTCACGTCAAACTCTCCCAAGTCATAGTCACTATCCTTTTTCACCAAGTTTCGTCACTTTTGGAGATTTTAAAAAGGTAAGCACTTGGTTTTATTCCCCTATTCATTCTAATCTAGTTTTTAGCCTCTACTCTTTAAGGTTTTGGGGGATTTCTCAAGTTTCAACATTTGGGTAAAAATGGGATTTTTGAGGGGTTAAAGATTTTGATGAAAACAGTGGTTTGGGTAAGTTTTAAAGGAAGTTTTGAGTGTAAAATGGTGTTAAGATATTGAGTTTAGCATGAAATCCCGGATTTTGTGAAAATGGGTGATTTTGATAAATGAGTATTTGGGTTTTTGGCTTAGAAATGGTGAAGAAGGGTTCCTAATGCTTTGGAGTTGTTGGGTTTATGTTTTTGGAGTGTTTGAATATGGTTTGAATGATAAATTGATGGGGATATGACTGACTTGAGGTTAGAGTAGGTTTGAGGATAGTTTGGAGTAGAAATGAGATGTTTGTTGTTGTTGGATTTTGATGGTAATGAATTCAGCAAGTTAGAATGTTGAAACATGTATTAATTCTTTGTTTTGATTTGGGTAGAAGCAGCGGATAACGATTCGGGTCCTTTGAATGTCATACCGAGAGTTGCAGAAGCTTGAAGGAGAACTGTTAGCTTGTTTTGGGTTTTGAGCTGGTGAGTGGTAATGTTTTGAAGTTTCAAATGATTCAAAGGGGTTTTCTTAAGGGTTTGGGTGAAGCCTTAAGGGCTAGCCTAAACCCAAGTGTAAGTTTGTCTAATTTACCTTGTTTCGTTAATTGTTGGTGTGTGTCGGATATTCGTGTTGTTGTGTGAAATGGGGATTGCTTTTACTCCACGTTCTAATGTTGTTGTGTAGTCGTAGTTGATGTCAAGCCTCACGTGATGGTTAGTTGTTGTATACGGTGATGTGTAGTCCCACCGGTAGTGGCTAGTAGATGGGTACGATGATGTGTAGTCCCATCGAAAAAATGTTAGTTGTTGTGTATGGTGATGTGTAGTCCCACCGGGATGGTTGTGCATGTGCAAACCATGATTCGTCTATGTTTCCATTTCATTTTATCTCTTCTTAAATGGTTTTGCTTTTAAAACTAAGATATATGTTTTAAACTGCAATGTAGTTGTGTATTAGAGCTCCGCTCACTAAGCTTTTAAGCTTACACTCTCTTTTCCCAACAATGCAGATCGTTGAGGTTTAAACTGCAATGTAGTTGTGTATCTCTTAAATGTTTTAAACTGCAATGGAGTTGGTGATCAAACTCCTATGTTTGGCTTTGTTTAAGTTGCTAGCATGTTTTAAATGTTGATACCATGATATGTTGAGGTTTGCTATGGCCTTGGATAAATTGCTTTGTGTTTTGACTTGTTGATGCTTTTTAGCTAACATGTTCTTATGAGCTTTGGGTTGAGATCCATTTCGTTGCGTGTATGCATGTTTAAAGTCGTGTTTAGGGTGTTTTGCCTCTAGATTGTTTGTATAATAAGTTGATATGTGGTTTGTGATGTTTCAGTGCAAGTTTGGGGACGTTTGGAGATGCCAAATATGTTTTCGGGTCAAACTGTGTCCAGGTGTTTCGGAACGTCTGATATGGTTTCGGAACGGCCAAGCTCCAGGGGCATCCATATGGGAACGGTGCTGGTGCCGTTTCGGTATGATTTGCCACTGGAGGCTCCTGTTTCGGAACCATGTAGGGCCCTTCCGGTACGTTTGGCCACTGGATGCTCCTGTTCCGAAACCAGGTGGGACCATTCCGTAACGGCTTGGTGTTACTTTTTGAATGAAGCCTGCGTTTTAGAACGGGCAAGTCTGTTTTGAAACGCAAGTAGTTAAAATGGTTAAAAGGCATCTTTGAGGGTTTTCAATTGTTGCGTTTTAGTCCCTAATGCTCATATGCTTCCTAAATGAGTTATATATGCCCCTTTGTGATGGTTTTGCCTCGTGAGCATGAAATTTGATAAATAAGCTACTTGGTAAGTTTACATTATCGTATGCCCTCTGATTGGTCCGTATTACGTTTTTGCTTTTCCGTTGTTGCCTTCACACATATGATTAAAAGTGATTTTTAGACAAGATAAATAAAATGATAAAAAAATAGGGTTACTAATTTGAGTGAGGCCTTAATGGGTTTCGCTTCAGTTTTCCCCGTGTAACCCGTTCGGTTCGGTCTGTTGGCTAGGCCAAGACGAGGGGATTATAGTATCGATACCCTTCAAACCGTATCGATATGGTCCCGATTAGGAAGTAGTCATTGAGCCGTTTAGCTGGTGCATATCGATACGCTTGGCAAGCGTATCGGTACGGTCTTGCAATTTAAAAGACCATTGGGAAAATGACCGTTGGGGGTAGTTGGGCGTATCGGCAAACCGTATAGATACGACAAGGTGTATCGGTAGGAGTTTTGGCTACTAGAAAATCATTTTAGTTGAAACCCTAGGGCGTATCGATACGGTACCAGACCGTATCGGTACGAGTACTTGAAAAGCACGGTTTTGACTACTTCAAATCATTCCAAAGCCTTTTAAAACCCTTAAACATATTTTCAAGTTGTTTTTGACTAAAAACATATTTTAAATTCTTTTCAATTTAGTCCAAAACATTTTTCAAATATTATATCAAAACACTTAGTTCTACACACATAATTGTGGTGCATAATTTTAAACTACTCACACACTTATGCTATTACCTTATTATTGAAATTGGTGGCATTATCAATAACAATCCTTTCTGGTAATCCATACCGATAGATTACCTCTTTCTTTAGAAACTTACAAACTGTTGTTCTCGGGATATTGGCATAAGAAGCCGCTTCTACTCATTTGGTGAAGTAATCCATGACTACAAGGATGAAATGATGTCCGTTAGAAGCCTTAGGGTGAATATGCCCAATAACATCCATGCCCTAGACAACAAAAGGCAATGGTGAATTCATTGTATGAAGAGGTACTGGCGGGTGGTTTATCTTGTCAGCATATATCAAGCATTTGTGACATTTCTTAGTATATTCAATACAATCTCCTTCCATGGTTGCCCAATAATAGTCGTATCTCATGATCTTTCTGGCTATTGAAAATCCATTTGCATGTGTACCACATATTTCATCATGCACTTCTGCCATAACATTTCTAGCTTCTTGGCATTAATGTTGCATTCGTGCAGTGACTATAAATGGTACGCAAATGGTGCAAGTATACACGTCGAACGAGTAATAAGTGATGAGTGAGTATCGTCTCCAAAGGGATTGGAGGTATTCACGGTTGCTGTAACAATAAAGCTTGAATTTTTTGCAGATGACAATTATATAGTAAAGGAAATGACGTATAATAATGCTGAAGCAGAACAATGCAGATGTAACCCCCTTAACCCGGCCTAGACGGTTGACCCGAATTAAGAAAGTCACACGGGGAAAATCAAAGTCAACCCGAAAGTCAACCTTGATTAACGACCCTTTTTTTTTAACTTGTCTAGATGCATATTAACCCTAGATATGATCATTCAAACAACATGCTCAAAGATCATAAACATCAGAGAACAAACAGGGACCCAAATGAATCATTTACAACTTTAGGGACCAAATTGTAAATTCTGTAAATTATAAGGTCTTAATCAAAATTAATGTTACCAACTTGTAATTAGTCAAGTTTCATGCTTCTCTGCAAATTTTCAGCTCAAACGGACTTCCCAAACTCATACAATTGCACAAACAAGATTCAGGACCAAAACGCATACATTTCAAAACATATAACTGCCAATGTCTGCCCCCAACGGTCAGATGTTCCGAAATGGAGAGAGCCCGTTTCGAAACATGGGACCGTTCTGCAACGGGTTCCGAAACGAGGCCTGGCAGAGGCAATTCCGTTTCGGAACGGTACCTTCCGTTTCGAACGCCTGGGCCACTACAAGGCACCCGTTTCGAAACGGTAGCTGCCGTTCCGATACGGCCTGCACAGAATGCAGTAAATTGGCTCCTAAAACACACAATTGACTTACCATACATGCTCCAAAAGCCACCAAACTTTACCAGCAAGACATACAACATGTAAGGAACATATTTGCATCAACCAATCATCATTATAGCATCAAATATGAAAAGCCCCAAATCTAATGACATGCTTCCTACTAAGCAAACCATACAAGTATTAAAACTCCAAACTAAACACATAATGGCCAATTACAAATACCAACATTATTGACAACATTAAACAAACTTAGGGAGTTCAAAGCATCTCCCAAAACATCCACATAGGTCCCCCATTGCCAAATTACCAAAAGCTAATAGTGTTTAAGAAACCTTCACCATACATGAGCTTTGTTCACCACTTGGATTCTTCACCACCTTGCTGTCCTCAAATGCACTTTAATGCTCTGCATTATTGGTTTAAGAAAAGAGAGATAGCGTAAGCAAAAGCTTAGTGAGGAATGCTCATTAAAACCACACAATAATGCATTTATAAACACCTTTATAAATCATACTTCAAATCAACATTTATTCATGCTCATAAGCATTTAAAACATGCATCTCATGCATCAAGTTCATAACATGTCATATTGGCAACAAGTGATACATTTCACATAAGATTCACACATGGACTTTTAAACACCATTGTGAACTTATAACAACCAAGGACCACACATGGACTTTTAAACACCATTGTGTCCTTAACCCCATGGACTTTTAAACACCATGGCCCATGGACTTTTAAACACCATGGCAAGGACCACACAAGGACTTTTAAACACCTTTGTGTCCTTAACAAGAATCATCCAAGGACTTTTAAACACCTTGATGTTCTTAAATAACAAGGCTTACACAAGGAATTTTAACCACCTTTGTAACCTTAACCAAGGACCAATCATGGACTTTTAAACACCATATTGTCCTTAAATAAACAAGACTCATCCAAGGAATTTTAACCACCTTGATGATCTTAACCAAGAACCAACCATGGACTTTTAACCACCATGTTGTTCTTAAGAAACAAGGCTCACACAAGGACTTTTAAACACCTTTGTGACCTTAACATCACTTGCCAATATGCATCATTAATCAACAACAATCCACTGTTTTAAAGCATTTACTCAAGCCATAACATCATGCATCTCCAAGCATTAAACCACATTATAACAATGTTCAAAAACAAGGATCTCTTACCTTGAGCATCCTTCAACACATGGCTTATAATCTCAGCAACTAACATGTTTAATCATGCTTTCAAAACAGAATTTAAAACATGCAAACAACCACATTGCATACAACCAAAACCATGGTTCATCACCAAGAGAGTTTTCCCGAAAACTTACTCTTGAGCTTAGCTAAGTTGCTTAGACTTAAACTAAGCTCCCAAACCTTCAAATCAATGGTTTCAAAGCTGGAAATCAAAATCCACTCACCGATTCCGTTTCGCCTCTTGCCGAAACACAAATCAAGCTTCCGGATCACCACCACTTGGATCCAAAGATAACTCCTCTGTTTTAAACACATCAAAGCAGAGGATTAATGCATCATCATGCATTAATATCTTCAATGAAAGCACCTAAACCCGCTGCTGTCATCCACACTCCATTTTCGGCCACCAAGCACAACCGAAAATGCATCCAAACAACTCCTCAACATCACCCAGCCAAAATCCATCAAAACTAAACATTCTTAAACATCAATAAACATCCAAAATGGATCTCAAAACATCCTTATACCTCCAGCCACAACAGATCAATAAGATCACTCCAAAAACCATCAAAAACACAAGCTAAACTTAGGAAATTCAACCTCTCCGGAATTGCATTAGTTAAACCTCAACTTCTAATCAATTTAGCATTCATTTAACATCAAAAACACACCTCAAAACCCTGCTTAAACAAATCACACGAATTTTCATCAAAAACAAGCAAATCTTGCATTTTAAGCCAAGAATCAAGAATTCAACCATAAAACCTTTTATAAATCATCAATTAAGGATTGAGAACTTAGGAATTTCAGTAAAGAACTGAGAGTTTAGAGGAGAAGGACGTTCTTACCTCCAAACTTGAGTTTTCTCCCTTTTTGGAACCAAAATCTTGAAAATCCAATTAGCAATTGGTGAGGTTTTGGTGATGAGATGATTAGCAATCAAAAGAGAATTGAAAAGAGATGTTTAAGTGACAAAATCAGAGAGAAAAGTTCTGGAGAAAGATGTTTGGTTTGAGAGAAAGTGAGAGAAAAGGAAAATAGAAGATTTGAGAGAAAAGTTAGTTAGAATAGGAAAATATCTTCCCTCCACTTTTCTTTTGTTTAAAAATCAGAAATAAATCATTTAATATCTTAGAAAAATCTGGAGAAACTCCCTTTGGGTAAATAGCTCCTTAAAGATTCAAAGTTTCAATCCTTTTTAAAACAGTCACGCAGTTTTCAAAAATTACATTTTGGTCACTAGCCAAAATGTCACCCTTCCAAACCTCATTTTGTAAAATTGATTTCACAGTTCACTTATATATAATAAAAGAGGATTTTAGAACATTTTTCCATATTTTTAATGCAACCCGAACTAGGCTTTCCTAATTTCACTCTTTTATATTCGAACAGCACTTTGACCGAACCGGTCCAAGCCAAAAACTTCTAAGCCCAAAACCGGGGCGTTACAACTCTCCCCCCTTAAGAAATTTCGTCCTCGAAATTTACCTGAAGGAAAGAGGTACGGAAACTGTTTCAGCATGTCATCCTTCCGTTCCCACGTGGCCTCCTCAACACCTCGGTGCTTCCACAACACCTTCACCAACTCAATGGTCTTGCCACGAAGAACCTTGCTATCCGAATCCAGAATCTTCACTGGTTCCTCATCATATGTCAAATCCGGATTCAATTCCACTTCCTCCACAGGCATCACATGCGAAGGATCAGATCTATACTTCCGGAGCATAGAAACATGAAACACATCATGAATCTTCTCCAACTCTTGAGGTAGCCTTAACTTATACGCAACAGGACCCACACGCTCAATCACCTCGTATGGTCCAATGTACCTAGGGCTCAACTTACCCTTCCGGCCAAACCTCATCACCTTTTTCCAAGGCGAAACCTTTAGAAACACACGGTCACCCACCGCATACTCTATCTCCTTACGCTTCAAATCCGCGTAAGACTTTTGCCGATCAGAAGCTGCCTTCAACCGCTCACAAATGAGCTTCACCTTCTCGGTGGTTCCTTTCAACAAAGCAGGCATCGAAACCAACTTCTGACCCGTTTCAGCCCAACAAAGAGGAGTCCTACACTTCCTCCCATACAAAGCCTCATAAGGTGCCATTTGAATACTTGCTTGATAACTATTGTTATAAGCAAACTCCACCAAAGGAAAATGCTTCTCCCAAGAGCCCTGAAACTCAATCACGCAGCACCTCAACATATCCTCCAAAATCTGGATAACTCACTCAGACTGACCATCCGACTGAGGATGATAAGATGTACTGAAATTCAACCTTGTACCCAAAGCTTGATGCAAACACTGCCAGAACCGCGATGTGAACCTCGGATCCCTATCCGACACAATCGACTTAGGCACACCATGCAGCCGCACAATCTCAGCAATATACAGCTCCGCAAGCTTATCCAAAGAGAACGTAGTATGCACAGGTAAGAAATGCGCACACTTCGTCAGACGATCCACAATCACCCACACAGAATTCTTCTTCGACGGTGACAAGGGTAAACCATATACGAAATCCATGGTAACCCTTTCCCACTTCCATTCAGGGATTCTCAACGGTTGCAACAACCCTGAAGGAACCTGATGCTCAGCCTTAACTCGCTGACACACCATGCACTTGCTCACAAACTCTGCAACATCTTTCTTCAAACCCACCCAATAGTACTCATCACGAAGATCACGATACATCTTAGTACTACCAGGGTGCATAGCAAAAGGACTACTATGACCTTCAGTCAGAATAGCAAGCCTCAACTCAGCATCATTGGGCACTACTATCCGACTCCCAAAACACAACACTCCATCATCATTAAAACAGAAATCCGAAGGCCTACCCTCCGCGATATCCTGAACATGCGGTACCAAGGAATCATCCAGCAACTGCTTTTCCTTGATCAACTGAACTAAAGATGGTTTCACTTGCAACTCAGCCACAAGACCACCATCTCGTGAGATACTCAAACTGGCAAACATAGCCCTCAGCTCAACAGCTACCTTCCTACTCAAGGCATCCACAACAACATTAGCTTTTCCAGGGTGATACTCAATCGTCAAATCATAATCCTTGAGCAACTCCACCCAACGCTGCTGCCTAAGATTCAACTCCTTCTGAGACATCAGATACTTCAAACTCTTGTGATCCGTGTACACAGTACACTTCTCACCTTACAGATAATGCCTCCAGATCTTCAAAGCAAAAACCACCGCAGCTAACTCAATGTCATGCGTAGGATAATTGCGCCCATGCACCTTCAACTGCCGCGATGCATAAGCCACCACCTTACCCTCTTGCATCAACACACATCCCAAACCAACATAGGACGCATCACTGTAGACCACAAACTCTTTCCCTGATTCAGGTTGAATCAAAATAGGAGCTTGCGTCAAAGCTGCCTTGAGCTTCTCAAAAGCCTGCTGTCTCGCTTCCGTCCACTCATACTTAACATCTTTCTGCAACAGCTTCGTCAAAGGTGCAGCAATCTTAGAAAACCCATCCACAAACCTCCGGTAGTATCCTGCCAAACCAAGGAAACTACGAACCTCATGAACAGACTTAGGAACCTTCCAGTTCATCACCGCCTCAATCTTCTGAGGATCAACACGAATCCCCTCAGCTGAAACCACATGCCCAAGAAACACCACTTCACTTAACCAGAACTCACACTTGCTTAGCTTAGCATAAAGCTGATTCTCCAACAAAGCTTGCAGCACAACCCTCAAATGCTCTTCATGCTCCTCCTCAGTACGCGAGTACACGAGGATATCATCAATGAACACCACAACGAACTTGTCCAGGTATTCATGAAACACACGATTTATCATGTCCATGAAAGCTGCAGAAGCATTTGTCAAACCAAACGGCATCACAAGGAACTCATAATGCCCATACCTTGTCCTGAAAGCTGTCTTAGGCACATCCACATCCTTCACTTTCAACTGATAATACCCTGACCTCAAGTCAATCTTAGAGAACACAGCAGCTCCCCGAAATTGATCAAAGAGATCATCAATTCTCGGCAAAGGATACCGATTCTTGATAGTCAACTTGTTCAGCTGACGATAATCAATGCATATTCTCATAGTGCCATCCTTCTTCTTCACAAACAAGACTGGTGCACCCCAAGGTGACACACTTGGCCGAATGAACCCACGATCAAGCAGCTCTTGCAACTGCGTCTTCAGCTCTTTCAACTCTTTAGGTGCCATTCTATAAGGGGTAATGGACACAGGAGTTGTATTCTCATACAGCTCGATTCCAAACTCCACCTCGCGACTAGGAGGTAAACCAGGCAACTCCTCAGGAAACACACCAGGAAACTCCTTCACAACCCTGATATCTTGCACACGCAACTCCTTAGAGCTAGGATTCATCACAAAAGCTAGATAAGCTTCACAACCTTGCCTCGACATCCTGCTTGCCTCCAATGTAGACACCACATTGGCAAGAAACTTCACATTCTCACCAACCACAACCACCTCATAATCGTCCGCAAGCTTCAACGAAACTCGCTTATTCTCACAATCCACTACAGCACGATGCTCAGCAAGCCAATCCATACCAAGTATTACATCAAAACCATAGAAAGGCAATTCCATAAGGTCAACATGAAAAACATGATCTTGAACAACCAAAGGACACCTTCTATACAACTTTCGAGTCACAACAGTCTCACCAAAAGAACTAGTGACACGCACACCAACATCCAAAGACTCAACAGGCAAACCAAGCAATTCAGCATGCTCACGCAAAATGTATGAGTGCGTAGATCCAGAATCAATCAAGGAAAGTAATGACAAGGATTGCAAAGTAAAGGTACCTGCGATCACATCCGCGTCATTCCTTCCCTCACGCTGAGCATACACCCTAGCTTGACCGCCACCTTCAGGCTGAATAGCCACAACATGAGCTACACCTCGACCACCTTCCTCTCTCCGCTGGAAATTACCACGGCCGCGCCCACGACCTCTCTGTGGTGCAGCAACAACAGGAGCACGCACTTGGCCACCAGCCAACATAGGACACTCTCGCCTCAAATGATCCGCAGATCCACAATTCCAGCACTCATTACCAGCTGCCACAACAGGAGCTTGCACCTCCCTCACAGCTCGAGGACAATCACGTTTCATATGACCACGTGAACCACATGTCCAACATGCACTTGGATCGGCTCTAGCATTACCTCCCCGAGCAGGTGCACCTCCACCTCGCTTAACTGAGGACTGATACCTCTGATCACGTCCCCTTTTGTTCCGTCCACCACCGGAACTATACTCAGCAGCTCGCTTTCCAGCAGTAGAACCAGCACTCTTAGCAGATAAACCCAAGTTCATCTCAATGTCCTTAGCTCGACCCACCAGCACATCAAAATCATCATACTCGGTAGCCATCACATACATCTTCACATCCATCACTAAACCATAACGGAACCTTTCACACCTCTCCCGCTCATCTGGAACAAGCTCAGGTGCATATTGACTGAGTCGAACAAACTGCACTTCATACTCAGCCACAGTCATGCTCCCCTGGGTAAGAGTCATGAACTCCTGCTTCTTTTCATCTAGGTACCTCACACCTAGATACCTTCTCTTGAACGCATTCTGAAAGAATGTCCAAGTTACATCAGCATCAGCCATCCCAGAGATTGTGGTCGTCCACCACGTATAAGCATCATCTTGTAGTAAGGATACTACACAACCCAGCTTTTGCACATCCGTACAACTCATCTGACCCAAGATCCTCTTGGTACTCTCTAGCCAAGCTTCAGAACCTTCAGCAGACATACCCCTGAACTCAGTCCCGCCTAAACTGCGTAAGCGTTCCAAGGGTAATCTAACACCAGCATCTTCCTGATGCCCAGCTCCTCGAGCTCCAGCTACTGCAGCTTGAAAAGCTCCAGCAATAGCTTGTACCAACATCGTCATGTCAGGCATAGCTTGCCCCTGACCAGCCTCAAGTCCAGCGACCCCAGC
The DNA here is from genome assembly GCA_958450335.1 of Hibiscus tridactylites. Classification (NCBI taxonomy): domain Eukaryota; kingdom Viridiplantae; phylum Streptophyta; class Magnoliopsida; order Malvales; family Malvaceae; genus Hibiscus; species Hibiscus tridactylites. The sequence goes on along the minus strand of OY288273.1, from coordinate 52,074,026 downwards.
ACCAGCTGCAGCTTCAGCTCTTTCACCCTCAGCACCACCACCACCAGGTGGAGGAGGTAACACCGCACTTCCCGCATTCTCCTCATTCTCATTCTCATTCGGAGCCGTAGCTCGCACATTACTCCTCAACTCCCTATGGGGTGCCATATTCTAACAATGCCATCACAATACAAACAAACAAAGTCAGGCCCAGCAAGGTAAGCAATCCAAGTACTCAAGCTCATTTTCACTTAAAAACAACATCATTTCATTAGCTTTGATTTGGCAATGGGTACCCACAATATGCTTCATCCCAGCATACAACTCAATTGCAACATATCACAATTCATTCAATCATGCTTTCACTCAGCAAGCATACATGCATAAATCATCCACATATATATTCCCAATTACTCGAGAACTCAGCTCTGATACCACCAAATGTAACCCCCTTAACCCGGCCTAGACGGTTGACCCGAATTAAGAAAGTTACACGGGGAAAATCAAAGTCAACCCGAAAGTCAACCTTGATTAACAACCCTTTTTTTTAAACTTGTCTAGATGCATATTAACCCTAGATATGATCATTCAAACAGCATGCTCAAAGATCATAAACATCAGAGAACAAACAGGGACCCAATTGAATCATTTACAACTTTAGGGACCAAATTGTAAATTCTGTAAATTATAAGGTCTTAATCAAAATTAATGTTACCAACTTGTAATTAGTCAAGTTTCATGCTTCTCTGCAAATTTTCAGCTCAAACGGACTTCCAAAACTCATACAATTGCACAAACAAGATTCAGGACCAAAACGCATACATTTCAAAACATATAACTGCCAATGTCAACCCCCAACGGTCAGATGTTCCGAAACGGAGAGAGCCCGTTTCGAAACGCGGGACCGTTCCGCAACGGGTTCCGAAACGAGGCCTGGCAGAGGCAATTCCGTTTCGGAACGGTACCTTCCGTTTCGAACGCCTAGGCCACTACAGGGCACCCGTTCTGAAACGGTAGCTGCCGTTCCGATACGGCCTACACAGAATGCAGTAAATTGGCTGCTAAAACACACAATTGACTTACCATACATGCTCCAAAAGCCACCAAACTTTACCAGCAAGACATACAACATGTAAGGAACATATTTGCATCAACCAATCATCATTATAGCATCAAATATGAAAAGCCCCAAATCTAATGACATGCTTCCTACTAAGCAAACCATACAAGTATTAAAACTCCAAACTAAACACATAATGGCCAATTACAAATACCAACATTATTGACAACATTAAACAAACTTAGGGAGTTCAAAGCATCTCCCAAAACATCCACATAGGTCCCCCATTGCCAAATTACCAAAAGCTAATAGTGTTTAAGAAACCTTCACCATACATGAGCTTTGTTCACCACTTGGATTCTTCACCACCTTGCTGTCCTCAAATGCACTTTAATGCTCTGCATTATTGGTTTAAGAAAAGAGAGAGAGCGTAAGCAAAAGCTTAGTGAGGAATGCTCATTAAAACCACACAATAATGCATTTATAAACACCTTTATAAATCATACTTCAAATCAACATTTATTCATGCTCATAAGCATTTAAAACATGCATCTCATGCATCAAGTTCATAACATGTCATATTGGCAACAAGTGATACATTTCACATAAGATTCACACATGGACTTTTAAACACCATTGTGTCCTTAACCCCATGGACTTTTAAACACCATGGCCCATGGACTTTTAAACACCATGGCAAGGACCACACAAGGACTTTTAAACACCTTTGTGTCCTTAACAAGAATCATCCAAGGACTTTTAAACACCTTGATGTTCTTAAATAACAAGGCTTACACAAGGAATTTTAACCACCTTTGTAACCTTAACCAAGGACCAATCATGGACTTTTAAACACCATATTGTCCTTAAATAAACATGACTCATCCAAGGAATTTTAACCACCTTGATGATCTTAACCAAGAACCAACCATGGACTTTTAACCACCATGTTGTTCTTAAGAAACAAGGCTCACACAAGGACTTTTAAACACCTTTGTGACCTTAACATCACTTGCCAATATGCATCATTAATCAACAACAATCCACTGTTTTAAAGCATTTACTCAAGCCATAACATCATGCATCTTCAAGCATTAAACCACATTATAACAATGTTCAAAAACAAAGATCTCTTACCTTGAGCATCCTTCAACACATGGCTTATAATCTCAGCAACTAACATGTTTAATCATGCTTTCAAAACAGAATTTAAAACATGCAAACAACCACATTGCATACAACCAAAACCATGGTTCATCACCAAGAGAGTTTTCTCGAAAACTTACTCTTGAGCTTAGCTAAGTTGCTTAGACTTAAACTAAGCTCCCAAACCTTCAGATCAATGGTTTCAAAGCTGGAAACCAAAATCCACTCACCGATTCCGTTTCGCCTCTTGCCGAAACACAAATCAAGCTTCCGGATCACCACCACTTGGATCCAAAGATAACTCCCCCGTTTTAAACACATCAAAGCAGAGGATTAATGCATCATCATGCATTAATATCTTCAATGAAAGCACCTAAACCCGCTGCTCTCATCCACACTCCATTTTCGGCCACCAAGCACAACCGAAAATGCATCCAAACAACTCCTCAACATCACCCAGCCAAAATCCATCAAAACTAAACATTATTAAACATCAATAAACATCCAAAATGGATCTCAAAACATCCTTATACCTCCAGCGACAACAGATCAATAAGATCACTCCAAAAACCATCAAAAACACAAGCTAAACTTAGGAAATTCAACCTATCCGGAATTGCATTAATTAAAACTCAACTTCTAATCAATTTAGCATTCATTTAACATCAAAAACACACCTCAAAACCCTGCTTAAACAGATCACACGAATTTTCATCAAAAACAAGCAAATCTTGCATTTTAAGCCAAGAATCAAGAATTCAACCATAAAACCTTTTATAAATCATCAATTAAGGATTGAGAACTTAGGAATTTCAGTAAAGAACTGAGAGTTTAGAGGAGAAGGACGTTCTTACCTCCAAACTTGAGTTTTCTCCCTTTTTGGAACCAAAATCTTGAAAATCCAATTAGCAATTGGTGAGGTTTTGGTGATGAGATGATTAGCAATCAAAAAAGAATTGAAAAGAGATGTTTAAGTGACAAAATCAGAGAGAAAAGTTCTGGAGAAAGATGTTTGGTTTGAGAGAAAGTGAGATTAAAGGAAAATAGAAGATTTGAGAGAAAAGTTAGTTAGAATAAGAAAATATCTTCCCTCCACTTTTCTTTTGTTTAAAAATCAGAAATAAATCATTTAATATCTTAGAAAAATCTAGAGAAACTCCCTTTGGGTAAATAGCTCCTTAAAGATTCAAAGTTTCAATCCTTTTTAAAACAGTCACGCAGTTTTCAAAAATTACATTTTGGTCACTAGCCAAAATGTCACCCTTCCAAACCTCATTTTGTAAAATTGATTTCACAGTTCACTTATATATATTAAAAGAGGATTTTAGAACATTTTTCCATATTTTTAATGCAACCCGAACTAGGATTTCCTAATTTCACTCTTTTATATTCGAACAGCACTTTGACCGAACCGGTCCAAGCCAAAAACTTCTAAGCCCAAAACCGGGGCGTTACAGCAAAGAAAGATGAGATAACAATATGATAAACATTTCCCCTTTCGTATGCGAAACTCACTACGGAATGACTGGCTGGGAATGATTGATAACCTAACTCAAGCTTCATAACAATACTAAGGTTTTTCAGCTATCTTCTATGCTAGGCGGGATTTGCTAAGAATGCTCCTAAACTATCTCTAGCCATGAAACTGGGAGTCAGAAATGCTACAGCCATACCTCTCGGCGTAAACTCTTAACACTCCCCTACCCTTCACGTGCTATCCTTTTTAGCCCTTGAAACCTATCACTTATCTCTAAGGTAGGTTAGAGTCTGCCTCTCAACAGCCACTCCATTGCTTATTAGGGTTCTAGGGCTAGCTCTCTCGATTACTAACCCCAACATGCACTTAAAGAATGGCCAACTCTCGAAGGCGCTTAAGGTAGGGTCTATCTCTCAAAGCACTTACAACCCTAATCTCTTACAACTTTAAGGAATGATAAATGCATAAGCAAAGCATAGAATCATGATAAACACTGAAAAAGCCATGGCATGCATTAAAAAGTACTCAAAATAAAATTATCCAACAAACCGAAGCCACCTAAAACAGTTTGTGGCTGGGAAATATCACCCAACGTATCATTGCAATAACATCACCAAATATATAGATATAACAAGAAATTGCTATAGCGACAGAAAGAAAGGTGAACTCCCTCTCCGCCATGGACTTCCCGACTGTCTTAGGCCCACTGCCTCTCTCGAGGACGGTGAGGCCACTTCTTGGAGCTTTAACGATAGAGGACAACAAGCTGGAGAAGATGAAGGTGGAAACGTCCCTCTCCTTTTCTCTCTCTTCCGCCTCTCTTTTTGCAACACAAAAAATACCACCCTTGCTCCAAGCTTCTCTCCCCTTTATATAGTGGAGGCTTCTAGGGTTTGGTGCCCTAAAGATGCCTTGATATTCCCAATGAATATCCACCGACAAGGTCTGTCTCGAGGGGACAAGAGGGACAGTCTACAGGTGGGCACCGGCTGCTACACATGTTAGATCGTCATTTTCTGCATGTTCACATGTTTCTGCAGCTCACGTGTATCTCACGTGCTGGCCAATGTCCACATCTATCATGCTATAGCAATTCCCGACACCAGCTTTCTCTCGACTCCTTTCCTGCGCACCAACACAACCAAAATCAACCTTCTCAGCACTACCCCTCGATATGGACCAATAACCAACAAAGATAAATATGCACCCAGAAGAAGAGAATGCAACCTAAATGCAGTCTAAATGCTATGGTATGAACTCAAGAATAGGCAAATGCTATAACAAAAAGGTATGAAAACAAGGATATTTATGCAGTTATCACACCCCCAAACTTAAGCTATTGCTTGTCCTCAAGCAATGAATAGAACAGAACAAAAGAGCTACTATGGCAAAGATTTAACATAAAGAATTGCTATGGCAATATTTCAGTCATCAGAAATAACTTAGGCAGATAAATAAATATACACAACCATACATGAGATCCTTAAGAACATTCCTTAGGACTAAGTTGTGTGTGTGTGTGTGGCTGCCTTCCTCCTATACTTAAGCTGGTGAGACAGATTTTCACGGAGGCTCCCTAGTTATACCCTAACTATGTTCTCTAGTTCTTTTTCAATTTTTAGACTTCCAAAGATATAAGTTTTCTGCTACGAAGGGTGTCAGCTCATCACACCTACCATCCTTAACTCTAGATGAGCATGGAGCAAACCTCTCACCCCGAGCTAGTAGGCAGAGTCATCTCGTGACAACTTTCATTCATTCATATGCTATAGCAAGGCTTTATTATTATTATATATATATGTATGTATTTAAACACTGAAAAAGCTATAGCAAAGCGGAGTGTCCTTCTACAGATATGCCATAGCATTTATTTGTTTGTTTTAGCACAGGGTCGTCTAGTTTTTCTTTTAAGTTCTCTAGAGTCTACATATCAGAGTTTACTAGGGTTCTTTATGAAATTTTATTTTTCTAACAAACTTACTTATAGAAAGAGAGCAGCTGTGTAACAATTTTTTAACAACTAGATCCTAAAGTCAGTTCTACAGATCTCAACTAGTTGTGTTTTTTCTACTTTAATGTAGGCATTAGCAATTTCGTCATCAAACATCATAAATATGTTCATAGGCTGTCTCTAGACTAAACAGAATGCCATAGTAAAAATTTTGTTCTATCCTATAATGCATATGCTAAAGCAAAATATTAACTATGAACACTAACACCCCCAAACTTAAGAAATGTAGTGTCTGCAATGCATAAACTAATCTACACTATATGCCATGAAAAATGAAAAATTGAAAAGAAAAAGGTTAGTACCTCATGGGTGCATAGGCTAGGTGGTGCTGCTGGTGTTGTCCATCGACGTCTCAGATGAGTAGTGGTGTGGGTCAGCCACATCGTCCACACTTTCTGATGAGACTGATTGAGCACTCGATGAGGGCCTGACACGTCCAGCCGTGTGTTTGATGCGAGTTTTCAGTCTGGATGTTGTAGCATCCTTTGATTGTGCTGTAGCAGCTTCCTTCTGAGGGGTTTCCTCAGGGTCATTTGGTGCGTGCTCTGGTTTTGGGAGTGAGTTTTCTGGTCTTGAAGGTTTAGGATTGGTTGCCTTTCTGGTGCGTTTCCTCTTCTTGGCTGGAGAGGTTGCTGGGTCGGTTTCTTCGACAGTAGGCTGGACATAGGGAGTTTCTTGCTCTGACTGGGCAGTTTGAGTTGTTGGTGCTTTCTTTCGCTGAGTCTTTCTCTTTGCAGCAGGTGGGATGGAGTTGAGTTCACTGGGAGACATTGTTAGTGCTGTAGCAGTGGCAGGGGCTTGCAATAACTCCATAGGAAATATTGGAAAAGAGACATTCTGATCCGGCAGGAGTTTGCTCAAGCATGATGCTATGGCACTATCACGGTGTTGGGCGTATTTGAAGTACACCCACTGATGTGCCTTCATCAGGTTGAGCTCAGAGCTCAGTTCCTTTGTAGTTGCCACCAATGCTGCCACTCTTGCTGCAGCAAAACTTTTAGCTCAACCCTCTAATGCTTGCTGAGGCATGTCTTCGTTAAGTCCCCGGAGTTCCGTAACAAGTGCTGGGGTTAAACCTTTCTTTCCTGAAACATATGTATCTACAAGATCGTCTATGAAGACGTCTTTCCTTTTGCACAAGGCAGTGATCAGATTAGGAAAAACAAGGGGGCTATGGGGCCGTTTTAAACAAGCATATACCTCATCCACTATTAACTTTCCTATATCAATTTTTTTACCATGTATTATAGAATAAATGAGAAAAAGTCGAGAGATATGGACGGTAGCAGTGTGTAGTGTGGGCATAAGCTTATGCCTCACAAAGTGATTCCATACCTTAGCCTTAGGTTTGAGGCGTCCTCTCTCAACTGACTTGTTATTATCCAACACCGTTCCCTGAAAACAGATGTCCTCCAGCACTTCACGTTGCATTTGCGCGTCCATTGTCATCACAAAAGAAGTGTGACAGTCTACAATATGTTTCAGCCTGTAGAACTTGTTGATTGTTGTAGCAGTAAATGTTATCTGCTCCCTGCGCACGTGAACTGTGGACTGGGTTGGACTCGTCAGGTGAGTATAAAACTCCTTCACCAGTGAAGTGCAAATTTCCTTAGGATGGGCAGCAAAGGTTTTCCATCCATGGGTGCCAATGACGTCCATTATGGACTGGTCGAACTGATCTTCTTCCTCTTGAGGGTATTTGAACCCTAGTTCTGGAAGAAAGATTCTGTCCTTGAGCTTTGCCCACCTCTCCTTTGTCGCCTCGTCAAAAAATTTGGGAATTTCTAGGACTGGATGTTGTGTGGGATGGTCAGAAGTCTCAGGGGCATTTTTGCAACGAGCCATGGAATTTTTTGCTGAAAAATGGGGAGAAGTAGATATGTGATGGGAAGAAAAATGATGAAGGTGTTCTGTGTTTGGGAGAAAATTAAAAAGTTGGAGGGAAAGTTTTTTAGTGTTTGAAGAAGATGAAGAAGGTGAGGGGACAGATGATGAAGAAAATATTGGGAGTTGAGAAAGGTGGGGAAAACTGATGAATTAATGGGAGAGGGGAGGTGATGGGGACGTGTGTCGGCTTTAAGGGAGGGAGAAAATTTTCTGGAGTTAATGCAATGGCATACGGCTGGAGAGAGAATATGGGTTTATGTGGCTAGGGTTTCTCTTCATTAAATAGATGAATATTCTCTCTCATGCCTTTTGTTTTTCTCTCTCTCTTTTAATTCAACTCCCCAACTTTTCGGATAAAACCTCCTTGTCTTTTCCTTTCCCCTTTTCTTTTGTCCCTCCGAAATTGGATAAAAACAAATCCCTTGTCCTTCTCCCTTTGCTACCAACCCTGCAGACGGTGTGCTCCCCTGCCTTTGTACCTGACATTGTACTAGGAAAGAGAAAGCCTTGTACGAGGGTCACGTGAAAAGATATGAAAATTGAAGGCAAAGATAACATAAAACTAGACTAAAATAAAAACATTATTTATGGACATGCTATAGCATAAAAGATAGGGTTGGAGATGCAAACTTTCAAGGATCGTGAAGATCCAGGTATGACTTGTCTCTGAGGATAGGGGTTCCACTGTACACCTTCAGGCGCTGGCCATTGACTTTGAAGACTTCATCGTCGTCCAACTTCTTGATATCCACTGCGCCATGAGGGTACACCTTGTGGATGATGAATGACCCTGACCACCTCGATTTTAGCTTTCTAGGAAAAAGCTTTAGCCTAGAATTGTAGAGAAGCATTTGTTGTCCTTCTGAGAAATGCCTTATCAAAATGTGTATGTCATGCCACTTCTTGGTTTTCTCCGTGTAAATGCGAGCATTCTCATATGCTTGGGCTCTGAATTCCTCCAGCTCGTTAAGCTCTAGCAATCTTCTTTCACCAACAAGTTGGGCATCCATGTTGAGTTTCTTGATTGCCCAATAAGCCTTGTGCTCAAGCTCTACGGGTAAATGGCACTCCTTGCCAAATACAAGCTTGAAGGGTGACATGCCTAAAGGCGTCTTGAAGGCTGTCCGATATGCCCACAGTGCTTCATCCAGCTTGGGGGACCAGTCTTTTCTCTTGGGATTCACTACCTTCTCCAAGATTTTCTTGATTTCTCGGTTGGAAACTTCAGCTTGTCCGTTTGTCTACTGATGATATGCAATAGCAATCTTGTGCCTGACTCCATAGCGATGTAATGCTTTAGCAATAAGCTTGTTGTCAAAGTGAGTTCATTCATCACTGATGATGGCTCGGGGTGCTCCAAATCTAGTGAAGATGTTCTTGTGAAGAAACTTCATGACTGTCTTGGAGTCGTTCCTTGGGGTGGCAACAGCTTCCACCCATTTTGACACGTAGTCGACTGCTAGCAAAATATATAGATCTTCATATGATGCAGGAAACGGACCCATAAAGTCAATTCCCCACACGTCAAAGATTTCAAGCTCCAGAATATTTTGCAACGGCATTTCATCCCGCCTGGAGATGTTCCCCGTTCTTTGGCATCTGTCACAAGTCTTGTAGAACTTGTGTGCGTCCTTAAAAAGTGTAGGCCAATAGAATCCTGCTTGAAGAACTTTTGTATCAGTTCTAGCACCACCAAAATGCCCTCCACATGGTGATGAATGACAGTGGTACAAAATGTTGTGGTATTCTTCTTCTGGAACACATCTCCTTATAATCTGATCAGGACATTGATTGAACAAGTAGGGTCATCCCATTAGTAGAATCTTGCATCATGTCTGAATTTCTTGAGTCCCTGGCTAGATAAATCAGGAGGCAAAATACCACTAACAAGATAATTAACAATATCAACATACCACGGAATTGTTGTAGCGGCTAACAGTTTCTCATCAGGGAATTCCTCCTTAATTTCAGTTTCACTACCTTGCGTGATAGCATTTTCTAGCCTAGACAAATGGTCAGCTACCTAGTTCTCACATCCTTTCCTATCTCTAACCTCTAAGTCAAATTCCTGAAGCAAGAGTATCCACCTAATAAGTCTAGGTTTAGCATCCTTTTTAGTCACTAAGTACTTAATGGCTAAATGATCAGTATGAACTATGACCTTAGTGCCTATCAAGTATGACCTAAACTTATCGAAGGCAAATACTACATCAAGCAATTCTTTTTCAGTAGTGGTGTAATTGATTTGTGCATCATTCAAAGTGCGACTAGCATAAAAAATAACATGAAAGAGTTTACCTCGGCATTGTCCAAGTGTTGCACCAACAACGTAGTCACTCACATCATACATCAAATCAAACGGCTCGTTCCAATTAGGTGGAATAACAACTGGCGCTGAGATAAGCTTCTTCTTCAGTTCTTGAAATGTGCTATGGCAATCTTTGTCAAACACAAATGGTTGATTTTGCTGTAGCAAACTGCATAGTGGCTTTGAGATCTTCGAAAAATCCTTGATGAATCTCCGATAGAAGCCATCATGACCTAGGAAGCTTCTTACTCCCTTAATAGTAGTGGGGGGAGGTAGTTTTTCAATAACCTCAACCTTTGCTTTGTCAACTTCTATCCCTTGCTTCGAAATCTTGTGGCCCAAGATCGTTCCTTTCGTTGCCATGAAATGGCACTTTTACCAATTGAGCACCAAGTCAGCTTCCTCACACCTCTTTAGGACCTTGGCGAGATTGCCCAAACATGTGTCAAAGTTATCTCCGGAGACCGAGAAGTCATCCATGAAAATTTATAAGAAATCCTCGACCATGTATGAAAAGATAGCCAGCATACATCTTTGAAAGGTTGTTGGAGCATTGCAGAGACCAAAGGGCATTCTCCGGAAAGCATAAGTTCCATAAGGGCATGTGAAAGTCGTCTTCTCTTGGTCTTCTGGTGCTATAGCAATCTGATTGTACCCAGAATACCCATCGAGGAAGTAGTAGAACGCCTTGCCCACTAGTCGATCCAACATCTGGTCAATGAATGAGAGAGGAAAATGGTCCTTCTTGGTCGCCTTGTTGAGCTTCCTATAATCCATGCAAATCCTCCACCCCGTGACGGTTCTAGTAGGCAATAGCTCATTCTCCTCGTTGCTTACCACGGTCACGCCTCCCTTCTTCGATACACATTGCATCGGGCTGACCCATGAGCTATCAGATATCGGGTAGATTACTCCAACATCCAGCCACTTGATTATCTCTTTCATCACTACTTTCTTCATAATTGGGTTTAGTCTCCTCTTGGGCTCAACTGAATTGCTGCGACAATCATCAAGCAAAATTTTGTGCATACAAATAGCAGGGCTTATACCCTTCAAATCAGTCATAGTCCACCCTATTGCCTTTTTATGATGTAACAACATATTTACTAAACTAGTTTCTTGCTTAGGTGTGAGACTTGATGAAATTATCACAGGCAAAGTTTCATTGCTCCCTAAGTAAACATATTTAAGATGCGATGGCAAAGGTTTCAGTTCTAAAGAAGGTGTATGCTCAAGGGAAGGTTTAGGTGGTACAAATTCTGAAAAATCAAGAGGTTCAAAGTGCGTACCTGGTCTAGTTCCCTTGAGAGCTCTTCTTGGTCTGAATCATCATCTTTACAGAGTGCTTCAAACTCCTCTATTTGCATCTCATTGCTGCAACAAAACTTATCAATCATACTCTGTGTTGTAGCATCTACATATTGGCATACTCCTGGGCTGTATGCATACTTGAGGGTGTCATGAATATTGATCGTGACCGTCTGATCAGCCACTCACATCATGAATTCACCCTTCTCACTATAGTTCAAAGCTCGCCCGGTGGCTAAAAATGGCCTTCCTAAGATAATGGGTGTGTTGCTATCAGCTTCACATTCGAGGATTAAGAAGTCGAATGGAAAGATAAATTTGTCCACTTTTACCACAACATCTTCAACTCTCCCTTCTAGACGAACATGAGAATGATCGGCTAGCTGTAGCACAACCTTGGTGGGTTGTGCCTCTCGAATTCACAGTTTCAGAAAAATCGACTTGGGCATTAAGTTAACACTTGATCCCAAATCACAATGTGCTCTTCCAACAAACTTGTCGCCAATAGAACATGGGATAGCAAAACTACTTGGGTCCTTCCTCTTAGGTGGCAGCTTGCTCCACAAAGAATAACATTCTTCTACTATAGCGACAGTCTCTTGCTTCTCGACCTTTCTTTTTTCGTGACTATATCCTTGAGGACCTTAGCATATGTTGGCATATAATCATTGGCCTCAAGAAATGGGACATTGATATGTAGTTTGTCAAGGATATCCACAAATTTCTGGAACTGAAGGTCTTCTTTCTGCTTCTTGAATTGTTGAGGAAAAGGAGGAGGGGTCTAACTTCATTTGTCTGAACTGGTAGAGTTACATATTTTGCTGTAGCAAAAGCAGGCTCCTCCTCTGATGTTTCTTTTGTTATGACATCCTCACCCTTCTCTTCAACTAGAGGATCGTGCAAGTTATCTTCTTCCTGAGGCAAGTTGGGCTGAGAGTCCTCCTTCTCGTTTCCCCCAAACTTGTCTTCTTTGCTAATTTCCTTGCCACTCCTTAATGTGAGTGCGCTGCATTGCTCCTTGCTATGGTGCTTAGTGCCTTCAGTGTCACTAGGAAGACTTCCTTGTGGACGTGCTTGCAAGGTTTGAGCTATCTCGCCAACTTGTGTTTCTAAGGCTCGGAGAGATGAACTATGACTTTGTAATAAGGCTCCTTGATTTTTTATGTTTGTTGCATGATCCTGTAGCAAAACTTTCGTGGTTCCCATGAAATCTTTTGTCATAGCTATAAATTCCTTGAATGTAGTCTCTAGCGAACTGTTCGATGATGATGTTGCTCCCTTGTGACCTTGCCATGGCATCATCTAGTTAGAAGATGGTGCTTCGATCAGATTTTGCTGTGGCGTTGGTTGTGCAGAATTACTGTGCCCTTGATTACCCCAACTAAAATTTGGATGTTGACGCCATCCTGGGTTGTAGGTATTGGAGTATGGATTGTTGTTGCGGTTATAATTCCCTACATAGTTGGATGACTCTTGATTGTCAGGGCATTCACTCAAATGGTGATTGCCATCGCATTTGAGACATGAGGTTGCGAACTTCACTTCCTTGACTTCGTTTGGGACTTTGGAGGTTCTTTAGCATATTTGTGATAGTAGCTAACTGGGTGGATACCGAGTCATCAGCTTCATTGTCTCGAGCTACTTGGGTTCTCCTCCACGTTCCAAGCCTTGTGGTCGGAAACTGGTAATCATTGTTGGCTACCCTATCAAGAATGTCAAATGCTTCCTCCGGTGATTTGTCTAACAAGGTCCCATTTGCTGAAGCATCTAGCATCATCCTCGTAGGAGCATTTACTCCATTATAGAACCTAACCTGTAACACCCCAATTTTGGGCTTAGAAGTTTAGGGTTTGGTCGGGCCGGTCTGAGAAATAGTTCGAATATAAAAGGAGGTTTTAGGGAAAGCCTAGTTCGGGATGCTTTAAAAATATAGAAAAATATCTAAAAATCCTCTTTTAATATATATAAGAGATTGGTGAAATCAATTTTACAAAATAAGGTTTGGAAATACTACATTTCGGTGTAGTGACCAAAATGCGATTTTTGAAAAGTTTAGTAGTGACTGTTTTGTAAAGGATTGAAACTTTGAATCTTTAAGGAGCTAATTTACCCAAAAACGTTTCTCCAGATTTTTCCTTAATTTGGGTGATTTAATTAATGTTTTAATTTAATAAAAGAAAAGGGAAACTACTTTTTGGATTTTCATAACTACCTTTTCCTAATTTTCTCTCATTCCTTTTTCTCTCAAAATCCCATCATCCAAACACTTTTTCTCCAGCAACTTTCACATAGATTTTCACTTCAATTGATGAGATTTCTATCATCTATTGGTTCCTAATCAATCTTGCATCAAATCCTTTTGATTTCCACATTGAATTTTCAAGGAATTTGGCCCAAATCAAGGAGAAATCATCATTTAGAGGTAAGATTGTTCTTCTCCTCTAAATACTCAGTTCTTTACTGAAATTCCCAAGTTGTCAATCCTTAATTTAAGTTTTATAAATGGTTTTAATGTTAGAAACATGATTTTGGCTTAAAACTCAAGATTTTGGAAGAGATCTTGAAGAATTTTGTTGTGATTGATTGGGCTCTATTTTGAAGTAGTTCTTTAATGTATTTTGGATATTAAATGATGTTAGAAATGAGGTTTTATCAATCCAATCCCGAATAGGTTGTGTTTCCTAAGTTTTTGCTCAAGAAAATGGTGGTTTTTGAGGTGTTCTTGGTGTTCTGTTATAGCTGGAGGTATAAGGTCGAGTTTAGGTTTGTTTTTAATGGTGATTGATGTTTAGAAATGATTAGAAGTGATGGATCTTGGCTGGGTAAAGTTTTGGAAGAGTTTGGAGGTGATTCTGGTTGTGTTTGGTAGCCGAAATGTTGGTTTTAGGTAGAGCATTGAGTTTAGGTGTGTTGGCTGAAGATTTCAATGCATGATGATGCATTAATCCTCTACTTTGATGTGTTTTAATTGGGGGAGACATCTTCGGACACCTTTGGAGTTGATTTGGAAGCTTAATTGGCGTTTCGACAAGCAAGCGAAACGTAATTGGTGAGTGGAGATGGTTTTCCAGGTTTGAAACGATTATTTGGAAGTTTTGGGAGCTTAGTTTAAGTCTAAACAACTTAGCTAAGCTCAAGAGTAAGTTTTCGGAAAAGCTCCCTCGGATGTGCTAAGATGTGGTTTGATGCACTAGTTATAAATTGCATGTTTATTTACTATTTTGGAAGCATGTTTTAGCATGGTTAATGCTGGTTTTGAAAGCCATGTATTGAAGGATGCTCAAGGTAAGAGATCCTTGGTTTGACATGTTGTTAATTTGGTAATGATGCATGGTGATGCATGATGTTTAATGGCTTTGATTAATGCTTTAAAACAGTGAATTGATGATGGTATTTGATGTATATTGGCAAGTGATGAAATGGTTTTAAGGTACTTGAATCGGATATAGTTAGCCGGTTATAGGATTGGGTGCACCGTAAGTAAAGTCGCCTTGGATGTTGAGGGGTTGTGATTGTACCTTAAACTCCATCCAAGTACCCTAACGATTGAGGTAAGATCACAACGGTGGTTGAAATTCTGTGTGTGGATCTTGTGTTATGTGTCCCTTACTCTCGTTAGTGGAATTATACAACTACCGATGAGTGGTGTTGAGGGGTTGAGATTGTACCGTTATACTCCACCACGGATGTCACATCAATAGAGGGATTGCTCTTGAATGTGAATCTTGTGTAGTCCGGTAGTGTGTATTAAGCGTATGGGACAACGCTTGTAATCCGTATATTCGATTGTGTTTTGTGTTGAAATGGTTATGAACTATCACTTGAAAGCCAATATAATGTATTGAATGTAATGAAGCATGAGATTCTTGTAAAGTATGCAAGGTAGCATGAAAAAGAGATGAGCATGTGATTTTAAAGCTTGATGAAAGTGTTTTCTAAAAATGCATTGTTGTGTTGGTTTTATTTAGAGCATGCCTCGCTAAGCATTTGTGCTTACGCTCTCTTTTACCAATAATGCAGATAATTGAGGTGTTTTGGGCATCAAGGAAGTTAAGTTCTTCCAAGAAAGACCAAGCTCACGTATGGTGAAGTTTTCGTACACTTTTAGTTTTGATAATTTGGCAATGGGAAATCCTAGGTTTTGTTTTGGGAGATGTATTGAACTCCCTATGGTTGTGGCATGTTTGCCTTGGTTGTTTTGAATTGTAATTGGCCTTTAATACTTGATTGAGGTTGGATTGCCTATTGGTTTGCTTGACTAGGAAGCATGCCTCTAGAAATGTGAGTTTACCATGTTTGATGCTATGAATGTGTTTAGGAGTTCTAAACATGCACCTTATATGTATGATGATTTGTTGACATGATTAGGGAGTCATTAAGTAGTGTTTGAATGGGTTTATGCTTGAAAAACTAGACTTTGCTGCTGAATCTGGGCAAACCGTATCGAAACACCCTATAGTGTTTCGAAACGGGGGCCTGAAATGGCCTTCGTGTTTCGAAACGCTAAGGGGCGTTCCGAAACGTTTTGGCTACTAGAAGACCTTGTTTCGGAACTAGTCTCGGAACCAACCCGCGTTTCGGAATGGTCAACGCCGTTTCGGTCCTTGTTCCGATACAGCAGGTGAACGTTTCGAAATAGGTGACCATTGGGCACTGATTTGAATGGTGCTGAACTTTGCAAGCTTTACATTTTAGTCCCGAATGTTAAAGTTGCAATTGCTTGAGTTTGAGATGTCCAATTAAGTTGAATTTTGGCAGAGAAGCATGTAATGTGACTAATTCCATATTGGTAACCTTAACATCAGTTATGACCTTCTAATTTATAGAAATTACAATTTGGTCCCTAAACTTGTAATAAGTGCAATTGAGTTCCTCTTTGCTGTTCGATCGATGTGCCTTTCTCATACATGTTCCATGAGTACTCACTTAAGGTTAACATGTATCTAGACAAGATTAAAAAGAAAAAAAGGGTCGTTAATCAAGGTTGATTTTCGGGTTGACTTTGGTTTTCCCCGTGTAATCTTCGTAGTTCGGGTCAACCGTCTAGGCCGGGCTAAGGGGGTTACATAACCACTTGAGTCCAATCATGAAAACCATGATTTTTGCACTTCCTCAGTAATCCCTTGAATCGATCCCAACACTCATACATGGATTCGTCGTCAGCTTGACGAAAAGAAGCTATATCATTTCTCAACTGAGTGTTTCTATTTGGTGGATTATACCTTAGTAGAAAACTTTTGCATAGATCTGTCCAAGTCTACATTGATCCAGCTGGCACTCCACTTAGCCATGCTCTAGCACGATCACGTAAAGAATATGGAAACAGTTTAAGCTTTAGCACATCCTCGTGCACTCCTTGCTTTCTGAGTGAGTTATAAACTTCCAAGAAAGCACGAATATGTTGTCTTGCATCTTCGTGAGGCATACCCCCGAACTGACCAGTAGTGTTCAATATGTTGAACATAACATGTTTAAGCTCGAACTGGGCTGCCTGAATTTCTGGAGGTACTATTACAGGATAGAGATCGTCCAAGACAGGTGTCAAATGATCCCTAATAGCTCGTGGTCGAGCTTCTACTCCCTGGCCATTTGCCATAGCATCTTCGTGACCTTGAGGTGGTGGTATTTCTCCGTTCAAGTTTCTAGTCTCTTCTCGTCGAACACATCTCCTAAGTCTCAAGAAATTCTTGATCTCAAAAATAGGTGATTACAGGGGTCCTCTAGGTCGCCTTCTGGTCATACACTAGCAAGACACCTGAAAAGAAAAACGAAAAACCTAAAATAAATTAATACAAAACAAAAAGAACAAACGATAAAAACAAAAACCGTAAACAACCAATTTCCAATCCCCGGCAACGGCGCCAAAAACTTGTTGCATTCGTGCAGTGACTATAAATGGTACGCAAATGGTGCAAGTATACATGTCGAACGAGTAATAAAGTGATGAGTGAGTATCGTCTCCACGGAGATTGGAGGTATTTATGGTTGTTGTAACAATAAAGCTTGAACTTTTTGCAGATGACAATGCTATAATAAAGGAAAAGAGGTATAATAATGCTGAAGCAAAATAGTGCAGAGAAAGATGAGATAACAATATGATAAACAGGTCCCCTTTCGTATGCGAAATTCACTACGGAATGACTGGCTGAGAATGATGGACAACCTAACTCAAGCTTCATAAAGATACTAAGGTTTTTCAGCTCTTCTATGCTAGGCGGGATTTGCTAAGAATGCTCCAAAACTATCTCTAGCCAGGAAACTGGGAGTCAGAAATGCTACAGCCATACCTCTCGGCGTAAACTCTTAACACACCCTTACCCTTCACGTACTATCCTTTTTAGCCCTTGAAACCTATCACTTATCTCTAAGGTAGGTTAGAGTCTGCCTTGCAACAGTTACTCCATTGCTTATGAGGGTTCTAGGGCTAGCTCTCTCGATTACTAACCCCAACATACACTTCAAGAACAACCAACTCTCGAAGGCACTTAAGGTAGAGCCTATCTCTCAAAGCACTTACAACCCTAAGCTCTTACAACTTTAAGGAAATGATAAATGCATAAGCACAACATAGAATCATGATAAACACTGAAAAAGCCATGGCATGCATTAAAAATTACTCAAAATAAAATCATCCAATAAACCCAAGCCACCTAAAACAGTTCGTGGCTAGGCAATATCATCCAACGTATCATTGCGATAACATCACCAAATATAGAGATATAACAAGAAATTTCTATAGTGACAGAAAGAAAGGTGAACTCCCTCTCCGCCATGGACTGCCTGACTGTCTTAGGCCCACCGCCTCTCTCGAGGCCGGTGAGGACACTCCTTGGAGCTTCAACGATGGAGGACACCAAGTTGGAGAAGATGAAGGTGGAAACTTCCCTCTCCTTTTCACTCTCTTCCGCCTCTCTTTTTGCAACACAGAAAATACCACTCTTGCTCCAAGCTTCTCTCCCCGTTATATAGTGGAGGCTTCTAGGGTTTGGTGCCCTAAATATGCCTTAATATTCCCAAGGAATATCTACCGACAAGGTCTACCTCGAGGGGACAAGGGGGACAGTCTACAGGTTGGCACCGGCTGCTGTACATGTCAGATCGTCCTTTTTTGCATGTTCACAGGTTTCTGCAGCTCACGTGTATCTCACGTGCTGGCCAATGTCCACTTCCATCATGCTATAGCAATTCCTGGCACCAGCTTCCTCTCGACTCCTTTCCTGCGCACCAACACAACCAAAACCAACCTTCCGAGCAGTACCCCTCGATATGAACCAATAACCATCAAAGATAAATATGCACCCAGAAGAAGAAATGCAACCTAAATGCAGTCTAAATGCTATGGTATGAACTCAAGAACATGCAAATGCTATAGCAAAAAGGTATGAAAACAAGGATATTTATGTAGTTATCAATTAACACATCTTAACAGGATCTGATATTTGCCTCTTTTGTACAAGATCTCTCCATCGAGCACATATCTTGAAGCCATCCTTCTAATAGTCCTTTTTTCATTATCATTTTCCCCAGTGGATAAGTCTGAAATTTAAGGTATTGCAAGATATTAAAATACCAAGGATTTTTATTTGCCTCCTCTTCTATGCTACAACAGTGAGCATAGGTCTCATAACTCTGTATTCAAATTGGCACCATATCTTCTGGTTTATTTGCTAGGAATACTGAAGCTAGTGTAGCAAAGGCATCCGCCATTTGATTATCCTCCCTGGGGATATATGTAAAAGTAATTTCTTCAAATTCTTTTATCAGCTCCAGGATCAATTTTTGATATTCGATCAACTTTACACCCTCTGTTTTCCCACTCTCCACAAAGCAGGTAGATAACTAAGGTGGAATCCTCGTATACTTTCAGGACCTCTATCTTTCTTTCAATAGCAGCCCTCAAGCCCATGACACAGGGTTTATATTCTGTCATATTATTAGTACAAAGAAACTTTAGCTTTCTTGTGAAAGGATTGTGTACATTATTTAGAGAAATCAATACTGCTCCAATTCCACGTCCTAGGGCATTGGATGCTCCATCAAAATACAATTTCCAAGTTTCATTATCTGGGATTCCATTTCTTTTCATGGAGATATTCATCACATCCTCATATGGAAAATCAAAGTCTATAGGCTCATAATCTTCCTAAGCACAACTTGCTTGGAAGTCTGCTATAGCACTTCCTTTTATTGCTTTCTACATCACATATATAATGTTCAATTATGAAAACAACATTTGCCAATGTGCCAATTTCCCAGTTAATGCTGGCACTTCCATCATAAACTCCAATGGATCAAAGCGAGAAATTAACAGAGTGGTGTGGTATAACATGCACTGTCTGAGTCTACGAGTTACCAAACCAAAGCACAAAATAACTTTTGAATTGGTTGGTATCGTACGTTACACTCTGTAAACTTTTTACTCAAGTAGTAAATGGCTCTTTCTTTCTTCCATGTGTCATCGTGTTGCCCCAACACACATCCCATTGAGTTCTCATAAAATGTTAGATAAAGGATGAATGGTCTGTCAGGAACCGATGCAACTAGTATCGGAGCATTCGTCAAGTATTTCTTAATTTTGTCAACGTTTCTTGGAATTTGTCGTTCCATCTCTTGGATTATTTTTTGTAAGCAATTTGAAAATTGGATCGCATTTATCAGTCAACTGAGAAATGAACCGAGAAATATAACTCAACCTCACAAGGAATCCACGAACTTCTTTTTGTGAACTGGGTCGCGGCGAGTTTTGAATTGCCTTCACCTTATCTGGATCTATTTCAATTTATTTTCTACTAACAACGAATCCTAGGAGATTTCCTGAAGTCACTCCAAAAGTACATTTATTGGGATTGAGTTTCAACTGGTACTTCCTTAACCTCAAAAACAACTTCCTCAAGTTATGAATATGCTCCCCTTCAGTCCGAGACTTAGCGATCATGTCATCCACGTATACCTCAAATTTTTTGTGCATCATGTCATGGAACGAGGTTGTAACCCCCTTAACCCGGCCTAGACGGTTGACCCGAATTAAGAAAGTCACACGGGGAAAACCAAAGTCAACCCGAAAGTCAACCTTGATTAACGACCCTTTTTTTTCTTTTTAATCTTATCTAGATGCACATTAACCCTAATTGTGATCACACAAACAACATACTCAAAGATCACAAACATCAGAGATCAATCAGGGACCCAATTGAACAAATTACAACTTTAGGGACCAAATTGTAATTTCTGATAAATTAAAGGACTTAACCCAAATTAATCTTACCAACTTGAAATTAGTCAGGTTTCATGCTTCTCTGTGAAATTTCAGCTCAAAAGGACTTCTGAAACTCATACAATTGCACAAACAAGATTCAGGACCAAAACGCAAACATTTCAAAACATATAACTGCCCATGTCAGCCCCCAACGGTCGACCGTTCCGAAACAGGTTGACCCTGTTCCGAAACACGGGCCGTTCCGAAACCAGTTCCGCAACGGGGGTCTGGCAGAGACCAAACCGTTTCGAAACGGTGCATACCGTTTCGGACCCCTGGGTTCATTCCAGGCACCCATTCCGAAACGGTGCACACTGTTCCGAAACGCCTGCACAGATTTCAGCAAACTAGCATACCAAAACATGCAATTGATCATTCAAACATGCTCCAAATGCTACCAAACTTTACCAGCATGCAATTCAACATATATAGAACACACTTGCATCATCAGTTCACCCAAACAACATCACAAGCAAAAAGCCCCAATTCTATAGGCATGCTTCCTACACAAGCTAGCTATTCAAGCATTAACTTCTAAAACAAGCATATAAAGATCCAATCCAAAAACCAGCATCCATAACAACATTCAACATACTTAGGGAGTTCCAAACACCTCCCAAAACATACACATTGGTCCCCCATTGCCAAATCATCCAAAAGCTAAAATGTTTAACAAAAACCTTCCATACATTGAGCTCTACTTGTACTTGAACTCTTGCCCTTCTTGCTGCCCTTCAAGATACTCTAGTGCTCTGCATTATTGAATTAAGAAAACGAGAGAGCGTAAGCAAAAGCTTAGTGAGGAGTGCTCTTTAAAAACCATTCAATAATGCAATTAAAAACATTTACAAAACATGCTTATAATCAACCTTTGCACATGCTCAAAAGCATACTTTACGACAAGCAATCCCATGCTTCAAAATAACATTTAAACAAGCATCTCATGCTTCACAATATTCTTAACATGTCATATTGGCTCAAGTGATACATTTCATTTATTAAAACAAGTTCAAC
This sequence comes from Hibiscus tridactylites, assembly GCA_958450335.1. Lineage (NCBI taxonomy): Eukaryota > Viridiplantae > Streptophyta > Magnoliopsida > Malvales > Malvaceae > Hibiscus > Hibiscus tridactylites. The sequence goes on along the minus strand of OY288273.1, from coordinate 52,052,580 downwards.
AACTTTCCCAAGGACTTTTAAACACCTTGGCCCCAAGGACTTTTAAACACCTTGGCCATGGACTTTTAACCACCATGGATGAGGACCACACAAGGACTTTTAACCACCTTTGTGTCCATAGCTTGAATCACCCCAAGGACTTTTAACCACCTTGGTCCCAAGGACTTTTAACCACCTTGGCCATGGACTTTTAACCACCATGGAAAGGATCACCTAAGGACTTTTAACCACCTTAGTGTCCGCAACAAGAACCATCCAAGGACTTTTAACCACCTTGATGTTCTTAAGTAACAAGGCTCACTCAAGGACTTTTAACCACCTTAGTGACCTTAACATTTTCTAAACATCACTTGCCAATATACATCTTTTACATCATATAATCCACTGTTTTAAAGCATTAAACCAAGCCATATTCATCATGCATTTCAAAGCATCAAACCACATTATTTCAATGTATAAAATCAAGGAACTCCTACCTAGAGTTACCTTCAACATATGGCTTAAAACATCAGCAAATACCATGCTAAAACATGCTTTCAAAACAGTAATTAAAACATGCAATTCACCAATTTGCATCTCAACAAAACCATGGCCACCACTAGAGAGAAAATCCGAAAACTTACACTTGAGCTTAGCAAAGTTGTTTAGACTTAGACTAAGCTCCCAAAACCTTCAAACCTTGGTTTTAAAATCTGAAAACCCAACTTCACTCACCGATTTCCACTTTGCTTCAAGCCAAAGCACCAAATCAAGCCTCCGGATCAACAACTCTTGGATCCAAAGATGCCTCCCCTGTTTCAACACATCAAAGCAGAGGATTAATGCATCATCATGCATTAATTGCTTCAATGAAAGCACCTAAACTCGCTGCTCTCATTCAACCTCCATTTTCGGCCACCAAACACAACCGAAAATGCATCCAAAACACTTCTAAACAAAGCCCAGCCATAAACCAGCAAAACCACACTTCCATTAACATCATAAAACATCTAAAAACAACCTACTAACAACCTTATACCTCCAGCAACATCAGATCACCAAGATCACCACAAAAACTACCTTGAAACACAAGCTAAACTTAGGAAACTCAACCTATCCGGGATTGCATCAATCAAGACTCAATTCCTTATCAATTTAGAGATCATTTAACATCAAAAACACCTCTCAAATCACAGATTACTCAGATCTAACGAAAATCATCAAAAATCATCAAAATCTTGCATAATAAGCCAAGATCTATTTCAACACTTTAAAACCTTTAATTAAACATCAATTTAGGATTGAAAACTTAGGAATTTCAGTAAAGAACTGATAGTTTAGAGGAGAAGGACGTTCTTACCTCCAAACTTGAGTTTCTCCTCTTTTTGGAATCAAAATCCTTGTTGAAACAAGTAGCAATTGAAGAGGTTTTGAAGATACAATGATTAGGAATCAAATGAGAGTTGAAAGGAGGAATTTAGGTGAGAAAATCAGAAACAAATCTCTGAAAATGGAGTGTTTGGGTTGAGAGAAAAAGAGAGAAAGAAAATAGAGAAGTTAGTTATGAAATTAGCCAAATGGCTTTTCCCTCCTTTTGATATACTTTAAAATCAGAATTATAACTCAAAATATCTTAGAAAAATCTGGAGAAACTCCCTTTGGGTAAATAGCTCCTTAAAGATTCAAAGTTTCAACCCTTTATAAAACAGCCACCAAACTTGCGAAAATTACATTTTGGTCACTAGCCAAAATGTCACCCTTCCAAAACTCATTTTCCAAAATTGATTTCACAGTTCACTTAATTATATTAAAAGATGATTTTAGAACATTTTTCCATATTTTTAATGCAACCCGAACTAGGCTTTCCTAATTTAACCTCTTACGATTCGAACAGCACTTTGACCGACCGGTCAACGCCCAAGACTTCTAAGCCCAAAACCGGGGCGTTACAGAGGTCACCATTTCTTGCTTATAAGTTTCTCATGTATTCTTTAGTCCAAACGGCATCACTTTGTAACAATATATGCCCCATAAGGTTATGAACATCGTTTTGACCATATCCTCTAGGTTCATCTTTATCTGGTTATACCCCAAAAATCCATCCATGAAGGAGAACCATGAATTCCCTGACGTATTATCAACCAGGATGTTTATATGGGGCAAGGGAGAATTATCCTTTGGGATGGCTCTATTTAGATCTCTGTAATCTATGCACATGCGTACTTTCCCATCTTTCTTTGGTACAAGGACTATATTGGCCACCCATTCTGGATATTGGGATACCCCAAGAAAACCAACATCAATCTGTTCTTGTACCTCTTGTTTTATATTTAGCACCATTTCTGGCCTTAGTCTTCTAAGCTTCTGCTGAACTGGTTTACACTTTAGCCTTATGGACAATTTGTGTACCACTATGTCAGTGTTCAGTCCTGACATGTCTTGATATGACTAGGCGGAGACATCTTTAAACTCTCGCAACAAATCAATCAACCCTTGTCTAGCTTTTGGCGAGAATGCAGTCCCTATCTTTACCTCTCTCTTGATTTCATCTGTTCCCAAGTTGAGAATCTCTAATTCTTGTTTACGAGGTAGGATCTTCTTGTCTTCTTTTTCCACCAACCTTAGTAATTCTTCATGGATTTCACATTCTGTTTCATCCTCAACCTCATTGACTTCTATTAGACACACTAGCCACTCAGGATCTACTCTAGGATTAGGTTTTGGATCATTCATGCAATCAATAATTGAAGACATGCAAAGAAAATAATATTATATATTTTGGAAAGGATGCGAAAAAACAAGAAACATGTTTGCCATTTGTGAATCAGCATGAAAGCATCTTTATTAAAATGAACTGATATGATGGCCCTTTACAGTTAACTCCCTATACCCGCGAGAAAAAGGTATAGAGTTGTTCATGGTATTTACTTTGTTTTATTCTTAGAGACTAGAGAAAGCTCCTCGGCTATCCAGTTTTTAAGCACTTTGTCGGGGAAGCACGGGCGAATCTTCTCTAGAAATCTCCCAGGTTGAACCCCTTCAAAGATTCCTCAAACAAAAAGCCCCTCCAGGTCATTACCAAAAATTTCCTTCTCAAGTAACTTTGCAGTTTAATGGTTGACCTCTTCAAGTTGCTTCTAAACGTTTTCAAATCCTCGTGACTTGAAATATTAGCCAGGTCAAACGAGGCCACGGGTTTGGAAGGAGCTTTAGTTCCCAAAAAACAGGTCCTCCATTGTTCTTCCCATCTTTTCAGATCTTTCAGCCTCTCATGTATACTAGGCTTGAACCCAAGTCCAAAGTGGTCCTTTTTCATAATGACAGGTCTTGGGAATAGGCATCCTTGAAGATGCTTTCCCAATCCCTTTCCTATTCTTGCACCTCTTCCGAGCGTTTCACGAATAGTTATCTTGGTGCAATTCGACAGCCTTGGTCGAGGAAATGGTTTACCTTCAGCGACAAAAGTTGCATTGACAAACTCCAAAGCTCTGAAAGAACATTCGAGGGCATTCTTATTAGTTTCAATATATGGAGCATTAGTTTCCTATTCTTACTAGTTTCCCCTCTATCACAAACTTTAACTTCTGATGCAGGGATGAAAGCACTGCAACGGCTAATGGATCCAAGATCTACCCAATAGGAAATTATACGTTGGTTTGATGTCCATCACCACGAAGTCTACATTATAAAATGTTGGCCCGATTAGCAATGGCACCTCAATCTTCTCCAGTACATCATAAGTGGTACCGTCGAAGGCCCTCACAGTGTTCTATATACCTTCAAGTGCAAATCATCAATTGACAACCTTTGTAGACTTACCATTAGTAGAACATTTAGAGCTAAACCGTTATCTATCAGGACTCCTGGTAGCACATAACCCTTGAAGTGTGTGGTGGTGTTTAAAGCCTTTACAAATCTCATTCCCCCTTCTGGGATCTCGTCATCAGTGAATGTAATATAATTGTCGGCAGTAATATGATTCATTATCTTGTCCAGCTTATTCACAAATATATCATTTGGCACGAACATCTGATTGAGCACCTTTATTAGAGCATTTCGGTTCCCCTCAGAACTTAGCAACAATTTCATGACTGAAATTCTTGCATGTTTCCTTTTCAAGTGCTCGACTATACTGTACTCATTATGCTTCAAAAATTTAAAAAAAAACTCTTGAGCTTGCTCTTCTGTTACCGACTCATTTATTTTTGGAGCAGGTTCTTCCCCAAAATTTTTCTCAAGAACTGCATAGCCTTTCCTATAGTCTTCTCTGCTTCCTTAGATACTTCAGAATAAGAATAACATATGCCGCTATGAGTAAAGTGTCCCACCTCATTCACTATTTCTATACCAGGATGTTCACCCCTCTCCTCTTCATGTACTGCCTTCATTACGTCTGGTGATTTTATCTCCTCCTGTGATTTCCCCTTTTCAGGTGTACTCACATTGCCTACATAATTCCAAGGAACTTTGTGGGTGCTCTTGAAAGCCAACAGCACGGGAGATGAAATCACAACCTTAGAAGTCACAACTGGCTTTAAATCTAAAGAGCTTCCGGCCTTGGGTTTAACAGAAACAACCAAAGGCTTGAGAATTCCATATTTGACTCCAGAACATTCGGAAGTACATACCTCCACTTCCTTCTTTACTCATGTTTTCTCGAAGAATTCAATTTCTTTATTATCCATCATCTTTTGTACCAAGCTTCTGAACTCTGAGCAGTGTTGAATCTCATGGTCACATTCCTGGTGATACTCGCAGCACACATCAGATTGCACTTCCATCTCTACTTTCATGCATATTTCAATCATCTCCACATTATACAACTGCTCAAATACCCATCTCAACGGAGATCTGACTTTTGGCACATCAGTCTTCAATTGTTTCGCTTCATCATCTTCCTCTAGAACATTCACTCCTCGCCCACCATGACTCTGTAAGGGATTCACTATAATACCGGGCTTATCAAACTTTAAAATCCCATTGTTAATCAGATTTTGAACTACCTTTTTAAATGTCGTTCAAGTCTCGATCGAATGCCCATGTATTCTGGCATGGAATTCACATTGAGCAATAGGTTTGTACCATATAGGGAAGGAGGTTGCAAAGGGGTCAAATAATCTGGCATTACTAGATCCGCTTCGTACAACTGTGGGTACAATTCAGCATACGACATCGATATTGGTGTAAAATATATTGTCATTTATTAGGGCACGAGAATCTTTCTTGTTTGAACCCTATGAAATTCCCAATGTTGTACCTGGTGAAGTGGTGGTTACATTCTTAGGAGACTCATATGCACTAGTATTGTTCATCTCATTATCCTTCCTCTTATATTTTCTTCGGGAACTCTCTCCGCTCTCAATCCTACCACTTTAATTGTTTCCTCTATCAGTTCCCCAGTCATTACCATGTCAACAAAATCCTGCGTAGCATTATCAATTTCTCGAAAAGTAGACCTCTCAAAGTCTGAATAAACATGTGGGCAACCTCACTTTCTATCAGCGGAGGATGTACTTGGGCCGCTATATCTCTCCATCTCTGGGCATACCGCTGGAGTGTCTCATCACTTCTCTGTTCCATGCCTTGCAACATGACCTGCCTAGGAATCATTTCCTTCACATACTTGTAATGTTCTACAAAAGCTCCAAAGAGACCCTTCCACGATGTGAAAAAAAAGCTACCCCCATGTTTCTTGAACGTTCATCCAACTATTCTTAGAAAAAATTAAATTCAAATTATTGCTCAAAATGTCAAAATGCCATGTGAAATTAGTTAATTAGGCCTAACTCTCAATTTAGTCCCTAGCGGAGTCGCCAAGCTGTTGCGACCATTTTTAAAACCGAGTATAAAAATAGCCTGACGATTGATTCTTTTTTAAAATTAGGATTTGTATCCATTTTAATTCATTTAATTCTGAAAATTAGGGTTTTTCATTTTAAATCAAGTTTCCCTTTATTTATTCTTAAAAATTAACATGGAGTCGCCTCCAATCACTTTGGTAGACCGGACACCATAAAAACAAACTAGAGATTCTTTTTATCAAAATTTGGGTTCGGGAGTCAGTTACGTGTAAGGAATGATTAACACCACCACAAACGCCCGTTATCGGTACCTTATTAATTTTACGTGGCGTTTTGGCATTTCGAACAATAATTTGAATTTAATTAAATCCTTAATTGTTTACAGAATTTCAATCCGAATGGAGATATCCTTTTGCAAGGAAATATATTTAAAGTGAATATACGTTTTGAAACATCCAGTTACTTTAGGATACTTCAATTTATATTAAAAAATGTATCTCAACACAAAAGGTTTTAATACATGTCCATTTAGTTTCTTGTCAATTTTAAGTTCAAACCTAGTTAGGCTCCAATTGATTAAATAAAGTAAGAATCTATGAATATCATCAAATTTAGGGTTTATGTGATACCACCCAAACAATTGGACACTATCCATATTAGGCCCTAAATTAATAATATTCCTAATCATTTAAAGACTCTAACTATTTAAACCTAATCCTAATTTATTTTAATTTGACTAACTATGTGTGATTACAATATTCTAAGTTTAAATGAAATATTGAATATTCAACTAAAATGTTCTCTTGGTTAATATCTCATTACTATGAGACACTAATCAACTTAGAACATTGAAGTTTCCATTTAATATTCATTTATTTTTCTACAATTATCTTCCTATTTTAATTATTTACTTTAATTAAAGAACCTAAGTTTGAAGGCTCTAATTATTTACACTAAGTGAATTAGTCGCCTAAGCAAGTATAATGCATGCTTCATTTTAAATCATGCAACATACATATAAATTAAACAATTAAATTAAATTAATACTAAAATTCAGGACTAAATCGAAAGAATTGCAAACTAGAGAGCCTAATTTCATTAAATTGATGACTAGATTGTAAAGATCACAAAATAAAAAGCAAAAACCCTCAAAATCGAAAAGTAGGGCGTGGATACTTCGATCCAACCTGAACAACAGCGCGCAGATCCCCTTCAACCTGATTCGAAACGGCGTCGTGTTGGCTCGGGTATAAATTGCCCTAAACAAAGCCAACTTGTTCAATTGCTCCGAATTACTCTCTCTCTACACCCAGCTCTCTCTCTCTCTAAATCCTATCGATCTAACACTTAAAACCTAGAAAATAACCCACCTTTTCGATCAAAACTAAATATTCATCCAAAATTCATCTCACATTCATACTTTTCTTCATTTTTGATCGAAACAAACACCTAAACTCAAAATTCTTTTCGTGTTCATAAAGATCAAAACCCATTTTCCTTCAAAACTCATAATGTGTTCTTCATATTTTCTCACTTTGATCTTTCGCCACCACCTAAACTAATCCTCAACATGTTCCTCGACCGCCGAAGGCGACGCCAGCCATCGGTCGTCGTCCGGTCATCCCCTCCGATCAACCCTGCAACTCCGGTCATCCCTGACCTTGCTCGAATCGTCGTCTGGTTCAATTACAGCCACCGTCCTCTGCCGTCAGGTGATTTTCGGCCACCATACCGAAAACCTAAAAAAACAAAAAAAAATCCATTTTTTTGCCCTAAACAGTATTCTAAACCCGGATTCGACAGAATCCACCAATCCTAGGCCTAAATTACCCGAAACCAAGCCCTAATCTACCCTCTTCGACTTCATCGGAGCATTTGAACACCCTAACCTCTGAAATCTCACTCAAAACACTCGGATAAGCCTCAAACTCCTTTTGAATCTAATTTTTTTAGATCTAGAACGTTTCTAATGTTTTTTATTTTAATTCTAGATCTAGTTTTATATGTTTATTTGCAGGTAAATGAATAAGAGATCGGAATGTACCTTCTGGCGTGTTCGGCAAACTCTGACGACCCCTCGGCTATTTGTTTCAGTGACCTCTTACCTTTTTCGATGTCTTTTCAGTTGCATATGAGACTCTTGAGCTTCCTCTATCTCTCTCCTAAGTATTTGGTATTGATTGCTTTATTAATTGACTAATGATTCCCTTTTTTTTCTCTCTTCAGGATATTTATGGCTATTGACGTCAGTGGAGCTTTAATCCGAGTGAAATTCATTTTGGCCAATAACGACGCGACAACTGGCACTTTTGGCAGGCTGAGAAAACACATGTGTGCTAGTTTGGGCTTTATTACCCGTTTTTAGGCAAATTTTTACGAGAATGGCTTAAACTGTATGGGCTTTAGGATTTTTACTTGGGCCTGGTATACTTAAAGGTGTAAAAGGGTTTATACATTGTAAATGGGTTTTTATGTAATTAACATTTATCTATTATTGGACTCTCTTATGAATATTTATTTTATTTATTGGACAATTATTTATGAGATTTATTTATTTATTTATTATTATTTTAGTTTTATTTATAGAGAACTATATATATAGGTACCTAGACAAAATACATGTATTACAAGTCGTTTCACCCTCTACCTCAAGACCATCTTGGTGTCATGACCTCGCGGTGGTTCGAATTCTTTTAGAGAACTCAAGAGAATGGAATTATTATAAAATTAACCAAATTTTTGCCCCTCATGAAAGAGATGTTATTCTTCATATCCCAATCGGAAGACCTTCAGATGGAGATTCTTTGATTTGGGCTGGTAACAAAAATGGACATATTCAGTGAAATTAGGTTATTTCCTTCTCTCTAAATCTCTTGTGAAAGAAGAAGCTCCAAGTTGTAGTAACGACTCTTCCCTTAACCACCAATTATGGCGAGCCTTTTGGATATTATCTATGCCCCCAAAGATTAAGACTTTCATCTGGAAATTGTGCCACAACATTCTCCCAACAAAAGAAAATCTCCAAGATCGATTCCATAGAGCATTACCTTTCCCAACAAATTGTCCAAGGTGTAACAGCGAAAGCGAAAGTGTTGAAGACATGCTTTTCTTTTGTCCCTATGCGCAAGCGGCGTGGAGAGCATCGGGTTTTAGTCACTTACCGACTTCTCAAGGATTTTTAGGTTTCTGTAAGTGGTGGGAACAAATTTTAACTCTCAAGACCCCTATTAAGGATTCTGTTCAGTGTGAGCTGATTGCTTTTTTATGTTGGTCTATCTAGAAGGAAAGTAATGGTTTTGTTTTCTCTGGTTTTACTGATTCACCCGTTGAAACGTGGTTAAAGGCGGAGAGTGCCTTTTGGAAATTCACTGAGGCATGTAAAGTGACAAAGGAGGATCCCTCGCCATTCTTCACTAAGAGTTCAAGAATTTGGACTCCACCTGAAAGAGGCACATTTAAGGTGAACTGTGATGCGTCTCTCCCAAAGGATGAGAATGTTGAAGGAATTGTAGCCATTACTAGGGACTTCACTGGTAAGATTTGTGGAGGTGAATCCTATTTGATTCGCTCCAATTCTATCGATGTTTTGGAAGCCCAAGCCCTAAGATTGGGAAATTCTTTGGCTAAAAATGAGGTATTCTCTCATATCATCCTAGAGTCGGATAATCAAGGACTCATCGAGAGAGTTAAGGCCAAAACCGCATCCTGCTGGATGACGACGACCATTGAGGAAGATATCCTTTCCTTGACTTCCTCATTTTCTTCATGTACCTTTGAGCATGTTCCAAGACAATGTGACAAAGCTGCTGATTGGGTAACAAGGCATACTCATGTTTTGTTTTGTCCATCGGATTGGCCTTTTAATGTTCCTCTAGGCCTGAGGACCCTTTTGTAATGTTTGCTTTTGAATGAATTTCATTTCTCTAATAAATAGATGCATGACAATATGCCTTCTGTTTGCTTTACAGTTGTTTTTCATCTTTACCGGTCTAAGATTTGCTCAGTTGTGATAATTTCTAATTTACTTCTAAAACTTTTTGATTCCCTAAATCTTTCTCTTTGAGTTTAACGCAAATTGCCCTTCATTTCGTTTATCAAGTGGGTATTTTGTCGCGAAAGTTCAATTTGTTTATCCCCGATTTGTTGTTCTTCAAGAAATTTTATTCGAAGCCCACAGTCATATCCAATTTGTTCCGAGCAAAATGCTTGTTGAATGGGCTGGGGAAGGTCGATGTCGATCGTTTCTCAAATGTCCATTATATTCACGAAAGCCAGAAGTCCCAAAACACCTTGGGTAAGCGCGTGGACTTCATATGTTGTCTCCGAAACGTTCCCTCCAGTCCTTCGTTGTCCTCGCCGTACCCCGTAAATATGGAACGTCCCCGGTACGTACCTCTGTCGTACCTGTACCGTCCTCATACTTGGTATGTATTTGGTACGCGGAACGACAGTAATATGTCGTACTTAGGGGTGTAAATGAGTCGAGTCAAGCTTGAATAGTGCTAAGCTCGACTCAACTCGTTAAGATTTCGAGTCAAGTTCGAGCTTGAGTAGTTTTTAATGAGCCTGAATAATCTGAGCTCGGCTCGTTGAGAACTCGAGTTGAGTTCAATCAAGTCGAGTGTTGACCGAGACGGGCTCGAGTAGCTTGCGATCTGTCTCGTCCGTTTAAAGCCCTAATAGGAAAAAAACTTTGATAAACAAGTTGTGTAAAGTTTACACAAGCTTGTTAATTTTGGGTTTATAGTGTTAGTTTAGGGTTTAGATGTTTAGGTTGTCGGGTTTAAAATTTAGGATTTAGATTTAAAGGTTTAGGACTTATGTTTAGGGTTTCTGTTTTAGGATTTTAGATTTAGGAATTTAGATTTTAAATTTAAAAAATTAGTATATTATATTTTCGAATAGCTCGCGAGCTTTTCGAGTTGGGTATCGAGTAGCTCGACTCGGCTCGTTAAGAAATTGAGTTGAGTTCGAGCTCGAGTCCAATCGAGTCGAGTGTTGACCGAGTCAAGCTCGAGTAGCTCGCGATTGTCTTGTCTTATTTAAAGCCCTAGCTGTACCCGTGCTTCATAGCTCTTTATTACTCTCCTGCAGTTGTAAAGCAAACTCCAGGTTCCAAAACACATCACCTATGGATGGCTGGTCGATTCCCTGATTGGCCACGCACTTCATTGCAGTCTCAACAAATTTTTGGAAGCATTCCGGTGCTATCTTCCCCTTCAGATACAGATCTATTATTTGATCAAGGATGCTTTCCTTGTGACAGTATGCAGCCCATTTTTCAAGGCTCACTTGCTCCTTAGGCAATGTAGGATTCAATGTTGGACGCGCACAAAGGATCTGAAAAAAAAACAATTCCAAATGAGTAAACATCAAACTTGTCAGTTAGCTATCACCATTTGAAATACTCGGGGGTCTAAATAGCCAAAGGTACCTTTCACAATAGTACTCACATGAGTATTATCTAACGTGGGACCCGTTTTTGACAATACGAAATTAGAAATTTTTGCTACCAAATGCTTGTCGAATTGTAACACCCCTAATAAAAAATGAATGAAAAAGGAATAATAAATGTTACAGGGTTTGAACCCATAAACAAGGCTTGGTGAGCCCATGCTTTAACCAACTAAGCTCATGTTTTTTCTAGTTTTATTCTTCTCCAATATAGCCTTAAACTATTGTTTTATGACATCTAAAAGAATAAAATAATATTAAATATAAAATATCTTACCTAACCCTTTAAGGCTCATTTATTACAGTTTACCCACCTAAAACCCAGATCTGGAAAATTCAACCTTTCATCTCCCACCTAACCACTTTTCCCTTTGACCGTTCTAACCCCTTGCAAGGTCTCATCGGTCGTTCATGGCGTGCATCATTGTTACTACCGTGCTCTTCGTCGCACGCCAACCATAGCCCTGTCCGCCACTCATCGAGCCCCGCAGCCGTTCGTCGTGAAATCGAATTGAAGGTTCAGCGAGAAACCTCAAGCGTCGCTCCTCCGTCCTCGTCGATTTCGATGCCGTTCGAATTTCGTTCGTCGCGCCATTACCACGTGAGCGCTCCTCAGGCCGAGCCGATCAAAATCCAGCCCTCAGATAGTTCGCTTGTCACCGATTAAAGCGTCGCTGGAGCTACATACTTTCGAACGCTTTAACTCTGATTTGGCAAGTTCGGTAAGTTTTCTGACCTAAAAACGGTTTATTTAAGTTAATGGGTGAGTTGTGGTCGATTTGAGCATTTTCTACGGTATGTTTCTAGCCGATATACGCGTGTGGGCTTCACACGCCCTCACGGGCGATTTCTGGCCGCCTGTGATAGTGGCCCTCTAAACCAAACCAGTCTGACCGGTCACGGACCCGGTGTGACCGGTCACGGACCCAGTTTGACCGGTCAAGGACCCGGTCTGACCGGTCACGGACCCGGTTGACCCTTGAACTGAGCCAAAAAATTGGCCTGAGCCTAATGGTAAACCAAGCCCATTTCTAAACGGTTCAACCCAACCTACCCGATCCGACCCGAATCTAGCTGGCCCGACTTGACCCGAATCTGCCCGATCCGACCCGTTTACCGAATTAGTTTATTTAAGAGAATTGTTGAATAAAAGACTGACACGTGATATTATTTGTTTAAAGGTACTAGAGACACTCCCGATCGTGCATCTGCTCAGCCTAGCTCCTCTCGATATGTGCGACATCGTGATCCTGTTGTGACTCGTATGTATAGCTACATTGTGAATTATCATAGTAAAGAATCTCACATGTATTAATTTAAGATTCATTATGTCTTAGGTTCTCGCACAACATCGGAGCGTCACACTGGTGCTTAGTAGACCATTCGATCGATCTACCTGACATTTTGAGGTGTGTTCCTTGAGTGCTATATACATGTTTTAAATGTTTTGATTGAACTAAACGAGTGCACATGACTGATAATTTCTGATTTTGCAAAGCTTAACATGTTTCCTGATTTTAAGTATGATTGTTTCATCTGTCTAATTCATGCCTAAGTACTTGATTGAACAACATGCTCTCTGGTTACCGTTTTATTAAAAATAATTGCATGTTTTATATTAATCGTAATTATTGTTGCTAGTGATCACTGCAATTAATGCCTAGATTGTTATTGGGGTACTTGAGATAGAGTATGAAGTTATTGCAGGTTCATCCATGATCCGGCTGGTAATTCTTTACCGTTTTAGGTTCCTATGCTTCGGCTAGGGTGATTCCTTATCGTTCAAGTTCCATGCTTCAGCTAGGGTGATTCCTATCAGACCTAAGGTATTCCCTTAGAATTGCACCTACGCCCCAATGGGCCTGGGTTAACGCCGTTATAGATGTTGTTTTGGAGAACTGCAGACTAGAGTTTGGTTGGAGGGTAAATAGTGAATTAAAATAAACCCTATTGCTATTTGAATCATATGTTTTTTTGAAATAAAATATTTATTTCATTGTTTGTAGTACATGTTTTAGCTTTGCACTATTGGAACACGTTGAGCTCCCTAGCTCACTCCCTAATTTTCTCCCTTTCAGATATTTTGGATAGACTACCTTGTTCCTAACATTGGAGGATCGACACACTCAGTAACTCATCTAGCTTGTAATATTTTATCCACCATTTTGTTTTTAGGGTGACATGTGCCTATATTTTCTGCATGTTTTCTATTTGAGTTTTTATGTTGAGATGTGCCCTGTTAGACATGGTCATTCGGCATAGACCGGTCTAGGGGTTACACGAATAGTGATGTATGTTAGCGCAAGTATACTCGTCGATCAAGTAATAAAGCAATGAAGTAGAGTGTCAAACCCACGAGGATTGGATCAATAAATACAAAGTGGTCGTACTTAAGAATGGTTGAGTAAGTATTGGTTTGATGGTGATTTATTAAAATTAAATGCAAATAAAGTAAAGTAGCTATGATCAAGACAATCAGATGTTATGACAAATAACAGATAACTATAGAAGTTAAATTTATTGCCTAGGAATTATGCTTGATTACTTATTTTATTGCTATAGCAACTGGAAATACATGTCTGCGACAACAATATGTCTTTTCAAAACTACCGCTCTACTAAAATAAATATTATTGTGATAGATATTTTCTTGGTCAAATAAAATTTTATTATTTTTTATTAGAAAAGTCCTCTTACATGTAATAAAAACAACACCAAAAATAACAATAATAATTGAATAAAGTAATTAAATGTTTAATTACACAAATTCTCATTTCCTCCCCTAAATATTGAAAATTATGATGGACCTCCAATTATACTCAATTTAGTGATAGAAAATACAGTGGTTGATCATGTTGGTACAGTAACACATAATTACATCAGAACTCAATTATTACGCGAATTTCCAAACCCTCACTGGGTAATTGATTTGCCAAGTAAAATTCAATTTGATAAATGTTGAAAGTTTTAAATACTGATATGCTAAGTAAAATTCATAAACATTAATTAAAAACAAACCTTTGAATATCAAAAATTGGCAAAAGGGGTGAATGAAACAGTTTCTTTCTTCAAATTGATACACTGTTAGGCACTCCTCTGCAGGTAACTCCAGGTCCAGATGATGGCAAAAGTAGCTCATATGGTGAAATCCCTGCCCCACATCTATTTCTAAGCTTTGGGTTACCGTTTCTTTTTTCTATCTCTTTCTCTATCTTCTTCATTTCCATGGAAAATTTGTAGAATGCCTCAACAATTTCAGGGTCCCCATTCCAAGTTGAAAGGTCTTTTCTATCTCCCAAATACTCTTCATCGTCTGAATGTGAAGAAAGTATGTGAAGAAGCGATATATAGCGTAACATTTCACCTAAACTTGGCAATGATGCTAGGAAATATCCCTCTGGATCCGCAAGGAAAGATGCATAGTCCGGCTCATGTTCGTTTGGCAGTAGTCGCCTCATAAATGGTGGGCGTACTGGAAAATACCCGCCGTAAGGGTACATCCCAAAGTTCACTGCCGCATGGTGCCCTGATGCAAGCCAGATAATGGTGGTAAGGATGGAGATAAGATCGTTTGGAGTTGAGAGTTTCGGCCACCAGCTAGCATGACAAATGTCTGCATGGCCTACATTGATGCATTCATAGTACCAAGCATTAAGTTCCGAGTCTGATTCGATACTATTTGCTTCAGGGTAGTAGTAGTATACATAGGTTTTAACAAGTTGCTCGATTGCAGACCATATTAGCAAGCCATCTGTTGCGTACGGATAGTCTTCGATGAGTAGTTTAAGTCCGTGTGGCTTGGATGCGTCGGGTACAGCCATTCCTCTGAGCAGAAATGAGATTTGAGTTAAATGAAGTGAAGAGGATGAATGGTTGTCAAACACAATGAGGAAACTTAAGTTTTTACCTTCGAATCAAATCTGCAGGAAGGCTTTCCATGTCGAAGCGCCACCAATTCCGATATACAGAAGCAGAAACCTCCATTGAACACTCTGCAGTGAAAAGGTGGGTCTCAATTTTTCCTCCAGCATTAAGAAGAAGTTGTCGACCCTGTGCGTTTACGTCCAATGTGTATCGCATGTGAGGATGAAGAAGTTTGTAAATGGGATGCATTACGCTTAGTTGCCGATGCGCCGCTATTATAAACGGTTCAAGGCATGCATGAGTCCTCAACCTTGATTACAATTCATCATTCAGTTTCAGTATTTTTTATGATATATACAATTATGGAGAGCTAAGTAAGATTGCAAATACCAATGATGAATTAGTTGATGAGCACCGGCATCATTCGAGCAGACATGAGCTTTGCTGAGTTGCCACAACCAGCATGTAGTGGCATCGACGGCAGGTGTGACAACACGTTTCGATGGTACATTCTGGTTCTTCTCTAGGAGGCTGAGCTCGATAGCAATTGGCTTTAAAGTTCCCATATCAGTCAAGACAAAGATTGTTCGAGTTGCATACGCTCTTTTGGTCGGATGAGTGTTTATGCGGTCGAGAAATGGAAGGTAAACATCATGGTAATCCAATATAAACAATTTATTCTCTTCTATTGCCTGGATACATAACAATTTATTCTCTTCTATTACCTTATGTATAATCCTCATATATAATCAAACAAGTAGAGTGAGACATTCTTTTGCCATACCTGCTGTACAGTCATCCCATTAAGGTGAGATATGATATGTTCTTCTTTTAAGGCTGACTCTTGAGATGCATAGATACAAGGATCCAATTTGCTTACTGGTGGAAAGACCTTAAAAAAAAACACACATTATCAGCAAACGTTGTTCCAAATTTCCTTGTTTTTTAATTGGGGAAGAACGGATGATGTTCATATTAGGAGATCCGGGTTCAATCGTTTTGTATGCGAAGTGTGTGCATTGTCAAAAGGTTAAGAATATGTGTGAACAGATACTAAACTTTAGACTATTAAAAAAAAGAGTTGTTTTGCTCACCTTGAGCCTTTCTATGCTTAGGGGATTCATGCCAGCAAGTGATAAACGTCCCAATTCATCATCTCGTAAGCAACATGATGGAATATCCCCTAGTGATTTCAAACTTTACAACATCAAATTCAATGCATTCATATCCAAACAGATAGGACCCTTTTTCCGAATTTAGAAAATTTTTATGATAATTTTGTTGGGAAAATAATGCTAGTATCTATGGACTTGTCAATTGAGACCCTTGATTAATTTTACATGCAGTCAGATTAATATAGGTTTTAGATTTTTCAAGTTCGAATCAATTTTAGTTCAAATCACTTTTGGGTTTAAATCATTTCAGGATTGAGTTTTTTCGAGTTTAGATTGTTTTGGATGCTTGTCATTCGGGTTTGTCAATTACGCTTATCATGTCAGCAGATCATTTCATGTTTATATTATTTCAAGATCAAATCATTTTGATTTTTTTATCATTTGGGTTTTCTAGTAGGACTGTTGAAATTAAATGGGGCTCAAACTCATTTCCTAAACATGATCAAGTACTTGAGCAGAAAGAAATTGACAAGGCTATTTTTGTCCTTATAATAATAATCATAATCACTAATTTTGTCCTTTTTTTAATTACATCAATTTAATCTTTATAGTCTTTCAAAATCAACAATGTTATCCCTCAGTTTTAATTTCATCAATTTAGCCATCAAACTCCTAAATTGTATAAATCTCACCCTTCGACTATCATTGACTAATAAAACCGTTCTCATCATTCGTTCTTTGTCTTGTCAGGCACTCTGTCATTAAATAATTAACAACAACTGAATTAGCATGTCCATTTGTAATTTTCTTTAATAAATTAATGTTCTCCAATAAGATGATGAGTGATGACAAATCAATTTTGGTGATGTGGCAGCACAATTGACGTGGGTTTTTTTATAAAAAAATAATTTTAAAGCAATCAATTAATTTTAAACTCTCGATTCGTGCTATCACGTCATCAATATTGACTCCTCATCATCGACATGACACGGCAGTTGACAATAATGACCGATGTGGAAGCAAATATCGACTACATGCACATAATTTAACGGCCAGTCAGTCAATGATAGTCAAAGGACGAGACTAACACAACTCAAAAGTTTGAGGGTTAAATTGATGAAATTAGAAAGGAAGAGCAACATTAGTGATTCAGGATTACCTCTTAAGCCAGAGAAATTTGAAGTAAAGGAGCTTACTGGAAATGAGGTGAGGAGGGTCAAACTTGAAAACATGTTGGATGCTTTGTTTGATCATGTTGTGGGATTCATGTCTTGAATTGATTCCAAAAGGTGGGATTTGATTGTAGAGATGTGTAATATGAGAGAAAGTGTGGATGATTTGAGTGTTAGATGAGGCCTGTTTCAGCATTGGGAGTGCACAACGAAGTGTTGCTTTCCACTTTCCGTCACTCAGTGCTGCTGTCTTTGAATCTTCAAATGCTTCATCTCTTGGTACATACTTTGGGATGTATCTACTTACGGGAGACTCCGTCTTCACATCTGTGCCATTTATGATTTAACACATTCAATAACTTTCAAACTTTAATAACAACTAAGCAAATCAAAGTCGTATTTAGAAAAAATATTACATAAAAAAAAACCTGAATCAGTTGGAGGGCGGTTAGATCGGCAACGCCTGGGATATGGGTGATATTGACCTCCAAGAATTGGCCTCACATGCTCATCTCCTTTATCTGGATTTCCCAAGTCATTATAAACATCGTACTCATAGATTCTGTCCCCCACCCTTCTAATGCCACCCCCATCCCCTGCGCCTCTTACTTGCTTCATTTCCTTCTTTCTCAACTCTTTTAGCCCCATTGGCGTCTCTTTCGGTAAATAAGCCTGCCCAATTCAAAATATAATTTTAAACATTCCACCCATATGTACATTTATTATTGATTCAACATCATCGTTTGTACTTTCATGTATGTCACTGAATAATAACAATGAATGTTCTTTATATAAACCTTGTTTGAGAAGAAGATCCTTTTTTGAGCTGAGAAAGTATGTGGTTGGACCCAAGAATTGCAAGAGAAATGAACCACTCCTTCAATGTCAATGCTTTCTAAATAGAACTCCTCTTGGTATTTGTTTGTGACCATAATGGCTCCTGGGATCCCCAAGTTTTCATCCACCACAAATTCCACTTCATGGGTGATTTTATCAGCTTCCCTTTTCACATTTCTCGACCAGTAGATCCTACTTTCCTTGCTCATCTTTGGCTTCTCACAATCTTCAAACTCTGGAGAATGCGAATCCGAATATAAATTAATTACTATTTACTAAATAGTTAAACCGATGATCAAAATAAATAAAATATATATTCAAACGGTCGGATTTGATTCATCCTAATTGTTATATTTTGACTCAATTTCTAATTGGTAATTCAATTGAGTTTTATTATAATTCTAGTGGTAGTATAATATTTGGTAATTAGGTTTATTTAATGCTTAAATATCCATGTTAGGACAATAAGTATTATGGGCTAAGATTTTTTAGTGGTCAAGTATTTAGCTCTATAAATATAGAGTTGGTCTTAACCCTTAGAATTATGAGAGAATGGGAGGGAACTACTCTAGAGAGAAGTAATCACTTTTAGGTTCTCTACAACTATTGTGGCTACGTTGTAGAGATGTTGGGAATACTGTTTTGATTTCATCGGGCTCTAGGATATGTACATCGGGTTTTGAGATTACATGGGTTATCATGTATTTGTACAATTCGCATTCTCTACGTTGATAGTGGATTGTTCGTTTGTCTCGTCCGTGGAAGTAGGATATGTTGAACCACATTAAAGCTTTTTTCTTGTGCATGTCTTGGTCTATGTTGCAAAGTGTTATTTTGCCACATACCAAATTCCTAACAAATGCTATCATGAGCTATGGTTTGAGCTGCGCGATTGTGAATGAATTTTTGTTGCAGATTTCAAGGAGCGATATTGAAGACATGCAAGAGGAGTATTGCTGCAACGGACTTTCAATTGCAGGGGGAGTAAATACCAATCAGTTCAATGGTGTTTCAAAAGATACTACGTAAGAAATTTTTTTGAAGACTTGACGGCGATGATTCGATGA
This sequence comes from Hibiscus tridactylites, assembly GCA_958450335.1. Classification (NCBI taxonomy): domain Eukaryota; kingdom Viridiplantae; phylum Streptophyta; class Magnoliopsida; order Malvales; family Malvaceae; genus Hibiscus; species Hibiscus tridactylites. Next base: position 52,033,292 of record OY288273.1, on the reverse strand, counting down.
ATATTTGGCTTACGTAAAAACTGAAGTTGTTGAAGAGTTAAAAGACCAATGGTTGAATAGAATTTATGTCAAAGGGGAGATTTATTATATATTGACTCATATTTTAATTGGTATTTAAGTTGAGATTTATTGTAACTCTAGTGGTAGAAAAATTATTGGTAATTAGGTTTATTTAATCCCTAATTATTTATGTTAGACAAGAAATCTTATGGGCTAAGGTTTCTTAGTGGCCAAGTATTTAACTCTATAGATATAGAGTTGGTCAAAACCCTTAGAATTATGAGATAATGAGAGGGAATTACTCTGGAGAGATGTAACCACTTTTAGGTTCTCTATAACTATTGTGACTACGTTATAAGGATCTGTATTGTAAGGATGTAGAAAAGACTATTTTGATTCTACCGGGCTCTAGGATATGTACACCGAATTTTGGAATTACATGAATTATCTTGTATTTAATACCTAAATATTTTCGTTTCTCTCATCTGTGGATGTAAGTTATGCTAATTCACATTATATTTTGTCTCTTGTACATGTCTTAGTCTATATGTTATGACTTTAATTATTTTACCGTATACCAAATTCCTAACACTAACCTTATAAGAACAATTTAGGGGGTCATTAAAAATTTTGAGCTCGGTAGGATTAAGTTTTTAAGGTAAATCTGCATGTCATGGTATTTATTAAAGGATTAATATCCTATACACTGGCGGTGGAAATTTTTTATTTCCACAAGCGCCTCAATTATAGGGTTTAGGGTTAGGGCTTATGGTTTAGAGTTTAGGGGTTTTAATGTAAATGTTTAGAATTTATGGTTCATGTTTAGAATTTAGAATTTAGGGTTTAGGGTTAGGGTTTAGTTTTAGGGTAATATGTGTAGGGATTTAGGTTTTAACCTATAAATCCTAAATTTTAACCCTAAACCCAAAATTTTATCAACAATCCCTAAATTCAAAACTACTACACTTATACCCCTAAATTTTAAACTCTAAACGGAGTCTCTAACCCCTAAAATTAAGACGCTTGTGTAAAAAAATTTCCATAAGCGCTTGTGTATAGAACAATTACCCTTTATTAAAATGTCCTTGTTTTAATTTTATAGTTATTTTTATTATAAATCCTTAATTTTATAAGAATTTACCATATATATATATATATATGTTATAAATATTTTTTGTATATAATTTGATTACGATTTTCTTTATTAGATTATATAAGAAAGTTTCGGAGATAGTTTTTTTTATTGACTTTTAAATAAATATTATAATTTTCAGGGATTCTACCTACAATTAACCATATTTCAAAACAATGTTAGAATTTAGATTGAATAACGTTTAATATTTTTGTTTTCTAATATTATTAATTTTTAATTTAAAATATTATTATTAAATTCACCATCTTCCTCGAATGAATTTCTCATATATCATGACGATTTGTAGCAACAATGGGGAAAGAGAACTGTACCGAATAATTAATAAAAAAATTCAACCTTGTTTAATTATAATTAGCTCGAAATTAAAATAAAAAAAAAAAACAATTTTTTTGTTGAAGTTTTATCTGGAGCAGCTATGCCCATGGTTGCTGCCAGAGTGTTTGAATACATAGATGAATCAGTTGTAAGTAACTGGAAACTAATTAGTTTGTAATATTTTAAGAGTTTGTTAGCTGGTTTAGGCCGTTAATAGGCAGTTAGTATTTGGGTTATAAATAGAAATATATTGTAATGGGTTTGTAGTTATCTATAATCCGTCTTTAATAAAAATCGGTTTACTCCATTTTCCTTCATCTTTAGCATAACCCCATTTCCCCAAATCTTCATTGATTAGATTCGTAGATTTTTCATACTTTAATCTCTGTTGAAGGTTTTATCTTTTCTAATCATGGTTACTGGTCTCAATTGGTGCTTGATCTGAAAGTCGGTGTTCATCTGCTGTGATTATCTCTGCTATTGCAATCTTCACTTGTGATTATCTTCATTGATGTAATGGTTGCTCTACTGCTGGCATGAGTTGGTTTAAATGTTGAGCTGCTTCAAATGTCAATTTATGGAGTTGAGGCGTGTGTATTGTTGCTGCAGTGAGATCTAACTAATGCTATCAACTTTTGTTAGTGGTTGATTGTGACTAAATTGATGGCTTCTAGTAACACGTCAAGTGTTCCATATTCACATGGTATGGTGATAAACTAGTCAACATTGAGGTTTATCTGCTGGTTGTTTGGAGTAACAATGCAGTTGATGATATTTTTGTGCTTCTTAGTTCCATGTTGGTTGATACTCGAGCTTGAGAATGGCTCTTTATTGGTTTATCTTTTGCCTTTGATGTTTCATCAGTGTTGGTTAATGTTTTGTTCTTCATCGAATGTTTTCCTTATATTTGAGGAGTAGCTAATAACTATTGGTATTACAAGAAGAAGAATAGAAAAAAAAAAAAAGAAGAAATCTTCTTTCAAGTACATTGTCAAATAGCAAATGTACATGGCTGATCAGTTGTTCAAAGAAAGAGAAACGCAACGATACTGATCAAGGAGAAGAAAAAGAAAAGAAAGAAAGCTTATTTCAAATACACTGTCAAATAGTAGATGTGCATGGTTGATTAGTTGTTCAAGAAAAGGAAATGCAATGATACTAATCAAGGAGGAAAAAAAAAAAGAAAAGAAAGAAAGTTGAAGAAAGCTTCTTTCAAGTACACTGTCAAACAACAGATGCACATAGTTGATCAGATGTTCAAGCAAAGAAAAATACAAAGATGCTGATCAAGTCATTAGCAGCTTGTCAAAAGTTGAAAATATATAATTCCAGAATGTAAAAAAAGAAGAAGGCTGAATGAAGAACAAGCATGAAGAAAGCTAAATAAGGAAGAAGATGAATGTGATTTTTTCATAATTTTTTGATCAGGTTTTTGAAGAAGGAAGAAGGTTGAAGAAGTAGGGTGAATGTTAAAATATATTAGATGAATCAATTGTAATTAGTTGGAAATTAATTAGTTTGAATCTGTTAAGAATTTGTTAGATCGTTTGGGCCGCTAATAGGCGGTTAGTATTTGGGTTAAAAATAGAAAAATATTGTAATGGGTTTGTAGCTATCTTTAATCCATCTTTAATAAAAATCAGTTGAGGAATTTAATTATAGATGATGTAACACATTTAGATGTCAATTTTTAATAAATAAATGCAATGTATGGCTTCAAAGAAGATCAAACTTGGAACCTTTATGGTGGGTGTGCAATACTTATCCACTAGGCTAGGTAAGAAATTTAATGTTATTTTGAAAGAAAAATAGTATTTAGGTTAAATTGTAATTGAAATTAATTTTTTTTATTTTAAAAATACGTATTAATTATAGGAAAAATATACGATGCACTAGCGGTGGAAACATTTTGTTTCTACAAGTGCCCTAATTTTAGGGGTTAGAGATCTAGTTTAGGGTTTATAATTTAGGGGTTTAGGTTTAGAATTTAAGGTTTAGAGTTAGGATTTAGAGTTTAGAGGTTAGGGTTTAAGGTTTAGGGTAATATGTTAGGGGTTTAGGTTTTATCTATAACCCCTAAATTCTAACCCTAAACTCTAAATTGAAACCACAATTCATAAATTCTAAGCACATAAACCTAAACCCCTAAACTATGAACCCTAAACTAAATCTCAAACCCCTAAAATTAGGGCGCTTGTGGAAACAAAAATGTTTTCACTAAATTACCCTAAATTATAACACTAATTATTATAATAATAATTTAACTATTTTTTCTATGATTTCTTATACGAAGTGCGTATGTTGTAGAAACTATTTAGATTTTTTGAAGAAAAAAACTAATTATAATAGAATATTTCTTTTAAATTTTTTCACAAAATAAAATTTTCTATCATATATTATGCTAAAATTACATATTAGTCGTTGTACTTAAAATTGGTCGCTTTAAGTTTCTATACTTTTTAAAATTTTGAAATTTCGATCTTGACATGAATGGTAGTCTTTAAATATATTAAATAAAATTTTGTTTTTAGCCGATTTGTTATAGACAAATTGCTTATTTAATTTTATCATTTTTAGTCTTTGTAATTTAGTTATAATAATAAAAAAATGTTGAACAAGTGAGGCTGGTGGGGTTTGAACCCACAACATCACCCCTTCTTTGTGCCTTTTTTGCTTAAACCGTTGAGCTAATAGCTCATTTCTATTATGGATTACTCTTTTTGGTTATTAGAGTTAAGCCTGAAAGTAAGCAAATCAGACTCAATAACCTAACTTTTCACCTACCCTGAGAATATGGTTCAAATCTGAAATTTTAGAGAGAAATTCCAGAAAGCTCTTACATAACCCCATCGGCTCATACTCCGATCTGCCACACCGCCCCGCCGTGGTGTACGCCATCGGTGTCCTCCGAACCGCATTACCCCTCCGATCTCACCCCTGGTCGTCACGCGCGGATCCGAGCCATCGTTCACCGTATGAGACGAGTTGAATCTGGAGTGAGAGCAACCCATCAGCCTCGTATGTTATCTCTGTTTTTCGACCATATTCGATGTTCGTCCGAGATACGGTCGTCAAATCTGAGCTTTTTGCCTCGCTGCGAACAAAACTCTGGTGGTCGATCGTAAATACGCCACCGTTAAGGGCCTCGTCGGAGCTACGGTGCTTTCCGGATGTCTCTTGGCATTTCAGGTAAAATCGATGTATTTCCGACACGATTTCGATTAGATAATGCGATTGTTGTATTGCCATGGTCATTTTCGTCCTAATTTCGACAAAAAAATGCCATTTGGGGTCGTCAGGGAGTTTCCCAACCAAACATCGGCGAACTTAGGTTAGATCTGTGGGTCGGGTGGTACTCGGTCCAAACCCGACTCGTCTGCCCGAGTCCAAACCCGACTCGTCTGCCCGAATCTGACCCGATCAACTCGAGCTAACCCGTTTGACCGAGTCAACTTGTCTGAGTCAACCCGAATCAAATTAGTTGACCCTTTACCAGTTGACTGCTGACGTCAGTGTTGACTCCGACCCGTTGACCTTTGACCTGTTAATGTCAGCGTTAACTTTGACCAAAAAGTTGACTTTTCTAAAATCCCCTATTTTATGTTTTTTGACGTCCTGTGACCGTTTTTGAAGTCCGTTTCATCAAATTCAAACCCGATAAGTTGTTAATCAGCATTTGACTTTCTAGATAAATCAAATTTTTGTGTTTAAGTTCTGTTTCTGATGTAAATTGTTTTGCCATGTATCCAGGGTAATGAGGGACGTCAAACTCGAGCTCGAGAGCAATCAATTGAAGCTTCGAAGGCCGACCTATGTAGCTCGAAGTCGAGGTAATACCCACAACTTCTTGTGTACTAACGAACATGTTAATTAATAGTTGATGCATGAAATATCAAATGAAGCAAAATATAATATAAGAATATTGATAAGGACCCTTGTGACATAATTAAGAACTATATGACACATATAAATTTCTGAGATCTGTAAATTAAATGATAAGTCAGTTATCTCTGAATACCTGTTAAAACCTCAGTTAACGAAAACATATATATAAGAGATTTGATTCAAAAGTGAATTCAATGGATGACAGATTGTATGGCGTTATTGATGATGTGGTAAGAAATTAAAAGTATGACAAATGACCCCTATTTCGACTGGTGCCCACGGTCATGGTTGTAGGCATGACTCCAATGAGATGAGTAGAAAATATGCACTTGAGTTGATTTTTACTTTACTGATTTAAAACGAAATTGCATCCTGGATATTACTAAGGTCTCCTCGGGTTCAATATAATTAGGCTGGTAATTCTACTCGTTTTCGGTTCCTCTATTTTGGTGAGGGTAATCCCGCCCGTATTTGGTCCCTCTGCTTTTGTGAGGGTAATTCCTTACTGTTATCGTTACATGTTCCTATGCTTCGGCTAGGATAATTCCTTACTGTTATCGTTACAGGTTCCTATGCTTCGGCTAGGGTAATTCCTTACCGTTATCATTACAGGTTCCTATGCTTCGGCTAGGGTAATTCCTTACCGTTATCGTTACAGGTTTTTATGCTTCGGCTAGGATAATTACTTATCGTTATCGTTACAGGTTCCTATGCTTCGGCTAGAGTAATTCCTTACCGTTATCGTTATAGGTTCCTATGCTTCGGCTAGGGTAATTCATTACTGTTATCGTTACAGGTTTCGATGTTTCAGCTAGGGTAATTCCTTACCGTTATCGTTACGGGTTCCTATGCTTCGGCTAGGGTAATTCCTTACCGTTATTGTTACAGGTTCCTATGCTTCGGCTAGGGTAATTCTGCCCGGGACCTAAGGTGTTCCTTTAGGATGGTACCCACGCCCAAGGGGCTTGGGTTAATGCCTTTATAGACGCAGCTTAGAATTTCATATTGGAGTACAGTTGGAGGGTAGATAAGAATTAAAAATGAACCTTAGTGCTGCTTGAATTTTGTGCTCGTGAAATAAAATGTTTACCACATTGATATAGTTTATCACTGTCGGGACACACTAAACTCCCTAGTTTAGTTTAATAATTCACTCTTCTGATTCTTTGGTTTATAGGCTTCTCGCGTGATACTCGATGATCGATTAAGGAACCATAATTTAAAACTTGTTAATTCCTGGAACATCATGATAATGTTATGCTTGACATATACCTGCGTGTGCTTACATCATCCATTGGTAGTTTTGTATTACTGAGCTTTTTAAAAGCTCACGTTGTTTCTCCATCGCAGGTTAGAAGAAATCTATCATGGTATAGTGACCGACATCTACGGTTGGAGTTCTCTCAGCGTTGCTTTTGGAGTACGGTACTAGTACAATTAGGGGGCATGTCGTGTATTGTTCTATGTCAAAGTATGTAAAATGTCTCTGAGTTCTCGCTACATGTTAGATGATTTCCTAAATTGGTTTAAATAAATGTTTGTATTACAGTTTTTAATGTATTTAAGGAAAAACAATTTTTATGTAGATTTTTATTATTGGTCGCTCTTGTGACCCTAATGTGACTTCCTAGGATCCGTGGTAACGCATAGGCGGGTCTAGGAGTTACATTTAAGATTGAAATTTTAAAATTTGAAAAATATAGGGACTAAAGTTGATCAAAATTGAATGACTAAAACAACAATTTACACATAATATAAAGACTAATAGAAATATTTTACCTTTTTACAAACTAGTTTATGATAACTTTATTCTTTTATAATTATAAAAATATATTTATTATTGTGATAATATCTAATTTTTCATTACTTTTATTTTTATTGGTGACAAAATTTATCACAACAAAAGGTAAAATTTTAAGCGACAAGTAATTTCATTGTCATAACAAATGTCAAATAATAGTGATCACTTCACATATCGTCACTACCATGTGTCAAAATTTTAGTGACAATGAATTTTGTGTCACAATTATAGACTTATAGTGAGAATTTATTTGTGAAAAATATAATTGTCACAATTACTACTATTACAGTGACCAAATAAAAATATGTCACGATTACTTCACACAAAAAATTATTACAAAAGTTTAATATTTGTGACAAAGTTGTTTTCGGTCACTATTAATTTGTCACTAAAAACCTATATTATTGTACTAATTTAAAAGGCCTATTATCATGATGTACAAGAATACTATCACAACACATGGAAATGAAGGAGAAAATAAGTAGAAAAATATGGGTTGATGTTATAAAGTATAGATATTTGACATAGCTCAATCAGTGAAGTATTGTGCAATATCGGTTGAAGATGACAATGATGTTGGACCCATGATTGCAGTACATGAATCGACCAATATTGTCGTACCTTTATAACCTAATTTAAATAAGTTAATTTTATGGGGATAAAAATTTAAATTACACATAACTTTGATCTAATATGTAATTTGATACATAGACTTTGATTGTGGTTTAAATGTACACATGACATTTTGATTTTTATTAAAAAATAAATATTTAAATAAATAAATTTATTTAATTCCACAAAGGATAAATATAATTGTTTATGTACGCAATATGTATATATCAAGGATTATTATCCTAGGAGTGAAAAAAATCATTCTACAAGTAGAATTATTTTAGGGTTTATGTACTTAGTTTTGGATTTAGGAGTTAATATTTTAGATTATAGGGTTTTAAAATTAAGTTTATTGTTAGAATTTAGGATTTAAGAGTTAGAGTTTAAGGTTTTAGAGATTAAATTTTAAAGTTAAAATAAGCATGACATATATCAAATAGTGTTGCTCAATAATAGTGTTAATATTTTTGTACAAATTGAATCAAATTAAAATTTCATATGTAGAATTGTAGAAAATCAAAGTTCATATATTACATTATACATTTTACTCAAATTCATGTGTATTTTTGAGATATATTCCTATGCTTTTTTACGTTTAAATATATTTTTATGTTTGGATTTGTATCTAACTAAACTTATATTACAAGTAAGAATGAATTCATGTTAAGAGTTTGTTTATTTTAGCATACATTATGATGGCATATTTAAATATCAATTAAAGATTAAGGACTGAGTACATATTAAAAAACATTTTTTATAAGTTAAACTAAAAAGGTTGAGGGTTTTTCACTTAAAGTTTTATTTAATAAAATGGTAATTTTTAATGTCTTACTAGTTTTATGATATGTTTGGGAAGTTTATTTTTTAAAAGACGGAGAGGAATGATAGTTAAGGATTGAACATAGGATTTAATGTTAAAAAATTAAAGAATATATTTTGTTATTACATCATATAGTTTGTTACATAATGAGAAATTCTATAAAAAAAGTGTTACTTAAAAAACATAAATATTTCAAATTCAAAAGATGAATTCTGTATATTAATGGATGAAGAAAAGAGGGGCTTACTTGGGTCAACTTCAGTGCTAACAAGCTGAAGAACAATGCCTTTCTGCGTAGTATGGAGGTTGGAATCTAACCAACCAAACATCATATCCTTCATATATTTCATGGAATCACATTTGACCCTCACTACAGCTTTCACCTTCAATTGCTCCACCGTCGCTTTTATCGGACTTGGCACCGCCTTCCTCCGCTGCAACACCAACGAGCTCTTGTTGTCCCGATTATAATGCAACGGGTTGTAAAGTAAAATTCGGTTTTGCCGATGATACTCAAAAGATTTTGTTGGGAACATGGTGGCCATTGCAAGTGAAGGAAGGATTTCCCTGCTGCCTGCCATCAACTTATTCAACCATTTTTTCTCCTCTAAAACTAACGTCAAAACACCATGATTTACTTTGTTTGCCTCTTGTTTTATACTCACAACCAAGGACCGATACCGAATTTTAAGTTAAGGGCGAACCTATAAATTTTTAAAGGAAAATTTATACAAATTTAGGGGGCGAAAATATATTATCAATAGAAAATACATAAAAATTTCTCAAAAATTTTTAAATCGTATAAAAATTTTAAATTTTTAAGGAGACGACCACCCCTCTAGCTTCTCGATCCATCCCTGCTCTCAACAAATCCATCAAGTGTATTTTCCCCTTTTTATCACGAGACTTAAATTTTAGGCTTAAATTAGAAAAAAAATGAAAATGAAAAACAATTGTCGGCGATGGTATATAGCTCAATTGATTTAATAATTTTTTTTACAGTGAGAAGAAGAAATCGCCCAGAGAAGAGGATGACTTCATGTAAATTGAAAAAATATTCATATTAATTTTTTTAATAGTCTTAAGGATTATTACATGTTAATATATATTTATAAATTTTTTATTCTTTAGCGATGCAAATATACATTACATACGATTTGAACTTCATTTTTTTAAAATGAATCTCATACACTTTTCTATGAGATACTTAGGCCCTGTTTGTGGTTGCGTTTGGCAACCTAAACAGGTTTTTTTAAGTGCTTTCACTTATTTTTTGGTGTTTTTAGTTGTTTTTAAAACTAGCTTTTCTACTCAAACCAAAAGTTAAATTTTATAGCTTCTTGTGTGGAAAAGCTAGTTTGAAAATAAAATTACTTTTTTACCCTTATAATTTATTGTACATTATGCATACATAATTGTAAAATGATGTATATATTTTATAATATTTATATTGAGAATAAAATTATTTTATTTGTAATTTATTTTATATTTATTATTAATTTGTAAGTGATATGTCCGTATATAATCTAGAATATAATTTATATTTTCAAATTAAATTTTATAAATTTTTTTATTATAATTAAAATTGACTTATTTCATATATCATAACATTAATTATTTGAACATCACCCAAGTTTACTTTTATTTTTCAATATCATGTTTAAAATAGACATTTTATCTCCTCAAAATCACTTTTTGACATCAATATCAAACATTAACCAGTTTTTCAAAACTACTTTTCAACAGCTAGTTTGAAAATCACTTTTTTTACCGTACTTTTTATAAGTAATCGCAAACTAAGCTTTATTTGAGTTTAATATTTGTGTTTATTTTAAATATTGGTGTCGGAAGTAACATTAATACTTGTTGGAACAAGAATACCAAGTTCTTGGTGGGCCTCCTGGATTCAATTTCCATTTAATTTTCGTCAGACTGCCAACTCAATTCTCATTTACACTTGTAGTAAATAAAGGGAAGATTCTAGGTGAGGAATTTAGAACGGGTAAAAAATGGAAAATTTATTTGAAAAAAAAAAGAGAGAGAATAGATTAATGGAATCGTTATGTTTTGGTTCTGCATTTACGGCCTTCATCGCGCAACATGTTTGACACAGAATCACCATCGCATGACGATTCGTTAACCGGTAAAAATCAATTCAAGGAATTGGGAACTCTAAATTTTAAAAAAATTAATAAACTTAATTAACCTTTGGGATCGAGGAGTTGAACGAGGAAAGCTAGAACCATAGATTGCACTTGAAGGAGTAACAACAAACAATAGTTCTAGAATTATTTTTGTTTTGGAATGTGGTTAATTTGTATATTGAACCTTTAAAATTTTAATAATAAGTTAATAGTCATTAAAAGTAAATAATATATAACGTTGTATAGCATTAGCAGTGTGTAACAGTATGTGTCGCTTGTTCTAACCTCATCTGATTATATATATGTTTTGTTTAGTATCGTAAAAAAAAAAGTCAATGTGATATATTTTTGAGTTTGGGCAAGACATGATTGAGGGAACCATATCCAGATGGGAATCCAATGCTAAAAGAAATAGATATCTAGAAAAATTAAATGCGGAGAAGAGAGTTTGAGGACAATTTGAGAGCAACGTATGGAGAGAAAAAAAAACATGTCAAATTACATGACGCCCTATAATATAGCTTTCTCACGACCGTACCTGAATCTTTAAATATTTGTGTCGTAAGCGACATTAATACTTGTTGGAACAAGAAGAAAACCAAGGTCTTGTTGGGCCTTCTGTTTCAAAAGCATTGATATTTCCATTTAATTTTCGTCAAACTGCCAACTCAATTCTCATTAAACTTTTTTTTTTCCAAAAATGAAAATTCTCATTCACACTTGTATTAGATAAAGGGGCGAGTCTAAATTAAAGCGTGTCAAGATACGACTAATAAAGGTCAGGTTTTTAGAATTGTTAGATGAGTATTTTGTTTAATTTTTTTTTAATTTTAACCATTAGATTAAGATTCTTAAAAAGAAAACTTGCAGAACCGGGAAGAGATTGTTGTCGGTATGTATCAAAACTTAATAAGTAGTATTGAAACATTACGTAACATGTATGAGGATAATATTTCTTGTTGCAACCTAAAATGTTACAATTACGCATAACATTAAGGTGAATAGGTGAAGTTTCGGAACATTAAAACATGTATCAGAACATGTAGAGAAATGTGTAAACCTAAGTTGTTAGTAAAGCTTGTGACAATAAATGTTTACAGAATAAGTATCATAATGTGATATTTAGGGTAACGAAACTTTCCGTAGGGAAAATAACATTTTAGGTTGAACGCGTAACATTTATTTTCAGGTTTCAGAACTTAAGTACATGTACTGGAACCTGTAGAGAAATGTGTAAACCACAAATGTTTAAAAAACTTTTAACAGTACATGTTTATAGAGTAAGTATCAGAATGTACTAATCAGTACCGAAACTTTTCGTAGAGTATGCTGGATGGGTAAAATTAGACGTTGAAGCCGTAAAAGTAAAGAATGTAGATAACATTTAAGGTTGAAGCGGCATGTATCGGAATTTATTAACGAGTATCGAAACATTTACTAGTTAATATAATATTTTTTTGTTTACGACTAATATTTTGTGTTTTTCTAGGTCTTGCAACTTACTTAGTCGTTTTGGTACTTGTAGCGATTAAACCCCTCCTTCAAATGAGGATCGAACCTTCATTTGTTTAACAACATTTTAGGGTTAGAACTCATTTCCCACCTGAAAATCTATAGAATCATCTCCATTTCTAAAAAACGCTCGACCAGTGTAACGAATTGAAACCTCATTTTGTTCCTAACAATTTAGGTCCGCAACTGAAAATCTATGCAATCATCATTGAAATTTCTCCATTTCGAACAGAGCAAAGGTAACAATCCAAACCCTAAGTTTGTTTATTTGCAAAATACTTGAAATCTAGGGTTTGTGTTTGGAAAGCTTGGTATGGAATTAAATTTCTTGTTGGAGAAACTTTGTTTAAACTAAATATTTGTCATCGATTCAGAATGAAAATCTTGTCTTGTTTTAGTTTTTTTTTTGAAATGTAACCTTTTCCATCATTTTGAACCTAAAAAGGTTAGAATTGTTTAGGGCGGGCTTGGTTTGTTACTGCATTGATTCATGTGAAGTTTAATCCTTAGGATGACAACTGAAAATTTGAATTCCTTTCAAACCCACAAATGGTTTTCCATATTAAACTATTTAATAGTAACGTCCCATTGTGCATCAAACTCATAAGGTATCCACCAAGAATACATGCATTTGCTAAAGACTTTAGTAAAATTTGGATCACCAATATTTCCTTGTGCATTGCGAGATAGATGTCAAGAACATATTCGATGTTTAAAACATGGAAAAATATTTTGGATTGACCTTTGCATTGTTGTAACCCCCTTAACCCGGCCTAGACGTTTGACCCAGACTACGAAGATTACACGAGGAAAACCAAAGTCAACCCGAAAGTCAACCTTGATTTACGACCCTTTTTTTCTTTTTATCTTATCTAGATGCTCGTTGTTATCCTATGAGTTCAGCAAGACACTTAGAAGGAAACAACACCGCGATCGGAGTTCAATTAAGGGTTCAAATGCATACATTTGACTTTTAGGGACTAAACTGCAATTTCATAAAATACAAGGACTTTCATGATTTTAAAGTTACCAACCTTCAATTAGTCATGTAACATGCCTGCATACCAAAATTCAACTCAAACGGACCAACCAAACTCACGGAATTAAGCATCCAACATTTAGGGACCAAAATGTAAGAAACAAAAACTTGAAACAATTCAAAATTCAGCCCAACGGTCAGGCGTTTCGATACAGATGGCCCTGTAACGAAACGGTCGTTTCGAAACAGGGTTAACTGTTTCGAAACTCGGGTACGTTCCGAGACCCGTATCGAAACACTCACCTCTAATAGCAAAATTGTTTCGATACGTCTACACCTGTTCAGAAACCTCTTAGCCATTTCAGGCACCTGTTCCGAAACAGACAAGGGCGTTCCGATACGCCTTGCCCTGCAACAACAAACTTTGCTCGATTTATGGTGTCTTTTTGTATTCGAAACGTTTCCAAAGCATGCCACAACATACATACAACTCACATAAACATCAAAGACCATAACTATGAAACATAATCTAGAACTTAACATCAATCTTGCAATCGTAAGTACTAAATGCATGCTCCCTAGTCCACCAAAACCTTAACAAGCTAAAGCAACATTTAAACCAAAATCCAAACATCAAAGGTCATTTACAACTCAAGTATAAGCAATCTAACATGCTCAAAGTAAAGGGAAACATCCTCAACTATTCAAAAGCATAAATCCCAACCATTGCCTCTTATTACACTTGAGTAAGACCACATACATTGTTTAACCAAAACTCTTGGAATTCCCTTGCTCTTGGGCTACCTTGATTGCTCAATTCTCTGCATTGATGAAACAAATGAGCATAAGCAATAAGCTTAGTGAGATCCGCTATAAAACCGAACATTCATCAATGTATTTTAAAACCAAAACATCATCCTTTGTAAACATATGCCTTCCTTTAAAACATGCACTATAGAACACCAAATCACTTTCAAAACCACATGCTCATAACATCATTAATTACGTAAACAAGAACCTTTACTCATGCTTAAACCAAGCATCATATGCATTCTAGCATAATTCTCAAGCATCACATGCTTTCACAAAACAAATGTTCTTCATTAAATCATTGAGTCACCATCATCATATTGGCTCGCAAGTGATATTAAACATAAATCATAACAAAACACATCACATTTGACACAATCGGATACGCGGATTACAAGCGTTGTCCCACACGCTTCATACACACTACCAGACTACACAAGGTGGAGATCAATGGCACGATCACAACCCCTCAACACCCGTGATGGAGTTAAATGGCACAATGACAACCCCTCAACACCCATGGTGGAGTTAAATGGCACAATCACAACCCCTCAACACCTGTGGTGGAGTTAAATGGCACAATCACAACCCCTCAACATCACTCATCGGTAGTTGTATAACCCACTAACGAGAGTCGGGACACAAAACAAGGCTTACATATGGGAGCTACCTCAACCATTGTAATCACCTTAACCAAGCTTGTAACACCCGTGTTTTGGGGTTAGGAGTTAGTCGGGTTAGTGGTCCGAGTCGGTAAAATTAAATTTAATCAATTTGACCTTGGTTTGGGCTAACTGAGTTTTAAAATAAAGAGGAGGGACCACCTTGGTGATTTAACCCAAATGTTTTAAACAGCTAGACAACTTTTTGAAAGTTAAAGAGAACAAAAAAATAAAAGTGGTCTTCTCTCCTCCCCTTCTCCCCCCCCCCCAACGTTGGAATCCATAAACCCCTCCCCAAACCCAAAATTTACTATTCCATTAAATTTCACCTTCATCTCAAGGCCATTTTCAAAGGTAAACATATTTTTGGACTCTCCTCTTCATTCTCTATCTTTACATGGTTGTAGATTTTCAAACTATCAACTTTTGGAAATTAGGGCTTAATGAAAGAATGGATTTTCATGGAGTTTTTCAACTTGTTTTGAAATGTTAGGTTGGGTTTTGATTTAACCACCTTAAAATACATATAATATGTTAAAATGGTTAGGTTTGGGTGAAAACCCGAAATGGGTTCTTGTGGCCAATTTCAAAGTGTAAAAAACTTGGTTTTTGGTGAGTTTTAGGGTAAATTTGAAGGGCTGATGGTTTAAGTATGATAGGAAGGTGTTTTGGGGCCAATTGGGTATCATTTGGGAGTTTGAAAATAGGATTTTCAGCTATTTTTTGAAGGAGCACGAAAATGGGCATTTTTGGGTGATTAATTTGATTGGAAATTGTTGAAGTTTGGCTTGGGCTTAAGAGTTGAGTTGAGGACTGATGTTTTAGCATTGATTGAGAGTAATGAATGTGTTTTTGATTGGCTAGAAGCAAGAGGAGGCGTTGGAGAGGCATCGAGATCGAATCCGGGCTTGTAGGAGGCTTGCTTTGGTTGCTAAGGAAGGGTGGTGAGTGACTTTAAATGTATTTTAAAGTTGGTTCGAGTGTGTGTAGTGTATGAGTTAGAATGTGCTTGGTAGGCCATTTCTATGTGGAGTTAAATTGGTAACTTAACTCTTTGATTCCATTAAATGCTATTTATGCTTTGCCTAATTGCCATTGTGAAATGTGGTTTGATATGTATATGTATATCTTGACATATGTATATGATGATCATGTGATGTAAGTGATGGATGTGTGATGTGGTAAATGAAATTGGCACTAATTAACTTACTGGGTGTAAATGATCGATTATTAAGATTAGTGTGCACACAAATTGAGTCAAAACGTACGTGGCCTTAATGACGTTGAGTCATCAAGGAGGAGTACGGTGATGTAACATTCCACCGGAAATTTAATTATATTCTACGGGATGATGAGTGGAATCCCATCCGTAGGGCATGTGGTGATGAGTGGAATCCCGCCCATGCAAGGTCCGGTGATGAGTGTAATCCCACCGAGGTAATGTGATTGTTGAGATTAAATTCGCACATCCGGGTAAACTAATAGTGGCCAATTGAACTTGTTCCTATAATTGTGATGTGTGTTGTTGTTATATGATGTTTGAGCTTAGTATGAAATGAGATGCCATATTATGACTCTTGAAAGACTAGCTAGGTCTACTTGTTGATTTACATATGTATGTTGTATGTGAGATTAAGGGATATCATGCTTGAACCCTGCATTGTTGATGTTTTCGTTTTTAGAGCATCCTCACTAAGCTTCTAGCTTACGCTCTCATTTTCAACAATGCAGATCATTAGCGTGGTGTTAGCTCGGAGCAAGGCAAAGGGGCTTTCCAAGTTTTTGTTTGCTCAAGTACGGTTAAACAATTATGTAGTAGCTTAGCAATGTGGCAAGAGTGTGTGTTTTGTATGAGCTATGTATGACTCCTATATGTGTTTGATGTCTATGATTAGACTTGGATTGTAAACATGATATGTCTTGCCAAATGCTTGTGTTGTGGTATGCCTTATGGATGCATAATTTGCTTTTGAATGACATGAATACCTATTTGAGTTGAATTGTGCCTTTTGGCTTTTAATGTCTTCAAGCATGACTTATATGAAATGTTGCTAATGTGTGAATGCCATGAATAAATGTTTCAATCTAAGTCTTGTGTGTTTGAGCTTGTTTGATATAGGATCCATGCCTCTAGTTCATGTATGTTTATGCTGAGTGTTGTTTGGGGTCGTTTAGGACCTTTAGATTGGTTGAGAAATGCTTAAGTCTGGTTTTTGAGGGTTGCAGACAGCCCGCGTTTTGAAATGAGCTGGGTCGTTTCGGAACGGGTAGGCTTCAGGGACCCTGTATCGGAACGTGTTTCGATACGGTTTGGCCACTGAGAGCCCCTGTTCCGATACGGGTTTCGGAACGTTTTGGCTACTGGAAATCTAAGAAAATGACGAGATGAAAGCGTTTCGAAACGGGTCTAAGGGTTTCGAAACGGTCAAAATCTCGTTGACCACGAGAAGTTGACCGTTGAGGGTGTTTCGGAACGGTTAACCTCCGTTCTGATACAGCCTCTTTGTATGGGCTTGGGGCAGTTGACCTGGTCAAGGCGTTTCGATACGCCTCAAGGGTGTTTCGAAACGGCCTGCTTAATGGATTAAAATTGGACTGTTTAATTGATGATTTGAGTTCGGATGATTGTTTTCTTCTTTCATTTCCGTTGTTTTGATCACGTAGGACTTTAATGTGCCATTAGAGAAGATAAGTTAAAAAGAAAAAAATTTAGGGTTGCTAACCGAGGGGGAACCTTAACGGGTTCCGCTTCGGTTTTCCCCGTGTGGCCTACTCAGACCGGCCACTCGGCCAGACTGGGACGAGGGGGTTACAAAGCTCACACACGGGAGCATTCCTCCACCGTAGTGACGCTTAACTAAGTCTACCCACGAGAGCCAACCTCCATCGTGGTGACTCTAATTCCTCAATCGCTAGGGTACTTGGATGGAGATTACGGCACAATCACAACCCCTCGACATCCAAGGCGACTTTATTCACGATGCACCCAATCCTATAGCCGGCTAACTATATCCGATTAAAGTAACCAAAATCCATTTACATCACTTGCCAATATAATCATTTAACCACATTAATCCACTGTTTTACAAGCATAAACACAATGCCATTTCCACAAGCATAACATGCTTACATCGTATGCATTCAACACATAAAAACCAAGGATCACTTACCTAGTGCATCCTTAACACAATGGCATTAAAATCCAGCAACATTCATGCTTAAACATGCCTTAAAACAATAATCAAAACACATTTAAACCAAGTGCATTTTAAGCCAAAACATAGCACAATCCGAGAGAGACTTTCGATTTACTTACTCTTGAGCTTAGCTAAGTGTTTCAAACTTACACTAAGCCCCCAAACCACGTTCAAAACATTTCAAAGCTGGAAAACTCTTTTCCACTCACCGACACAAAAATTACCCCTCCAGAGCCTCCAAAACCACCTCGTTTGCTTCCGGATCAAGATCCCATGTTTGCACATCATCAAAACAGAGATCCAAATGCATTAAAATGCATTCTAACACCAGCAACAATTAAAAACTCGTTGCTCACCCAAACACCCATCCAAAACAATCGAAAACTCAATCGATTGCTTCCTAAACGAAGCCCAGCCAACATACATCACTTACAACCCATAAAAACATCAAAACTCATCTAATTAACAACCTAACCCAACCTTATATCTCCAGCAATCCAGATTCCACCATTTCATCTCAAAAACTCACTTAAAACAACCAAGAAACTCAAGGATCTCAAGGATTTCGGGATCTATGATATCAACACATCATTTTAACATATAAATCAACTTAGAACTCCAACTTAGAACTCAATTAAAATCAATACAAAACAGATCCCAACTCATCAAGTCCGAAAATCAAGATTTCATCCACAATTTCATAAGATTTTGATCTCAAATCAAAACTATATTGAAAACTCAATGAAAAATAGTATTTAGAAGCCAAATATCTTGGGAATTTCAATAAAGAACTTAGATTAGAGGTTGAGAACGAGATTTACCTCCAATCCTTGCTTCCTTCAATAGATGACAAGTTTTCCTTGCAAAAGTCTTGAAGAATTAAGGAAGATCTCTTGAAAATGGTTTAGGAAATGTTGATAGAGTTTTTGAGAGGAAGAATTCTGGAAAAAAAGATGAGAGAAAATGGTGTTTGGCTGAAAATGAGAGGGGATTGGTAGTTACGTAAATGAAAATCTCATTAACTACCTTTTAATTAATTAATATAAAATCCAATTAAAAATCATTTAATTAAAAACCCTTTTAAATCACATGTCATATTGATGAATGGTCAAATTGACTTAAAGCCCCCTAAAGATTCTAAGATTTTGGCTTCCACCTTAAAAATCACATTTTCCTCAGTTTTGAAACTTTACAATTCGGTCACTACTCAAAATGTCTCACTTCCAAAACTCTTTTTGTAAAATTGATTTGTCCAATCCCTTAAACATATTTTAAAGGATTTTTAGCAATTTTTATAACATTTTTATCCTATTCCGATCCTTGATTTCCAAAAATCACCTTACGCGATTCTAACCGTTCTCGATCGGTCCGATCCGACGTCTAAAACATCTAGGCCCAAAACCAGGGCGTTACAACTCTCCCCCACTTAGGAAATTACGTCCTCGAAATTCTTACCTTAGATGCGAAAACTGCCTCGGCATGTTCGTCTTGGTTTCCCACGCGGCCTCCTCAACTCCTTAGTGTCGCCACAACACCCTCACAAGTTCTATCGTCTTGCCACGAAGAACTTTGCTACTCACTTCCAGAACCTTCACTGGTTCCTCATCATACGATAGATCCGGTTTCAACCCTATCTCCTCAACCGGCATCACATGCGAAGGATCTGATCTGTACTTCCGTAACATGGAGACATGAAACACATCATGTTTCTTCTCCAACTCTGCAGGCAATCTCAACCGATATGCCATAGGACCAATAAGCTCCACAATCTCGTAAGGTCCAATAAACCTTGGGCTAAGCTTACCCTTACGCCCAAATCTCATCACCTTCCTCCAAGGTGATACTTTCAAGAGCACACGTTCGCCAACTGCGAACTCAATTTCCTTACGCTTCAAGTCCGCGTAAGACTTTTGCCTAACCGATGCTGCTTTTAACCGCTCAGAAATGAGCTTCACCTTCTCAGTGGTTCCCTTAAGCATAGCTGGCATTGAAATCAATTTTTGCCCAGCTTTTGCCCAACGAAGATGGGTTCTAGATCTTCTCCCATACAAAGCCTCATAAGGAGCCACCCGAAACATGCCTGATAACCAATGTTACAAGCAATCTCAACCAACGGCGAAAGCCTTTCCGAAGAACCTTGGAAACCTAAACACAACATCTCAACATAACCTCAAGCACCTGAAGAACATGTTCCGGTTACCCATCCATCAAAGATGATAAGAAGTACCAAAACCCAACCGCGTACCCCAAACTCAACTCAACCATTCCCAAAACTTCGATGTGAACCTTGAGTCTCTATCCAAAACAACAAACTCCAACACTTCGTGCAATTGCACAATCTTAGCGACAAACAACTCAACCAACCTATCCAACTCATACGCAGTATGCACTGTCAAGGAATGCGCACTCTTGCAAAATGATCAACAACCACTCAACAATATTCCTCTTGATAAAATCCACAATAAACCAACCACGAATCCACGACAATCCTTCCCCCTCAACTCCCTTCCTGGTAACCCCAACGGTTACCACGCCTAAACGATAAACAAACTCAGCTTCCACCAACTAACAATCCAAACATTTGCCTACCAATTCATTAACATCCTTTCCCATCTTATCCGCCAACCCTCAAATTATGATACACCTTCGTACAACCGGGGCACACTACGGAAGAACCACCAAGAGTTCATCCAGATTAGAGCACCTCAACTCAATATCATTTGGCACCACTATTAAATTCTCCAAAGCTTAAAACACCAACATCATTGACACCAAATCACAAGGCTTTCCATCCATGACCTCTTGAACACACGATACAAGGGAATCATCAAGCAACTGTTTATCCTTGATCAACTGGTTCAGGGACGGTTCCATCCACAATTCGGCCATAAGATCACCATCTTGCGATATACACAAGCGAGTAAAAATCGCCCTCTACTCTACAACCACCTTCCTACTCAAAGCATTGGCCATAACGTTGGCCTTTCCAATATGATACCTCATCATGAGACTCTAACACTGTCTCCAACCATTACTTCACTCACAGCAACCATCACAAAAAGGTTTACTTACACTCAGCCAACAGACCACCCTCACACGAGAAACCAGCCAAAACATCATGGCTTTTGAGCTTATATAACCATGCGTAAAGCTCATTCCCTAAGCACTTGCACTCGACTGAAGACACATCCTACAACTTATACAAGAGTTAAGAACTCTTTACTCAACCCAGCTAAACCTCGATTAAAACTATTGTCAGAACTTCCTTCCAACAACTTCAAATTCTCCATCAAAACCTTATCCATCTAAAACAATCATCCTACTATGACTATTCCAGCAAGAATGCAGCGCACTTTAAAAACTACAACCGAAACCTACAACAACCGTTCAACCCAGAGCAACTACAACACTCCAGAACTACATACAAAACGCATTTAACTTCACACTATACATCCTCGACCGCATTCTAACCAAAACGGTCCCCTCTCTACCATCATTTTGCCAAGGCCTTAAAACATTTAGAAAAACTTTTCTTCCGGCTAGCCCAAACTAGACCATACTCACTCCTAATGGTAAACTTATCCACTTCCTAACCTCACGCCAAAACAAACCTTAAACCCACAAACTACTCTAATCATAACACTCCACTACCAGATCCAAATCAACTATTAGTAAGTGTGAACATTCATATGCATGATTGCTTACATGCCCTTACGAATGCCTATGCACATGTATGCATACTTCTAATGTCATGCCAAGTTTATGCATGTATCAACATATGTAATATTTATGTATATACCCATGATTTTAAGTGTGCATGCATGTCTGTTCACACCTACTAATAACGTCTTCGAACCATACTTAGAACAACTCCACGTCCTATTTTCAAACTTTTCCTACTCCACCATCCTCACAACTCATTACATCACTATTTGAACTACTAATCCTCTTCACCAATATTGTTCTAAAAACAACAACGACACTATTCATAACTCACTAACTATTGAATCCTAACACTACCCAAGAGAATGCAAGGCAAAACTAAGAAAAGATAACAATAACACGGATTACACAGAAAAGATACATGCAATCACATCATTGTGCTCCAAGCGATGAACACCCACACCCTCTTCTTGCAGAGCCACCATGGTCTCCTTGTTGAAAAGAACCATAACTGCACTCGTGACCATGAGGAGCTTCAAAAGACACCCCACCTAGACCACTCTGAGCTAACACTAGACAATATCGCCTCAAATGTCCAACAGACCCACAACTCCAACAAGATTCAACCATCAAACACCCTGCATCTCTCTGCCTTTCTTGCCACCTCCAAATCCTGTCTCTGCCACGCTCACGGCCTTTCTGAGGTGCAGCCACAGTAGGTGCACGTCCTTGGCCTCTACTTGCTAACAGAGGACACTCGCGCCTTAAATGATCTACTGAACCACAGTTCCAGCAAGAATTCCCTGTCACTTTAACAGGAGCCTGTACCTCTCCAGCCGCACGAGAACAATCCCTCCTCAAGTGCTCCCGAGAACCACACGTCCAGCACGTGTGCTGCTCCACCTTCGTTCTGTTCCCTTGAACCAATGCTCCATGTCCAAGATTACCTCTCCTAACAACAGGTTGATACCTCCTATCTCGACCTTTCTTGGTCCATTTACTTCCAAAATCGAATTCACCATCTCTCTTACCAGAGCTAGAACCACCACTATGATATGCCAGGCCCAAGTTCAGCTCATCAACATGAACTGAAACCATACTCTCGCGCTCTTGGCTACCCGAAAGTAGGGGAGTTCATTTTTGGATATCGGATCCGAAAATTCAGATATCTGAAAATTTGGATCACCTAAATAGCGATCCGTATCCAATCCGAAAAAATCGGATATCCGAATTTTCGGATCGAATACTCGGATATCCGACTATCCAAAATTTATGAATTTATTTGATTTTTTTTTAAATTAATGGTTCTATCAATGAAAATTTTAGATTTTTGAATATAAAAATTAATAAATTGTTGAATATAACAATATTTGTATTATGGAAATTTCAATTTTTCATATATAACAAGTAAAAATATCGAATATAACAAGATTTATACCTATAAAATATTTTGAATTTTTGAATATCGGATAATCGGATATCCGATCCGAATGTAAAATCACTATCCGAATCCAATCCGAAATTTTTGGATATCCGATCCGAATTATCCGAAAAATAAAAAATGAATCAGATATCCAGAATTTCGGATCGGATCAACGGATAATTGGATCGGATCAATCGGATCGGATTTTTTTGAACACTCCTACCTGAAAGCTTATCTCCAATGTACATCTTCATAAAGGCAGCTGAAAAGAATTCCCAATCCACATCTTGAATATTCGAGGCCACCGACACAAATGTCCACCACATACTAGCATCATCCAACATTAGCGTGACAACGCTTCCCATCTTACAAGCGTGGTCACACCCTTCCTGATCCAAGATTGAGATTGTACTGGCTAACCAACCCTCAAACGCCTCCAGCGTCGACCCATGATACTCAACAGCTCCCAAATCATGCAGACGTTGTTTTGACAATCCAGCCTGTCCGACAGACGGTATGTGCACAGGCTTTTCATTTTCCGTGACCTGAGATGCTCCAGACATCTCCTGAACCACTGATGATAAAACTTTCACCACCGGGCCAGCCCCTTCACGCTGCCCTATCGCCTCAAATCTAGATGAGAACGGCCAAACAGACACACTCCCTACAGATGGAACATTGTTCCTTTGATTACCCTGCTCACCCACAGGTACGATTGTATCCGATCCCAACTCTCTCCTCAGACTCATTGTGCTATTTTAACAATGCATAATAACAAAACAACAAATCAAACTATGATTTTGGCCAGCCTCAAGCAAGGATCCAAGATTACAAAAATATTTAATCAGTGTAATAAGGCAATTGGTACCCCAATTTCCCTCAACATGGCATAGCATACAATGACACATCATGCTCAACATGCTTTTCATCACCCAAAATCAGCACATAACATCATTGCATCATCGCCACACACTCACATGCAATTCACATAGATCAAGTATGATATAGACTTCAAAATTCAACTAATCGCATGCTTTTCAAACAGCATACTTCAACACATAACAATTTCACATGCCAACATTCCCAATTCTTTCGTACCCATGCTCTGATACCAATAAATGTAACCCCCTTAGCCTGGCCTAGACGTTTGACCCAGACTACGAAGATTACACGAGGAAAACCAAAGTCAACCCGAAAGTAAACCTTGATTTACGATCCCTTTTTTTCTTTTTATCTTATCTAGATGCCCGTTATTATCTTATGTGTTCAGCAAGACACTCAGAAGGAAACAACACCGCGATTGGAGTTCAATTAAGGGTTCAAATGCATACACTTGACTTTTAGGGACTAAACTGTAATTTCATAAAATACAAGGACTTTCATGATTTTAAAGTTACGAACCTTCAATTAGTCATTTAACATGCCTACATACCAAAATTCAACTCAAACGGACCATCCAAACTCACGGAATTAAGCATCCAACATATAGGGACCAAAATGTAAGAAACAGAAACTTGAAACAATTAAAAATTCAGCCCAAGGGTCAGGCGTTTCGATACAGATGGCCCTGTACCAAAATGGTCGTTTCGAAACAAGGTTGACCGTTTCGAAACTCGGGTACGTTCCGAGACTCGTATCGAAACACCCACCTCCAGTAGCAAAACTATTTTGATACGTCTACACCTGTTCCGAAACCTCTTAGCCATTTCAGGCACCTGTTCTGAAACAGGCAAGGGCATTCAGATACGCCTTGCCCTGCAACAGCAGACTTTGCTGGATTATGGTGTCTTTTTGTATCCGGAACATTTCCGAAGCATGCCACAACATACATACAACTCACATAAACATCAAGGACCATAACTATGAAACATAATCTAGAACATAACATCAATCTTGCAATCGTAAGTACTAAAGGCATGCTCCCTAGTCCACCAAAACCTCAACAAGCTAAAGCAACATTTAAACCAAAATCCAAACATCAAACGTCATTTACAACTCAAGTATAAGCAATCTAACATGCTCAAAGTAAAGGGAAACATCCTCAACTATTCAAAAGCATAAATCCCACCCATTGCCTCTTATTACACTTGAGTAAGACCACATACATTGCTTAACCAAAACTCTTGGAATTCCCTTGCTCTTGGGCTACCTTGATTGCTCAATTCTCTGCATTGATGAAACAAATGAGCGTAAGCAATAAGCTTAGTGAGATCCGCTATAAAACCGAACATCCATCAATGCATTTTAAAACCAAAACATCATCTTTGTAAACATATGCCTTCCTTTAAAACATGCACTATAGAACACCAAATCACTTTCAAAACCACATGCTCATAACATCATTAATTGCGTAAACAAGAACCTTTACTCATGCTTAAACCAAGCATCATATGCATTCTAGCATAATTCTCAAGCATCACATGCTTTCACAAAACAAATGTTCTTCATTAAATCATTGAGTCACCATCATCATATTGGCTCGCAAGTGATATTAAACATAAATCTTAACAAAACACATCACATTTGACACAATCGGATACGCGGATTACAAGCGCTATCCCACACGCTTCATACACACTACCAAACTACACAAGGTGGAGATTAATGGCACGATCACAACCCCTCAACACCCGTGATGGAGTTAAATGGCACAATCTCAACCCCTCAACACCCATGGTAGAGTTAAATGGCACAATCACAACCCCTCAACACGCGTGGTGGAGTTAAATCGCACAATCACAACCCCTCAACATCACGCATTGGTAGTTGTATAACCCACTAACGAGAGTCGGGACACAAAACAAGGCTTACACATGGGAGCTACCTCAACCATTGTAATCACCTTAACCAAGCTCACACACGGGAGCATTCCTCCACCGTAGTGACGCTTAACTAAGTCTACCCACGAGAGATAACCTCCATCATGGTGACTCTAATTCCTCAATCGCTAGGGTACTTGGATGGAGATTATGGCACAATCACAAACCCTTGACATCCAAGGCGACTTTATTCACGGTGCACCCAATCCTATAGCCGGCTAACTATATCCGATTAAAGTAACCAAAATCCATTTACATCACTTGCCAATATAATCATTTAGCCACATTAATCCACTGTTTTACAAGCATAAACACAATGCCATTTCCACAAACATAACATGCTTACATCATATGCATTCAACACATAAAAACCAAGGATCACTTACCTAGTGCATCCTTAACATAATGGCATTAAAATCTAGCAACATTCATGCTTAAACATGCCTTAAAATAGTAATCAAAACACATTTAAACCAAGTGCATTTTAAGCCAAAACATAGCAGAATCCGAGAGAGACATTTGATTTACTTACTCTTGAGCTTAGCTAAGTGTTTCAAAATGACAGTAAGCCCCAAAAACCACGTTCAAAACATTTCAAAGCTGGAAAACTCTTTTCCACTCACCGATACATGAAGCCTTGCTCGCTGACACGAAAATTACCCCTCCAGAGCCTCCAAAACCACCTCGTTTGCTTCCGGATCACGATCTCGTATTTTCACATCATCAAAACAGAGATCCAAATGCATAAAATCGCATTCTAACACCAGCAACAATACAAACTCGTTGCTCACCCAAACATCACCAAAACACCCATCCAAAACAACCGAAAACTCAATCGATTGCTTCCTAAACCAAGCCCAACCAACATAAATCACTTCCAACCCATAAAAAACATAAAAACTCATCTAATTAACAACCTAACCCAACCTTATATCTCTAACAATCCAGATTCCACCATTTCACCTCAAAACTCACTTAAAACAACCAAGAAACTCAAGGATCTCAAGGATTTCGGGATCTATGATATCAACACATCATTTTAACATATAAATCAACTTATAACTCAATTAAAATCAATACAAAACAGAGCCCAACTCATCAAGTCCGAAAATCAAGATTTCATCCACAATTTCACAAGATTTTGATCTCAAATCAAAACTATATTGAAAACTTAATGAAAAATAGTATTTAGAAGCCAAATGTCTTGGGAATTTCAATAAAGAACTTAGATTAGAGGTTGAGAATGGGATTTACCTCCAATCCTTGCTTCCTTCAATAGATGACAAGTTTTCCTTACAAATATCTTGAAGAATTAAGGAAGATCTATTGAAAATGATTTAGGAAATGTTGAGAGAGTTTTTGAGAGGAAGTATTCTGGAAAAAAAAGATGAGAGAAAATGGTGTTTGGCTGAAAATGAGAGGGAATTGGTAGTTACGTAAATAAAAATCTCATTAACTACCTTTTAATTAATTAATATAAAATCCAATTAAAAATCATTTAATTAGAAACCCTTTTAAATCACATGTCATATTGAAGAAAGGTCAAATTAACTTAAAGCCCCCTAAAGATTCTAAGATTTTGGCTTCCACCTTAAAAATCACATTTTCCTCAGTTTTGAAACTTTACAATTTGGTCACTACTCAAAATGTCTCACTTCCAAAACTCTTTTTGTAAAATTGATTTGACCTATCCCTTAAACATATTTTTAAAGGATTTTAGCAATCTTTATAACATTTTTATCCTATCCTGGTCCTTGATTTCCAAAAATCACCTTTTGCGATCCGATCCGTTCTCGACCGATCCGATCTGACGTCTAAAACATCTAGGCCGAAAACCAGGGCTTTACAATTGCCCTATCTCCATCTGCAACCACTGCAAGTGAAGATTTGTTCAGCATAGCTTCTAAAAAAGCATTTAAGTCTCATTCAAACGTATCTTCTATCTCGTCCGGAAGGACAACAACAACAAACACAATTTTTTGATGGTGGTGATTTACACCAACAATGGCATAAGAGGTCGATCGTATGCATTATCCTTGTAGGTAGTGTCAAATACAATAACATCACCGAATATGGAGTAGTCAGCTCTTGAAGTTGAATAAGTCAAAAATAGATTCTACAAACGTTTCCAATCGTTGACTGAAAATTTCATGCAAAACCTAGGATCTGTCTCTTGCCGTCTAAGTATTCTAGTACTGCATTGACATCCCCATAAATAATTTCTTTGGCTTTTAAGTTGTGGATCGCATTGTATAGGTATTTCTTGATAAAACTAACATCCTAATAACCATCTGACTGTTGTATGAAGTATTTCATAATTTGTGTTGTTCCGACACCAACTTGTTTCAATGTTGAAGCCTTTTTAATACTGGTCTCTGTAATAGCTCGATGCAAACGAAGGAGAGGTACTATATATGGTGGTCAAATTTGATGATTATGTTCGTTATCAGACAATGATATTACCCAAGTAACCAAATCTTCTGAATGGATCACTATTCTAGCCTTGCAACGGTCATTGTTAGTGGCCGTGGAGCACGTGACCTTAGCCTCATCTATTTTTGAATTCATGTGCCCTTGTTTTGAACAACAACACTCCTGTCTGTTAACGTTTCGATTTACATCAAGCCGAGTTGTTCCACGGCGTGCACAAAATCCATTTTGATTTGCGCATTCCTTATAAAATTCTCACGCTTCATCACATGACGAAAATGTCATGCCAACGATGTTATTTAAACTTTCTAAACTATCTTCTCTTATTTTAACATCACCTTTTGTAATTGAAACTTCTATGATGAGTATACTCTCGTCCCTTACGTAAATTAATATGAAACAACTTATTTTACATCTAATATTGGTATTGTAAGAGCATAGAATTACATTGCATAAAAGCGAAGAAATTACTTATTACACATCAAATATTGGTATTGTAAGAGAAAATTTCTTACCTTCTTTAGACCGCAACTGGTGGGTGAGCACTAGAAAAAGGTTATGAACTTCAAGATGGAACAATTTGTTGAATGATACTATGGGAAGAGGATGAAGAGGAAAGAAACATTTATCGAAGTTGGTAGTATCTGCCCAGGATGGTAGTTGCAACATTTATTGGAACATTTAGTGAACACTATGAATGGTTGTTGGAATAATAAATGTTACAATTGTGCATAAAATTTACTTTACAAGTATTTGAACTTCATATATTGTTTTGATACTGATGCTAGAGTAAGGGGTGCATTTTTTTTTGCAATTAAGTATCAGAACTTGAAGCTCAGTTTCAAACATGTTACAATATTTGAAAATTGAATTATAAAATTGGGTAAACTATACAAATGACCACCATATTATTGCTAAAGTCGCGATTTGACCACCTTACTTTTTTTCGAAGCAATTAAACCATCATACTATTAAATTGGGTGCAATTTGACCACCAGCCGTTAAAGGTTAACGGCAGGGTGACGTGTCAGTTAAAAAAATAAGGTATAATTACACATTTGGTCCTTATTACTTATATATTTTTTCAATTTAGTCATAATTTTAATTTAATAAAATAAATTAATTATTTAATTAGGTGATAACACATGTCAATACCTTATTGGAGGGATTTAATTATTTATATTTGATTAAATAAATTTATTTTCATCCTCCAATCAAGTGGTGACACGTGTCACCACCTAATTAAAGGAAGAAAATAAAAAACTTCTCAAATGCAAGTGTGGGAGGTTGAACTTGTGTCTCATAGCAAGCAAGAGTGATGGCTTACCACCATACCAAATGCTATATTGTGATATAATTCCTGCACAATATTATATGTAAATAACTATAAAAAACTGAAAAACTCCATCATCGTCGTTAGCAACATTTTCGGTCTATAGATTCTTTATTAAAGTTGGATCGAATTTCTTGGATACTAAGCCCTTCTGAGGCAACCTCAGGCTCACAGGATGATCCTTCATTATGGGTTTGCAGTGAAGGAGATCCGGAGAATTGGAACGTTCAGGTACAACTTACCACATGCCTCTTGAAGCAAACTACTTCAATTTGATCCTTTTGCTGGTTCTTTAAACGGGCAGGTTTTCCGGTCTATAGATTCAGGATCTGTGAAAGGGTTCCCTAAGGATGTTTATCAAGCAGATGCTGAGGTTTTAATTCCTACTTCTTTTATTTCTGTCTGAATAACCATTATCATTATTTTAGTTTGAGTTACTATAATAAACAATATATTTTTCATTTTTCTGCGACATGGATGGTTTGATTCCTTCCTCTTACTGCAGAATCTTGTTTGTGCAAAGAATCTGGTTATAGACAAGAGCATTCAAACAGCATACATCCAGGCAATTCGAACCGCTCAACACTTCATATACATTAAGAACCAATATTTTATTGGATCATCATATGCTTGGCCATCTTACAAAGCAGGTTTCTGCAACCTCTTATCTTCTTGTTTTTATTTTTATTTTTGCATAATTTTCACACTCATGCGTCTCATTCTGTTCGTCACAAGTAGATATGTTGTGAATCTAACAACTGGTTCAAATTATCACTGCTTTTTTAGGAGGTTTGGACCTTTGTGATGGACCTCATCTTGCAGTGCATATAATCTTCAATTAGTTTAAAGAATCTTGACATCAATTGCTGTTACTGATTCTTGGTTTCTCTTTTAATTGTTAGTCAGAAAGGAGTTTTTCAGTTTTTGATGATTATTTACATATAATATAGGGTAGGAATAATATCACAATATAGCATTTGGTTTGGTGGTAAGCCATTGCTTTTGCTTGCTATGAGATGCAGGTTCAACCCCCCATACTTGCATTTGAGATGTTTTTCATTTTCTTCCTTTAATTAGGTGGTGACACGTGTCACCACCTAATTGGAGGATGAAAATAAATTTATTTAATCAAATATAAATAATTAAATCCCTCCAATAAGGTACCGACACGTGTCATCACCTAATTAAATAATTAATTTATTTTATTAAATTAAAATTATGACTAAATTGAAAAAATATATAAGTAATAAGGACCAAATGTGTAATTATACATTTATTTTTTTAACTGACACGTCACCCTGTCGTTAACCTTTAACGGCTGGTGGTCAAATTGCACCCAATTTAATAGTATGATGGTTTAATTGCTTCGAAAAAAAGTAAGGTGGTCAAATCGCGACTTTTGCAATAGTATGGTGGTCATTTATATAGTTTACCCTATAAAATTTTCGATTTTAAACTTAAAACATTTCACATTTTTGGTGGGCTTTCCAGTTTTTTTTTCATTTTCAGTTTCGAAACTTATTACTCAGTTTCGATACTTATCGTCATATATATATAATCCGAAGGTTACATCCAAATACCCTTTTGTTCCCAGTCAGTCGTGTGAACCGAATGGCTTCCTCCATTCCTTCAGTTCAAAATCTTCAAATTAAGGGCGTTTTCAGTTATTCTTTTACCAATCAAACCTTCTCAACACCATCTCCTCATCCATTTAAGTTGAATTTGAATCTGAAAGAGTTGAAGGTATTTTGGGAAACCCTAATTTTTTTAAATAGCATTGCTTTTGTTTGGTTTTATGTACTTTTCATGGCTTACCGTTGATGTCGAGAAATTTCTTGATATTATTGATGAGTTTTTCAAATATTTCGCTAAGTTTGTTTAAATATTAACAGGAACCCTAAACTCAATGCAATCTAAGTCTGCTAAAATCAAAGATATATTTCTAGAAACTCTAAATTTTTTAACTACCGTTAGTTTTGTTTGGTTTTCATTTACTTTCCATGGCTTACTGTTGATGTTGAAAAATTACTTGATATTATTGATGAGTTTTTTTTAAATATTACTTTAAATTTGTTTAAATTCTTAAAGAAACCCTAAACCCAATTGAATCAAAGGTATTTCTATAAACCCTAATTTTTTTAAATACCCACTTTTGTTTGGTTTTTCTATACTTTCCATGCCTTAGCTTTGATATTGAGAATTTCTTGATATTATTGATGGGGTTAGCTTGATATATTACTAATGTCTGCTATTATTGATAGGTTCCTGAAAATTTTCTTTTGTTTTCATATATTATTTATGGGGTTCGCGAATTTCTTAAAAATGGGATGTTGAAAAACTTGCAATAATTTTTTTTATATTTCTTACAAGAACCCTAAACTCAAATCCTAGTCAACTTTTCTCTACTCTAATCTTTACCAATGTCACCCAAACGTCAAAAAATTGGTGGCTCAACACCATCTTTTGATGTCTACTGTTTTAGATCCGAGGATGAAAATTAAATTTTTTATAAACATTTCTACAAAAGATCAATTTGTAAGGAACATGTTTTGGACATGAATTTCCTTCAGAACCCAATCTATAACTTCAAAATGAACTCAACTTTTACAGCATGAGGTTGGAATGATTTTCTTAGGATCGAGCCTACCATTTGTGAAAGACTTGTATGAGTCTTTTATAATAATGCCTCAATTGAACGTGAGCCAAATTTGTCTCAGGAGATCATAGGCATTAAGTCTTATGTTATGCGTAAGGATCTCTTTATCTCTCCCGATACAATTGCATCTACTTTAGGTCTTGAAAATATAAGCCTTTATGATGAATTCGAAACAAGCTCTGTTGAAAAGTACAATGACCATAGCCCGATAAATCTTGGGTTTGATGAGAGAATCTTTCACCTTATTGTCTCTTGGTTTTTTCGATCGTCGGCTTGAAAAGCATCATCAATCCGAGAGATTTACTATTGGTGGCTTAACCAATATCGAAATGATGTTGCTCCTAACATTCCCAAAACCATTTTACTACAGCTAGTATACTTTCTCAATAAGGGCCCTAGAGTCTCAACCTCTCTTCCATATGCTTGTGTCCTTACACACATTTTTAGAAAGAATGATGTCGATATATCTCTTGAACCACCTGTCCCTTTAAAGGATAATATTGACATTCATTCGGCCCACAAATACATATATGACTTTTAGAAAAATCATTAGATTTATAAAGGTGAGGACTCAAAAGGTGCTGCCAACTCCCAAAATGACGAACAACCTTTACCTTTGCCTGCTGAAGAAACTTCTTCTACCCCTAGAGAGGATATTACAATGAAGTTAATGCTTGACTACATTGTTAATTATCATGACCATGTTGATTCGCAGTTCGCTGAGCTTCGTAACCATGTTGATTCTAAGTTTCCTGAGCTTCATAAGCATGTTGATTCTTAGCTTATAGAGATTCTGTTGGGTTCTAGTTCCTTCAATCGAATCGCCAAGAGGGGGTGAATTGGCTTAAAAGAAATTTTAGAGGAAACACAAGAAAATGAAACTTTGGACACAAGGATTTATAGTGGTTTGACTTCTAAACCAAGTTTACCTCCACTACCTTAGCTCCCCACTAAGGATTTTCCACAAATTCATTAATTTATCTTTCTTTTTCAAGGATCAAGAGTAACCTTTACAAACCTCAATTCTTATACCCCAAAGCTTTGAGCAACTCTCTTCCTAAGAGGAAATACAAATAATCAAACTATAGAAAACCTCATAAGGCAAGATTGTTTGCACACTTAAGCTCTCACCCCAAATCCTAAACACTTGAGAATATTGACAATTTGACTCACAAGTGTTTTTCTACAAGAATATGAAAAAATTAAGCACAACATAATTTCTCTATACAGAGAATGTTGTTGTTGGCTTTCTTGTTGTTCCATGGCTTCTTAAAGGTCCTTTTTAAGTCCTCTAATGAGTTCTTGATTGTTACTAGTTGTTGGGGGTTGATTAGAGCCATTGGGGAATTAATTTCCAACATTAAATGCTCTTCTGATGTAGTGGGTATCGATACTTGGGTCTTGGTATTGATACATGCCTTAAATAGAAAGAGCCGTTAGACACAAAAAGCAGTGTGTGAAACTAAAATTGATTTTGATATAACACTTAGACTTATAGACTAAATTGCAAAACAATAAATTTTTAAGTACTTTTCAAAGTCTCACTTTTTGACAAGCCATTTTGAACTAAACAATATTTCAAGTCAAAACATACTCAAAGGTTCAAATTTCACTAAGTCATTTTATGTGTTTTCAAGCCTAACTTCAACAAAATGCCCAGGCGTATTGATACCCTTATGCGTATCGATACGGTTTTTCAACACTAGAATTTTAACCGTTCATAGCGTACCGATACGGTATAACCCCGTATCAATACAACATTCATCTAGGTAAGACTTTAAGCTATAACATATCGATACTCATTGAAACCGTATCGATATAGGTTTCTTATCAAAACATTATTTTGCTATAGCGTACAGATACGAAATGTCACAGTATCGATACGATATGCTGACCTTTGCAAAATCCTTGCATTTAATTTTTGAACGTTGGGTTGTCAGTTAGTTGGCATCCCAAATTTTAAATAACCGTTGAACCGTACTGATACGCTAAGGTAGCATACCGATACGTTTTTTTTATCAAAACCAAAATTAGGATTCCAATGAGCAAAATCCGTATCGATACGACTTATAGTATCGATACACCCCTTAATATTGTACCGATACGCCCTCGAAGCGTATCGATACACATTGTTTTTCAGTCACAGTGACCCTTTTTATTTGAGACATGTACCGATACGCCCCCGAGCCGTACTGATACGGTAGGGTGTTGAGCAGCATTTATTGCGAGAAATTACAACCCAACGGCTCTATTGATGATCTCAACCACCCAAACGGCTAGAATTCAATACAAGGGTATAAAAACATGTCTCAAATGCACCAGCAACAACTATTTGAACCTACAAGCAATATCAAAGCAATCAAATCCAAACTTTGTACTTCTAGAGTCAAATCTTTGTACCCAACTCTTTGTGTTCTTCATTGTAATTCTTATTGTGAGTTTGAATAGTGTGAAATTGTAATTGGGTAAACGTTATCCTTTGAGAGGAATTTGTAGGGTTTACCAAATACTCTTCTTTGTAAAAGTGAGTGGACTAAGCTTTCGGTAAAAAGCTTAATCAAATTGTAAGGTTTCCTCCCCATCCAAGAAAAGGGGAAGAATTCAAGTAGTGAATTGGTTGACAATCTTTAGTAGAGCTAAGGTAGTGGATGTAGAGTTCATTGGAGAACTTGAACCACTCTAATTTCTTTGTGTCACAATTTTTATTCTTCCAAATTTTCACCCTTCACATTTTTATCGCCAATTCACCCCCTCTTGGCTATTTGCAATTGTGTGATCAACTCAACAATTAGTATCAGAGCTACACTCATTTGAAGGATTACAACCCTCTTGAGTCGATTCTAGGAGAGTTTGGTCAACAACTAGTCAAGCAATGACATCCTCCTCCACTTCCAACCTCTACGAGTCTCAATCTACCACCAAACCACCATTCTTCAATGGGGATAACTACCCATATTGGAAGAATAGGATGAGACTCTTCATCAAGTCTACCGACTACATGGTGTGGGATGTAGTTGAAGAAGGGTCATACATACCGATGAATAGAGACGGCGACGGAAGACTTGTCCCAAAGGTCAAAGCTGAAATGACCAAAGATGATAGACGAAGGATGCAAGTCAACGACAAAGCTCTACATGTCATCTTTTGTGCTCTTGGTCCAGATATCTACTCTAAGGTGTCCTCGATCGAGAATGCCATGGAAGTTTGGGACACTCTTGAGACAACATATGAGGGAACTAACGACGTCAAGGAAACAAAATTTTGGCTACTCAATCTAAGCTACAAAAACTTCAAAATGGATCCCGATGAGAGTGTTTCCAAGATGTTTGATCGATTCTCGGTCATCATCAAGGGATTGAAGGGCTTCGGTGAGATCATCCTCGAAGACAAGCTAGTGAGAAAGTTGTTGTATTCTCTTACGGAATCATGGGATAGCAAGAGAACGACCATTATTGAAGCTCGAGATTTGAAGACTCTCAAGCTAGATGCACTTGTTGGATCTCTAATTACCCATGAGATCATGAAGAAGGGAGGAGAAGAAGAGAAGAAAATGAAGGAGAAGAAGGTTGAGAAGAAGGACGTTGAGAAGAAGAAGATTGGAATCGCTCTTAAAGCTTCATATCATGAAAGCGATTCTAGTGAAGATGGAGATGAGGAGATAGCCATGTTGGCCAAACGATTCACTCGCTTCATGAAGTTCAACCGAGGAAGAAAGTTCAATAGAAAAAGGGACTTCAAGAGCAAGAGTAAAGAAGAGGAGAAGGACCAAATCATTTTCTATGAGTGCAAAAAATCCGGCCACATCCGCTCCGAGTGTCCTCAATTGAAGAGGAAGAGTTTTGGGAAGAAGAACAAGCTTAAAGCTCAAGTAGCAACTTGGAGTGATGAGGAGTCATCTGAGGAGAAGGAGGAGGAAGTGGCTAACCTTTGTCTCATGGCCATTGATGATGATCCAAAGGTAAACCTTAACTCATCTAATTTTGATTTTACCTATGATGAACTTCAAGATTGTTGAGTTGATCACACAATTGCAAATAGCCAAGAGGGGGTGAATTGGCAATTAAAAATTTGGTGGGAGGAATGAGTGAAAAATAAAAGATGACACAAGTAGTTAGAGTGGTTCAAGTTCTCCAAATGAACTCTACATCCACTACCTTAGTTCCCACTAAGGATTTTCAATCAATTCACTACTTGAATTCTTCCTCTTTTCTTGGATGAGGAGGAAACCTTACAAATTGATTAAGCTTTCTACCCAAAGCATAATCCACTCAATTTACAAAGATAAAGATTTGGTAAACTCAAACAATTCCTCTCAAAGGATAAATGTTTACCCAAATACAATTTCAAACTCCCCAAACTCACAATACAAGATAACAAATGAAATCACTAGAGTTGGGTACAAGAATTTGACTTTGAAGAGCACTAGGGTTTGGATTTTTGCTTTGATGTTGCTTGTAGGTTCAATAGTTGTTGCTTGGTCAATTGAAGCTTCTTTTTATACCCTTGCATTGATTTCTAGCCGTTTGGGTAGTTGGGATCATCAATAGAGCCGTTGTGGACATTTTTCCCGCAATAAATGCAGCTCTGCAGCATACCGTATCGGTACTCCGGAAGGGCGTATCGATACCTGCATCAAAGAGGAAAGAGCTGTTGTGCCTGAAAACAGAGCGTGTCGATATGCATAGAAGGCGTACCGGTACGGTTTTAAGGGGCGTATCGGTACGGTAGGCCGTATCGATACTGTCTTTGCTCACTGGAATCCCAAGTTATGTTTACATAAAAAGCGTATCGATACGCATACCAGGCGTATCGGTACGGTATAACGGTCTTTTAAAAATTGGGAAACCAACCAACTGACAAGTAACGGTCGAATAATTAAATGCTCAGATTTTTCAAAGATATGCTTATCATATCGATACGGTTGCAAGGCGTATCGGTACGGTTTCATGAAAGCAGTTGCCCAGATGAATATCGTATCGATACGGTTGCAAGGTGTATCGTACGGTAAGCCAAATAAAATTCCAGTGGCAAAAGAGGGTATCGATATGCTTAAGGGTATCGATACGCCTGAGCGATTTTGTGAACTTTGGTTTGAAAATAAAATTCCAGTAGCCAAAGAGGGTATCGATACGCATAAGGGTATCGATACGCATAGGCGTTTTTGCATAGTTGGGCTTGAAAAACATAGGAAAAGACTTAGAGAATTTTATATAATTAAGAGCATGTCTTTAGATATTATTTTGTTTAAAAATACTTGTCAATTGTGAGACTTTAAAGAGTACTTAAAAATTTATTGTTTTGCAAATTGGTCCTTAAGTTTATGTGTTATATGAAAATCAATTTCGGTTTCACAAAGATGGTTATGATAAGTTGCAAGAGGTCTATTATGAGTTAGTTGAAAAATATACGGAGTCAATTTTGAGAAACAAGAAAAATATTTCTGATTTAAAAATTCAAATTGAGTCTCTTTCAAAATCTATCTCGGAATTGGAAAAGAAGGTTTTATACTTAGTAAATCTTTCAAATGATATTAAGAAGAAAAATCTTGATCTTGAAAAACTTCTTTCCGATTTTGAAGATTATCACACAAAGAAGGTGGATAATCTTAAAACTTCTATTACTATTGGGAGAAACAATTTTGAAGAAAAAAAATTCTTCTAAAACCCAAAATGTAAAAAAGAAAACATTTTCATCCTAAACAAAGAAATTTTTCTAAGCAATCTAAAAGTCAAAGAATTAAGAGTGTTTGGGTTCCTGAGGAACTCATTATTTCTAATAATATGAATGCTATTGCTTCTTGGATTCCTAAGGGAACCAAGGTTTTGAGGGCTAACACACATGAACCTAAAATGATTTGGGTACCAAAAACCAAAGCATAATTTCTTTGTTTGTAGGGGGAGCTTTGCTACAAGGCCAAAGCTTCATGTCAAAACTCATGGTACCTTGATAGTGGATGCTCAAGACACATGACCAGTGACAAGAGTAGATTCTTGGAACTAAAGTCAAAGAGTGGTGGAGTAGTAACTTTCGGTGACAACTCCAAAGGCCATATTGAAGAAATTGGCTCCATTGGTAATCACTCTTCTATTTTCATTGAAAATGTATTATATGTCAACGGTCTTAAACATAATTTGTTGAGCATTAACAAGCAAGAAATAAAGAAGCTCGTGATACCCCCTCCTTAGCCAAAGCACCAGCTAGACCATTCGCTTCACGTAATATATACAAGAAACACACGGAAGATAAATTAAGAGCATGTCTTTAGATATTATTTTGTTTAAAAATACTTGTCAATTGTGAGACTTTAAAGAGTACTTAAAAATTTATTGTTTTGAAAATTGGTCCTTAAGTTTATGTGTTATATCAAAATCAATTTCGATTTCACAATCTCCCCCTTTTTGATATAACAAAACCATAAAATTTTTAAGTTTTTGAAACTTTGAAAAGCTTTCTCCCCCTTACTTTAAGATAGATTTTCAAAAATAAAATATTGACTCTATGATCCTTCTCCCCCTTTTTGTTAGATCAAATATAAGACAAGGATAATAGCAACATTAAAGCAACAATAATTCATTAAACTTAAAGCAATCATAAGAGTTCAAATGCATAAACTTCAAATTTAAACATAATAGTTCAAATGCATAAACTTTAAAGCAAACATCATAATCCAAACTTTAACATCCTAAAAACATAGATAATAGGCATAGATTTAGATCCTAAAAAGAGTGCAATAACATAATATAAAAGATTAAATTCCCTAAGATGAGATGCATGAGCTACTCGTCCCCTTCATCATCATCATTGTCCTCGTCATCTTCTTCTTCATCTTCTTGAGAGGGTTGATTCCTTCGGTTTTGATTGAACCATGCACCATGAAAGGCGGTAAGAGAAATATCCATGGAGTTTTGGCGAGAAGCCATGGTGTCCATCTTCTTCTCCATTCCTTTGACGCGATCTTCTAAGGATGTGAAATGATTATCCATCATGGTGAACTTCTCATTTAGGAAAGTCATGAGAGTATTCATGGAGGAGGAATCAAACGGAGCACGGTGAGAGCTCGAAGAAGCACGAGAGGCATCGACCGTAGCATCTTGTGGAGGATTGAGCATTGCGAACCCAATCATTATCAACATAAGTGAAACCGGAACGAGCTAGAGAACGCTCATCTATGGGAAGACCAAGGGTTTCGGTAAAGTCATGTGAACAATCAATGCTAAGGGAATGAAGGAGGTAACTTAAAGCCGTTGAGTAGTAAAAGGATGAGACTTGTTTGGTGTGACGGTGTTGGACTAAGAAGACAAGGTCAGCAAACATAATTTGACAAAGATTTGGACGATGACCTTCTCTAAAACACCTAAGCCAAAAATCATCTGTTTGACAAATAGTTGAATATTTCCCACCCGATGGACGTATAAACCAAGAGACAAGAAGATGAAGGATACGGTCATGAGCATTTAAAACTTTTGCTGAGCCTAAAAGACCCGTACCCAAGTATTGTTCATCATCAATACCCACATTTTCAAAACCAAAGACATTACATAAAGTTTTTTGATCAATTTGAAAGGTTTTACCCATAACAGACGATTCTATAGCAATGACATTCTCCCTATCTTCATCATGAATGCATACGACATTAGAAAAGAATACGATGACTAGATTCCTATATAGGATAGGAGGAATGCTTAAAAAGGGTAAAAACTTCCATTGCTTAATCAAAGATAGGTATTAGAATTTAAAACGGGCAGAACTTAAGAATGGGATTGACACGACACGTTCTTCCCTAAGGTTCATACCTTGAAAATGTTTATATCGTTCTATATCACCATCATCGGGAAAACTTAATTGGATAATATAAGAAATGTTAGGTGTAGGATTACCCTCGACATCCTCATGAGGATTGGAAGTAGAAAGATGACGCTTAGTTCCCTTTTTCAGTGCCATAACCCTGAAAACACATCAAAAAGGATTCGAATATGTATGCAATTAACATCCTATTCAATCCAATAAATTCTAATAATTCAAGGTAATTGTAAAAATAATTTTAATTTTAAAAAGACATTTACAATTCCAAAACAAAATAAAAAACAGTTTTTTAAAAAAATTTGAATAGAAAATATATTCGAATGAAAAATTTTGATTTTTGAAAAAAAAAATTATGAAAAAGTTGAAACCCATAACAATCAAACATTGTTTGTACAAAAATTCAATTGAAACAATAATAAAAATTAAACGAAATTCAAAGAAAATAAAAAAAGAAGAGTTCCATACCTTGAATTTTAGATTGGATGAAAAAGGTGA
Source organism: Hibiscus tridactylites (assembly GCA_958450335.1). Classification (NCBI taxonomy): domain Eukaryota; kingdom Viridiplantae; phylum Streptophyta; class Magnoliopsida; order Malvales; family Malvaceae; genus Hibiscus; species Hibiscus tridactylites. Next base: position 51,992,780 of record OY288273.1, on the reverse strand, counting down.
TGTGAATGCACAAGATTTGATGATAAAGGTTAGCCTTGATGTGTAGAGTAAAAACCCTCAAAGAATTTTTAAGATTGATGGTAAAATTTGAAGGATTAAGGGGGGTTTTATAGGGTTTCGCGGCTAGGGTTTTTGGAGAGAAAAAGGGTTTTTGTGTCTTAAACCGTTTTAACAATTGCAGCCCTAAATAGCCTATCCGTCGAGGCCGTATCGATACGCTATACACGCGTATCAATACCCTTTAACCCTAATTTTATATTCGTCATTACTACCGTATTGATACGTGGGGCCGTATCGGTACGCTTAGCTTTGACTATTTCCCTTGACTTGTACCATATAGATACGCGGGGTCGTCTCGATACTTGTTCATCTTCAAATATTCCAAGTTATCAACCCGTATCGATACGCTTTAGCCGTATCGATACGCCTTTATCAGATTAGGCATTTTTGACAGGTTTAAGTGCAAAGATCCAATTTGAAACGTCCCTAAATGCATGTATATGTACTATGAACAAGTTTTAATGGCTAAACTTAGTGCATACTCCCCCTAGAAACATGCATAGAAGCAAAAAGAGCAAAATTAACATAAGCATGAATCACAAACAATTTCAAGCAAGTTTTTGACATTTTGGGACCTAGAAGGGGTCAAGAAAGGCTAGTTAAACCTAACTCTCTCCTAAGGGTCAAAAAGCACTCTTTATCTAAAGGTTTTGTAAATATATCCGCTAATTGGTTCAAGGTGTCAACAAACTCTATAACAACATCATTTTTCAAAACATGATCTCTAATGAAATGATGTCTAATTTCTATGTGTTTAGTTCTAGAGTGTTGGATGAGATTCTTAGTGAGACAAATGGCACTAGTGTTGTCACACCTAAGGGGTATGGTTTCTATTTTAACACCATAATCTAAGAGTTGTTGCTTCATCCAAAGGACTTGAGCACAACAACTCCCTAAGGATATGTACTCCGCTTCGGTGGTAGATAAGGCTACGTTATTTTGTTTCTTAGAGAACCAAGATACGAGCATACTACCTAAGAATTGGCATGTCCCGAAAGTACTTTTCCTATCTATCTTACATCCCCTATAATCCGCATCCGAATAAGCATGAAGGCTAAAGGAAGAATCTTTAGGATACCAAAGGCCTAAGGTAGGTGTGTCTCTAAGGTATCTAAAAATTCTCTTAATGGAAACTAAGTGTGATTCTCTAGGACTAGCTTGAAACCTAGCACACAAGCAAACACTAAACATGATATTCGGTCTACTTCCGGTAAGGTAAAGCAAAGAACCTATCATGGATCTATAAAGCTTAGAATCAACGCACTTACCTCCTTCATCTTTGTCAAGCTTTATGAAAGAACTCATAGGTGTGGCTTGAGGTTTTGCATTCTCCAAGCCGAACTTTTTGAGCATATCATTCACGTACTTAGCTTGATTTATGAAGGTGCCATCTTTCCTTTATTTGATTTGGAGTCCCAAAAAGAATGAGAGCTCCCCCATCATGCTCATCTCGAACTCACCTTGCATTAGCTTAGAAAATTCTTTACAATAACACTCATTAGTAAAACCAAAAATGATATCATCAACATAGATTTGTACTACTAAGATGTCATTGTTATATCTTTTTATGAAGAGTGTAGTATCCACCTTTCCTTTTTCAAAACCTTTTTCAATTAAGAAAGTCTCTCATATCAAGCTCTAGGAGCTTGTTTTAAACCATAGAGAGCTTTTGTTAGTTTAAACACATGGTTTGGAAATTTTGAATCCTCAAAACCCGGTGGTTGCTCAACATACACTTCTTCATTTATAAAACCATTTAAGAAGACACTTTTCACATCAATTTGAAAAAGCTTGAAATTATTATAAGATGCAAATGCTAAGAGCATCCTAATGGCTTTCATCCTAGCTACGAGTGCATATGTCTCATCAAAATCAATTCCCTCTTCTTGGGTATAGCCTTGAGCAACAAGCCTAGCCTTTTTTCTCACTATATTACCACTTTCAACTAATTTATTCCTAAATACCCATTTAGTTCCTATAGTAGATTGATTATTAGGCCTTTCAACTAATGTCCAAACTTTACTTCTCTCAAATTGATTTAATTCCTCTTGCATGGCCAAAATCCAAAAGTCATCTTTTAAAGCTTCTTTAATATTTTTAGGCTCAATGCATGAAAGAAATGCAACATGGTTCATTAATTTGAGAGAGGATCTAGTAGTTACCCCCTTGGATGGATCACCCAAGATTTCACCACCTTTGACATAGTTGAACTCCCTTGGGTAAGACACCTCCTTTTCCTCAAGAGCCAAGTCCTTCAAGGCTTCAAGAGGTGGATCTTGTGTTTCCTCATCTTTAGTTGGAACCTCATCCACCTTTGATGTTTGTCCTCCATCAATGGCATCAAGGATTCCTACATCATCATCATCACAAGATTCCTTCCTCGGAAGGAGGTTATCATCGAAAACAACATGTATAGACTCTTCAACTATTAGAGCTCTTTTATTAAATACACGATAGGCTTTAGAGTTTAAAGAGTACCCTAAGAAAATAGCTTCATCACTTTTAGCATCAAATTTACCTAAGTTTTCTTTACCATTATTTAAAACAAAACACTTGCAACCAAAAGGATGAAAATAGCTAATGTTAGGCTTCTTGGATTTTAAAATCTCATAAGGTGTTTTCTTCAAAATTGGCCTAATCATTACTCGATTTATAATATAGCAAGCGGTATTTGTGGCTTCCGCCCAAAAATATTTAGGTAAATTATTTTCGCAAAGCATGGTTCTAGCCATTTCTTCTAAAGTTCGATTTTTCGTCTCAACTACCCCATTTTGTTGAGGAGTGCGAGGTGCGGAAAAATTGTGGCTAATCCCATTTTCATTGAAAAACTCATCAAAACCTAGATTTTGAAATTCGGTTCCATGATCATTTCTAATGTGAGAGATTTTAAGTTCAAGATCATTTTGAGTTATTTTAGAAAATGTGATGAATTTTTCTAAAGCCTCATCTTTTGTACTTAAGAATAGAACTCAAGTAAACCTAGAATAGTCATCTACAAGCACAAAAGCATATGATTTACCACCCAAGCTCATTGTTCTAATAGGCCCAAAAAGATCCATATGAATCAATTGTAAACATCTACTAGTAGAGACATCATTAGTGGATCTAAATGAAGTTCTATGTTGTTTACCCTTTGAAGATGCACCACAAATTTTATCATTAGAAAATTTAAGTTTGGGTAAGCCTCTAACTAGATTTAGGGAAATTAATTTCTCTAAGACACTCATGCTAACATGTCCTAATTTTCTATGCCAAAGCCATGAGTCATGTTCATCATGTGCAACTAAGCATGTATGGGATGAATGGATGTCATCTAAATGCACCATGTATATATTGCCTATTCTATGTCCTATGAGCATTAGTTGATTTGTTTTAATGTTCACAATTTTGCAACCACTTTTGTCAAAGAAAACATTAAAACCCTTATCACATAATTGACTAATGCTCAAAAAATTATGTTTAAGACCGTTGACATAAAAAACATTTTCAATAAACATAGAAGAGTGATTACCAATGGAGCCTATTCCTTCAATATGGCCTTTGGAGTTGTCACCGAAAGTTACCACTCCACCACTCTTTGGCTTTAGTTCCACGAATGTACTCTTGTCACCGGTCATATGTCTTGAGCATCCACTATCAAGGTACCATGAATTTTGGCTTGAAGCTTTGGCCTTGTAGCAATGCTCCCCCTACAAACAAAGAAATTAGGCCTTGATTTTTGGTACCCAAATCATTTTGGGTCCATGAGTGTTAGCCTTCAAAATTTTGGTTCCCTTAGGAATCCAAGAAGCAATAACATTCATATTATTAGAAATAATGAGTTCCTTAGGAACCCAGACTTGTTTTTCCCAATAGCAACTGATGTTTTAAGATTGCTTATTAAAATTTCTTTGTTTAGGATTAAAGGGTTTTCTTTTTACATATTGGGATTTAGAAGGATTTCCTTTTTCAAAATTTTTTTCCCAATAGCAATTGATGTTTTAAGATTGTCCACTTCCTTTGTGTGATAATCTTGAAAATTGGAAAGAAGTTTTTCAAGTTCAAGATTTTTCGTTTTAAGATCATTTGAAAGATTTACTAAAAACAAAACTTTCTTTTCCAATTCGGAGTTAGCTTTTGAAAATGTCTCATTTTGATTTTTCAAATCGGAAATGGTTTTCTTGTTTTTCAAAATGGATTCCTTATATTTTCCTACTAACTCATCGTAAACCTCTTGCAATTCATCATAAGCATCTTGAAGTTCATCAAAAGTAAAATCAAAATTGGATAAGTTAGAATTTACCTTTGGTTCATCATCAATGGCCATGAGACATAGATTGACCACTTCTTCCTCTTCCTCGGATGACTCATCGTCACTCCAAGTTGCTATTTGAGCTTTGAGCTTGTTCTTCTTCCCAAAGCTCTTCCTTTTCAATTGAGGACATTCGGAACGGATGTGACCGGGCTTTTGCATTCATAGCAAGTGATTTGGTCCTTCTCCTCTTCCTTACTCTTGCTCTTGAAGTCTCCCTTTCTAATAAACTTTCTCCCACGATTGGACTTCATGAAGCGAGTGAACCGTTTGGCCAACATGGCCATCTCCTCATCTTCATCTTCACTTGAATCGCTTTCTTGACATGAAGCTTTAAGAGCAATTCCAACCTTCTTCTTCTCAACATCCTTCTTCTCAACCATTTTCTTCTCTTCTTCTCTTCCCTTCCTCATGATCTCATGGGTGAGTAGAGATCCAACAAGAGCATCAAGCTTGAGAGTCTTCAAATCTCGAGCTTCAATAATAGCCGTTCTCTTACCATCCCATGACTCAAGAAAGAGAGTACAACAATTTCCTTACTAGTTTGTCTTCGGGGATGATCTCGCCGAACTCCTTCAATCCTTTGACAATGACCGAGAATCGATCAAATATCTTGGAGACACTTTCATCGGGATCCATCTTGAAATTTTCATAGCTTAGATTGAGTAGCCCAATCTTTGTCTCCTTGACATCACTAGTTCCCTCATATGTTGTCTCGAGGGTATCTCAAACCTCCTTGGCATTTTCGATCGAAGACACCTTGGAGTAGATATCCAGACCAAGTGCACAAAATATCACATGAAGAGCTTTGTCATTAACGTGCATCCTTCTTCGTTCATCATCCGTCATTTCGACTTTTACTTTTGGGACAAGTCTTGCTTCTCTATCTCTCTTCATAGGAATGTATGGACCTTCTTCAACCACATCCCACACCATGTAGTCGGTTGACTTGATAAAGAGCCTCATCCTATTCTTCCAATATGGGTAGTTGTCCCCATTGAAGAATGGTGGCTTGGTGATAGATTGAGACTCATAGAGGTTGGATTTGGAGGTGGATGCCATTGCTTGACTAGTTGTTGATCAAACTCTCCTAGAATCGGCTCAAGAGGGTTGTAATCCTTCCAATGAGTGTAGCTATGATACCAATTGTTGAGTTGATCACACAATTGCAAATGGCCAAAGGGGGGTGAATTGGCAATTAAAAATTTGGTAGGAGGAATGAGTGAAAAATAAAAGATGACACAAGTAGTTAGAGTGGTTCAAGTTCTCCAAATGAACTCTACATCCACCACCTTAGTTCCCACTAAGGATTTTCAACCAATTCACTACTTGAATTCTTCCCCTTTTCTTGATGAGGAGGAAATCTTACAAATTGATTAAGCTTTCTACCCAAAGCTTAATCCACTCAATTTACAAAGATAAAGATTTGGTAAACTCAAACAATTCCTCTCAAAGGATAAATGTTTACCCAAATACAATTTCAAACTCCCCAAACTCACAATACAAGATAACAAATGAAATCACTAGAGTTGGGTACAAGAATTTGACTTTGAAGAGCACTAGGGTTTGGATTTTTGCTTTGATGTTGCTTGTAGGTTCAATAGTTGTTGCTTGGTCAATTGAAGCTTGTTTTTATACCCTTGCATTGATTTCTAGCCGTTTGGGTAGTTGGGATCATCAATAGAGCCGTTGTGGACATTTTTCCCGCAATAAATGCAGCTCTGCAGCATACCGTATCGGTACTCTGGAAGGGTGTATCGATACCTGCATCAAAGAGGAAAGAGCCGTTATGCTTGAAAATAGAGCGTATCGATACGCATAGAAGGCGTACCGGTATGGCTTTAAGGGGCGTATCGGTACGGTAGGCCGTATCGATACTGTCTTTGCTCACTGGAATCCCAAGTTATGTTTACATAAAAAGCGTATCGATACGCATACCAGGCGTATCAGTACGGTATAACGGTCTTTTAAAAATTGGGAAACCAACCAACTGACAAGTAACAGTCGAATAATTAAATGCTCAGATTTTTCAAAGATATGCTTATCGTATCGATACAGTTGCAAGGCGTATCGGTACGGTTTCATGAAAACAGTTGCCCAGATGAATATCGTATCGATACGGTTGCAAGGCGTATCGGTACGGTAAGTCCATTAAAATTCCAGTGGCAAAAGAGGGTATCGATACGCTTAAGGGTATCGATACGCCTGAGCGATTTTTGTGAACTTTGGCTTGAAAATAAAATTCCAGTAGCCAAAGAGGGTATCGATACGCATAAGGGTATCGATACGCCTAGGCGTTTTTGCATAGTTGGGCTTGAAAAACATAGGAAAAGACTTAGAGAATTTTATATAATTAAAAGCATGTCTTTAGATATTATTTTGTTTAAAAATACTTGTCAATTGTGAGACTTTAAAGAGTACTTAAAAATTTATTGTTTTGCAAATTTGTCCTTAAGTTTATGTGTTATATGAAAATCAATTTCGGTTTCACAAAGATGCATATGATGAGTTGCAAGAGGTCTATTATGAGTTAGTTGAAAAATATACGGAGTCAATTTTGAGAAACAAGAAAAATATTTCCGATTTAAAAATTCAAATTGAGTCTCTTTCAAAATCTATCTCGGAATTGGAAAAGAAGGTTTTATACTTAGTAAATCTTTCAAATGATCTTAAGAAGAAAAATCTTGATCTTGAAAAACTTCTTTCCGATTTTGAAGATTATCACACAAAGAAGGTGGATAATCTTAAAACTTCTATTACTATTGGGAGAAACAATTTTGAAAAAAAGAAATTCTTCTAAAACCCAAAATGTAAAAAAGAAAACATTTTCATCCTAAACAAAGAAATTTTTCTAAGCAATCTAAAAGTCAAAGAATTAAGAGTGTTTGGGTTCTTAAGGAACTCATTGTTTCTAATAATATGAATGTTATTGCTTCTTGGATTCCTAAGGGAACAAAGGTTTTGAGGGCTAACACACATGAACCTAAAATGATTTGGGTACCAAAAACCAAAGCATAATTTCTTTGTTTGTAGGGGGAGCTTTGCTACAAGGCCAAAGCTTCATGTCAAAACTCATGGTACCTTGATGGTGGATGCTCAAGACACATGACCGGTGACAAGAGTAGATTCTTGGAACTAAAGCCAAAGAGTGGTGGAGTAGTAACTTTCGGTGACAACTCCAAAGGCCATATTGAAGAAATTGGCTCCATTGGTAATCACTCTTCTATTTTCATTGAAAATGTCTTATATGTCAACAGTCTTAAACATAATTTGTTGAGCATTAACAAGCAAGAAATAAAGAAGCTCGTGATACCCCCTCCTTAGCCAAAGCATCAGCTAGACCATTCACTTCACGGAATATATGCAAGAAACACACGGAAGATAAGCTAAGACAATCACGATCAATCTCGTGAAAAACCTCCCAAAGACGCCACGGACGCTTCTCCACGTGTAGAACCCAACTAACTGCGACCATGGAGTCCGATTCCACCACTAATGGGAAGAACGACCAAGTCGACTTCTGAAAGAACAATAAAGCAAATGCAATTGCCCGCAACTCAGCTTCGTTAGACTCAAGGCAGCCAAGCGGACCAGAAAATAGAGCCACTATCCTACTTTGATCGTCTCGCAACACACCCTCAAAGAGAACATTAACATCAAAGAGAACATTAAGACCTTTATCACACAATTAACTAATGCTCAATAAATTATGTTTTAGACCGTTGACATATAAAACATCATTAATGAGTATGGAAGAGTGATTACCAATGGAGCCAATTCCTTCTATATGGCATTTGGAGTTGTCACAAAATGTTACTACTCCACCACTTTTTGGATTTAGTTCCATGTATCTACTCTTGACACCGGTCATGTGTCTTGAGCATCTACTATCAAGGTACCATGTGTTTTGACTTAAAGCTTTAGCCTTGTAGCAATGCTCCCCTTACAAACAAAGATTAGGTCTTGATTTTTGGTACCCAAATCATTTTGGGTCCATGAACATTAGCTCCCCAAACCTTGGTTCCCTTGGGAATCCAAGAAGCAATAGCATGTAAATCATTAGAAGAAATTAGGTTCTTAGGAACCCAAACACTCCTAATCCTCTTACCTCTAAAGGGCTTTTAGAAGCATCTTTGTTTGAGGTTAACAAAGTTTCTTTTCACATAGTTGGGTTTGAAGATTCACCTTTTTTAAAACTTGAACTCCCAATTTTGCTCAAAGAAACTTTGAGATCATTCACCTCCTTTTGGTGATGATCACTAATCTCGGAAAGAAGGTTGTTTAAATCAATATTTTATTTTTCAAAATATGTCAAATTGTCTTTTAAAGCACAAACCTTCTTTTCAAGATCAGAATTGGTTTTAGATGAGGAATCGTTTTGCATTTTCAAATCAACAATAATTTTCTTATTTCTCAAAATTGATTCCTTATATTTCTCAACCAATTCATCATATACCTCTTGTAACTCATCATATGCTTCTTGAATCTCATCATATGTAAAATCAAAGTTAGATGAATTAGAGGTTACCTTAGGATCCTTCTCCAAGGCCATGAGGAAAAGGTTGGAAACTTCTTGCTCCTATTCATCGGATTATTCCTCATCACTCCAAGTAGCAACATTGGCCTTGAACTTCTTCTTCTTCCCGAAGTTCTTCCTTTTGAGTTGGGGGCAATCGGTTCGAATATGCCCCAGTTTCTTGCACTCATAGCAAATGAGCTAATCCTTCTCTTCCTCCTTGTTCTTGTTCTTGAAGTCTCCTTTTCGAATGAATTTTCTACCTCTATTGGACTTCATGAATCGAGTGAACCTTTTGGCCAACATGACCATTTCCTCGTCTTCCTTCTCGCTTGAATCGCTTTCTTCTTGTGAAGCTTTGAGAGCAATACCTATCTTTTTCTTCTTTACCTCTTTCTTCTCCATTCTTTTCTCTTCTCTCTTCTTTTCTTCTTCTCTTCCTTGCTTCATGATCTCATGAGTAAGGAGAGATCCCACGAATGCATCAAGCTTCAATGTCTTCAAGTCTTTAGCCTCGATGATAGTGGTTCTCTTCCCATCCCATGACTCGGGAAGAGAATAGAGAAGTTCTCAGACTAGCTTATCTTTGGGAATGATTTCACCGAAGCCCTTTAGACCATTGACTATGACTGAGAAGCAATCAAACATTTGAGTGACGCTTTTATCGGGCTCTATCTTGAAATTTTCATAGCTTAGATTAAGGATTCAAATCTTAGTCTCCTTTACGTCGTTGGTGCCCTCATAGGTGGTCTCTATCTTGTCTCACACCTCCTTTGCGCTTGTATTGTAACACCCGGGTTTAGGGGTTAGGTGAAAATAATATTTTAATATTATTTGGGCTCGGGTTCGTAATTAAAATGATCCTTTTAAAATTTTGGGTTTCAAAATAAATGATTTGAAATGGGACCAAATTGATTTAGTTTCAAAATTGAAGAGCTATTTTAAAAACAAGGGAATAGCCATTCATTAATGGCCTTTGTGTAATTTACCCCTTTTATAATTTAAATCCCCTTTATACCATAAAACACCCATTTTTCCTATTCATTCTCTTCTTCACCAACGGGAAAGGGGAGAGTTCTCCACCAAGCTACTATTCCATCCCATTCCTCATCCATTTCAACTCCGTTTTGAAAGGTAAGGACGTTTTTGACTTCCCCTCAACTCCCCCTCTTTAAAAGTACCATTTATTTTGATTTTCATGAAAGTTTTGGAAAATGGAAGTTTTGAATATTTTGATTAAAAATGAGATCTTTATGTTGTTAAGTGAAGTGTTTTGATTTAATATGTTTAGTTATGATGTATGGAGGTCAAATGCTAATAACATATGTGAATTTCAAATGATTTTGAGCAATTTTCGGATTTGGGCAAACATGGGGTTTTTGGAGGGTTTTGGGTGAGTTTTGGGGGTTGTTTAAGGTGGGTTTTGATAGGCTTTTGATAGTGCTATGAATAGAGGTTGATTTGGGATTATTTGTGGGTGTAATGGAAGTTGAAAACATGGTTTTTGGACATGGTTTTGGGTCTATCCGAGTTGGTGAAAAATGGAAATTGCTCATACTTGCAACATGGTAATTTGTGGTTGAATTGCATTCCGGGTTAGTTCCGACGATGAATATTTGATTGTGGATGTTTTGTTTGTGTTTGGGATTGATTAGAATCGAGGTTGGACATCGGTGAAGCATCGGAAGTAAATCTGGGAAATTGAAGGTGGTTGCTTGCTTGGTCTTTAAGCTTGGGAGCTTAGGTTACTTAGTTTTAAAACGGTTGGTTCGAGTATGTGGACTAGGTCGGGCTTGGTAGACCCACCTAGAGTTAGGATTAGGGTGGTAGCCTAATCCTAAACTTGATTTAGAGCCTTTGGATGAACTCGTATATGTGGATGTGTATGTCTCGTATGAAATGTGATATGAATGCTTATGTATATTGTGTTATACATGTGAGATGAGGCATGATTTGTAATGCTTGAGACATGCATGATGATGGCTATTGGTGAGTACGTGCTAAGCACAGAATTTGGTTGAAATGAGTAATGTGAAATGAGTAAATGTTGGCACTAGTATGCTTGAGTACAAATGATCGATCATTAGGATGTTAGTGTGTACACATGAGTCAAAAGTCGCGCGTGGCCTTGGTGGCGTTGAGCCACCAAGGAGGAGTACGGGTTCGCCCAGAAATTGTAATTATATATATAGTCGGTGATGAGTGGAATCCCATCGACGGGGCGTGAGGATGAGTGGAATCCCCTCCGCGAGACCGGTGATGAGTGTAATCCCACCGTGAGGTAATGTGGTTGTTGGATGTGAGTTCCAACGTGTCTATCCGCGTATTCGAGTCATAGCTAGATGCCAATGTTGATTGATAAGTGTATCAATGTGTTGAGATTTATGACCTTTAATTGGATGCTTAAATGTGATTACACTTGTTGGTATTTGAGCTTATGATCATGGCATTTACATTGAATAGTGCTCATGCATCTTTATCTTGTGGCTTGTGTGGATCATTGGTATATACGTGTTTTGCCTTGGCTAGATCGTGCTCGGACCCTATAGTGTTGAGGTTTGTTTTAAGAGCTTACCCTCACTAAGCATCATTGCTTACGCTCTCTTTGTTCAACATTGCAGATCCTTAGTTCGTGGGTTGCTTGAGCAAGTGGAGGGCCTCCAAGTGTGGTTGTTGGCTTGAGTAAATCAAGTATGACTTTTAAATGTTAAACATGTAATAGTTTAAGCAATGGGACATGTGTTATTCTGATGGATGATTGTTGGTTGTTTAGGAGCTTGCTTAGACTCCATGTTATCTTGCTTTTGTATGGCTTGTGATGCCATGTTTGAATTGTATCCCTTGCCTAAATTGCTTAGTATGAATGTTGGCTATATGCCTTAGAGGTTGCTTTTATGTTTGAATGTTGAAGTATGAAGCTTTGAATGCTTAAGTGCCATCTTGGGTCCATTGCATGATTTCCTTGATGTTTGTATATGTTGGATGCTTGTATGGCTATATGGTGGTATGTAAATGTTGTATGGATGCTTGTTTGGGTCTAGGGAAGTCTTAAATTGCATCTAAGTCCGAGTCTTGTTCGTTTTAAGTGAGTTTGGAGGTTTTGCAGTGCAGGGCGTATCGATACGGCCCTGAGGCGTATCAGTACGGTCTTGCCCAAAGGCCACAGATTTTGCTTGTTGTACCGATACCCTAAGGGTATCGATACCCTCCAAAGTTTCTGGAATTTGGAGTTTTGAGCGAGAGTAGAACGTACCGATACTGGGTTCACGAGTATCGATACGGGTCTACTCTGTTGACCAAGAAGGGTTGACCGAGAAGGGCGTATCGATACGCCCAAGGGCGGTATCGATACGGTCTTCTACGAGTTGACTGTTGGGGTTGACCATGTCCAGGCGTATCGATACCCTTGATTGGAGTATCGATACTGCCTGTCTTATAAGCTTAAAATGGACTGTGATGCATGGCCGTGGTTCGAATGTGTTTTCCTTTGAATGGTTTCCGTTGTTGTGAATCACTTAGGACTTAATATTCATCTAGGCAAGATTAAAATAAAAAAAATATATAGGGTTGCTAACCGAGGGGGAATCCTTTGGGTTTCGCTTTGGTTTTCCCCGTGTGGCCCACTCGGACCGGTCATCCGGCCAGACTGGGACGAGGGGGTTACACTTGTTGGTATCAGAGCCTAAGGTTACCGAGACCTTGGGCAGGTAAGTGAGGTAAGTTTAAGTTTTGAATTGAATTGCACGGTGTTTGCTTGCTTTGTAAGTATGATTGCTTGTGTGACAAGTATGTTGATTGTTTTATTCAAAGCATGTGTGTAAGTGTCCTATTGCTACTATTACATTGGAAAAAGGATTTTTAAGTGAGGGAACGTACTTGAACACTTGGAAGCCTTGCCTTGCTAACCCAGCTTTGTATGTTTTGTTGTTGTGGTTGTGGTTGATATCTGTGAGAGCGATGTCTAGACCGAGAGGTAGGCCGAGGGTGGTTCGTCAGGAACCACGGGTTGCGGCTCCTGTTGAGCCGGCAGTTGGTGTGGAGGCTCACCTAGAAGGGTCGGTGGCCGCGGGAGTTGGCGCTCCTCCACCACCTCCACCACCACCACCTCCTCCACCAGGAGTTGGGGGCGAGGATGGAGCCGGAGGAGATGGACCTCAAGGTGGCCAAGGTGGCCAAGGTCCAGCTAGAATTGATATGACTCCGCTAGTGCAAGCGATAGCGGGAGCATTTCAGGCCGCAGTTGCGGGAGCTCAGGCTGCAGCTCAGCCTAGGTGTGACGATGCCAGTCTACCTTTGGAAAGGCTCCGTAGCTTGGGGGCCGAGGAGTTTAGGGGATCTACTCCGGAGAGGTCGGAGTTATGGTTGGAGAAGACAGTTCGTATTTTGGCTCAGATGGGTTGTGCGGGCGCACGTAGATTGGGTTGTGTGATCTCGTTGCTTCAGGGTGATGCCTACACCTGGTGGGTCACCATTACTACTGGGGTTCCAGAGGCGAAGATTGACTGGGATTTCTTTGAGACCGCTTTCCAGAAGAGGTACTTGGGACCGAGGTACTTAGATGAAAGGAAGCGAGAATTTATGGCCCTTACTCAGGGAGATGCTTCTGTGACTGATTATGAGATCCGCTTTGTTCGCTTGAGTCTGTATGCTCCAGAGTTGGTTCCTACTGAAGTGGAACGCTGTAACCGTTTCCGTTGTGGATTGAATGAAGAGATTAAGAGGTACACGCTAGCTTCTGACTACTCAGACTTTGATGTATTGGTCGCGAGGGCCAAGGACTTAGAGCATAGTTTGGGTTTGGCCAAACGATCTAGTGGTTCTAGTTCTGGAAAGAGGCATAACCACTCTGATGGTAGAGATGCCAAGAGGCACAGAGGTGGCGGACATCAGTTCGACCATAGACATGGCGGTGGCCACCACGGTAGGGGCCATCAGGGCCATAGAGAAGGAGGGCGTTTGCCCGAGTGTACCCGTTGTGGGAGAAAGCATGCTGGTGAGTGCTGGGGTAACTTTCATGCTTGTTGGAATTGTGGTTCGAGGGACCACTTTAGGAGGGATTGTCCGCATCAGGCGGCTCAGGCACCGAACATTACTCAGGCTCCTGCGAGAGCGAATGATTTTCAGAGAGGCCGTGGGCACGGTCGTGGCTACTTCCAGCCTAGGGCTGATGCACCTAGGGTAGATGCTCAGAGGAACCTTGCTCATGTTGTGGCAGTGCAGCCGGAGGCGGGAGGACCAGCGAGAGTTTATGCTCAGAGAGAGGCCGGGAACGACACTGATATGATAGCAGGTAATTTTGAGTTACAGTCTATGTCTTTGCTTTCTCTGGTTGATTCGGGTTCTACACATTCCTACATTTTGAGTAAACATGCACAGAAGTTAGATATCCCTGTTGAGATCTTAGATGTAGGTATGCATGTTACTAGTTCTTTTGGTGAGATAGTTGTGGTTAGACGTATGTATAGGAGATGTCCACTGAAGATTCAGGGGCATGTGTTCTCAGTCGATATGATGGAACTTCCCTTCTATGGTTTTGATATTATTTTGGGTATGGACTGGTTGGTTGAGCATCGGGCTAGTGTAGATTTTGAAACAAAGAGAATTTCCTTGAAGCTTTCTGATGACTATGAGGTAGTGGTAGTGGGCGAGAACATTAAGTTCTTTTCTAATGTGGTGTCAGCTTTAGAGGCTCATAGGTTGATGGACTCTGGATGTGGGGCTTATTTAGCTTATGTTATGAATCCGGATATGAGTGAAGCTAGACCGAAAGATATCAGAACAGTGTGTGACTTTCCAGATGTGTTTCCTGAAGAGTTGTCGGGTTTGCCTCCTGACAGAGATGTTGAGTTTGTGATTGAGACAGTTTCAGGATCTAATCCAGTTTCGATAGCTCCGTATCGTATGGCTCCGAAAGAATTGAAAGAATTGAAGAGTCAGTTGCAAGAATTATTAGACCGTGGTTTCATTAGGCCTAGTAGTTCTCCGTGGGGTGCTCCCGTGTTGTTTGTGAAAAAGAAAGATGGTAGCATGCGCATGTGTATTGACTATAGATAGTTGAATCAGTTGATTGTGAAGAACAAGTATCCGTTGCCTCGTATAGATGATTTGTTTGATCAGTTGAGAGGTGTTTGAGTGTTATCGAAGATAGATTTGAGATCCGGGTATTACCAGTTGAAAGTAAAGGAGTGTGATGTTCCGAAGACAGCTTTTAGGACTAGATATGGTCACTATGAGTTTCTTGTGATGCCATTTGGGCTCACAAATGCACCTGTAGCATTCATGGACATGATGAACTGAATTTTTAGAGACTATCTAGACCGTTCTGTAGTTGTTTTCATTGATGATATACTTGTGTACTCGAAGACAGAAGAAGAACATGATGAGCACTTGAGATTTGTTTTACAAAGATTGTTGAGCAATCAGTTGTATGCGAAGCTTAGTAAATGTGAGTTCTGGATTCGAGAGGTTGTATTTCTTGGCCATGTTGTTTCGGCCGAAGGTATCCGAGTTGATCCATCAAAGATTGAGGCGATTGTTGAGTTGAAACAGCCTAAGTCCGTGACCGAGATTAGGAGTTTCCTAGGATTAGCCGGTTACTATAGGAGATTTGTTGATGGATTCTCTAGGGTAACTGCTCCTTTGACTAAATTGTTGCAAAAGGGAGTTAAGTTTGAATGGTCAGATGCAAGATAGAAGGCCTTCGAGAAATTGAAAGAAGCTTTGATGAATGCTCCAGTGTTAGTGCAACCTGTTTCAGGTAAGGAGTTTGTGATTTACAGCGATGCTTCCTACATAGGCTTAGGATGTGTTTTGATGCAAGAGAGGAGAGTTGTTGCTTATGCTTCTAGACAGTTGAAGATTCATGAGAAGAACTATCCTACTCATGATATAGAGCTAGCCGCAATTGTGTTTGCATTGAAGATTTGGCGTCATTATTTGTATGGTGAGAAGTGTATAGTTTACACCGATCACAAGAGCTTGAAGTACTTGATGACACAGAAAGAGTTGAACCTGAGACAGAGAAGATGGCTAGAGTTGCTAAAAGATTATGATTTGACCATTGAGTACCATCCGGGTAAAGCAAATGTAGTAGCTGATGCTTTGAGTAGAAAGGTGGCCGTTGAGTTGAGAGTTATGTTTGCTAGATTGAGTGTGTCCGATAATGGTGGTTTGATCACCGAGTTGCAAGTGAAGCCTTCTTTGATTCAGTTGATTAGAGAAAAGCAGTTGCAAGATGTGAGTTTAGTTCCTCATGTTCAGGACATAGCCGAAGGAAGACCGACCGATTACAGTTTCAGTGGTGAGAGCTTGTTGTGCTTTAGAGATAGAATTATTGTACCGGAAGATGTCGAGTTGAGACGCCAGATTCTGAGTGAAGCTCATTCTAGTCCCTTTTCTATGCATCTAGGTAGTACCAAAATGTACCGAGATTTGAAGAATGATTACTTCTGGGTTGGTTTGAAGAGAGATGTAGCCGAGTATGTGAGTCGTTGTATGGTTTGTCAGAGAGTGAAGGCAGAACATCAGGTTCCTTCAGGTTTGCTACAGCCTTTAAAGATTCCGGAATGGAAATGGGAGAGGATCACCATGGATTTTGTGTCGGGGTTGCCTTTGTCTCCTTCGAAGAAGAATTCAGTTTGGGTGATTGTTGATAGGTTCACTAAGTGTGCTCACTTCTTAGCAGTGAACACTACGGATTCCTTAGACAAGTTGGCAAACTTGTATATCCGTGAGATTGTGAGACTTCATGGAGTTCCGAAGTCCATTGTTTCAGATAGGAATCCTAGATTTACTTCGAGGTTCTGGGTTGCTTGCATAGTGCTCTAGGTAGCCGTTTGCATTTCAGCACGTCTTATCATCCGCAGTCCGATGGGCAGTCAGAGCGAGTGATACAGATTCTAGAGGATATGCTTCGTTGTTGTGTGATTGACTTCCAAGGTTCTTGGGAGAAGCACTTACCGTTAGTTGAGTTTGCTTACAACAACAGTTATCAGTCTAGTATTCAGATGGCTTCTTATGAGGCTTTGTATGGTAGGCGATGTAGGACTCTGATTTGTTGGGCTGAAACATGTCAGAGATTGCTACCTATGCCAGACTTGCTTAAGGGGACTACCGACAAAGTAAAGTTGATTTGTGACCGTTTGAAAGCAGCTTCCGATCGCCAGAAGTCTTATGCAGATTTGAAGAGGAAAGAGGTTGAGTACTCGGTGGGTGAGAAAGTGTTTCTGAAAGTATCCCCGTGGAAGAAGGTAATGAGGTTTGGCCGAAAGGGCAAGTTGAGTCTGAGGTTCATTGGTCTGTATGAGATAGTTGAGCGGATTGGGCCTGTAGCTTATCGTTTGAGGTTACCTTCTGAGTTAGAGAAGATCCATGATGTCTTTCAAGTGTCTATGCTTAGGAGATATAGATCGGATCCTTCTCATGTGATGCCCGTTGAGGAGATAGAGTTAAAACCGGATTTGTCCTATAATGAAGAGCCCGTTGAGATGCTTGCTTCTGATAGCAAGGTGTTGCGTGGCAAGACCATAGAGTTGGTTAAGGTGTTGTGGAGACATAGGGGCGTGGAAGAGGCCACGTGGGAGAGGAAAGTAGATATGGTTGAGCAGTTTCCGTATTTGTTTCCACCAGGTAATTTCGGGGACGAAATTCCTTAAGTGGGGGAGAGTTGTAACACCCGAGTTTAGGGGTTAGGTGAAAATAATATTTTAATATTATTTGGGCTCGGGTTCGTAATTAAAATGATCCTTTTAAAATTTCGGGTTTCAAAATAAATGATTTGAAATGGGACCAAATTGATTTAGTTTCAAAATTGAAGAGCTATTTTAAAAACAAGGGAATAGCCATTCATTAATGGCCTTTGTGTAATTTACCCCTTTTCTAATTTAAATCCCCTTTATACCATAAAACACCCATTTTTCCTATTCATTCTCTTCTTCACCAACGGGAAAGGGGAGAGTTCTCCACCAAGCTACTATTCCATCCCATTCCTCATCCATTTCAACTCCGTTTTGAAAGGTAAGGACGTTTTTGACTTCCCCTCAACTCCCCCTCTTTAAAAGTACCATTTATTTTGATTTTCATGAAAGTTTTGGAAAATGGAAGTTTTGAATATTTTGATTAAAAATGAGATCTTTATGTTGTTAAGTGAAGTGTTTTGATTTATTATGTTTAGCTATGATGTATGGAGGTCAAATGCTATAACATATGTG
The DNA here is from genome assembly GCA_958450335.1 of Hibiscus tridactylites. NCBI lineage: Eukaryota > Viridiplantae > Streptophyta > Magnoliopsida > Malvales > Malvaceae > Hibiscus > Hibiscus tridactylites. Next base: position 51,974,704 of record OY288273.1, on the reverse strand, counting down.
AATTTCAAATGATTTTGAGCAATTTTCGGATTTGGGCAAACATGGGGTTTTTGGAGGGTTTTGGGTGATTTTTGGGGGTTGTTTAAGGTGGGTTTTGATAGGCTTTTGATAGTGCTATGGATAGGGGTTGATTTGGGATTATTTGTGGGTGTAATGGAAATTGAAAACATGGTTTTTGGACATGGTTTTGGGGCTATCCGAGTTGGTGAAAAATGGAAATTGCTCATACTTGCAACATGGTAATTTGTGGTTGAATTGCATTCCGGGTTAGTTCCGACGATGAATATTTGATTGTGGATGTTTTGTTTGTGTTTGAGATTGATTAGAATCGAGGTTGGACATCGGTGAAGCATCGGAAGTAAATCCGGGAAATTGAAGGTGGTTGCTTGCTTGGTCTTTAAGCTTGGGAGCTTAGGTTACTTAGTTTTAAAATGGTTGGTTCGAGTATGTGGACTAGGTCGGGCTTGGTAGACCCACCTAGAGTTAGGATTAGGGTGGTAGCCTAATCCTAAACTTGATCTAGAGCCTTTGGATGAACTCGTATATGTGGATGTGTATGTCTCGTATGAAATGTGATATGAATGCTTATGTATATTGTGTTATACATGTGAGATGAGGCATGTTTTGTAATACTTGAGACATGCATGATGATGGCTATTGGTGAGTACGTGCTAAGCACGGAATTTGGTTGAAATGAGTAATGTGAAATGAGTAAATGTTGGCACTAGTATGCTTGAGTACAAATGATTGATCATTAGGATGTTAGTGTGTACACATGAGTCAAAAGTCGCGCGTGGCCTTGGTGGCGTTGAGTCACCAAGGAGGAGTACGGGTTCGCCCGGAAATTGTAATTATATATATAGTCGGTGATGAGTGGAATCCCATCGACGGGGCGTGAGGATGAGTGGAATCCGCTCCGCGAGACCGGTGATGAGTGTAATCCCACTGTGAGGTAATGTGGTTGTTGGATGTGAGTTCCAACGTGTCTATCCGCGTATTCGAGTCATAGCTAGGTGCCAATGTTGATTGATAAGTGTATCAATGTGTTGAGATTTATGACCTTTAATTGGATGCTTAAATGTGATTACACTTGTTGGTATTTGAGCTTATGATCATGGCATTTACATTGAATAGTGCTCATGCATCTTTATCTTGTGGCTTGTGTGGATCATTGGTATATACGTGTTTTGCCTTGGCTAGATCGTGCTCGGACCCTGTAGTGTTGAGGTTTGTTTTAAGAGCTTACCCTCACTAAGCATCATTGCTTACGCTCTCTTTGTTCAACATTGCAGATCCTTAGTTCGTGGGTTGCTTGAGCAAGTGGAGGGCCTCCAAGTGTGGTTGTTGGCTTGAGTACATCAAGTATGACTTTTAAATGTTGAACATGTAATAGTTTAAGCAATGGGACATGTGTTATTTTGATAGATGATTGTTGGTTGTTTAGGAGCTTGCTTAGACTCCATGTTATCTTGCTTTTGTATGGCTTGTGATGCCATGTTTGAATTGTATCCCATGCCTAAATTGCTTAGTATGAATGTTGGCTATATGCCTTAGAGGTTTCTTTTATGTTTGAATGTTGAAGTATGAAGCTTTGAATGCTTAAGTGCCATCTTGGGTCCATTGCATGATTTCCTTGATGTTTGTATATGTTGGATGCTTGTATGGCTATATGCTGGTATGTAAATGTTGTATGGATGCTTGTTTGGGTCTAGGGAAGTCTTAAATTGCATCTAGGTCCGAGTCTTGTTCGTTTTAAGTGAGTTTGGAGGTTTTGCAGTGCAGGGCGTATCGATACGCCTCAGGGCCGTATCGATACGGTCTTGCCCAAAGGCCACAGATTTTGCCTGGCGTACCGATACCCTATGGGTATCGATACCCTCCAAAGTTACTGGAATTTGGAGTTTTGAGCGAGAGTAGAATGTACCGATACTGGGTTCACGAGTATCGATACGGGTCTACTCTGTTGACCAAGAAGGGTTGACCGAGAAGGGCGTATCGATACGCCCAAGGGCGGTATCGATACGGTCTTCTACGAGTTGACTGTTGGGGTTGACCATGTCCAGGCGTATCGATACCCTTGATTAGAGTATCGATACTGCCTGTCTTATAAGCTTAAAATGGACTGTGATGCATGGCCGTGGTTCGAATGTGTTTTCCTTTGAATGGTTTCCGCTGTTGTGAATCACTTAGGATTTAATGTTCATCTAGGCAAGATTAAAATAAAAAAAATATAGGGTTGCTAACCGAGGGGGAATCTTTTGGGTTTCGCTTCGGTTTTCCCCGTGTGGCCCACTCGGACCGGTCATCCGGCCAGACCGGGACGAGGGGGTTACATGTATACGAAGACATCTTCGAGTACATGTCCGGTCCAAGAGCACAAAATAACATGTGCAAGGCTTTGTCGTTGATTTGAAACTTCTTTTGATCTTCATCGGACTTCTCGACCTTGGACTTCGAAACGAGTCTACCTTTTTTATTTTTCTTTATCGAAATTGTTGGACCATCTTCCACTACATCACATAGGAGGTAGTCATTAAACTTGATGAAGAGCCTCATCCTATTTTTCCAATAGGGGTAGTTATCCTCATTGAAATAGGGAGGTTCGGTGACCGATTGTGACTCGTACAAGTTAGGGCTGGAGGTAGATGCCATGGCTCCGCTTGTGTGTTGACCAATCTCTCCAAGAATCGACTCAAGAGGGTTCTAATCCTTCTAATGAGTGTAACTCTGATATCAATTGTTGAGATGACCAAACAATGGCAAATTGACCAAGAGGGGGTGAATTGGATATTTAAAAAGAAAGGAAGCAAATTGGTAAAATAAAAATGAAGACAAGATAATTTAGAGTGGTTCAAGCTTAGAACAAGCTCTACATCCACTACCCTAGCTCCCACTAAGGATTTTCAACCAATTCACTACTGAATTCTTTCCCTTTTCTAGGATTAGGAGGAAACTGTTACAACGATCAAAGCTTTCTACCCAAAGCTTGATCAAAGATCACTCTTACAAGAAAGATTGTTGGCAAATGAAAATAAACCTCACAAAGGTAAGATATTTGCCCCCAAATTACAAGTTCTCTCAACCCAAATTGATAAAAGATGAATACAATAAAAATCACTCAATTGGGTACAAGGGTTTGTGACAGGTCGTCGTTTAACCGGTCAAAATAAATAAATTAATTAACCTCTTTCAGCAATAAATAAAATAAGAAATTAAATAAGTATAGGGAAAGAGGGTCGATCCGCAGGGAGATTAGCTGGAATTGTTGACTTGAATTTGTTGAATCCGAAATCCCAGGAATATCTGAAAAAAACAAAGAAAAAGAGGGGGGTGATATGATATTGGATGAAGTAATGAAATAAAATGCACAAATTAAAAATAAGGGAAACCAAGTGTGTGAAATAGCCTCGAGCTAGCCTTGTCAATTCCTTCGATCATTGAAATAGATTTTTACTTCGGAGATCATGTCGGTTACAGTCTGCGAGGCCCAACCCGTCGCAACTTGCTTTTCTCTCGAGTAACCAATTCTCCCAAGACTATCTTCGAAGGTTGATTCTTAAACAAATTAACCACGTCTATCGCCGTTAAAATATTTAGTTTTGAAAGCAGGAAAAGTCTGACTCAGAAATTGTCTTAAAAAAAGAATCGCTTCTGATTTTATCTTTCCTTAGCGGACCGCCGCTAAGAGTGTTCACAGGAAGTCGAAATTGCCACAGGCCGATCCTTCCTCCCAACTATGTCTTTAAACGATTCCAGACCAACGAGCTCTTTTTGATTTGAAAAAACGATTAAAAACTTTAGTAAGGCCGATTGCCAAACTATCTAAACAGAAAGATAAAAATGTATTCCCGAAGGAATTTAGGCAATGTTCAATTCTCACGATTAGAATTGATTTGGCTAACTCTTGGCTCAAGAAATTTAGCTAAGCATGATATTGATTATCATGCTTAACTTGGTTTTGGAAAAATAATTAAATAACATAAAATAAAGGAAATAAGAAAATAAAGGAAAAGAACTTGAATTAAAACTAAAAATGTTTACAAAGGTAAAAACTAAAATGAATGATGGATTGATCAATGATCTAAGCCTTTACCAAGGGTGGTATTTATAGGCTTAGATTTACAAAGATAAAGTGATAAAATAATTTAAAATAATAAACAAAAGATAAAACAATTCAAATGTTTTAAAATTTAAATGCAGGATCTAATCGGATAAGATGATAAGCTCTCTATGAACGTTCCAGAAGCTTCTAGAAGTCGCCACGTCACTGCCACGTCAGACGCGTCGTGCCCGGTGTCGTGCCCATAATGCCAGTCATGACAGAATTATAATAAAAACTGCAGAAATGCCTCATTTTCACTGCTATTTCCAGAATTGGGTCCCTGCACAAAATGTAACGAAAACAACATGTATTAAGCAGCAAGAAGTCCCAATAGCTAGAAAAATAACAAATGAAATGTGTCATATTTGAGCACTCATCAAATTCCCCCTCACTTGTCTCATACTTGTCCTCAAGTATGTCCGAAAAAACATAAACCAAAGAATGCATTTCTCAAGCCATTACAAGCATCAAACATAATCATAAGAGTTCTAGCACGAAAGGATGTTCATGAAAGAGAACATTATCAAACCAAATGGATGCGAGCAAAGATCAGTCCTTATCCTTTTCAATTACCTATCAAGCATTAATCAAATTCTAACCTAGTCTTAATCCTCACCAAGGTACACTCAAGAGCACTCAAAGTGTTTTAAAGGTAAATTTAAAGCAGAAACACTCAAAGTCATGCATGAACAATGGTTTCCATAAGCTTGTAACAAGTTCAATTCTCCACTACTTTATTAGAATCGAAGGTGCAAAAATCATTAGGTCTTCAAGGTGTAATGAGGGTTTAGAGAAAAAAGGTAGAAAGATGGAAAGAAAAAGAAGATGATCAAAGCAAGATATTTCAAACATAAGCAGTGAAGACATTAAAAAGGAGCTAAAAATGGGCAAGCAAAACACACATTTTTTCTTTCTTTTTTTTTCTCTTTTCTTCTTTTCGAAACTGTTTTTTTTTTCTTTTCTTTTTTTCCGAAGCAATTGCTTCCTTTATTCTGTTTTTTTTCTTTTTTTTTTTTCATTTCGAAGAATTATGCCCTTTATTCGAATTGCAGCTCCTTATTTGCCTAGTAATATAGTTTCTAGCATTTGATCAATCAAAAAGTGGTTAAGCAAGGAAATGGGGTGTAAGGCTAACAAAGGCTCACTGGGCGATGAGAAAGGGTAAATTAAAATGGAAGGGATGGAAAAGGTTTAAAGCCTAATGCCTAAATCATTTTAAAGCACCTCGTTCTTAGTGTAGTCTCGAATTGTAAGCAAGCCACAAGTTCTAGATTCCTAAAATTCAGGATGACACTCTCAAGCAAAAGAAACGAGCATAATATGAAGAATGCATGCTCAAGGCTCAAATCTTACCAAAATTGGGCTAATTTGATTAAGCTAGGCGAGAAATTTAATTAACACTGTCAAGAGTAATTAAAAGAGATGTTAAACTGCATATTACCCATATCATTTGATTATCAAAATTCCCCAATTCAATCATTCCTAAGCACTAGAACAAGTACAACATGCTGGACAACAAGTAATGGCGAGAAAAAATTCATCTCAGGTTTAATCAGAGTCAAACATATAATCAAACAAGCAGACAAGTGGTAATTTATTACCCTCCCCCTCACTTAAGTGAATTGCCCCAATTCATAAAAAGTAAGGAAATAAAAAGATAATAAGGGCAAAAGATACTCCCCGTGAGTGATGAAATTGAGTCGATGGGAATGGTGCACTATGAGTGGAATGAGGGAGACGGTGAATGAGGTGGAGGATGTTGACTGCTCTGTCCAGCGGCTGAAGAAAACCACGAACGGCGTCCGTCGGATCTGGCCGGATAAAAGGCAATGGCGGGTGGAACTGGTTGCGGGTGCCCTTGCCTGCCTTCATGGCGGGGAGGAGAGTCGGGGATGGGGTCCGAGTCGCTGGGTACTTCAACAAACGCTGCTGTGTGGCAAAGCGGCGCCGTCCGCCAAGGACGGTGGGCAGGACGGAGGGCTCTTCTCTTCCTTGACGGCGCGTGCGGACCATGATGATCGGAGTGCGGATTTTTTATGAACAAGGTGGGGGCTTGTTGAGGCCGAGCGGGAAGGTATGGTGAAAGGGATTGGTTTTCTTGTTTTGAGAAGTGAAAAAGGGGAAAGAAAATAATTTGGTTTATTTGGCAAAGACGGGTCAAAGGGTCAAAGAGGGGGGGGGGTCGGCTAACCTGCAGCGCATGCTTTTGGTTTTTCTAACGTGCACCGTTTTTAATGAAACAGTGCACTTTACTCCTCTCCCAAACCAACGATTTTTTTTTCAGCTCAATTTGACATCTCCCTTCACTGGAAGTCTGGAATGAAACCAAAATTGAGAAAAATTAAAAGAAAAAACAAAGATAAAAATTTTAACTAAAGAAAAAAATGAAAGGAAAAAAAAACGTGAATGGGTTGCCTCCCATTTAGCGTTTTGTTTAACGTCGTTTAGCTTGACGACCTTTGCTAAATTTTTGGCTCTTCAAAATAAAGGTCTTCAAATAATCGATAATGTCCATCGCTCGTCGTTTTAACATCTTCCTTCATCTTTCTTTTTGTGCGCAAAACAACAACTAAGCTTCTACCTCCTTCCCAAGACGACAACTTACTCAAGATGATGTTTGGCAAAGTTTGGTTGTCGCCTAAAAATATATAATCAAACCATTCCAACCTTGGCTTTGGTTCCTGCAAAATTGATGGAAAATGTTTAGTTCGAATTGGAATTAATCGAAAATCAGAAAAGGAAGAAAGATTTGAAATGATTTCGCCTTAGTTTTTATCGTCGAGATCTGCGAATTCCCTACAAAATTCATAACACAAATTAGTTTCGATCAAATCATCAGCTAACGGATCTATAATATCAATGAAATTTAAACTTGCGACCGAATCAGGATACTTCATAGCTTTATACATATCAAATTTAACTACTTCCCCATCAAATTCCATAGTTAAGATGCCGTAGATGCCGTCGCGGACATCGATCTTTGTATGCGCAGTTGATAGGAAAGGTCGGCCAAGCAAGATTTCGGATCCGTTATTGCTGCAATCATTTTCCATGTCAATAATATAAAAATCAGCAGGAAAAATGAGATTTTTTACCTGTACCAACACGTTTTCTAGTACTCCCTCGGGGTAGATGATTGATCGATCAGCTAATTGAACCGTCACTCGCGTTTCTTTCAATGGTTCAGTCGAAATTTTGTTGTAAACGCTTAACGGCATGACGTTGATAGATGCGCCTAAATCGCACATCGCCCTTTTTATCCCAACATTCCCAATTTTACAAGGAACCACGAACATACCTTGATCCTTGTACTTTGGCGGCAATGGTCTTTGAAGAATAGCTGAAACGTTCTCACCAAGGTTAACTCTTTCATTCCTAGACAATCGCCTTCGGTTTGTGCATAGATCTTTTAAAAATTTTGCGTACTTAGGGACCTTCCGAATAACATCCAAAAGTGGAATGTTGATTTCCACTTTTTTGAATACATCCAAAATTTCCTTCTCTTCCTCCTTTTTATCTCGTTTCGCCAATCTACCTGGAAAAGGAGGAACAGGTTCGTAAGTAGAAACAAAAATATTGGATTTAGAGTTACCTGCAATGGGTGGAGACTTTTCGTTCTGGTCCTTCGAAGAGTTGCCTTGCTCGTCGGATTTTTGCTCATCTTGCTTGGGCGGTTTAGGCGTTATCACTGTACCACTACGCAAAGTTATCGCACTAACATTTTCCCTTGGGTTGGTTTCGGTTTGGGATGGTAGCTTTCCCTGGGATTCTATACGGCTAACGGCTTGAGCTAGTTGGCTTATTTGCTTGTCGATTTGTTGGAGGTGGGATTGTGTTTGGGTTTGGAATTTTTCCTGCGAAACTGCCAATCTCTCAACAATAGACTCAAGCGAGGATTTTTGGGGTGCTTGGTTTTGGTAGGGAGGTTGTTGCCTAGGTTGGTAATTTGGGTTCTGATTACCGTAGCTCAAGTTTGGGTGATCTCTCCAACCGGGATTGAATGTATTGCTATGTGGGTTATAGGGTCTTTGGGGAGGTCCGGGAAAGTTGTGTATGGCGTTAACTTGGGCACTAGATGGATCTTGGAGTAAGGGACATAGATCAGTTACATGATCGGACATGGTACAAACTCCACAAACTTTGGCAGCTCCTAATTTCCCTGAAACAAGTGAATGCACAATATTAGTCAAATTATCAATCTTATTTTCTAATGTAATTGTGCTTACTGTTTGAACCCGTCGACTGGGTTCACTTGCAGAACCAAATTGTTGCGAATTTGCAGCCATTGTGGAGATTAATGTTCTCGCTGCGGTAGGAGTCATGTTAACGAGCGCACCACCGCTTGCTGCATCTACCATCTTTTTGTCCATTGGTAACATTCCTTCATATAGGTATTGAAGGAGTGTTTGCTCGGATAGGCCATGTTGCGGACAGCTTGCGCACAGCTTCTTGAACCTTTCCCAATAATCATATAGGGATTCGTCGTGCATTTGTTGGATACTCAATATGTTTCGCCTAATTTCTGTCGCTTTTGCCGCAGGGAAGTATCTGTCAAGAAAAACACGAGAAAGATCAGCCCATGTATTAATAGAATTTGGAGGTAAATAAAATAACCATTCTTTAGCCATTCCGGCTAAAGAAAAAGGAAATGCCCTTACTTTTATCTGATCCTCTGAAACTCCTTGCGGTTTCATACTGCTGCACACTATATGAAATTCGGCAAGATGCTTATGTGGGCTTTCAGTAGGTAAACCGTTAAAGGTAGGGAGTAGATGAATTAATCCCGTTTTGAGTTGGAACGGAGTATCGCCTTGAGGAAAAGCGATGCAGAGTGGTTGTTGCACGGTAGGGGCTGCGTTCAGCTCTTGAATTGTTTGATCTGCCATCGGTTCTGGTTCTTGTGTAAGTTCGTCGATTGGTGTGGTTTCGGAGGTGGATTCTTGTTCGGATCGTCGTGTGCTTTGTTGTTTCTTTCGTCGAAGGGTTTCGCCGTGAGTTCTACGAGCGCTTGCTTCGATTTCCGGGTTATATGGAGTCAAAGTACCCGGATTCTTCCTGATCATAAAATAAAACAAAATCAGTCAATAATTGCCGAAAATAAATCTCCCCGGCAACGGCGCCAATTTTGACAGGTCGTCGTTTAACCGGTCAAAATAAATAAATTAATTAACCTCTTTCAGCAATAAATAAAATAAGAAATTAAATAAGTATAGGGAAAGAGGGTCGATCCGCAGGGAGATTAGCTGGAATTGTTGACTTGAATTTGTTGAATCCGAAATCCCAGGAATATCTGAAAAAAACAAAGAAAAAGAGGGGGGTGATATGATATTGGATGAAGTAATGAAATAAAATGCACAAATTAAAAATAAGGGAAACCAAGTGTGTGAAATAGCCTCGAGCTAGCCTTTTCAATTCCTTCGATCATTGAAATAGATTTTTACTTCGGGGATCATGTCGGTTACAGTCTGCGAGGCCCAACCCGTCGCAACTTGCTTTTCTCTCGAGTAACCAATTCTCCCAAGACTATCTTCGAAGGTTGATTCTTAAACAAATTAACCACGTCTATCGCCGTTAAAATATTTAGTTTTGAAAGCAGGAAAAGCCCGACTCAGAAATTGTCTTAAAAAAAGAATCGCTTCTGATTTTATCTTTCCTTAGCGGACCGCCGCTAAGAGTGTTCACAGGAAGTCGAAATTGCCACAGGCCGATCCTTCCTCCCAACTATGTCTTTAAACGATTCCAGACCAACGAGCTCTTTTTGATTTGAAAAAACGATTAAAAACTTTAGTAAGGCCGATTGCCAAACTATCTAAACAGAAAGATAAAAATGTATTCCCGAAGGAATTTAGGCAATGTTCAATTCTCACGATTAGAATTGATTTGGCTAACTCTTGGCTCAAGAAATTTAGCTAAGCATGATATTGATTATCATGCTTAACTTGGTTTTGGAAAAATAATTAAATAACATAAAATAAAGGAAATAAGAAAATAAAGGAAAAGAACTTGAATTAAAACTAAAAATGTTTACAAAGGTAAAAACTAAAATGAATGATGGATTGATCAATGATCTAAGCCTTTACCAAGGGTGGTATTTATAGGCTTAGATTTACAAAGATAAAGTGATAAAATAATTTAAAATAATAAACAAAAGATAAAACAATTCAAATGTTTTAAAATTTAAATGCAGGATCTAATCGGATAAGATGATAAGCTCTCTATGAACGTTCCAGAAGCTTCTAGAAGTCGCCACGTCACTGCCACGTCAGACGCGTCGTGCCCGGTGTCGTGCCCATAATGCCAGTCATGACAGAATTATAATAAAAACTGCAGAAATGCCTCATTTTCACTGCTATTTCCAGAATTGGGTCCCTGCACAAAATGTAACGAAAACAACATGTATTAAGCAGCAAGAAGTCCCAATAGCTAGAAAAATAACAAATGAAATGTGTCATATTTGAGCACTCATCAGTTTGACTCTAATAGCTCAAGAATGGATTGGATTTTGCTTTTTTTGTTTGCACTTGTTCAATAGTTGTTGTTGTAGCTTTAATGGCTTGCTTTTATACCCCTTCACTGAATTTTAGTTGTTTGGGTGGTTGGCATCATCAATAGAGCCGTTGGGCTCTCTCTTTCCCACCATAAATGCAGTTTTGCAACCCTTGTATCGGTACACTCGAGTCCGTATCGATGCCTATCTCAAAATAGAAAGAGTCGTTGTGTGTAATAAAGAGGTCGTATCGAAATGTGGGAAGGCGTATCGAAACGGTTAGGGGCCATATTGAAACGACTATAGGTCGTATCGAAACGGTGTTGCTCACATTTGAATCTGCCAAATTGCATATCGAAAAACCTAAGAGATGTATCGAAACGGGTAACAAATTTTCAAATATTTTAGATTCCAATAACTGACAAGCAATGGCTATATCATTAAATGCTCAAATTTGAAAAATCTTAACACATGTATCGATACGATGAAGGCTGTATCGAAACGCTGTTCAAAAACTAAATGCAGATGAAGGCCGTATTGAAACTGATGAAGCCGTATCGAAACGTCTATATTAAAACAGGAATTTATGTATCGAAACAAAAAAATTTCGGTAAGCTCTTAAGTTCAAGCCGTATCGAAACGCATGGGCGATTTTGTGAAATATGTCTTTAAAACACTTAGAAAATTTTATAGGGTTTAAGTTTTGACTTTAAAACATTTTAAGTCTAAAATATACTTGCCAATTGTGAGTTTTTTTAGTACTTAAAATTTTATCTACTTTGCAATTTGGTTCTTAGACTATTTGTTTTATCAAAATCAAACATTAGTTTTACAAAGTCTAAAAATAAGATCCGAAAAAATATTTGGTCTAGTCGCACCATCAAGGGCGAAACTAGACCTGGAAAATATGACCTGTTGCATCATCAATGGAAAAGCGAGATCTGGAAAATGTAGGATCTGCTACATCATTAGCGATGGGGCAAGATCCAGAGGATGATTTCGATTTGTAGCACCACGGTCGAAGATGCAGAGTCTGGATTAAACTGGCCTACCACCACTGACGGAGGCGAGATCGGGAAGAAGTTGATTATGCTACTTCATATCAGGGATACTGAAATTTGTTGACAACTATTTGCTCCTTCTTGTATGAGGATGTCACACCTATAAATTATTCGTCCTTTACGAAAGGATTAGATATCTTTAAGAAAATATTGAGTTGGTTTAAAGAAATATCTTTGAGAAAAGATGAATTTTTTTTTAAGAAAAAACATCCTTATAAAAGGGTTGAATTTAGAAAATCATGTTTTAAGAAATTTTGATTTTGAGAAAACGTCTTTATGAAAGGATGAAATTATGAAATTTCAATTTTGAGAAAAGCGTCTTTATGAAAGGATGGAATTAAAAAATTTTGGTTTTGAGAAAAACGTCCTTATTAAAGGATAGAGTTAAGAAATTATGATTTTGAGAAAAACGTCCTTATGAAAGGACGGAATTAAGAAATTTTGAGTTTGAGAAAAACTTCCTTATGGAAGGATGAAATTAAGAAATTCCTATTTTGAGGAAAAATATCCTTATGATATGGTGAAATTAAGAAATTTTTATTTTGAGAAAAAAATGTCCTTGTGAAAGAATAGAATTAAGAATTCGTGTTTAGAGAAAAGGTATCCTTGTGAAAGGATGGATTTTAGAAATCCATGTTTTGAAGAAAAAAAATATCCTTATGGAATGATGGAATTAAGAAATTCCTATTTTGAGGAAAAGTATAATGGTAGAAGGATAGAATTAAGAAATTTCTGTTTGGAGAGAAAAAAGTCCTTAGAAAATGACAGAATTAAGAATTTAATTTTAAGAAAAAAATATCCTTATAAAATTATTGATTTTAAAAAATTTCCTTGAGCAACAGGTTTAAAGTTAGTTTCCAATAATGTATTTATGTAAATGATGTGCATGTTTTTCTTGCGTGATGATGCAGAGATGCATGGAATTCTCGTCGGAATGTTCAAGTTATGAATGCTTAATAAAAAATTAAATTTCATAATGTATGAACATGTTTGGTGATGCAATGATATATGCTAATCTATATTTTAATTGAGTGATTTTTTCACTTTTAAAAAATAACATATTCATTATTAAATTCATAATTAACCTGGGAGGTAGTTTACCCTTTGCTGAATTGTTTAAAAACAAGTTTCTGCTCTTTATAATTTTATAGCCTAATATCAGTTTTTAGGAATAAAGTTTGAAATGTCCGACTCATGGAAATAAAATTATAAACTAGCTTGGTTTGGAAAAACGACTTGATGTAATTAATTTTGCAGGACGTGTTACAACCAATGTACAAAAGAAAACACTTGTATTCCTTGCAACAAAAAAAATATTAGATAAACTTAGCTCATCATATCATATATAGTTTCAGCCAACAAAATTTATCCATTAAATTTTTTTAAAATAAATTTTTAATTCTTTTTTACATGTGAATAAAGAGACAGTAATCATTTAAAAGTTACTTTGAGATTGATAAATATTATTGATTGCGAGCGAAGCATGTTCATAAAATAATTTCTATCAAATTACAAAACAGAGTAATAGAAGAAAGAAAATACAAGTCAACCCACATGCAAAAATATATGTTTTGAAAATTGGATTATACAGTTTAAGATATAGAAAATTAAGTAAATAAGATCAAGCGATAGTCTTATGTTGAAAATCTAAGCCCTTCATCACATCCATGTTGCTCTCAGGCTATTTGGGTCGTTAATAAGTATATATGTACATGTCAAATGTTAGTTTATAATTTTGGTTGCTATCGTGGAAGAGCATCTGGGAATTTATCATCGTTTTCGGTGGTAGATATCCTGATAATAAATAAATAAATCGATAAGATTTAAGTTTATATATAGGATATAGCCAAAAAGGCCGATCGTTTTCTCAAGCATTGGATTCATCGCATAAAAATTCAAAACTTTATAAGTCTTAGAGTTTGTTTGAACTCTTTTGCTTTGTTTGGTATAACAATTAACAAAAGGGAAATTCAACTCAAAAAAGTGTGACGTTTATGCAAGGCAATAGTTTGAGAGGTTCTTCATCTTGGGTTATTATCAGAATCGAGGAAAGATGAGAGAAAAGTTTGGGGTTTTGATTTGCGTATGGGTTATGTTAGTGGGGAACTGTTTGGGAAAGTTTGTAGTGGAGAAATGCAGGTTGAAAGTGACGTCGCCTGAGTCGGCCAAAGGAGGTTATGAATGTGCGATGGGGAATTTTGGGATTCCTCAGTACGGTGGAACCTTGGTCGGCACGGTTGTTTATCCAACGGCAAATCAAGGCGCATGCCAGCCCTTTGACGATGCCACCTCCTTCAAATCAAAGTCTGGTGGATTCCCCACTTTTCTTCTTGTTAATCGTGGAGGTTTGCCTGTCTTTTTCCCTTTCCTTTTTTCTAATTTTTCATCATTGATTATCCTAATGTTGGAAGTAAAGGATTTCAATTATGGTGGGTTTTCATTACTTTCCATCTTTGTAAATATGACACATTGTAATCTACCAAGGTTTCCCGTTTGTTATTATGAGTTTTGTGCACTTCTTTAAATATGTTGGTAGTTGGCAGCATTGCCTATGTATTTTAGTTATTTTCCCTTGGTCTCAGTTATTCTATTGTCAATTAGCTTTAAATACTCCTCCTTATCAGCTTTAATTTTGGTATTCTGCCAGAGTGTTTCTTCGCCTTGAAGGGATGGAATGCTCAGAAAGCTGGAGCTGCTGCAATTCTTGTTGATGACAACCAGGCTGAGCCCTTGATTACCATGGATGGCCCTGAAGAAGAGAAAGCTCGTGCCGAGTACCTGCTGAACATTACCATTCCATCGGCTCTCATTAGCAAGTCACTTGGGGACAGTTTGAAGGCGGCCTTAAATGATGGGAAAATGGTTAAAATCAGTCTGGACTGGACTGAGTCTCTTCCGCATCCTGACGAACGAGTTGAGTATGAGTTTTGGACAAATAGCAATGATGAGTGTGGACCAAAGTGTGACAGCCAGTTGGAATTTGTCAAGAACTTTAAAGGAGTTGCTCAAGAACTTGAGCAGAAAAGGTACACGCAGTTCATCCCACACTATATAACTTGGTTTTGCCCGGAAGCTTTTCTTCAGAGTGAACAGTGCAAGTCACAGTGTATCAACAATGGGAGGTACTGTGTCCCGGATCCGGATCAAGACTTCAGTGAAGGATATGCTGGTAAAGATGTTGTGGTTGAAAATCTTCGCCAAGCTTGCCTCTTTAAAGTTGCTAACGCAAGTGGGAAGCCATGGCTCTGGTGGGATTATGTGACAGACTTTGCTGACCACTGCCCAATGAAAGAGAAGAATTATAACAAAGACTGTGCTGATAAAGTTATCCAGACTCTTGGTAGGTCGATGCTTTATGCACAATGTTTATTTATTATACACGATTCTATGAATGGGCTACACAATATTACTGCTTTTTTACTGTTAAGAAGGTGCTAGTGTTATGTGTTGATTGATTTTATGGAGCATTAGAATACTGAATTGATTCCCTTTTCTTCCAGATAAACAATAAGTAATGTGTTCTTCCTCTTTACATAGTATGTATATAAAATGTTTGCTTTTACTTGTCTTTTTGCCTTGTATGCCAAAGTTAATGAAATTAGGTAATTGTTTTAGCGCTAATGAATTCATTTGAATCTACCATAGGTGTATTTATTATGTATGTGATATAACTTGTGATTATTTTGAGATCTAGAAAAACTAAAACAATTCTATTTGCTGCTGGAAGTGCTGGTCATCTAGTAATCTGTAATCTGTTGACTATGGATGAAAACAAAGTTATATATTTACATCTTACTGGTGTACTTATGCTTAGTTTTGTCTTCCATCCTTTGCATTATAGGTGTTGATCTCGCTGAAATAGACAAATGTATTGGAGACACTGATGCTGATGAGGAGAACCCAGTTCTTAAAGCTGAACAAGATGCACAGGCTAGTCTATTTTAAACTTATAATATCAGTTAAGAGAGAAAAAGAAGAATTCAGTGCATGTCTTTATCATATATTATCATTGAGATATTTGTTTTATGCTATAATTCTGGTTTCAGATCGGCAAAGGCTCCCGTGGAGATGTAACTATATTGCCAACACTTGTGATAAATAATAGACAGTTTAGAGGTTGGAACCAGAACGTACCCTCACTGCCAGCAATCTGCTTGCATGATTTACATTTTGTAACGCAAACCTCTTTTTGATGGATTTAGGGAAGTTGGACAAAAGAGCTGTTCTCAAGGCAATTTGTGCTGGCTTTCAAGAGACAACAGAACCAGCAATATGTTTAACTAAAGGTTATTATCGGTTGAACTCAATTTGCAACCATTTTCTTCTAGTGATATCCTTTGAAACATTTAATTATCTGGTTTTCACCATTTTATTGCATAATGTGCATGCTATGCCCTCCTTTATTTACTGAGGAACCAAATGAAAGAGTTACTTCACTGTTGTTGAGTGGTAAAATCATTCCAGAAAGTATCCTTTATAAGCTGCAGAGATTTTTTCACAAATCTACTGCAGTATATCTGATAAGCTTCAGTGTAGTAATAATTGTCTCCTTACAAAGTTGTTCCAATGCTATTATAGTTAAACAATGATAAACTTGTACAATAGAAATGATATCCATTTTTTATTACGAATTGCTCTGAGCAGATATCGAAACTAATGAGTGCCTGGAAAACAATGGTGGGTGTTGGCAGGACAAGACTACTAACATTACTGCATGCAGGGTATGACCCTTGCAATGAATTTTTTTAGATCAACTATATGTTCAATTCAACTTTTTCTGATGTCCTGTTTTGCTTGTAGGATACCTTCCGGGGAAGAGTGTGCGAGTGCCCTATAGTAAATGGTGTGAAGTTTTTTGGAGATGGTTATACGCATTGTGAAGGTAAATATTTCCCTAGAAAGGAAGGTGTTTAGATCTTGAATTTTTGGATCGATAGTCAGCTCGTCGAAGGGAGACCAAAAGGGAGACTGAAACCTCAAGACTCAAGATTCCTTAAAAGAGAGATCTAGATCTTTTTTAGGGTTTTTAAAAAATTCTGACTTTGGTTTTATTATTTCATATGTCCCATTAAATAAGGACCAATCTCATTACATAAGACAACATATTCTTAACATGAAAATAAATCAACTGAAATTAAAAATTAAAAAAAAAAAAGAGAATACTCACGAAACTTAAGGAAAGAAAATCATAAGCTAATCCTTAAATTGAGAATGATTAACTACTGGCCTTTCCTAAAGATGTGGTCCATAACAGAATACATTTAATGCTAATTTGTTGATAGAAATGATTGGTAGTTATGCTTAACACTTACAAAGATCAATAATAAAACATAAATTGACATTCTACAACTCATTTATGCTATTGCTGAGTTCTTATGCTACAATCTCTGGTTTTCTAATTAACAGCTTCTGGGGATTTACATTGTGCAATCAACAATGGAGGATGTTGGAGGGAAACACAAGGCGGAAAGGCATACTCTGCTTGTATCGTGAGTACCAATTTGTTTGTCCCTCTCCCACTCTCTCTTTCTCCCTTTCATTTTCATGTTTCTTAGTTGTTTGGTCCTGTAATGGATTCTTCAGGATGATCGTTCGCTTGGTTGCAAGTGCCCGCCTGGATTCAAGGGTGATGCAGTCAACAGCTGCGAAGGTACCAGGATTTCTCTACACAGATTCTTCTTTTACTATCATCAACATGTTCAACACCTGAAATACACAACTCATTGAGATTTTTGTTTTCTGCTTTTGGTCTATAGTTCATTTATTATTATGCATTATGTTTTCCTGAACATCTGTGGAACATGTGAATTTTGAGATGTTAACTGTTATTTCTACTGCTAGACTTGTGTCAACTAGCACATGTGCGGTGTGCCTCGTTTAGTCTGTGAAGAATGATTTTGTAGTGGAAAATGTTTATAGTAACAATGATTTAGGGTTGCTCCTTATTTTAGTGTTAAATCGCATTCTAGGCATCTAAAGTACTTTGTAGGAATCTGATAAGATCTTAAATCACTTCTAAAGGCTGCTGACTCAGAACTTCTGGTGCTGTATTTAGGAAATGGTGAGTGAAGTTGTTGATTAGTGAATAAAATATGGATGCTCCCTATAAACCATCTTATGATATTTTCTTTTACATGAAGCTTTTGGCCAAATATGTGCAATATTAAAGTTGCATGAAAGAAGTTTTAAGCTTTGTGGTCATTTATATTGTGGTCGGTGAATCATTTCTTACATTTGACTGTCTCCCAGATGTTGATGAGTGCAAGGAGAAACTGGCTTGCCAATGTCCGGGATGCAAATGCAAAAATACCTGGGGCAGTTATGAGTGCAGCTGTAGTGGTGGTTCATTGTACTTGCGAGAGCATGACATGTGCATCAGTAAATATCCTTTGCGCCTTCTATGATAATTCAATAGACATTAGACAGCATGTATGCCGGCGGACTCTTTAGGATGGTTTAAATTGGCTATAAATATTTTCGGTAGACGAACTAAATTAGATGGTTATACATGAGTGAAAACAGCTTATAAATTCGCAGTAAATTACACACACACAAGAATTAAGTGGAAGAATACATGAGTGATAACTTCTTGCTCCCTCTACCCTAAATTCCAGATATGCTTTTTGTTAATTTTTTGGCTTGTGTTGGATAGAAATATGTCTGTTTTGTCATAATAATGAGTGAATCAATGATTGAAAGTGGGAAAAATGACTTAATGATCTTGATATGAATCTAGAGCATTATCAAGGTCAGAATTTATAGGAACAACTAATAAAACAAATAGCGGTAGGGGATGGGTATATCAGAAAATGGGACTTGTTTTTAAATCTCTCCTTTCTTTTTCAGAAAATGGGATATCATTTTCATTGGCATTTAGGATGTCAGGGCCTCTCTAACGTTCACTAGTTTTGATATTTTCTTTTGTAAAATGTGCAGGTAAGACTGTTGAAACAACTTCGGCCTGGGGCACCATTTGGTCAATAATTCTTGGATTGATTATTGCTGGAGCTGTAGGATATGCCATTTACAAATACAGAATCCGGGTAAGATTTTTTTCTTGCACTAATATTTTATTGGATTTTCCCATGTATTCTTGATCAACTCGTAAACTCCATATATTTCAGTCTTTGATTTCCTCAATCTAAACACCCGATTTAGTCTAATCAACGAATACAATATCCTTTAGAATATCAGAATTCAGAACTGGTGAAGTGAATTTGTGTTTCCTGTTGATGCAGAGATACATGGACTCGGAAATTCGTGCTATAATGGCGCAATACATGCCGTTGGATAATCAACCTAATGACAACGTTCACCATCCGGATATCTAGCAGCTGCAGGAAAAGAGGCACACTCATTTGATTGGGGTTCATTATCAGTTGTAATATTTATTTACAGTCACTCATTTGGTCTACTACTCTGCTTAAATCCAGTTGGACACTGTAAAATGGATGGAATGCACATAAAACATAATTTCCATTTTACATGGCGGCTTGCAAGTTTCATATTATGTTTTATTCTTTGCAGGGGGGCACTGACCGGTATTTGTAGAGTAATACTTATTTCTCTGATTTTTCTTATTCGAAAATATACAAGGGATAGCCTATTAATAATAGTATGGGTGTTTATGGTAGGTTAATCGTACCATTTAGCATAAACGGTTGGTTAATTGTACTATTTAGCATCATTATAGCAGTTATTAAATCGTAACCTAATCATTAAGAAATGGTTAACTATTAAATTTGTAAACGGTTAATTGCTTCTTAACGGTTCGGTTATAGATAAACCTATGATCTATTACAATTTTTTTTAAATGTTCACTAATTCTTTTGAGAATAATAAAATTATCTTTCCGATAAATATTGTATAAAATTTTAAGAAAAAAAATTTTAATCATAAGCTTCATTTTATGTCTGTTTGTTTCACTGTAATTGGTTTTCCTGAAAACGTTTTCATAAGTTTCCACTGTTTGGTTCATGGAAAATGAAAAAGTCAAAGGAAAACCAACTACAGCCAATGGAAAACAGACCTTGTTTCAGTGTAAAATGACTTACCCATTGATTTTCGGTAAGTCGCTTTCCTTCCTCCCATTCTCTCTCCAAATACTAACCTAAACCATGAACCTTAAAACCTAAACTCTAAATACTAACATAAAAATGAACCATAAACCTTAAACTTTAAATCCTAAACTCCAAACCCCAAACACTAAACCTTAAACCATGAACATTGAAAACCCTAACCCTAAACCTTAAATGTTAACATAAACACTAACACAAACCCTAAACCTTAAACATTAACATAAACACTAACGACAAACCCTAAACATTAAACACTAACATAAACCTTAGACCCTAAATAAGCACTTAAACCATAAACCATAAATCTTAAATCCTAAACTTTAAACCCCAGACCATAAACCACAAACCCCAAACACTAAGCAATAAATGTTAAACCCGAAACATTAAAAACCCTAACCCTAAACACAAACCCCTAAACCTTAAATGTTAACATGAACATTAAATACTAATACAGACCCTAAACCCTAAATATTAACATAAACATTAAACACTAACAACAAACCATAAACCCTAAAACACTAACATAAACCTTAAACCCTAAACGAGAGCTTAAACCCTAAACCCTAAACCATAACTTAAAC
Source organism: Hibiscus tridactylites (assembly GCA_958450335.1). Lineage (NCBI taxonomy): Eukaryota > Viridiplantae > Streptophyta > Magnoliopsida > Malvales > Malvaceae > Hibiscus > Hibiscus tridactylites. Next base: position 51,954,395 of record OY288273.1, on the reverse strand, counting down.
CAAAAACGCTAAGTATTAAACACTAACCCTAAACTATATATAATGAACCCTAAACACTAACATAACCCTAAACTATAAACACAAAACCCTAAATGATATATCATAAACATGAACCATAAACCCTAAACCCTAAATATTAAACAATGGACAATAACATAACCCTAAACCATAAACACTAATCCATAAACACAAAACCCTAAATATTATATCATGAACATAAACCATAAACCCTAAAAGTTAAACCATAAACACTAAATGCTAACATAAACACTAACATAAACCTTAAACCCTAAATGTTATACCTTATATATTAAACCCCAAACACTAACATAAACCCTTACCCTAAACACTAACCCATAAAACCTAAATGCTAACATAAACACTAAACCATAAACAATAAACACTAACATAAACCCTAATCCCTAAATACTATTATAACCACTAAACCCTAAACTTGAACCTTAACATAACTCTAAACCCTAAATGTTAAACCTTAAACACTAACATAAACCCTAAACAATAAACAATAACCCATAAACCCTAAATGCTAACATAAACACTAAACCTTAAACACTAAGCACTAACATAAACCTTAAACCCTAAATGATAACCTAAACCATAAACCCTAAACCCTAAACTCTAAACCTTAAATGATAAACCCTAAAAACTAACTATAAACCATAGACCCTAAATGCTACCATAGACCATAATCACTACACCCTAAATGTTACCATAAAACCCTAAATCCTAAACCTTAAACACTAACATAAACCTTAAACCCTAAACCATAAACACTAATCTAAACCTTAAATACTAATCCCTAAATGCTACTATAAACACTAAATAATGATCTAAACCATAAACCATAAATGCTATCCTAAACCCTAAACCTTAAATGCTAACCTAAACCTTAAACCATGTTTTGGTTGGAATTTGTTTTTACCATTATCGATGCTTGTTTGTGGATTGTTCATAAAATTTTCAGGAAACTCTACCAAACAGTGTAAATTGAATTGTACAACATCATCCAAACACCGAAAAATAATTTATGCAATTAGTTTTCCAACAATAATAGTTCATTTTTCAGAATTCATTTTCCAAAAATAGTTTTTAGTGAACAAATAGACCGTGAGTGATTATACCAATTACAATTAAAAGTTAAGGTTTATTTTACACACACCTAAATAAATAATAGGCGGATTACAATAGAATTTAAATTCTCTGAGTTAGACTTATCTAGATTACAATAGGCAGAACAGAACGAATGAAGCATCGCCGATGTGAGATTGTCCAGGGAGAACAAATGAAGCCGAAAATCCTATCCAATCATACTGCCGCCGACTCGACCAAACTCGGACCGAAAATTGAGAGCCTGAAGAACGGGACTAAAACATGGCCTAGTCGAGAGGAAGAGAGGCAGAGGCTCTCCGACCGAGCAGACCGACAGTGTTAAATACTAACTAAACTACTGAGACATGGTAATTAGAATACTAATTATTGACCATAGAAATTAGAATACTAACTATCCACTGTACACGGCTCCAATGTAGAGTTATTTTCATGAAGAAAAGAAAAGATGAAAGCTACTCTTCCAGTTCCATGTTTCATGTTGTTGGTTTTGGGTTGAATTCAGAAAATGTTGCTTCCACTCCGTTTACGCCACTCAGATATCAACCCCCAACTCCCATGTAACTTACCTAATTAATTACAAGGTCAAATCTTGAATGCATGCATTCGCATATGTATGTAGATGTGTAATTACATAATTTATTTTAAATAGAAACTAAAACGAATCTCAAAAGTCAAGTAAGAAGCAGACATCTACAATTATAAATAAAGAAAATGTCAGTTTGTTGCAGTAAGAATGGTAGGTTCCTATTTGAGTTTACCCATGCAAGTGCAAATGCTGCCAATTAAAATATTATATTATATTATATTAATTCAATTTAATATAAATACCCAGTGACGATGAGAACAGAAGAAGACAAGTGTGTTTCTTCTGCAACTGAACATAGTAGAAATTACTAGAAACGTAACCCTACGAGTACGACTTCTATAGGTCTAGGCATGCACATGTTGTCTTCTTCCTGTCCTTTATTATTATTAGACTTAATACCTACCCTAGCCCTTCTACTTTAGTACAATTCTTACTTTTTTTTTATTACTTTGGCCCTCAATTTTGATTCTATTTAAACCGGTAGTCCTTTGAACGTTTTCTATTAAAGAAGTCACATTAGGAGTGGATATTCGATAGAGTCAAATAAAAAAACTGAGTTAGTTGAGTTGAAGAGTCTTATTTTATAAATTAAATTTTATTTTAAAAAAATTCGATTCGAGTCAAGTTTATAAAATTCGTGTTGAGTCAAGTTCGAGTCGAGTTCAAGTTTATATTCAAATTTAACTGTAAACATTTATAATGTTACGATACTAATTAAGTCCAATTTAAACGTTTTCTATAACCATATACAATACACATATATTTATTCATATTCTTCCAAATGTGATATATATATGTTAGGCAGAATTAAGTGATTCGACTCGAACTTAAAATTAGATCAACTAATTACTAAAAATTTTGAGTTATTTAAATTTTCATTTTATAACTCAAGTTTTAATAGGCCGTCTGTCTTACATTAAAATCATAGGCCGCACCCCAACGGTCACCAACTAACACTTCTGAATTTCAGATTACTCACACGAGATCCCTACCTTGATCTCGCTAAAAGAACTAAGGTACTCGCACCTACCTCTAACACTTCACCGAGTATATTCAAACTTGCGTACTTACTAACGATATACAAAAGCACGGATTTAGAATCAACTGGAGGAAACAACTTAATACTGTACCAATGGCTTATCTGTTAAAACATCGACACCACTCTAACTCCCACTCATATGCCTTCACTTCTTCTTACCAACTGATGCCAGAGTTGATCACATCGTCCCTCATCCACAGGAATCAACCCACATACACACCGTCTCCAACGAACAAATTGTACCTCAATTCCGGTACAACCATACCTCCCTAACTAAGGTGATGGACTCCCTCAACATCGTCCACCTTTTCAGAAACTACGACTTCTACTTACCGAAAAGAAATTAAATCAACAACAACATCAACAGTAAAAATACAAGATTGGGTTAGCAAGGCAAGGCTTCCAAGTGGCTCAAGTATGTTTCCCTCACTAAAAATCTCTTTTTCGATGTAATAGTAGCAATGAGACTCTACGAAGCATGTTTCAAACAAATCAACACACATACACGCTCAACCAAGCATATAACAAGGCTTACTTTCTAAACAAGCAAACATATGGGTACAATCAAACAACATACAACACAACATTCACGGATAACAAGCAACATGCTTACATGGCAAGCAAACACCGTGCATATCAATCATAAAACACAACATACCTCACTTACCTGCCCAAGGTCTCGGAAACCTTAGGCTCTGATACCAACAAATGTAACCCCCTCGTCCCGGTCTGGCCGGATGACCGGTCCGAGTGGGCCACACGGGGAAAACCGAGTGAAACCCGTGAAGGTTCCCTTCGGTTAGCAACCCTATTATTTTTCTTTTTATTTTAATCTTGTTTAGAGGATAGTTAAGTCCTAAGTGATCATGACAGCGGAAAAACATTCAAAGAGAATCACATTCGAACCACGACTATGCATAAACAGTCTATTTTTAAGCTTACAGGGCAGACAGTATTAGGTCAACCCAAGGAGTCAACTCCGGGAAGACCGTATCGATACAGCCCTTGGGCGTATCGATACGCCCCTCTCGATCAACCCTTCTTGGTCAACAGAGTAGACCAGTACCGATACTCATGCACCCCGTATCGGTACGCTCTACTCTCACTCAAAACTCCAAATTCCAGTAACTTCGGAGGGTATCGATACCCTTAGGGTATCGGTACGCCAAGTAAAATCTGAGGCCTTTGGGCAAGACCGTATCGATACGGCCCTGAGGCGTATCGATACGCCCTGCACTGCAATTCCACAAATTTCAACTTAAACGACCCCGACACGACTCTAAATGCATTTTTTAACTCTTCTATACACATACCAACGTTTAAGCAATCATACTAAGGCCAAAGGAAGCAATCAAACAAATAGCAAGACATTCATACATAGCATTCATACAAAAGGGAAATTTATGCATATATGGTCATACAAGCACTTAAGATTTCATGCCTTAGCAACCAAACATGTAGACATTCAAGGCATGTAACAACATCGATATTTATAGATCAATCAAGGCATCCAGGAATCAAACCAATATCGACATACATCAAAACTCAAATCATCAATATCTGTCCCATTGCTTAACTATTACATTCTATTACTTAAAATTCATACATTGAGCTCACCAAAAGCAACACTTGGAGACCTTTCCTTGCCTTTGCCACCCACAAGTTATTTATCTGCATTGTCGAACAAAAGAGAGCGTAAGCATAAAAGCTTAGTGAGGGTAAGCTCATAAAACAAACCTTCGACAATGCAGGGTCCAAGCACGAGCTATTTCCAAGATGAAATGCATGGTCTTACCTCCGGTCCGCAAAGCCAAAATGAACATGATGCATGAACATATAATCAACATTATGTCATGCTCAACAACTCATAAGCTCAACTTACCATGATACATAATCCAAAGCATTAACCACATCATATATCAATTCATAAGGGCATCACATTTCGTATCATATAAGCATATATGCATAATCTCATTTTGGTATATACATACAACCTCATATTGACACCTAGCTATGACTCGAATACGCGGATAACCCGTTGGAACGCATTTCCAACAACAACATTACCTCGGTGGGATTACACTCATCACCGGTCCTTGCATGGGCGGGATTCCACTCATCACCACATGCCCTATGGATGGGATTCCACTCATCATCCCGTAGAAATATATAAAAGCTTTCGGTGGAATATTACATCACCGTACTCCTCCTTGGTGCCTTAACGCCACCAAGGCCACGTACGTTTTGACTCAATTTGTGTGCACACTCATCCTAATGATCGATCATTGTACCCAAGCATACTAGTGCCAATATAAATCAAATTCCACAACCTTTTACAATATCAATTTCAATATAATATCCGTACTTAGCACGTACTCACCATGATTCTCAAAAATCATGCAATCCACAACATAACCTCATTTCACAAACCAACACCACATGTATATCATCCGAACAATTATCTCATCATATATCCACATTATATTTGTCATCAACATGCATATAAAATCAATACATTAAGCTATACTTTCACATACATGTGTATCACATTATACATAATCATCATGAGGCATAACAATGATTAAAGAGTACATCCAAGGTCTCTAACTAAAGCTTAGGATTAGGCTACCACCCTAATCCTAACTCTAGGTGGGTCTACCAAGCCCAACCTAGTTCACATGCTTGAACCAACCACTTAAAAACCAATTTAAAAACATTAACCACTCACCTCTACCTCCAAGCTCAACTACCAAGCAAGCATCACCTTCAAGTTTCCAGATTTCTTCCCGAAGCTTCTCCAACGCAAGCTCTCACTTCTAAACAAACTCAATACAATTCAAATAATCCTCAAATCAGCCCAACATCAAAATATCAACCCGGAATACAATTCAAGTACAATTTACAATGTTGCAAGCCATGACCAAACCACATACTTAGCAATTTCGGACAGCCCCAATACCTCTTTCAAAAACCATGTTTCCAACATCCATTGCACCCACAAATGATGCCAAATCAATCCCTAACCATAGTACTACCATTGGGCTATCAATTCCCACCTAAAACAACCCCCAAAACTCACCCAAAACCCTTCAAAAAACCCATTTATACCCAAATTCGGAAATATGTATAAAATCATGTAAAAATCATCTATGTTGGGTCTTATGGGTAGCAAACAACATATCTAACCATAATAAATCAAAAGCTTTGATAAATAATCATAAAGCTTCAACCTTTGACCTAAGACTTTGAAAACCCCAAATACAAAATACATAGTTTTTATGAAATCTAATGGTACCAAAATGTAAAGGAAGCCAAGGTCAAGTCAAAAACACCATTACCTTTTGAAAAGCTCCAAAGATGAAGGTGGAAGAGATGAAATGGTGAGATGGAGAGAAAGACTCTCCATTGTTGTTGGTTTTGAAAAGTTGGAAAATGAGGAAGAAGATGAGCACATGCTCATCTTTTGTTTTATTTTAAATTCACCCAAAATAATGTTTACCACTATGCCCTTAATGAAAGTCCAAAACCCTCATCTCTTAAAGTCCATGGATTTTAGACCCAAGAGATAGGTCTAACATAGTTGTAAATATTTTGAAATCCCGAGGCTCGCGAAAATATTTTGTTATCTAAATTGTAAAACCAAACCCAAAATAATATTAAAATATTATTTTCACCCGACCCCTAAACCTGGGTGTTACAGCAACATTTTAGGAAAGCTCTGTTCCTTACTTGTGCTAATATTTCTGAATCATTTGATAATACGTGTGCCTTAAATAATAGGACGTATAATGTGTTGCATGCTAATATGTGACATATTTAGATTATACTACTTATTAGTGTGTTTAAGTGTGTATATAATGTGTTAAGTGTGTTTTGACTTAGTATAATATAACTTATACTGTATTTGATTTAATGTGTTTATTTTATGTGTGTGTGCAGCAGATGTGTGCATGGCCCATGCGTAATGTTTGTGACTTTTGCTTGTATGGCCGAATGATGCCGCCCATCTCCTCCTTTCAATTGGTGCGGCAAAGAGAAGATAAGATCAAGGAGTTGCTACTTTGAATTTCAAAGTTCCAAGCACATTAAACATGTGCTCTTTCAAAGTTGGCGCACATCACATTTCAAAATGCATGGCTGAAATGCATTTCCGCTATGAAGAAGTTATTTATTTATTTTTAATTTTTTTTCAAACTTTTTTTCTTTAATTTTCAGCCATACATTTAATTTCTGCAACCCCTCTCTTTTATCTATAAATATGTATTCCAAACATTGTAATAAGTTTACCAACTTTGAAATAAAATTACACTTGAGAGAATTTTCTCTTTTCGGTTCTTTTTAGAACTATTCGACACTCAAACTTGTTTGTTTGTCATTGATACTTCGGGTTCCTAAATTGCTATTTAGCGGGTCCAAGTCATTCGACGTTAAACATATTCAATTCGGGTTTGCTCAATAGATTGTGCAGGTTCTTTCGAGTTTAGCGTTTCCAACATCGGTCGTTTTTGAAGCCTTCTTCACCATCGTTGAAGTTCTTTCCAAAACGCTAAAATTATCATATTACTCTATATTATTTTTATTTTTATTTTGTTCATCTTTAAGTCCCTATTTAACATAAATATGTCGTATAATTTTTGTTGTTTCCTTGTTGTTTTTATTGCAGGAACGTGCCTACAACACTCCTAGATCCGTAACAAACGATGATAGTCCTTTTCGGCAGACTGCCCCATTTATTATGTGGTAATCAGAGCCTAGGTTATTGGATTCGTTGTAAGTTTCTGCAAATTCGAGTAAAAAAAAGGAAAAAATGCATTCGAATTAAACAAAAATTCGAATATAAAAAACAGAATTTTGAAAAAAAGCAAAAACAAATTCGAACAAAAAAAACAGATTCGAAAAAAAATCAGATTAAAAAAAACAGATTCGAACAAAAAAAACAGATTAAAAAAAACAGATTCGAATATAAAAAACATTTTAGTTTCGAAAGTGTTTATATATATGTATTATTATTGTTGTGTTCCTATTGTAAATGATGAAATTTGTACGAGTTTGTTATGTAACTTTGATGTGCTCGGAAATCAACCGAAGTGAACTATGCTTGTTTGTTCGGTAATAGGAAGGTTGTAAGCACGTCTTCGCAGTAAGGTTCTCTAAACTCTTCATTTTTCATCTTTTGGTTCCTTTTTTCGTGTCATTATCCTTTTCATCTTTTCTTTAATTTTCAGACTTATTTTCTTTCTTTTTGTGTCACCTTTTTTTCTTTGTTTCCTTAACCGTTGTTTCCTTGTAGCCAACACCGTTGTAACAAGTTTCGAGACATTGGATTAGTTCTTTAAAGAGCTAATTATGAGAAAGTGTAAGGGGAAAAGGCATTGAGCGTTGTGAGAACAGAAGGGGAGACAAAAAGAGCCATTCAAGTATTCTCCCGAGTGAAACACGAGCGCTGAGTGTTAATTTTTGAGTGCACTGTTCTTTGGAGTGACATCTGCGAGACTTTGATTGTGTGTGCTGTGAGGTCCTTTTTGTTTATTTTTTTACTAACCTATAATATTGTTTTTCTTTGTTTGTTTTTGTTGCTAATTATGACAGGTTCCGATGATCACACGGTTGACCAGGATCCATTGATTCCTCAAATACAAGCCTTAGAGAGAATGATGCAACGAGTAGTAGCTACCGCCTTAGAGCCATTACAGTCGAGGATGGATAGGTTTGACGGAGGATCCAACTCTGTTAATGATGTATTGAACGAAAATGAAGTCGAACGGTCACCGAGGCAGCATATTCCTAGACAAGGACGTGTGCAATAGGTAGACGATAATTTGACTAACATTAAGGTTGCTATTCCTTCTTTTCAGGGACGCTCAGATCCTGATGCATACTTGGCTTGGGAAAGCAAAGTGGAGCACATTTTCAAGTGTTATAATTACTCGGAACAAAAGAAGGTTCGTTTAGCAGCAACAAAGTTTGTTGATTATGCCTTGATATGGTGGGACCAGTTACTGCTTAGCCGTAGACGTACTGGTGATGACCCAGTTGCAACATGGATCGAGATGAAGCGACTAATGTGTAAAAGGTTTGTTCCTATTCACTATCATCGTGATTTGTTTCAAAAATTGCAAAATTTGAAACAGGGAAATAGGAGCGTTGAGGATTATTTCAAGGATATGGAAATGGCTATGATGCGTGCGAATATCGAGGAAGATAGAGAAGCTACCATGGCACGTTTTCTAGCAGGGTTGAACACCTAGATTGCCAATGCTGTAGTTGTACTAACGTTGCCAGTTCAGCGATGGTTGACAAATTAGGTCTGAAAACGACAAAGCATCCTCATCCATATAAGTTACAATGGTTGAATGATGGTGGCGAGCTTAAAGTGACCAGACATGCTATTGTACCATTTTCGATCAGAAACTACAAGGACGAGGTCCTTTGTGATGTTGTTTCCATGGATGCTACTCACCTACTATTAGGACGCCCTTGGCAGTATGATAAAAGGGCAATGCATGATGGTTATTCAAACCGTTACTCTTTTATGCATGCAGGTAAGAAGATCACTTTGGCTCCTTTGACACCGAGTCAAGTGTTTGAAGATCAGGCAAGCTTAAAAAAGAGTAAAGAGACTGCAAAAGAGAAGAAGAAGATGTCTGTGTATGCGAGCAGTAGCGAAATCAAGAAATGTCTTTCCTCTCAACAATCTGTTCTTATTTTGATGTTTAAAGATTATTGTTTATTGACAGATTTTCCTACTGATCTACCTTCACCGATTTTGACACTTTTGCAGGAGTTTGAGGACGTGTTTCCAGCTGAAACACCGAAGGGATTGCCACCACTTCGTGGCATTGAGCACCAGATTGATTTCATTCCAGGTGCTACTATTCCGAACCGGCCAGCTTATCGAACCAACCCTGAAGAGACGAAAGAGCTTCAAAGGCAAATTAATGAGTTGATGGACAAGGGTTACATTCGAGAGATCTTGAGTCTGTGTGCTGTTCCGGTGCTGTTAGTGCCGAAGAAAGATGGTTCTTGGAGGATGTGCGTAGATTGTCGAGCTGTGAACCAGCTCACAATTAAGTATCGTCCTCTCATTCTAAGACTTGATGACATGTTGGACGAGCTTTGCGGAGCCGTCATCTTCTCCAAAATTGACTTAAGGAGCGGCTATCATCAGATTCGCATGCGAGAAGGCAATGAGTGGAAACAGCCTTCAAGACAAAGCTAGGTTTGTATGAATTGTTAGTAATGCCTTTCGGTTTAACTAATGCACCTTGTACTTTTATGCGTTTGATGAATCATGTTCTGCAATCTTTCATTGGTAAATCCCGTGTTGTATACTTTGATGATATCTTGATCTATAGCAAGTCTTTACAGGATCACGTAGAACATTTGCGAGTTGTTCTACAGGTTTTGCGAGAAGAAAGATTGTTTGGTAACATGGAGAAGTGTGTATTTTGTACTGACAAACTCACATTTCTTGGTTACATTGTTAGTTCTCAGGGAGTTGAAGTTGATCCTGAGAAGATAAAGGCAATTCGGGAATGGCCACGACCGACATCGATTACTCAGGTTAGATCGTTTCATGGTTTAGCGAGTTTTTATCGATGGTTTGTTCCTAATTTCAGTTCCATTACCGCCCCCTTAACTGGTATTATTAAGAAGAATTCTAGCTTCTCTTGGGGTAAGGAACAAGAAGATGCCTTTTTGAAAATTAAAGATTGTTTGACTAGAGCACCTGTGTTAGCATTACCTGATTTTGATAAAACGTTTGAAATTGAATGTGATGCTTCTGGAATTGGTATAGGTGCTGTTTTGATGCAAGAAAAGAGGCTCGTTGCTTACTTTAGCGAGAAATTGAGTGGTGCTACATTGAACTGTCCGGTTTATGATAAAGAGATGTATGCACTGATTCGGGCATTGGAGACATGGCAGCATTATTTGTTGCCTAAGGAGTTTGTGATCCACACCGACCACGAGGCTTTACGTTACATCACAGGTCAGCATAAATTGAATAAACGACATGCTAAGTGGGTTGAATTCTTAGAATCTTTTCCTTATGTCATTCGTTACAAAAAAAGGAAAGAAAATGTCGTTGCTGATGCATTGTCACGTAGGTATGCACTTTTGAGTTATCTTGATTCACATCTGATTGGTTTTGCATATATTCGTGATTTATACCATGATGATCCTGATTTTAGAGATAAGTTTAATGCTTGTTCGAAAGGTGCATATGGAAAATTTTACAGGCATGATGGCTATCTTTTCAAGGAAAACAGGATTTGCATTCCCCAGGGTTCGATGCGTGATATTCTGATTCGTGAGGCGCATGAAGGTGGATTGATGGGTCATTTTGGAGTCACCAAGACGTTACATACCTTGAAAGAACATTTGTTTTGGCCGAAGATGCGTAGAGATGTTGAAAGGTATTGTGAACGTTGTGTGACTTGTAGAAAAGCGAAATCGAAGGTTTCACCACATGGTATGTACTTACCTTTACCTATTCCTGATTCCCCTTGGACTGATATATCGATGGATTTTGTTTTGGGATTGCCTCAAACTAGGACAGGTAGAGATAATATATTTTTTGTGGTTGATAGGTTCTCGAAAATGGCACATTTTATTGCTTGCCATAAGACTGATGATGTTGTTAATGTGGCTAACTTATTCTTTAGGGATGTTGTACGTTTACATGGTATTCCTAGGTCGATTGTTTCTGACAGGGATGTGAAGTTTTTGAGTCACTTCTGGAGGACTCTTTGGAGCAAATTAGGTACGAAACTCATGTTTTCTACTACTTGCCATCCCCAGACTGATGGACAAACTGAGGTTGTTAACAGGGTTTTATCTACTTTACTTCGTTCCATCATTAAAAAGATTATTAGGACTTGGGAAGATTGTTTACCACATGTTGAGTTTGCTTATAATCATGTTGTACATTCTGTTACTAAAATGTCACCTTTTGAGGTTGTTTATGGTTTTAATCCTATTACGCCTCTAGATATGTTGCCTTTGCCACAGGAACAGGTGACGAACAAGGACGGTCAAGCAAAAGCAGAATACGTAAAAAAGTTGCATCAACAGGTGAATGAGAACCTTGAACGAAGGACTCAGCAGTACGAAATACATGCAAACAAAGGAAGGAAGCGAGTCACCTTCGATGTTGGTGATTGGGTTTGGGTTCATTTCCGAAAGGAACGGTTTCCGGCCCAAAGGCGGTCCAAGTTGTTACCGCGAGGAGATGGTCCTTTTCAGGTGTTGGAGAAAGTGAATGACAACGCCTACAAGTTAGATCTACCCGGAGAATATAATGTAAGTGCCACATTTAATGTTTCTGACTTAACCCCTTATGGTGATTGTACAGATTTGAGGACAAATCCTTTTCAAGAAGGGGGGGGGATGATGTGAGCACATCTTCACCGGCACATGTTGTTGATCCGGAGGTCTTACCTTTAGGACCAATTACGCGATCTAGGGCGCAACGTTTCAGGGAAGCTCTGTTCTTTACTTGTGCTAATATTTCTGAATCATTTGATAATACGTGTGCCTTAAATAATAGGACGTATAATGTGTTGCATGCTGATATGTGACATATTTAGATTATACTACTTATTAGTGTGTTTAAGTGTGTATATAATGTGTTAAGTGTGTTTTGACTTAGTATAATATAACTTGTAATGTATTTGATTTAATGTGTTTATTTTATGTGTGTGTGCAGCAGATGTGTGCATGGCCCATGCGTAATGTTTGTGACTTTTGCTTGTATGGCTGAATGATGCAGTCCATCTCCTCCTTTCAATTGGTGCGGCAAAGAGAAGATAAGATCAAGGAGTTGCTACTTTGAATTTCAAAGTTCCAAGCACATTAAACATGTGCTCTTTCAAAGTTGGCGCACATCACATTTCAAAATGCATGGCTGAAATGCATTTCCGCTATGAAGAAGTTATTTATTTATTTTTTATTTTTTTCAAACGTTTTTTCTTTAATTTTCAGCCATACATTTAATTTCCGCAATCCCTCTCTTTTATCTATAAATATGTATTCCAAACATTGTAATAAGGTTACCAACTTTGAAATAAAATTACACTTGAGAGAATTTTCTCTTTTCGGTTCTTTTTAGAACTATTCGACACTCAAACTTGTTTGTTTGTCATTGATACTTCGGGTTCCTAAATTGCTATTTAGCGGGTCCAAGTCCTTCGACGTTAAACAGATTCGATTCGGGGTTGCTCAATAGATTGTGCAGGTTCTTTCGAGTTTAGCGTTTCCAACATCGGTCGTTTTTGAAGCCTTCTTCACCATCGTTGAAGTTCTTTCCAAAACGCCAAAATTATCACATTACTCTATATTATTTTTATTTTTATTTTGTTCATCTTTAAGTCCCTATTTAACATAAATATGTCGTATAATTTTTGTTGTTTCCTTGTTGTTTTTATTGCAGGAACGTGCCTACAACACTCCTAGATCCGTAACAAACGAGGATAGTCTGTAACAAACGAGGAAACCCTTACAAACGATCTAAGCTTTCTAACCCAAAGCTTGATCAAACCCTTTATAGAAGAGATGAATAAAAGCAAACAAAATTCCCTCTTACAAGGTTGATGTTTGCATTTTTTAGCACTCACCCAAACCTAAACACTTGAGCAAATTTGACAATTTTGGCTCACAAGTGTTGTCTATACAAAGAATAAATAATTAAAGCCTTAAGACAAATTTCTCATCATATAGTTGTTGAAAATTAAAGCATTAGTCTTGCATAGATGCTTGGAGGTCCCTTTTATACCCCTAATTGAGTTTGTAGCCGTTGAGGACTGTCGGGATTGAATTAGAGCTGTTGGAGCCTTTATTTCCCACCATAAATGCAGTTGTGATGATGTTTGTTTCGATACACGGGTAGCTGTATCGAAACGCCATTCTTCAGAACTAGCCGTTGGGTCTGATTTAACATCCCGTTTCGAAACACCATAGGTTGTATCGAAACGCATTGTCTCATATCGAAACGCCTACAATTCAAAAGTTCATTGGAAAATAGTCGTTAGGTGGTTTCGACTGTTAGGATGTCTGCCACGTAGGCGTATTGAAACACGAAGGCCTGTTTCGAAACGATCCTTGCTATTTTGATATGGCTAAGGCCTGTATCGAAACACATTTTGGTAGTTTCAATAACTCGTAGCAAAAGCCTTTAAGCGTATCGATACAGATATGCCAGTATCGAAACTGTTGAGTGGATCAATGGATAGATCAAAGCCAAGAGGGGGGGTGAATTGGGCTTTTAAAAATTTGTTGGAGTAAAATGATAGCTAAAAATGAAGAACAAGGGATTTTAGAGTGGTTCAAGTTCCAAATGAACACTACATCCACTACCTTAGCTACCACTAAGGATTTCCAACAATTCACTAATTTGTTCTTCCCTTTTCAAGGCTTAGGAGGTAACCTTTACACAACCGGTCAAATTTTCTACCCAAAATTTGACCAAACCCTCACAAGTGAACAAAGAAGAATTTAGGCAAGAAAGATATCTCTCAAATACAAGATTGCCCCTTTAAGTACAAACACTCAACCCAAATTTAATGATAAGATAGGAATTGAACACTACACAATTTGGGGTTTACAAGAAATTAGAAAATAAGCACAATGAGCTTGGATTTTTGCTTGGATGTTTATCTTTTATGCAATAGTTGTTGCGGGTCTTCAATAAGCTTCAATTTATACATTCTCTATCAATTCTAGCCGTTTGGGTGGTTAGGGTATTGATTATAGCCGTTGGGACCCTCTCTTTCCACCATAAATGCACTTCTACAGCTATCCGTATCGGTACACGAAGACCCGTATCGATACCTGTCTCAAAACAGAAAGAGCCGTTGCACAATAATAAAGAGGGCGTATAGATACGCGTGTAAGCGTATCGGTATGGGACAGGGACCGTTTCGATACGGGTAAGACCGTATCGATACCTTTTTCTCAACTTAGCTCACCGGAAGTTTCCGTTTCAATACGGGGTACACCGTATCGATACGGGACAACTACAACTTTAAATGTTAGTTACCTACTCGGCTGACACCAACAGTCAAAAAATTAAAGGCTTTCGAATTTAAAAATTAATTAAATATGTATCGATACGGGTGGAACCATATCGGTACGCTAATCAAACTCTTTCAGTTTTTACAGAAGGGCGTATCGATATAGATTCAATCTGTTTCGATACAGTGTTTCGATACGCTAAGGGGTGTATCGAAACGTGTCTTTCTAGTAGCCAACTTTGCAAAAAAGGTATCGATACGGCTGGAAGTGTATCGATACGCCTGGACGCTTTTCAACACTTTGGCTTTGGAACACTTAGAAAATATTTGGAGTTTTAGTTTTTCAAATCAGATTAATGCCTTGATGATTTATAAATCATTTGAGGGACTTAAAAATCTATTTCAAGTTTTCAATTTAATCCTTAATATACTTAGTTATATCAAAATCAAGCATATGTTTTACAATCTCCCCCTTTTTGATATAACAAAACCAAAACTTGAAATTTTTGATACTTTGAAAAATTTTGCAAAATAACTCCCCCTTAATATTAGCTAGGTAACATTTAAGTTTGAAAATCAAAATTTTTAAGTGTGAGCTTGTTCCCTCTCCCACTTTTTGTTAGATAAAAAATAATTGAGACATAATATAAAGTGCATAAATAGGCAAAAGGTATAAATAATAACCAAACAACATAATATTGATAAACATTAAGTTCAAATGAAAGATAACATCAAAATCCAAATAACAGAAAATCAAAGCATAAGTTTTAGAATAATGCAAACTTAATCCTAAAAAAAAAAACAAAAGTGCATAAATATCCTAAATGACATAGATGATATGCAAAGATGAACTACTAGGCATCTCCACCGCCATCTTCTTCATCTTCATCATCCTTCTCAATTGCATCATCATTCCTCCTAGTTTGACGCCACTCGTCATGGAAAGCGGTAAGGGATATGTTCATTGAGTTGTAACCGCCTTCAAGGCAAGTGAGGCGCGTCTCCACATTCTTCATTCGATCTTCAAGGCTTGTAAACCTTGTGTCAATAGTGGTAAATCCCGAATTCATCACTTGATCTATGGAGGCAATTCCCGTGCGCAAACCCGTGAATTGATCATTGAGAAAAGTCATGAGGGTATCCATAGAAGGTGGAGGAGGAGCTTGAGGAGCTTGAGCGACTTGAGGATTAGCAAATTCTTCCGTGGCCTCACTAGGGAGCTCGGATAGACGAAGCCAACTACCATTGAAGTAATGAAACTTACCCCTTGTAAGAGATCTTTCATCGATAGGATCGGTGAGGGGAGTTGGGTAGTCATGTGAGCAATCTATCTTTTTTTGTAGGAAGAAATAACTCAAAGCCGTACCATAGGTGACGGAAGTGACGAGTGTAGTGTGGCGGTGTTGCACGAGATAGACAATCTCCGCAAACATAATTGGAGCAAGATTTGGACTTTTTCTTTCACGGAAGCATCGAATCCAAAAATCATCAACTTGGCGGATAGTGGAATACTTGCCTCTCGAGGGCCTAAACCACCAAGAAACCATCAAATGTAGGATCCGATCTTGAGCATTAAGGGCGGTGACAGAACCACTTAGGACATGTCCAAGAGCATTCTCACCATCATAGCCTTCATCCTCCAACTTAAACACATCACAAATTGATTGAACATCGATAGTGATCTTTTTACCTATTAGATGAGAAATAACGGCCGTAACAACACCATCTCGATTGGCACAACACTTGGCATTAGCATAGAAGATCAAAACTAAGACGCGAAAGAAAAATCCGGGAATTTGGAGAAAATCCATAAACTTCCATTCTTGGAGCAAAGGTAAGTACTCAAATTTGAAACGCTCCGAGTTAAGAAAAGGAATGGAAATTACCCTCTCTGGACGGATCTTATAGTTTTAAAATTGGCGAAAATAATTGAGATCTCCGAGAGTCTTAAAAGAGTGTTGATAGATAAGAGTAAGGTTCGGGCGAGTACCATCTCCGACATTGGAACCTTCACCGACTTCACTAGTACGTGATCTCTTTTTAGGTGCCATTAACTAGAGAAAAAATTAAAAACAGTGTATGGATTAATTTTATTCATTCAACTCATTGAAAACCAATAATCAAGGTTTTTGTAAATAATTTGTAAACAAAACAAAAAGAGAAAGTTTGAAAAGAAATATGTTTTTGAGAAGACAAAACAAAAGAAAATTTAAAACGAAAATCAAAAGAAAAATTAAAAAGAACAAAGAAAGAGTTTTACCTTGATATTGATAGAGAAGAATGTGAGAAGAACTTAGCCCCAAATTGATGAAAAGCTTGAAGAGCTTTGCTTGATTTTGAAAACCCTTAAGAGATTTTGAGTTGTGGTGTGAAAATATGAGGGATTGGGAGGCTATTTATAGAGTGAAAAATGACTAAGGTTTTTAGGGTTTTGAAAATTCAATTTTGGTAAAAGTGAAACACTTTAAATACCAATTAGAAGCTATCTACGCAATCGCGTATCGATACGCCTAAGGGTGTATCGATACGGGGGTAAAAACGTAATTCCATTTGAAACACCCGTTGAAGGTCCATATCGAAACGGATGCAATATGTATCGAAACGCTTGTTGCTTGAATCGAAACGAGTTTAACTGTATCAATACCCGTTTTAGGCAAAATGTAGTATGGGAAGCTAATACAGTACTCGTATCGATACGCTTAAAGTCGTATTGATACCCTAAATCCAGAAATACATTTTAGGCTTTAGGAACAACCAAAGGCTCGATTTTAACACCTCCTAAATGAACGCAATTGATGAATGAGCAGTTCTAAGAATGTTCTAACAGAATCATACTCCCCCTAGCTATAAGCATGGATACTTTCAAGAGCAACAACACATAAACATGCAATTTCACAAGATCAAGCAATTTTAACTTCAAAAAGAGTCCTAAAGGGTCAAGGAAGGCTAGTTAGACCTAACTCTCTCCTAAGGGACCAAAAACGCTCTTTGTCTAAAGGCTTTGTAAAGATGTCCACTAGTTGGTTTAAGGTGTCAACGTACTTTGTAATAACATCTTCCTTAAGGACATGATCTCTAATGAAATGATGCCTTATCTCTATATGTTTGGTTCTAGAATGTTGGATGGGAGTTTTAGTTAAGCATATGGCACTAGTGTTATCACACTTAAGGGGTATGACTTCAACTTTAATACCATAATATAAGAGTTGTTGCTTCATCCAAAGGACTTGAGCACAACAACTCCCTAAGGATATGTACTCGGCTTCGGTGGTAGAAAGAGCTACACTATTTTGTTTCTTAGAGAACCAAGATATGAGCATACTACCTAAGAATTGACATGCTCCCGAAGTACTCTTCCTATCGATTTTACACCCCCCATAATCCACATCCAAATAAGCATGAAGGTTGAAGGTTGAGTCTCTAGGGTACCAAAGGCCTAAACAATAAGTATCTCTAAGGTACTTGAAGATTCTCTTAACGGCTATAAGGTGAAACTCTTTAGGACTAGCTTGAAACCTAGCACACAAGAAAACACTAAAGAAAATATCCGGTCTACTTGCGGTAAGGTAAAGCAAAGATCCAATCATAGAGCGATAAAGCTTAGAGTCAACACACTTACCTCCTTCATCTTTGTCAAGCTTTGTAGATGAGCTCATTGGTGTGGCTTTAGGCTTTGCATTCTCCAAGCCAAACTTCTTGAGCATATCCTTGATGTACTTTGCTTGATTGATGAAGGTGCCATCCTTCCTTTGCTTGATTTGGAGTCCCAAAAAGAATGAGAGCTCCCCCATCATGCTCATCTCGAATTCACCTTGCATTAACTTTGCAAACTCTTTGCAATGACACTCGTTATTAGATCCAAAAATAATATCATCAACATATATTTGTACTACTACGATGTCATTTTTATACCTTTTTATGAAAAGTGTAGTGTCCACCTTACCTTTTTCAAAACCTTTTTCAATCGAAAAGTTTGAAAGTCTTTCATACCAAGCTATAGGAGCTTGTTTTAAACCATAAAGTGCTTTTGTTAGTTTGAAAACATGATTTGGAAATTTTGAGTCTTCAAAACCTGGTGGTTGTTCCACATACACTTCCTCATTTATAAAACCATTTAAAAATGCGCTTTTAACATCCATTTGAAAAATCTTGCAGTCATGATAACATGCATATGCAAGCAACATCCTAATAGCCTCCATTCTAGCTACGAGTGCATAGGTTTCATCAAAATCTATTCCCTCTTCTTTAGTGTAACCTTGTGCAACTAATCTAGCTTTATTTCTCACAATGTTACTACTCTCATCTAGTTTGTTCCTAAATACCCATTTAGTTCCTATAGTAGATTGATTACTAGGCCTTTCAACTAATGTCCAAACATTACTTCTCTCAAATTGATTTAACTCTTCTTTCATAGCCATAATCCAAAAGTCATCTTTTAATGCTTCTTTTATATTCTTAGGCTCTATGCATGAGATAAATACAACATGATTCATAAGTTTAAGAGAAGATCTAGTAGTTACCCTCTTGGATGGATCACCCAAGATTTCACCACCTTTGACATAGTTGAACTCCCTTGGGTAATTCACTTCATTTTCCTCAAGAGCCAAGTCCTTCAAGGCTTCAAGAGGTGGATCTTGTGTATCCTCTTTTTTTGTTGGAATCTCATCCTTCTTTGAAGTTTGTCCTCCATCAAAGGCATCAAGGATTCCTACATCATCATCATCATAAGAATCCTTCATCGGAAGGAGGTTATCATCGAATACAACATGAATAGACTCTTCTACTACTAAAGTTCTTTTATTAAATACACAATAGGCTTTAGATTTTGAGGAATAACCTAAGAAAATAGCTTCATCACTTTTAGCATCAAATTTACCTAAGTTATCTTTTCCATTGTTTAAAACAAAACACTTGCAACCAAATGGATGAAAATAGCTAATGTTAGGCTTTTTAGATTTTAAAATATCATATGGTGTTTTCTTTAAAAGTGGCCTCATCATTACTCGATTTACAATGTAGCAAGCGGTGTCTGTGGCTTCCGCCCAAAAATATTTAGGTAAATTGTTTTCACAAAGCATGGTTCTAGCCATTTCTTGTAAAGTTCTATTTTCCTCTCAACTACCCCATTTTGTTGAGGAGTTCGAGGAGCCAAAAAATTGTGGCTAATACCATTTTCATTTAAAAACTCTTCAAAACCAAGATTTTGAAATTCGGTTCCATGATCACTTCTAATATGTGAAATTCTAAGTTCAATATCATTTTGAGTTAATTTTGAAAATGTGATGAATTTTTCTAAAGCCTCATCTTTAGTACTTAAAAATAGAACCCAAGTAAATCTAGAATAGTCATCAATAAATACAAATGCATAAGATTTACCACCCAAGCTCATAGTCCTAATAGGCACAAATAAATCCATGTGAATAAGTTGTAAACACCTACTTGTAGAAACATCATTAATGGATTTAAAGGATGATTTATGTTGTTTACACTTAGAGCATGCATCACAAATTTTATCATTTGAGAACTTAATTTTGGGTAAACCTCTAACTAGATCTAGGGAAACTAATTTTTCTAAAACAATAATGCTAGCATGTCCTAGTTTCCTATGCCATAGCCATGCATCATTTTCATTTTGAGCAACTAAACATGCATGAGATGTATGTATGTCATCTAAATGCACCATGTAAATATTTCCTATGCGATGACCAATGAGCATAATATTATTTGATTTAATGTCAACAATTTTGCACCCATTTTTATCAAATAAGACATTAAACCCTTTATCACATAATTGACTTATGCTCAGCAAATTATGTTTTAGACCATCGACATATAAAACATTTTCAATGAGAATATTAGAGTGATTACCTATGGAGCCAATACCTTTAATATGGCCTTTAGAGTTGTCACCAAATGTTACTACTCCTCCACTTTTTGGCTTTAAGTCCATGAATCTACTCTTGTCTCCGGTCATATGCCTCGAGCATCCACTATCAAGGTACCATGAATTTTGACTTTGTGCCTTGGCCTTGTAGCAATGCTCCCCCTACAAACAAAGATATTAAACTTTTTTTTTTGGTACCCAAATCATTTTGGGTCCACGAGTGTTAGCTTCTAAAAGCTTGGTTCACTTAGGAATCCAAGGTGACATAGCAACAACATTATTAGACTTGACGAGTTCCTTAGGAACCCATACACTCCTAATCTTTTTAGTTCTATTATGTCTAGGGAAGCCACTATGTTTGTAGTTATAAGTCTTTCTCCTAGGTTGGTTTGTTTTAGATTATTCACCCTTTTCATGCTTCACATTACCAACATTTTTTAAAGACTCTTTGAGCTTGTTAAGCTCATCTAACACCTTTTGGTGTTCACTATTGCATTGAGAAAGAAGATTATTTAGGTCTACTTTTTCATCTTGGAAGAATTTAAGTTCATCTTTTAAACATAAAATCTTTTTTCTCAAATTTTAAGTTAGCTTGAGAAAGTGAGTCATTTTTATCATTTAATTCTGAAATAATCTTTTTATTTCTAATGACCGACTCCTTATACTTTTCAACTAACTCATCATAAACCTCTTGCAACTCATCATACGCATCATGCAATTCATCAAATGTAAAGTCAAAAGATGATGAGTTAGAGGTTACCATGGAGGAATCCTCCTCAAGTGCCATGAGGCAAAGGTTGGCCACTTCGTGTTCGTCATCCTCGGATGACTCCTCGTCACTCCAAGTAGCAAGCTTGGCTTTGAGCTTCTTCTTCTTCTCAAAGCCCTTCTTCCTGAGTTGAGGGCACTCCAAACGAATGTGACCGGGTTTTTTGCACTCGTAGCAAATGATTTGATCCCTCTCTTCTTCTTCTTTGTTTTTGCTCTTGAAGTCCATTTTTCTTTGAATCTTCCTTCCTCAGTTGGACCTCATGAATCGTGAGAACCTTTTGGCTATCATAGCCAGTGCTTCTAGGTCACCATCCTCACTAGAAGTGCTCTCCTCATGTAATGAAGCTTTGAGAGCCACTCTTATCTTCTTCTTCTTTTCTACTTCTAGCTTCTCCACTATTCTCTCTTCCTTTTTCTTTTCATCTTCCCTTCCTTGCTTCATTATCTCATGAGTAAGGAGATAACCCACTAGCTCATCAAGTTTGAGTGTCTTCAAGTTTTTGTCCTCAATGATGGCAGTTCTCTTCCCATCCCAAGATTCGGGAAGTGAGTAGAGTAGCTTCCGGACTAGTTTGTCTTCCAGAATTATCTCTCCAAAACCCTTAAGCCCGTTGACGATTGTTGAGAAGCGATCGAACATCTTGGACACGGTTTTGTCGGGCTCCATTTTGAAATTCTCATAGCTAAGATTGAGAATTCCAATCTTGGTCTCCTTCACATCACTAGTTCCTTTATAAGTGGTCTCTAGTGTATCCCACACTTCATTGACACTTTCAATGGAGGAGACTTTGGAGTAGATGTCGGGACCGAAAGAGCAAAATAGCATGTGAAGAGCTTTATCATTGATTTGGATCTTCTTTCTCTCTTCTTCGCTCATCTCAATCTTCTTCTTTAGAACAAATCTTCCTTCATAGTCTCTCTTCAATGGAATATAGGGACCATCTTCAATGACATCCCAAACTAGATAATCGTTGGATTTGATGAAGAGGCGCATCCGGTTCTTCCAAAATGGATAGTTATCACCATTGAAGAATGACGGTTTTGTGGTTGATTGAGACTCGTACATGCTTGACCCAGAGGTAGATGCCATGGCTTGATTTTTTGAAGATCACACTCTTCCTAGGAACTCCTCTTGTGGTTGTTAATCCTTCAAAGAGGTATGCTCTGATACCAATTGTTGAGTGGATCAATGGACTTATTAAAGCCAAAAGGGGGTGAATTGAGCTTCTAAAAATTTGTTGGAGTAAAATGATAGCTAAAAATGAAGAACACGGGATTTTAGAGTGGTTCAAGTTCCAAATGAAATCAACATCCACTACCTTAGCTGCCGCCAAGGATTTCCAACAATTCACTAATTTGTTCTTTCCCTTTTCAAGGCTTAGGAGGTAACCTTTACACAACCGGTCAAATTTTCTACCCAAAATTTGACCAAACCCTTACAAGTGAACAAAGAAGAATTTAGGCAAGAAAGATATCTCTCAAATACAAGATTGCCCCTTTAAGTACAAACACTCAACCCAAGTTTGATGCTAAGATAGGAATTGAACACTACAAAATTTGGGGTTTACAAGAAATCAGAAAATAAGTACAATGAGCTTGGATTTTTGCTTGGATGTTTATCTTTTATGCAATAGTTGTTGCTTGTCTTTAATAAGCTTCAATTTATACTTTCTCTATCAATTCTAGCTGTTTGGGTGGTTAGGGTATTGATTATAGCCGTTGGGACCCTATCTTTCCATCATATATGCACTTCTACAGCTATCTGTATTGGTACACGAAGACCCGTATCGATACCTGTCTCATAAAAGAAAGAGCCATTGTACAATAACAAAGAGGGCGTATCGATACACGTGTAAGCGTATCGGTACGAGACAGGGACCGTTTCGATACGGGTAAGACCGTATCGATACCTTTTTCTCAACTTAGCTCACTGGAAGTTTCCGTTTCGATACGAGGTACACCATATCGATACGGGACAACTACCACTTTAAATGTTAGTTACCTACTCGGCTGACACTAACGGTCAAAAAATTAAAGGCTTTCGAATTTAAAAATTCATTAAATCCGTATCGATACGGGTGAAACCGTATCAGTACGCTAATCAAACTCCTTCAGTTTTTACATAGGGGTGTATCGATACAGATTCATTCTGTTTCGATACGCTAAGGGGCGTATCGAAACACGTCTTTCCAGTAGCCAACTTTGCAAAAAAAGGTATCGATACAGCTGGAAGCGTATCGATACGCCTGGACGTTTTTCAACACTTTGGCTTTGGAACACTTAGAAAATATTTGGAGTTTGAGTTTTTCAAATCAGATTAAAGCCTTGATGATTTAAAAATCATTTGAGGGACTTAAAAATCTATTTCAAGTTTTCAATTTAATCCTTAACGTACTTAGTTATATCAAAATCAAACATAGGTTTTACAGAAACATGTACATTAAAATCACAGGTTTAGCTACTTAAAAACATTTTAAAACACTTCAAAACATTTTAAAACACTTCAAAATCTTTTTAAACATGAGGTAGATGAATTACAGGTTACCCTTGAATATTCTTCAATGGCCATAAGACAAAGGTTGGCTTGTTCATTGTCAGTGGAGTATTCATCACTCCAAGGAGCCACATGCGCCTTCTTCTTATGGCTTGAAGAGCTTTCCTTCTTCTTCTTCCTCGATCCATGCTTGGATTCTTCCATTTTGCTCTTCATGAATAGGACAAACTTTTCAAAGAGATAGGCCATCTCTTCTTCATGAATAGGACAAATTTTTGCTTGGATGTTTATCTTTTATGCAATAGTTGTTGCTGGTCTTCAATAATCTTCAATTTATACTTTCTCTATCAATTCTAGTAATTTGGGTGGTTAGGGTATTGATTATAGCCGTTGGGACCCTCTCTTTCCATCATAAATGCACTTCTACAGCTATCCATATTGGTACACGAAGACCCGTATCGATACCTGTCTCAAAACAAAAAGAGCCGTTGCACAATAATAAAGAGGGCGTATCGATACATGTGTAAGCGTATCGGTACGGGACAGGGACCGTTTCGATACGGGTAAGACCGTATCGATACCTTTTTCTCAACGTAGCTCATCGGAAGTTTCCGTTTCGATACGAGGTACACCGTATCGATACGGGACAACTACCACTTTAAATGTTAGTTACATACTCGGCTGACACTAACGGTCAAAAAATTAAAGGCTTTCAAATTTAAAAATTCATTAAATCCGTATCGATACGGGTGGAACCGTATCAGTACGCTAATCAAACTCCTTTAGTTTTTACATAGGGGTGTATCGATACAAATTCAATCTGTTTCGATACGGTGTTTCGATACGCTAAGGGGCGTATCGAAACGCGTCTTTCCAGTAGCCAACTTTGCAAAAAAAGGTATCGATACGGCTGGAAGCATATCGATACGCCTGGACGTTTTTCAACACTTTGGCTTTGGAACACTTAGAAAATATTTGGAGTTTGAGTTTTTCAAATCAGATTAAAGCCTTGATGATTTATAAATCATTTGAGGGACTTAAAAATCTATTTCAAGTTTTCAATTTAATCCTTAACATACTTAGTTATATCAAAATCAAACATAGGTTTTACAGAAACATGTACATTAAAATCACAGGTTTAGCTACTTAAAAACATTTTAAAACACTTCAAAATCTTTTTAAACATTCTCAAGCTTATTTTCACGTTTTTTGACTTAAAGAATATTTTAAATTCTTTTCAATTTAATCCAAAATATTTTTCAATTTATTATATCAAAATCTACATTTTTACAACTTTCCCCTTTTTGATATAATAAAACCAATTTGAAAAATTATTTGGGATTCTCCCCCTTTGAGATTAAAATTTTGAATAAGAGATTTTTAAATTTTCAAGGAAGTTAAAAGCTCCCCTTATTCAATTTGAAAAGACAAATTTTCTTTTTCAAATCAACTCTCTCCCTTTTTGTTATATCAAAAAAATTAAAAGACATTAAGCTCAATAATAACAATAAAGGCTTAAAATTTTGACTCTATTAAAAGTTTTGGTTTTAAAATTGGCTCCCCCTTACTCAAAACATCAAATATTATTAGTCCAAAGATATGATTATCTAGTTGCAAAAAAAATCTAATTTAAACAAAAACAAGAATAACTAGAAATTTACCAACACTTGAACTTCAAGCGAGGATGTGAAGCCTTCCTTCTTCAAGTGTTCTCCTTCTTGTGTGTGTGGAGCTCCCCCTCAAATTTGGACTTGTTGATCACTCTCAATCACACATAAACATGACAATCATGTAATTTTTGGTGTCCAAATTTCTTTGGATATATAAACGTTAGTTGCACATAATCTTGTCCCCTTTGGAATTCATTTTTCAATTTCATCCTTTTTAGTTGAAATATTTAGTCCTTTTGGGACCCAAATACTTCTAAAACATTTACCATTTAAAAATCTTTGGGCACTTGATTGTCTAACATAAAAATTTGATTTTCCAAAATTATTTTTCTTTTCAAGCTCTTTGGAAATCATTTTTTTTCTTTCTTAAGATCATCAACTTCTTTTTGATGATCTTTTTCCATCGTTTGAAGAAAATTTTGTAAATTTAAAACTCTAAGTTCAAAATCTTTAATTTTGGATTCAAACTCTAGATTTGTCTTGGAAAGCAAATCATTTTCCTTTCTTAAATCTGAAAGCAACTTTTTGTTCTTAGAAAATGATGCCTTAAATTCCAAAAGAAAATTATCATAGGCATCTTGTAATTCATCAAAAGAATAAGAACACGAGGTAGATGAATTACAAGTTACCCTTGAATATTCTTCAATGGCCATAAGACAAAGGTTGGCTTGTTCATTGTCAGTGGAGTATTCATCACTCCAAGGAGCCACATGCGCCTTCTTCTTATGGCTTGAAGAGCTTTCCTTCTTCTTCTTCCTCGATCCATGCTTGGATTCTTCCATTTTTCTCTTCATGAATAGGACAAACTTTTCAAAGAGATAGGCTATCTCTTCTTCTTTACTTTCCTCCCCACTTGAATCTACATGTGAGCATGTGGAGGAATTGAGAGCAAAGACATTAATGTTGATGTCTAGCTCCATGATTTTCTTCTTCCCTATCTTCTTTATCTCTTCCTTCTTCTTCTCCTCTTCTTTTCCTTTCTTCATGATTTCATGAGTAAGAAGAGACCCCAATATCTCATCTAGCTTTAAAGTCTTGAGATTTTTAGCTTTGATGATGGCGGTTTTCTTTGAGTCCCATAACTTAGGAAGATAATAGAGAAGCTTTCGGACAAACTTATCTTTCGGAATGATTTCTCCAAAGCCTTTGAGCTCATTTGTGATGGTAGAGAATCTATCGAATATCTTTGTGATGTCTTCATCCGGTTTAATCTTGAAATTCTCATACTTGATGTTGAGAAAACTGATCTTGGTCTCCTTTACATCGTTGGTTCCTTCGTATGTGACTTCAAGCTTGTCCCATACCTCTTTGGCATCTTCACGAGAAAACAACTTCTCATAGATATTGGGGCTAAATGCACAAAAGAGGATGTGCAAAGCCTTGCAATTTAACTTCATCTTCTTGCGATCATCCATACTGAAAAGCTTGTAACACGCTCGAATCGATCTTTCAAAACCGTCAAGAAGGTTGAATTGAACTCCCGAAAGAATTGGCTAAAATCGATAAAAATGATAGACAATTTGCAAGATGATTTTTGAGTGGTTCGACTTTCTAACCAATGACACGCAACAAGTTTTTGGCGCCGTTGCCGGGGACTGGCAACTTATCTTTACTCTTACTTTTACTGCATTTTTTTTATTTTTCTGTTTTTATTGGGATTGTTTACCATGTGCTTTTCATAAGGTCTTCCGCTTGCTTATGCACAGATCTAGACGAGGCAAAGAACCTGAGTACAAACTAGACCCTGAAATCAAAAGGACGTGCAATCTCAGGAACCGAGTCCTCCTCTTGATAGCAAGAAACGATTATCTTGAGGAACAGTTAGAAGCAATGCATAACGGGGTAAATAATAATAACCTGAGGAATGATGAAGATCCTCCCCTAGATGACCGAAACGGACGGCCTGCCGTTGGCGTGGCCGCACGATAGTCCTGCCATGACTACATGATCAATGATCATGTTGAACTGGAGACCACCTTGCCAGACGTGGAAGCTGAGAATTTCGAGCTGAAACCTGTTATGTTCAGCATGATAAACTCCGCTGGCCAATTTAGTGGTGCTGGAACAGAGGATGCCCGAGAACATCTGAAAACGTTCCAAGAAATTTGTGGATCGTTTCGATTACCAGGAATAAATCCAGAAATACTGAGGTTCCGGTTATTTCCTCATTCATTGAGAGACAGAGCTAAAACTTTGTGGGATAAACTAACGCCGGGTTCAATACGAACTTGGGCAGATCTCTCTCGTGAATTTTTATCTCGTTTTAATCCTTCTCACTTATCTGAGTGATTGCGTAATGAAATTGCTACTTTTCAATAGGAAGATGACGAGCCAATGCACGAGGCATGGGACAGGTTTACAACTCTTCTAAGGAACTGCCCGATGCATGGATTCCCCGTGTAGAATCAAGTAATTAAATTCTACAATGCTGCCAACACACACACTCGTATGAGAATAGATTCAGCAGCAAATGGACTGTTGTTGGATAAAGATCCGGACGAAGCAATGGTGGTGTTGAAAAACTTAGCAAAGAATGACGAGCAATTCCCGACAGCAAGGAGAGGTAAACGAGGGATAGCTGTAAAAGATTATGAAGCTGACAATTCCCTGAAGACACGGGTTGCATACCTCACAAAGGCAGTGGAAAATCTGTTGAAAAAAGATTCTAAACCTATATATTCTATAGAAGAGATATGTGAAACTTGCAGTGGGAACCACAGTTCGGAAGACTGTCCGTTACAGCTAGAAGAAGGGATGTATGTTGGAAATTACAACAAGCCAAGAATTTTCGACTCCAACAATTACAATCCCAACTGGAGGAAAGATCCCAAGTTCTCTTGGAGCAATCCAAACAACACACTTAATCCTCAAATGTAGAACAACCAAAACCAAGGGGCACCCAGAATCTTGTCACGGCAGCAACCACAGCAGCAGCCGCAACAGCAGCCGGTAGCCGCACCTAGTATACTATAACAGACTTTGGCCACATTCATGTCACAGACAGGAGCTTACATGGCAAACATGGATCACTTTGTCAAGAAAACTGAGTCATTCATGAACAAGACAGAGATGAGAAAGACTAACCATGAGACCACCCTAAAATCACTAGAGACACAGATGGGCCAGGTTTCCCAACATATTAAGTCAAGGTAAAACAGAGGATTCCCTAGTGATACTGAGGTCGCTAGAAAGCCCACACATGAGCAGTGTAAAGCAATTACAACTAGGAGTGGGAAACAACTGCAAGGGCCGGAGATGAAAACCATACCGATTGAGGAACCGACCCTAGATACACCTACCGTGAACGCTGCCCCGGCAGAAGAAGAGCAACCTGCTGCCGACACACTTGTCACGGCAGCAGAAGGGACAGAGGAGCAAGAAAAGAATGCTGAAGAACCTAAGCCTCCTCAATCCGAATACCATGTGAAAGACGCCTGGAAGATTACCTTCCTCCACCTTCTTTTCCACAGCGGTTACAAAAACAGAAACAGGAGTACCAGCTCAAAAAGATTTATGATATTTTAAGCAGGTGCACATTAATATACCGCTATTGGAGGCCATCAAGCAGATGCCCGGTTATGCAAAATTTCTCAATGATACTATGTCAAAAAGGTCCAGACTTGGGGAATTCGAAACGGTAAAAATGACAGAGGGATGCATGACTATCTTGAACAGACATCCACCCCAGAAGAAGAAGGATCCTGGGAGCTTCATCATACCGTGCATAATTGGTGACAAATTCGTGGGTAAGACACTTTGTGATCTATGTGCTAGCATAAACTTAATGCCAAAATCTGTGTTTCAGAAATTAGGTTTTGGACGAGCACGGCCCACGACAGTCATGCTGCAGCTGGCAGACCGCTCTTACGTACAACCAGAAAGGGAGATCGAAGATATTTTGGTAAGAGTGGATAAATTTATTTTTCTTGCTGACTTTCTTGTGTTAGACTGTAAAGCAGATGAGAACGCACCAATCATCCTGGGGCGACCCTTCCTAGCCACAAACAGATCTCTGATTGATGTAGAGAAAGGAGAACTGACCATGAGAGTAAATGATCAAGAAATCAAACTCAATGTTCTCCAAGCAATCAAACATGTTGATGCAGAAGAAGAGTACAAGGCCATCACTGAAGTAATCCTTGACCAACCCTGCATCAGGTCGAGCTGCCATGACATAAAATTTGGTCACTGCCACAGCAGTCATCTGGAAGACTGTCACGGCAGCAACGACGACAGTGACTCCTCAGATTCAGACATATCCGACACTGAAGGTCATGAGGAGGTAAATTGGATAGGCAATCATCCAGGTAAGTTATTCGAGCCCCTAAACTATACCTCGAATGAACACATAATCCAAAAGCCTTCAGTTGAAGAATCGCCTGTTTTAGATCTTAAGCCCCTGCCATGGCAGCTTAAATATGTTTTTCTTGGTTTAAATGATACGTTGCCCGTAATCATCTCTTCCAAGTTAATGCAGAAACATAAGCAGCAGCTAATTGGAATGCTACAGCAGCATAAGAAGGCCATTGGATGGACAATAGCTGACATCCAAGGCATCAGTTCGGCATTATGTATGCACAAAATTCTTCTGGAAGATGATCATAAGACGACCATTGATGCTCAAAGACGCTTAAACGACGCTATGCAAGAAGTGGTGAGAAAAGAAATTATCAAATGGCTTGATGTCGGAATCATATACGCCATCTCGGATAGTAAGTGGGTGAGCCCAGTGCAGTGTGTACCTAAAAAAAGAGGAATAACCGTGGTGACCAACGAAGAGAACGAACTAATCCCAACCATGACTATGATCGGTTGGAGGGTTTGTATGGATTACCGGAAGCTTAACAAAGCTATCTGGAAAGACCATTTTCCTCTACCTTTTATTGATCAAATGCTTGATAGATTAGCGGGGAAACCTTACTAAAGTTTTCTTGATGGTTATTCAGGGTACAACCAGATAGCTATTGCACTGGAGGATCAAGAGAAAACGACCTTCACATGCCCATACGACACTTATGCTTTTCGGAGAATTCCATTTGGACTCTGCAATGCACCAGCAACCTTCTAAAGGTGCATGATGGCGATATTGTCTGACATGGTAGAGGACTTTCTGGAAATTTTCATGGACGATTTTTCCGTCTTTGGAGACAGTTTTGAAGGTTGTTTAGGCAACCTACAGAAGGTGCTTGAAAGATGCGAAAAAGCGAACTTGGTCTTAAACTGGAAAAATGCCATTTCATGGTGGATGAAGGGATAGTCCTAGGCCACAAGGTAAGCTGTCGCGGCATCGAGGTAGACAGAGCAAAAATAGAAGTCATCGAAAAGCTGCCGCCACCCACTACAGTCAAGGGAATTTGGAGTTTCTTAGGACATGCCGGGTTTTATCGACGATTTATTGCCAATTTCTTGAAGATTACTAAACCCCTATGCCACCTATTGGAGCAAAATCATCGCTTTGACTTTAATACTAAATGTACTGAGGCATTCAGAATTCTGAAGGAGAAGCTTGTAACAGCCCCGATCGTACAGCCACCAGACTAGAGTTTGCCATTCGAAATAATGTGTGATGCCAGTGACTACGCTGTCGGGGCAGCACTAGGGCAGAAGAAGGATAAGCTCTTCCATGTGATCTATTAAGCCATCAAAACATTGAATGATGCCCAATTGAATTACACCACAACAGAAAAGGAACTATTAGCAGTGGTGTTCTCAATCCACAAGTTTTGTCCATACATACATGGAACAAAGGCGGTGGTCCATACAGACCATTCAGCACTGAAGTATCTGCTCACGAAAAAAGATGCAAAACCAAGACTGATACGTTGGATTCTGCTGCTACAAGAATTTGACATTGACATCAAGGACAAGAAAGGAACAGAGAACCAAGTGGCAGACCACTTGTCGAGGCTAGAGACAGGGAAGAGTCAATCGACAGATAAGACCAATATACTGGAGACCTTCCCAGATGAGCAGCTGTTTGCTGCCACAAGCACTGCCACAACAGCCATGGCGGCAGGTAAGTTTTCTAAACTACCTTGGTACGCTGATTTTGTTAATTACATTGTTAGCGGAGTACTACCTCCTGAACTAAATTACCAAGCAAGGAAGAGGTTCCAAAATGATGCAAAATATTATTATAGGGACGAACCTCTTCTTTTCAAACATTGTGCAGATCAAATTATCAGGAGATGCGTACCACAGGATGAACATGAAGCTGTGCTTCACCACTGCCATGCTTCCCCATATGGAGGACACTTAGGTGGAAACAAAACCGCTGCCAAGGTTTTGCAATCCGGTTTCTATTGGCCCACACTGTTCAAGGATGCACAAGCCTTCTACAAGAGCTGTGACAAATGCCAAAGGACTGGGAACATCTCCAGAAGGCATGAGAGGCCACTGCAAAACATTTTAGAAGTCGAAATCTTTGATGTATGGAGAATCGACTTCATGGGACCATTCCCGACATCTTGTGGGAACCTCTATATCCTACTAGCAGTGGATTATGTGTCCAAGTGGGTAGAAGCAATAACCACTCAGAAAAATGACGCCAAGACTGTTCAAAGATTTATGCATAAGAATATTTTCTCTAGATTTGGCATTCCAAAGGCGATTATCAGTGACGAAGGGAGACATTTTGATAATAGGGTAATTACTGTTGCCTTGAGAAAATACGGAGTAAAGCACCGGATTGCAACAGCATACCACCCTCAAACCAATGGACCGGCCGAAATATCCAACCGGGAAGTAAAGAACATACTTGAGAAGATGGTTAAACCTACTCGAAAAGATTGGTCTTTACACCTCAATGATGCACTCTGGGCCTATAGTACAGCATTCAAAACACCATTGGGAATGTCACCCTACAAGCTTATCTATGGGAAAACATGCCACTTACCTGTTGAGATAGAGCACAGAGCTTACTGAGCTATCAAGACAGTAAATATGGACTTGGATAAGGCAGGACAAAATAGGCTACTAGACTTGAATGAAATTGAAGAAATTTGAGCAATGGCCTACGACAATGCCAGGATATACAAAGATAAAACCAAAAGGTGGCATGACAGGAAACTGCTGCCATGACAGTTCTACCCAGGGCAGCAGGTGTTGTTGTTTAACTCTAGGTTAAAACTTTTCCCAGGAAAGCTTAAATCTAGATGGTCTGGCCCTTTTCAAGTTATCCAAGTTTTCCCCCATGGTGCCATCACAATCAAATCATTAAAGGATGGGCACCAGTTCAAAGTCAATGTACAGAGACTAATGCATTATCAGGGGACTAAAGCCCCAAGGATGCATGAAGTAGTTACTTTAGGAGATTCCCCTCAAGGCACCCCTAATTTAACTTAGTTTTTATTTCATTTTATTTATTTTATTTATTAGGAATTAAGATTTATTTATTTTAGAAACTAAGATTTTATTTTAATTATTTTTAGGAAGTAAATGAAGCAAATAGAAGAGGAGTGAACCAGCCCACCATATCAATAGTGGCCCAAAAAGCCCAACGGA
This sequence comes from Hibiscus tridactylites, assembly GCA_958450335.1. Lineage (NCBI taxonomy): Eukaryota > Viridiplantae > Streptophyta > Magnoliopsida > Malvales > Malvaceae > Hibiscus > Hibiscus tridactylites. The sequence continues at coordinate 51,921,306 of OY288273.1, read as the reverse complement.
TGACACTGTCGTCACAGCCTATCACCAGCTGTCGCGACAGACGCGGAAAATATAGCATGTCACCAAGCTGTCGCGGCAGACACGCAAACGCATAACAAACGTGTAGCAGACACGGAAACGCGTGATAGACGCGTCAGAAACCGCGTAATAGCTGGCCCCGTTATTCGCGCCTGCCATTACAGCTCCAACGGGCAGAAAATCAACTATCTATATAAACCCCCATTCACTATTCATTTTTCATCTAACTTTTATTCTCTCAACTTGTTTCCTCTAGATCTCAAAATTTTCTTTCTATTTTCCATAGTCCTTGCAATGACTAGCAGACAAACTCATAGAAGTGATGCCTCCAGTTCTGTCGCAGCAGTAAGCACTACAAGTCATAGTGCCATCCCAGACCGCTTTGCCTCCACCGAATCTGCCGCAAGATACTATCGTTCCTTTCAGAAAAGAGAGATGTGGGAAGAACAGGGGTTCCTCTACACCGAACCCACGGAAGACCTCGTGTTCGAAAGCTTTACCGCCAGAAAGATCCATCCCTCAAACGGCAGCAGTTTGCTGCCCAACCAGAAGAAATGAACGTCACACTCGTAAGGGAATTCTATGCTGCCATCGACAGCAAAGACACTACGACCGTGACAGTTCGAGGTAAACATCTTTCTTTCGAGCCTTCTTACATCAACACCCTCTACAGCCTCTACGTGAGTAAAAAGAAGGACGCCCACAAGAGATTTGTCAACAGTCTGTCGCCGGCAGACTACGACGCAGTGATGGCAGAGTTGACCAAGGAAGGGACAGAATGGAACACCGACCCAAAGCACCGATGGACGGTGAAAAGAACTCAATTGACTCCAGAAGCCAAACTATGGAATCATTTTGTGAAGAAGCGCATCATGCAATCCTCCCACAACAATACCATCGACCGACCAAGGTTAGCCCTTGTACATTCAATTATAAATGAAAGATCTATCAATGTCAGTCGATACATAAGGGAGGGAATTCTGGAATGTGCCCTCCGACCATCGGGACCCCTTGTCTTCCCATACCTCATCACTGCCATATGCCGGGGCCAGAACGTACCGAAAATTGCCGAAGATTTGAAAGTCCGAAGGAAAAGGTGGACGGAGATGAACATTTTTAGCCTCATGGAGCTGAAAGCAGCCACCCCATTGTCCTACTTCAATCCCTCTGCCACGACAGAGCAGACGGCAGGCCCTAGTCACCCAGAACCTGTCACAGCAAAATAGCAGCCAACGGCAGCAGCACCTCCACCGGATGCCTCCGCCCAGATTCTGTCAACACTCAAAAGAATGGAGGAAAGGCAGCTCGGACTGATGAGCTTCATAAGGGACTTCACGGCATCAACGATAAATTTTATTCACAACGATTTAAATTTTACACATGTAACGTTCCCTTCCTTCCCAGAACAATATTTTGCTGCCCCCTCACCTACTCTTACACCTGTTGCGAGCCCAAAAACTTCGTCTGCTGCCTATACACCTACACCGACCGCGACAGCTGAAGGCGACAGCCACACTGCCACTGCTTGAGGCGAGAAAAGAAAAGAGCCCCTGCCAGAACTCAACGAAGACTATTTCGAAGGGTTCTCCTCATCGTCCATCTGGCAGGATTCTGACGAGGAGCCCTCAGTTGCCCGGAACCTCTCCAAGGACTTCACGCCAATGAAAAGGCAGAAGCCCAACGAGGCTGGCGAAGGACCCTCCGGCCAGGGTAGATCTGGCAGCGGCAGCAGTAGCAGCAGCAGCTCCGACGATGAGGTACAAGTTTTGGACAAGCCCCCACACATCTAACCAACCCGTGTCCAGCCACCAAGGGAAGCCAAAAAGAAGACAACCTCTGCCTCTCTCAGCACACTGCCGGCACCTGCCATGAAAGTCACTGCCCGCCGGCAGCTCCAGATCAGCAGCAGCAGCGACGACAGCTCCTCAACTTAAGTTTCTATCTTATATTTGTTGTCTCTGTTGTTTTATTTATTTTGTGATGTGCTTTGTTTTTCTTTCTTTATTTTCTATGTTGTCATGCATTGAGGGCAATGCAACCCTCGAGTTTTGGGGTGGCATCCCTCCAGTAATGAAGCGTTAAGTTGTGTCTTTAAATTGTGTCTAAGTATTAGTTATTATTTAGTTTATTTTTGCTTAATATATATATATATATATATATATATATATATATATATATATATATATATATATATATATAGCTTAAGTCTTTGAACTGAACTTACCTGCCGCGACATACTCTGTCGTTGCAGTGCCTTTAGGATGTTTATAGGAACAGTTTAGAGCATTGCTATAGTTCTGCACTTTAAACACCCTTTGTGACTCTTATGCTGTCTACACTTCTACTGGTAAACTAGAGTAGGAAAGCGTAACCACTTGAGTTGCCCCTAGAGGTGCCTAACACTGGATCTAGGAAAAGAAAATAAGAAAACATAAACTCAAATACCCCTAGAGGTGCCTAATATCGGCTCTAGGAAGTTATCTAGAGGTGCCCAAAAAACAGGCTTTAGTCAACTTAAAATAAGAAAAACACTGAGTCTAATTCAGAAAAAACTAAAGGAGCCTAAGAATTGCCTCTAATAAAAGGAAATTTGGCATAAAAACTCAAATAAGTAGCTTAACTATTCTAGCAAACTAAAGGAGTCTAGGCACATACTTGTTCACAAAACATGCACACACTACACAAGACCTATAGCATGGTTCCGAGTGAATCTAGAAATGTCTGACAAGGTATTACTCGTGATAGGGCATGTGTGGTAGGTAATGAAAAGATCACTGAATTAAGCCAAACAAAATTTTTTAATTTTAGTTAGGTCATATTTGCTTGAGGGCAAGCAAGAACTTGAGTTTGGGGGTGTGTTGAGTGTGCAAAAGTTCTATATTTTACCCCTTATTTAACCCATATTTCTGCTGCATTCAAGCATAATTCATCGCGTTTAGGTAAAGTTTCGCATATACATCACAATTAGATAAAATAGCACAATTACTACTGATTTTGGCTACTTTTGCAGGTATATGTTGTGGCAGACTCAGGACAACGAAGGAGCAGATGTTGGAACACAGAACTGGAGTCAAGAAACAAGATGCTGCCGTGGCCACTGTCGTGGCAGCCATGACGACAGTGTTGGTGAAAGGAAAAGTGAAGTGGAGCTCGATAGATAGAGGAATTCAAGCCAACCTGTCGTGGACCACTCCTATATTTTTCTGAGCCCTGGAGCAGAATGAAGGCCAAGCCCAAAGTTCAAGGAAGAAACCCAAAGTAAGAAAAGAGGACGAATTAAAGGCATCTACTCAGAAGATTTAATCTTAAATAGAGTTGTACTTTAGTTTGACTTTGTATTCTTACCTTATTAGAAAACTTGAACCCAAGGCCTATATAAAGGCATGTAATTCGACCTAGGGAAAGATATCTCATCTCTAGCCATCTTCTCCAAAACCCTTGTCGTTTTCCCCCTCTCATTATGTTTTAAACTTCCTCTAGGGCTAAGGGTTGATTTTGTAAAGTAGTTGCAAGGATTGTACTGATTTAGGAATTTTCTATTCAATAAAATAAAACTTCAAGTTTGCTTATTCTGGTTTCAACATCTTGCAAGAGTATCGGGAGAGCATTGTGAGATTATCTATTTACTTAATATCGGGAGAGTTGAGTATACGAAAGGAATAAGTACTGGTTCTCTAGTTTATGGTTGAACTATCTCGGACCTAGGGATAGGACGAGGTTAAGTGGCTAAGAAAGAATTCAACAACATTGGTGTTCACCCTTCGATTCACGTCGGGAGGTATCATCCTAGAAGTGTTCATCAGCAGCACTTGGACCTAGGGATATGAGAAGTCATAGCAGGGATTCTTGCCAAGCTTGAAGTGCAGAGTTGTGTGATCGCTGCCGCGACAACAACAGACTTCTGCCGCGACAGGGACGACGACAGAACATGAATTTCTCTTCAGTGCAACACCTGCACTACTGAGCAAAATCAATATCGGCCTGTCACTTAAAGCTGAATCTTTTATCTTTTATATTCATTATTCCCCAATATTACCTTCCAAACAATTTAAACTCTTTCTCTTTCTCGTGCAGAAACTATATGATAAAGCTATTTCCAGTCCATGTGGAGACGATATCCGATACTCCAAGTATCACTTTACTACTTGTGTCGTGTACACTTGCACTACATTGCGTTAGGACTTTTGACACGCAACAACAAGGCCAAAGCACAAAGCAAAAACTCATGGTACCTTGATAGTGGATGCTCGAGGCACATGACCGGAGACAAGAGTTGGTTCATGGTTTTAAAGCCAAAATGTGGAGAAGTAGTGACATTTGGTGACAACTATAAATGCCACATTGAAGGTATTGGCTCCATAGGTAATCACTCTACCGTACTCATTGAAATTGTGTTGTATGTCAATGGTCTAAAACATAATTTATTGAGCATTAGTCAATTGTGTGATAAAAGGTTTAATGTCCTATTTGATAAAAATGGGTGCAAAATTGTTGACATTAACTCTAATAAAACAATGCTCATTGGTCATCGCATAGGAAATATATACATGGTGCATTTAGATGACATTCATACATCACATAATGTTTTGTTGCTCAAAATGAAAATGATGCATGGTTATAACATAGGAAACTATGACATGCTAGCATTAGTGTTTTAGAAAAATTAGTTTCCCTAAATCTAGTTAGAGTTTTACCCAAGATTAAGTTCTCAAATGATAAAATATATGATGCATGTTCTAAGGGTAAACAACATAGATCATCCTTTAAATCCATTAATGATGTCTCTACTAGTAGATGTTTACAATTGATTCATATGGATCTTTTTGGGCCTATTAGAACTATGAGCTTGGGTGGTAAATCGTATGTTTTTGTACTTTTTGATGACTATTCTAGGTTTACTTGGGTTCTATTCTTAAGTAAAAAAGATGAGGCTTTAGAAAAATTCATCACATTTTCTAAATTAACTCAAAATGATCTTGAGCTTAAGATTTCTCACATTAGAAGTGATCATGGAACCGAGTTTCAAAATCTAGGTTTTGAAGAGTTTTTAAATGAAAATGGTATTAGCCATAATTTTTCGGAACCTCGAACTCCTCAACAAAATGGGGTAGTTGAGAGGAAAAATAGGACTTTACAAGAAATGGCTAGAACCGTGATTTGTGAAAACAATTTACCTAAATACTTTTGGGCGGAAGCCACAAATACCGCTTGCTACATTGTAAATTGAGTAATGATTAGGCCAATTTCAAAGAAAACTCCATATGAGATTTTAAAATCTAAGAAGACTAACATTAGCTATTTTCATCCATTTGGTTGCAAGTGTTTTGTTTTAAACAATGGAAAAGACAACTTAGGAAAATTTGATGCTAAAAGTGATGAAGCTATTTTCTTAGGGTATTCTTTAAACTTTAAAGCCTATCATGTATTTAATAAAAGAACTTTAGTAGTAGAAGAGTCTATACATGTTATTTTCGATGATAACCTCCTTACGAGGAAGGATTCTTGTGATGATGATGATGTAGGGACCATTGAAGCTAATGATGGTGGAGAATCATCAAAGGTGGATGAGATTCCAACTAAAGAAGAAGATGCACAAGATCCACCTCTTGAAGCCTTGAAGGACTTGGCTCTTGAGGAAAATGAGTTATCTTACCCAAGGGAATTCAACTATGTCAAAGGTGGTGAAATCTTGGGTGATCCATCCAAGGGGGTAACTACTCGCTCTTCTCTTAAAATGCTTAATCATGTTGCATTTATCTCATGCATTGAGCCTAAGAATGTTAAAGAAGCATTAAAAGATGATTTTTGGATTATGGCTATACAAGATGAGTTAAATCAATTTGAGAGAAGTAAAGTGTGGACATTAGTTGAAAGGCCTAGAAATCAATCTACTATAGGAACTAAATGGGTATTTAGGAATAAACTAGATGAGAGTGGTAACATAGTGAGAAACAAAGCTAGGCTAGTTGCTCAAGGTTACACTTAAGAAGAGGGAATAGATTTTGATGAAACCTATGCACCCGTAGCTAGAATGGAAGCTATTAGGATGTTTCTTGCATATGCATGTTATCATGATTTCAAGATTTTTCAAATGGATGTCAAAAGTGCATTTTTAAATGGTTTTATAAATGAAGAAGTGTATGTGGAACAACCACTGGGTTTTGAAGATCCAATTTTTCCAAACCATGTTTTTAAATTGTCAAAAGCTTTGTATGGTTTAAAACAAGCTCCTAGAGCTTGGTATGAAAGACTTTCAAGTTTTCTAGTTGAAAAAGGTTTTGAGAAAAGAAAGGTGGAGACAACATTTTTTATTAAAAACAATGGCAAAGATATATTAGTAGTTCCAATTTATGTTGAGTATATTATATTTGGTTCTACTAATGAATTGCTTTGTCAAGATTTTTCTAAGTTGATGCAAGGTGAATTTGAAATGAGCATGATGGGGGAGTTCTCATTCTTTTTGGGACTCCAAATCAAACAAATGAAGGATGACATCTTCATCAATCAAGCTAAGTACATCAAGGATATGCTCAAGAAGTTTGGCTTGGAGCAAGCAAAGCCTCAAGCTACACCAATGAGCTCATCTACAAAGCTTGACAAAGATGAAGGAGGTAAGTGTGTTGACTCTAGCTTTATCGCTCTATGATTGGATCATTGCTTTACCTTACCGCAAGTAGACCGGATATATTGTTAAGTGCTTGCTTGTGTGCTAGGTTTCAAGCTAGTCCTAGAGAGTCTCACCTTATTGCCGTTAAAAGGATCTTTAGGTACCTTAGAGATACTCCTTGTTTAGGTCTTTGGTATCTTAGAGACTCAACCTTTAACCATCATGCTTATTCGGATGCGGATTATGGGGTTGTAAAATTGATAGGAAAAGTACTTCTGGCACTTGCCAATTCCTAGGTAGTATGCTCATATCTTGGTTCTCTAAGAAACAAAATAGTATGGCTTTATCTACCACCAAAGCCGAGTACATATCCTTAGGGAGTTGTTGTGCTCAAGTCCTTTAGATGAAGAAACAACTCTTAGATTATAGAGTTAAAGTAGAAACCATACCCCTTAAGTGTGATAACACTAGTGCAATTTGTCTCACCAAAAATCACATTCAACACTCTAGAACCAAACACATAGAGGTAAGGCATCATTTCATTAGAGATCATGTCCTTAAACAAGATATTGTTATAGAGTATGTTGACACCTTAAATCAATTAGCGGACATCTTTACCAAGCCTCTAGACAAAGAGCATTTTTGGTCCCTTAGGAGAGAGTTAGGTCTAACTACCTTATCTTGACCCTTTAGGACTCTTCTTGAGGTTAAATTTTCTTGATCTTGTGAAAATTCATGTTTATGTGTTGTTAATCTTGATGGTAACCATGCTTGTAGCTAAGGGGAGTATGCTTCTATCAGAATATGCTTAGATCTGCTCATACATCATATGCATACATATAGAAGATGTTAAAGTCGAGCCTTTGGTTGTTCTAAAGACAAAAAATGCATTTTTAGGCATAAGGTATCGATACGGCCTTATGCATATCGATACGAGTACTTCATTAGCTTTCCAGATTGCATTTCCTCTCTTGCGGGTATCGATACATTTAAATATGTTTCGATACGAGTTGTGAGCGTTTCGATACAGATGTATTCTGTTTCGATACGGTTCCTTGATACGTGGTTCCAAGGAATTACCATTGTACCCCGTATCGATACACCTTTTAGGCGTATCGATACTCAATCGCGCAAAATCTATTAATTTGCATTAAAAGGCTTTCACTTTTACAAAAACTCCTATTTCAAAACCCTAGCCGATTTTCATCTATAAAATGGGCCTCAACCCTTCATATTTTCATCACAAAACTTAAACTTTCTTGAGGGTTTTTCAAAATCAAGCCAAGTCTTAAGACTCTCCATCAATTGGTGCAAAATCTTCATCCATTCCTCCTTATCTCAATATCAAGGTATACAAATTTCTATTCTTTCTATTTTCTTTATGATTTTCGTTTTAGAATCTTTTTGTTTTGTTTGTTCTTTCAAAAGTTTTTTTTAATTTTTCTTGTTTTGTTTTTCAAAATTTTTCTCTACCTTGATTATTGGTTTATCCATGGGATTGAATGTGAACATTAATGCATACACACATTGTTTCAATCAATTTTTCTAGACTATGGCACCTAAAAAGAGAGCACGCACTACAAGCAAAGTTGGTGAAGGATCAACTCCCGGCAATGACACTCGTCCAAATTTGACATTGATTTATCAAAAGTGCTTTAGAACTCCCGGTGAACTCAACTATTTTCGATCTTTTCAAAACTACAAGATTCGACCGCAGAGGATAATTTCCATTCCTTTTCTCAATTTGGAGCATTTCAAGTTTGCTTATTTACCTTTGCTCCAAGAATGGAAGTTCATGGATTTTCTACAAATTCTGGGATTTTTCTTTCAAAATTTGGTTTTGATCTTTTATGCCAATGTCAAATGTGTTGCCAATGTCGAGGGTAATGTCATTGCCATTAACTCTTATCTTATGGGCAAGAAGATTATCGTCGATGTCCAAGCTCTTTATGTTGTTTTTTGCTTTGAGGATGAGGGTATTGATGATGAAAAATCTCTTGGACATGTTTTGGGGGGATCCATGACCATTCTAAATGCTCAAGACCACATCTTACATTTGATGATCACTTGGTGGTTTAGGCCTTCCGGAGGAAAATACTCAACCATCCGCCAAGTTGATGATTTTTGGATTAGATGCTTTCACGAGAGGAAACAACCTAACCTTGCTCGCATTATGTTTGTAGAGATTTTCTTCCTCGTTCAACATCGTCACACCTTTCTTGTTACTTCATTCACCTATGGCACCACTTTGAGCTACTTTTTCACTAAGAAGGAGATTGATTGCTCTCATGATTATCCAACAAGTCTCACCGATCCTATTGATGAGAGGTCTCTTTCTCGGGGCAAGTTTCACTACTTCAATGGTAATTGGCTTCGCCTTTTCGAGCTTCCTAGTGATGCTATACCTGAAGAAATTGCAAATCCTACCGTAGCTCCTCAAGCTCTTCCTCCTCCATCCATGGATTCTCTCATGACCTACCTTAATGAACAATTCACGGGCTTACGCACGAGAATTGCTTCCATAGATCAAGTCATAAATTCGGGGTTTGCTGCCATTGATACATGCTTCACAAGCTTAGAAGATCGTATGACTAATGTGGAGAAGTGTATCTCTTCTATTGAGGTCGAGCACAATTCGATGAATATCTCTCTTACGGCCTTCTATGATGAGTGGCTTCAATCAAAGAGGAATGATGATGCCAATGAAGATGAAGATGAAGACGGTGATGATTGAGACGATTAGTAGATTAGTCTTTGCATCTCATTCATGTCATCTTAGGATTTATATTTATGCACTTTGATTTATGTTTTTAGGATTAAGTTTAAAACCTATGCTTTGATTTCTATTGTTTGGATTTAAGTTTGATGTTTCTTTCATTTATAAACTTTATGATTATCTATTAAATGTTGCTTGGTTTATTGTTATGCCTTAATAGCCTATGTCTCTTATTTTTGATCTAACAAAAAGGGGGAGAGGGAAGTTCACAAGCTCACTTAAAACTTAAACTTAAAATTTACCTAGCTAACATTAAGGGGGAGTTGTTTTCCAAAGTTTTTCAAAAGACTTAAAAATTTTAAGGTATGGTTTTGTTATATCAAAAAGGGGGAGATTGTAAAACCTATGTTTGATTTTTATATAACAAAGTGTTTTAAGGACTAAATTGTAAAACTTAAAATGAATTTTTAAGTCCCTCAAAAGGTTTCAAATCAACAAGGTTTTCCTCTAGTTTGAAAAACTTAAACTCCAAAATATTATCTAAGTGTTCCAATGCCAAACTACACAAAAACGTCTATGAGTATCGATACGCCCCTTACCGTATAGATACCTTTTTTACAAACTTGGCTACTGGAGACAAACATTTCGATACGCTCTTTACCGTATCGAAACAGGGTATCGAAACAAATTATATCTGTATCGATACGGTCTCTCTTAAAATCCCAAGGAGTTTGAATCGTGTACTGATACGGTTTCACCCGTATCGATACGGTTTAAAAGATTTTGAAAAATTAGAGCCTTAAATATTTCGATTGTTGCTTATCAGTTGGTAGGTAACCAATTTTTAAAGAGGTGGTTAATGAGTATCGATACGCTATAACCTGCATCGATACGAATTCCTCCAGTGAGCTATATTGGAAAATTGCATCGATACGGTCTTACCCGTATCGAAATGGTTCCCTAAATCGTACTGATACGCCCGAATGCGTATCGATACGCCTCTCTTATATTTGTGCAACGGGTCTTTCTTTTTTGAGACATGTATCGATACGCTTCCTCGAGTACCGATACGGTAGGCTGCAGAAGTGCATTTATGGTGGTAAGAGAGAGTTCCAACGGCCATAATCAATTCCCTAACCACTCAAACGGCTAGAATTAATGGAGAATGTATAAAAACAAGTCTATTGAAGACCATCAACAACTATTGCATCTAAGAGAAACATCTATACACAAAATCCAAGCTTAAGTGCCTAAATTCTCATTCTTGTGAAAATCCCAAATTGTATTGAGTGTGAATCTTATCTTGTATTTCAATTTGGGTTGAGTTCTTGTATTCAAAGGGGAAAATTTGTATTGAGAGATATTCTTATTGCCTTCAATTTCTTCTTTGTAACCAAGTGAGGGTTTGGTCAATTTTGGGTAGAAAATTGATCGGTTTTGTAAAGGTTTTCTCCTAAGCCTTGAAAAGGAGAAGATCAATTAGTGGAATTGTTGGAAAATCCTTAGTGGGAGCTAAGGTAGTGGATGTAGAGTTCATTTGGAACTCGAACCACTATATTTGCCTTGTTCTTCAGTTTTATTCATTCCACTTCACTTCAAATATTTTAAAAACCCAATTCACCCCCCTCTTGGCTTTGATCAATCATTTGATCCACTCAACAAAAGGCCCAACGTGAAACCCAAAGTTTACGCAACCTATCTTCGTCGATTCCGATCACCTCCGCCATCTTTGAAAAACACGGCCACAAAATTCTAACTCTCCGTGCAAGGGCGAGTAAAACCCCTCTCTTCGTTCATCGGTTCGTCGTCGTTAGGGGACTCGTCAAAGTATGTTGAGTTCAGTTGTTTCCCTCCATTTTAGTAAAATTCGGTAAGTTTCGGCATGAATCCTATTCGTGGATGTGAATGGTTGAGTTGTTGAGTTGATTTTCGTTCTTTTCTGACAGAATCATGTACTTTGGGGTCACCAGCGACAACTCTGATGAGTTTTCGGTCATGGTAAGTAAATCGAACCAATATGATATCTAAACCGGCCCAACTCGGTCTGAACCGGCCAACCTGGTCTGAGCCAAAACCTGAAACGAGTCCGACCCGACCCATCTACCTGAGTGTAACCAAATCCATCTGACCGAGTTCAACCCGACCCATCTGCCCGAGTTCAACCTGACCCGTTGCCGAGTCGACTTAGTGAGTCTACTCGCTCGAGTAAAACCATTTGACCAGTGATGTCAGCATGACGTCAACGTTGACTTGAACGCTGACTTCAGCGTTGACTTTAATTGTTGATGTCAGTATGACGTCATCGTTGACTTTGACCCAAAAGTCAAATTTTCTGAAAAGCCCTATTTTATGTTTTTCGACGTCCTGAGACTGATTTTGAAGCCCATTTCACGAAATTCTGACGCGAAAGCCTCCGAGTCTGACCTTAAACTTGAACTTGTATATGTATTTATTTATTCAGTTAAGAATACTTTGAATAAGGACTGAAATGGGATATTGTGTGATTGAAGGTGTTCTCGGTTTCTTGAATACGAGATGTTGAAGGACGTCGAATTTGGGTTCGAGGGTGTTCGAATGTCATTCATGGATCGACCGATATAGCAAGGATTCAAGGTAATACATTACTGTCTTATGTACGCTTTAAGAAATATTTTGGTGTACGGCAAATGCTTGCATGATTATGACTAATCGTATTGTTAATTCTTTAACGTCTAATTGATTACGAAGAAAGGATAGTAAACCTGATAAGATTGAAATGCTCGGTTGAAGACAGATGACCTGTAAGAACTTCTGAGATCCAAGAATAATTAATAAGATTGTTATACATTAAATTTGATTATGTCTGTCAATGTTCTAACCCCTAAAATGCAAAGTTTTGAAATGACAAAAATACCCTTGAGGCATATGAATGACTAAAATACCCCTTACAATGGAAACGATCTAGAATCTACGTTAGATCTGGTAAATCAACTGATTCATCTGAAAACCTCATTTTGCTTAGAAATATAGGGTAACAAAAATTAAATCTTCGAAATTGTAAGGTAAATGGATTTTTTTCCGAATTCTAAATAATTCTTCAAAGATAAGTCTACGGAACACTATTTGTATGTTCATATTAATCTAAATAGCATAAAAGTTTGGATTGGAATGAGTGCAATGACCAAAAAGATTGAAATATTCTCGGGCACTAGATGCCAAATTAGCCGAAATGATGGATATATTATTAAGCCTTGAAACGAATGAATATTTGGAAGGATCGGAAGGCTCAGTATAATTGAAACACCTTCGAGCATTGATGTGTATGAAATACCTTCGAACACTAGAATGACTAAAAATACCTCTAAGACTCAGAATATGAGATACCAATAAAGCTAAACAAGTGTAATGACTCTGAAAGTGGTATTACACGACTCGAGTTGCAAGTCGTTACTGATACATATTTGATCTATTTGGGGAAAACATGTGGTTAACGGTAAGAGTAATCTGTTTAAGGGTACGTTCAATCTTATGGATCGAGTTCGGGTGTATTGTTCATGTTTGAATACTTGGTATATATCACTCGAATATACATTTGATTGCTCGTTGTAAGTTCATCGGATGGTTGGTGATGGTGAGCTTTTTGGTTATACATTTTAGTCGGTTCTAAGAAATTAATGTTTAAGGTGTACCCACCCAGTTAAGTAATAACATTGTGTTAATGAGTTTTGGTCGTTTCGAAGGGACTCCGAACTGGATGAACAACTAGAATGTTTGAATCATGCATATCACTATCCTTACCTTGTTGGTTTAAATTACCAAATTACCCTTGAAGGTCTAAATGAGCATTTCACCCTTGTAAGCTTTAATGTTTGAATCTCTCACGATATATTTGAAACCTCAATGATCTCGATACATCAACTTTTGACGTTTTTGGTTCGAGCCATTATAACCGAACTTCCCTTTTTGAAGGGACCCTGTTCTGCAATCAGTCCCAAATCGTCAAATGATCTCCTCTTGATAATTACCAAGTGTCTCTAAAAAATGAACCGAACCATAGAGTGTTTATTGCACAAGTATATCCTCTCTGATCTGAAACTAATCTTTTCTCTGATGAATTCTGTCTAGCTAAATTATATACATATGTATCTGATCTGTAATGCATGCTCTCTGATTTCTGATACTCTGACAATTTCATGTATGATTACTACTTAGTCTATATTCACTGAATTATTTTAATTGGGGTACTTTTGGGCTATGTTATGAAGACTCTGCAGGTTCAGCGTTGGTAATTTCTTATGGACCCGAGGTCTCCCCTTGGGTAGGTTCTGATGCTATGGCACGGGTAATTCCTTATGGACCTAAGGCAACCCCTTAGATTGGCTCATATGCCCATCGGGCCTAGGGTAAGTCCTTATGGATGCAGTTTTGGGGAACTGCATATCGGTGTATGGTTGGAGGGTGGTTAAGTAAATTAATAAAACTTTCTGACCTCTGGTGAATTATACCCTTCTGAATTAATGTATCAAGGTTGAAACTCTCAGTAAACTTACAATTCACGTTTAATGAACCACTTTGAACTCCTAGATTCAGCTTTTGAAATCTGAATCTCTTTTGTATCGCTGGCCTTAAACTTATCTCCTAAGGTCCGGGTGATCAAATAAAGAACAACTCAGTTACCTTATGATATATTGTTTCACTGAAAAATATCGAATCGTAATTTGAGCTTACCGTTTCCCAGTTCATCATGACAGTGTTAAGCTTGACATATACCTGCTTATGCTTTTAGCATCTCCTAGTAGTCTGTATTGCTGAGCTTTTCGAAGCTCACGTTGTTCTTACCATCACAAGTTAAAAGATCAACCATGTTGCATCTATCAACGTCGGTATGAGAGTTTCTTCGGCTTTCTTGCAAAGTATGGTATTTGTATAATTACGGGGCATGTATGTTCTTTAACATCTAATTGATTACGAAGAAAGGATAGTAAACCTGATAAGATTGAAATGCTCGGTTAGGAAGACAGATGACATGTAAGAACTTTTGAGATCTAAGAATAATTAATAAGACTATTATGCATTAAATTTGATTATGTCTGTCAATGGTCTAACCCTTGAAATGCAAAGTTCAAAAATGACAAAAATACCCTTGAGGCATATGAATGACTAAAATACCCCTGGCAATGGAAATGATCTAGAATCTACGTTAGATCTGGAAAATCAATTGATTCATCTGAAAACCTCATTTTGCTCAGAAAGATAGGGTAACAAAAATTAAATCTTCGAAATTGTAAGGTAAATGGATTTTTTTTCGAATTCTAAATAATTCTTCAAAGATAAATCTATGGAACATTATTCGTATGTCCATATTAATCTAAATAGCATAAAAGTTTGGATTGGAATGAGTGCAATGACCAAAAAGATTGAAATATTTTCGGGCACTAGATGCCAAATTAGCCGAAATGATGGATATATTGTTGAGTCTTGAAACGAATGAATATTTGGAAGGATCGAAAGGCTTAGGATAATTGAAACACCTTCGAGCATTGATGTGTATGAAATACCTTCGAACACTAGAATGACTAAAAATACCTCTAAGACTCAAAATATGAGATACCAATAAATCTAAACAAGTGTAATGACTCTGAAAGTGGTATTACACGACTCGAGTTGCAAGCTGTTACTGATACATATGTGATTTGATGAATACCATATGAAGGCATATTCGATCTATTTGGGGAAAACACCTGGTTAACGGTAAGAGTAATTTGTTTAAGGGTACGTTCAATCTTATGGATCGAGTTCGGGTGTATTGCTAATGCTCGAAAACTTGGTATATATCACTCGAATATACATTTGATTGCTCGTTGTAAGTTCATCGGATGGTTGGTGATGGTGAGCTTTTCGGTTATACATTTTAGTCGGTTCTGAGAAATTAATGTTTAAGGTGTACCAACCCAGTTAAGTAATAACATTGTGTTAATGAGTTTTGATCTTTTCTAAGGGACTCGAAACTGGAGAACAACTAGAATTTTTGAATCCTGCATATCACTATCCTTACCTTGTTAGTTTAAATTACCAAATTACCCTTGAAGGTCTGAATGAGCATTTCACCCTTGTAAGCTTTAATGTTTGAATCTCTCACGATATATTTGAAACCTCAATGATCTCGATACATCAACTTTTGACGTTTTGGTTCGATCCATTATCACCGAACTTCCCTTTTTGTAGGGACCCCGTTCTGCAATTAGTCACAAATCGTCGAATGATCTCCTCTTGATAATTACCAAGTGTCTCTGAAAAATGAATCGAACCATAGAGTGTTTATTGCACAAGTATATCGTCTCTGATCTGAAACTAATATTTTCTCTGATGAATTCTGTCTGGCTAAATTATATTCATATGTATCTGATCTGTAATGCATGCTCTCTGATTTCTGATACTCTAACAATTTCATGTACGGTTACTACTCAGTCTGTATTCACTAAATTATTTTAATTGGGGTACTTTTGGGATTTGATATGAAGTCTTTACAGGTTCAGCGCTAGTAATTCCTTATGAACTCGAGGTCTCCCCTTGGGTAGGTTCTGATGCTATGGCACGAGTAATTCCTTATGGACCTAAGGCAACCCCTTAGGTTGGCTCCTATGCCCATCGGGCCTAGGGTAAGTCCTTATGGATGCAGTTCTAGGGAACTGCATATCGGTGTATGGTTGGAGAGTGGTTAAGTAAATTAATAAAACTTTCTGACCTCTGGTGAATTATACCCTTCTGAATTAATGTATTAAGGTTGAAACTCTTAGTAAACTTACAATTCACGCTTAATGAACCACTTTGAACTCCTGGATTCAGCTTTTTAAATCTGAATCTCTTCTGAATCCCTGGCCTTAAACTTATCTCCTAAGCTCCGAGTGATCAAATAAAGAACAACTCAGTTACCTTCTGATATAATGCTTCACTGAAAAATATCGAATCGTAATTTGAGCTTACCGTTGCTTAGTTCATCATGACAGTGTTAAGCTTGACATATACCTGCTTGTGCTTTTAGCATCTCCTGGTAGTCTGTATTGTTGAGCTTTTCAAAGCTCACGTTGTTCTTACCATCACATGTTAAAAGATCGACCATGTTGCAGTTATCAACGTCAGTATGGGAGTTTCTTCGGCTTTCTTACGGAGTATGGTATTTGTATAATTAGGGGGCATGTATGTCATGTTTTGATTTATATTCGAGTCCGGAACTTGTATTAATAACTTGTATCATGGTTTTGTTTTCATTGTCCGAATGTTTTCTGAAATTGTATTTTAATTCAAAACTTGATTTATGATATTAAATGGTTTAACAATATGTTTATTTAAAATTTTAACGTGGGTCACTCCGGTGACCCTAATGTGACTTCTTAGGATCTGTATTAACGCATAGGCGGGTCTAGGGGATTACTAAATAAGTGACCAAACTATATTTTTTAAACTTTAGGTGTCTAAAGTTTTTTTTGTAAAAATAGGTACCTATAGTTTCAACAGTTATAATTTTAAGTGCCCGGTCGTTTAAAAAACCGCTACCCAATAAGAACATGACACGTTTTTTTACTATTATATTAAAAAATTAAAAAAATATAATCAAAAAAACTCAAAATTTTTCAAAAAACCCCAAATCCCTGAACCCATATGCACAATTCTCCAAACTGCCACAGCTGCCTCCACCGGACACCACCAATGCAGTCGCCGGAGGGCACCGCCCATATTCCCTAACAACTCGTCGTCGACAACCGCCAGTAAGTGTGTCAATCGGACATCGTTCGAATAGTACCATTTGTGTTCACCGTTCAATTGACACGCTTCCTGTTGATTACTGGCGATGGGTGGTTGGGAGAAATAGGCGGATACCTCTGACGACAACAATGGTGGTGTTCGGTGATGGCGAAAACGACAGCAATTCGGAGAATTTGTGGTTTTGGGTATTAAGGATTTGAGATTTTTTTTTGTTAGAAATTTCGAGTTTTTTTAAAATTATATTCTTTTTTAATTTTTGAAATAATAATAAAAAACCATGACGTGTGTCACATTCTTATTGGGTAATCATTTTTTAAGCGGTCGGACACTTAAAATTATAACAGTTGAAACTTTAGGCACTTAAAATTGTAACTGTTGAAACTTTAAGCACATATTTTATCAAAAAATACTCTAGGCAACTAAAGTTCAAAAAATTACTCTCTCTGTCCCACTCAATATGTCCACTATTAACTTTTTAAAAGTCAATTTTTTTAACTTTGACCACAATTTTTTTTAAATATTTTAATTAATTAAAATTTATAAAATATATATTATTAAACTATTTGATTGAAGTTTTTTAAAACATATTGTTTATATTTTTATCAACAATAAATTTAAAATAATAATAAATTAAAATTAAAAATTTAACAAAAGAAATTACAACTAAACTTATTGAATGTGTTGAGTGGATCGCAAGATCGATATAAACCAAGAGGGGGTAAATTGGAAATTTAAAGGTCTTGTGGTGGAAATTGCAAATTAAAAATAATAGACAAGGGATTTAGAGTGGTTCAAGTTCCAAATGAACTCTACATCCACTACCTTAGCTTCACTAAGGATTTGCAACAATTCCACTAATTGTTCTTCCCCTTTTCTAGGCTAAGGAGGCAACCCTTACAATTTCGGTTGATTTTTCTACCCAAAAATCAACCCAATCCTCACACAAGTGAACAAAGAAATTTGATGGCTAATAAGGTATCTCTCAATACAAATGATAGCCCAATTACAAGCACTCAACCCAATTGAACAAAATATGAATGAAGATTACAATTGGGATTTCTAGACAAATAGGAATTTTGGCACAATTGCTTGGATTTGATGACTATGTGTTTTCTTGAAGATCAATAGTTGTTGCTGATGCTTTTTGATGTGTCTTTTATACCTCCTCATTGATTTCTAGCCGTTTGGGTGGTTGGGAACATAAATTGAGCCGTTGGAACCCTCTCTTACCACCATAAATGCACTTCTGCAGCTACCCGTATCGGTACGCGGGAAGGTGTATCGGTACCTGTCTCAGAAAAGAAAGAGTCGGTGTGTGCAATAAATAAGGGGTATCGATACGCACGTAAGCGTATCGGTACGGGGTATCGAAACGGCAAGGGCCGTATCGATACCTTTTTCTGAACTTAGCTCACTGTCCAAATTCGTTTCGATACAGGGGTTAGGTGTATCGATACGGGTTAACGACCTTTTAAAGTTTTGGTTACCAACCAACTGACACCAACGGTCATATTTTTAAACCGACTTAATATTTAAAAATTATAAAGCCTGTATCGATACGAGGGTTTGCCGTATCGGTATGCTATTCAAACTCCTTGAATTTTAACACAGGGCGTATCGATACTAGGGTTTAGGGTATCGATACGGGTTCCGACAGTAACCAAGTTTGGCAAAAAGGTATCGATACGCTTGGTAGTGTATCGATACTCCTGGACGATTTTCAATGGTTTTGCCTTGGAACACTTAGAAAATATTTTGAGTTTGAGTTTTATAAATCAGTTTTAAAGTGTTGGTGTTTTAAAACTTATTAAGGGACTTAGAAAAACAATTTTAAGTTTTACAAATTGATCCTTAAAGATCTAATTATATCAAAATCAAACATAGGTTTTACAATCTCCCCCTTTTTGATATAACAAAACTAAAACTTAAAATTTTTGATATTTTTGAAAAACCTTTACAAAGTTAACTCCCCCTTAATATAAGCTTGGTAACATTTGAATTAAAATCAAAATATTTGAAGTGTGAGCTAGTTTGTGAGCTAGTTTCTTCTCCCCCTTTTTGTTAGATCAAAAAATCTTTGAGACAATTAAGTGCATAAGGAAATCAAAGGTATAATAAGCAACATAGATTTTATTCATCAAAGCAACATACTTGAAATCCAAACAAAAACAAAAAGAGAAATCAAAGCATAGGTTTTAATCCTAAAACAACCTTAATCCTAAGAACATAAAGCATAGGTGCATAAAATATAAAATCTTAAATGATATGCATGACAAACAAGAAGAAACGTCTAAGCATCGTCTTCTTCGTCTTCATCATCTTCATCATCATCTCCCATAGGCTCATTAGTGCGCATACTATTACGCCACTCATCATGGAAAGCGGCAATGGAAATATTCAAAGAATTGTGCCCGCTTTTAAGAGATGTGAGGCGGTTCTCCATACCCGTCATCCTAGTATCAAAGGTAGTTTCCATTGAAGTAAGACGAGTATTCATGTCCGTGCGCAACCCGGTAAATTGTTCATTGAGATAGGTCATGAGAGCATCCATGTTGGGTTGTTGGACTTGAGGAGCTTGAGGAGCTTGAGCTTCTTCGAAAACGGTGGCGGCTTCCGGTGGTAACTCGGCAAGACGTACCCATTCACCATTAAGATAAGAAAACTTTGCCCGAGCAAGGGATCGCTTATCAATGGGATCGGTGAGAGGAGTTGGGTAGTCATAAGAGCAATCAATATCCTTTTTAATAAAGAAATAACTCAAAGTCGTACCGTATGTGAATGAGGTGACGAGAGGTGTGTGACGATTTTGCACGAGGTAGACGATCTCCGCGAACATGATTCGAGCTAGATTTGGTCGCTTTTTCTCACGGAAGCACTGAATCCAAAAATCATCCACTTAACGGATGGTGGAATATTTTCCTCCGGAGGGACGAAACCACCACGACACCATCAAATGTAAGATCCGGTCTTGAGCATTTAGGGCGGTGACGGATCTGCTAAGAACATGCCCCAAAGCATGCTCATTATCAAACCCTTCATCCTCTAACTTAAAAACCTCACAAATAGACTCGACATCAAGGATGATTTTCTTCCCCGTAAGATAAGAGCTAATAGCAACAACATTCCCATCACGAGAAATACATTTGGCATTGGCATAGAAAATCAAAACCAAAAGACGATAGAAAACGCCGGGAATATAGATGAAATCCATGAAGCTCCAACAATGAAGCAAAGGAAGATATTCAAACTTAAAACGCTCCGAATTGAGAAAAGGAACGGATATTACCCTTTCGGCACGGATCTTGTAATTCTCATATTGACGAAAGTGAGCTAGACCCGAATTGCCATTAAAGCATTGATCATAGATGATGGAGTAGTTTGGACGAGCAATTTCTCCAAGGGTGGAGGATTCACCGGCTTGGGAAACCCTTGAACGCTTCCTCGAAGGTTCTTTCGGTGCCATGATCTAAAAGAGAGATTAAGCAAAGAGGATTTCTTCAATTTGAGTAAAAATCAAGGTAAAAAAATTTGAGAAAAGTTTCAAGAAATTTTTGAAGAAAACAAAGGATTTGATAAAAAGATGAAATAAAATAACAAAACAAAACAAAAAGAATAATAAAAAGAGATTACATTGATAGAAACTTGGAAGATTGAAGAAAAACTAGCACAAAGATGAGAGAGAGAGCACAAAGCCTTGCTTGATTCAAAAACTCTTTTAGATTTGAGTTGAGGTGTGAAAAATATGAAGGAGGAAGTGCCTTTTTATAGGCAAAAACGGCTAGGGTTAATTAGGTTTTGAAGAGTTTGAAATTAGGTAAAAGTTAAACTCATTAAAAGCCAATTTAATGCCATCTGCGCAATCGAGTATCGATACGCCTGAGGGTGTATCGATACGGGGATAGAATTGTCTTTTCCGCAAAAATGCCCGTTGGAAAGTCGTATCGAAACAGAGGGGTCCGTATCGAAACGAACCGTATCGATACGAGATTAATCGTATCGATACCCGTGAAGCGAAGTGAATTCTGGGAAACAGAATGAAGAACAGGTATCGATACGCATAGAGCCGTATCGATACTGTATGCCCAGAAATGCATATTTGGTTCAAAGAACAACCAAAGGCTCGAACTTAACATCTCCTAAAAGTATGCAAATGATGTATGAGCAGTTCTAAGCATATTTTAATAGAAGCATACTCCCCCGAACTATAGGCATGGATGAAATTAGGAGTCTAAACATACAAACATGGCATTTCACAAGATCAAGCATATTTAAGCACAAAAGAGGTCCAAAAAGGTCAAGATAGGCTAGCTAGACCTAACTCTCTCCTAAGGGACCAAAAACGCTCTTTGTCTAAGGGGTTTGTAAATATGTCCGCTAATTGATTCAAAGTGTCTACATACTCTATAACCACATCTTCCTTAAGGACATGATCTTTAATGAAATGATGCCTTATTTCTATGTGTTTGGTTCTAGAGTGTTAGATGGGATTTTTAGTTAAACATATTGCACTAGTGTTGTCACATTTTAGGGGTATGGTTTCAACTTTAATTCCATAATCTAAGAGTTGTTGCTTCATCCAAAGGACTTGAGCACAACAACTCCCTAAGGATATGTACTCGGCTTCGGTGGTAGATAAGGCTACACTATTTTGTTTCTTAGAGAACCAAGATATGAGCATACTACCTAAGAATTGACAAGTTCCCGAAGTACTTTTCCTATCAATTTTGCAACCCCCATAATCCGCATCCGAGTAAGCATGAAGGTTGAAGGTAGAGTCTCTAGGATACCAAAGACCTAAACAAGGAGTATCTCTAAGGTACCTAAAGATTCTCTTAACGGCTATAAGGTGAGACTCTCTAGGACTAGCTTGAAACCTAGCACACAAGCAAACACTAAACAAGATATCCGGTCTACTTGCGGTAAGGTAAAGAAAATATCTAATCATAGAACGATAAAGCTTAGAGTCAACACACTTACCTCCTTCATCTTTGTCAAGCTTTGTAGATGAGCTCATAGGAGTGGCTTGAGGCTTTTCATTCTCCAAGCCAAACTTCTTGAGCATATCCTTTATGTATTTTGCTTGGTTGATGAAGGTGCCATCCTTCTTTTGCTTGATTTGGAGTCCCAAAAAGAATGAGAGCTCCCCCATCATGCTCATCTCAAATTCACCTTGCATTAACTTAGCAAACTCTTGACAATGACATTCATTAGTAGAGCCAAATAATATCATCAACATAAATTTGAACTACTAAGATGTCATTTTTATACATTTTTATAAAAAGTGTAGTGTCCACCTTACCTTTTTCAAATCATTTTTCAATCAAAAAATTTGAAAGTCTTTCATACCAAGCTCTAGGAGCTTGTTTTAAACCATAAAGAGCTTTGGTAAGTTTGAAAACATGATTTGGAAATTTTGAATCTTCAAAACCCGATGGTTGTTCCACATACACTTCTTCATTTATAAAACCATTTAAAAATGCGCTTTTAACATCCATTTGAAAAAGCTTGAAATTATGATAACATGCATATGCAAGCAACATCCTAATGGCTTCCATTCTAGCTACGGGTGCATATGTTTCATAAAAATCTATTCCCTCTTCTTGAGTGTAACCTTGTGCTACAAGTCTAGCTTTATTTCTCACAATGTTGCCACTATCATCTAGCTTGTTCCTAAAGACCCATTTAGTTCCTATTGTAGATTGATTACTAGGCCTATCAACTAATGTCCAAGCATTACTTCTCTCAAATTGATTTAACTCTTCTTGCATAGCCATAATCAAAAAGTCATCTTTCAATGCTTCTTTTATATTTTTAGGCTCTATGCATGAGATAAATGCAACATGGTTCATTAATCTAAGAGAAGAATGAGTGGTTACCCCCTTGGATGGATCACCCAAGATTTCACCATCTTTGACATAGTTCAACTCCCTTGGGTAGCTCACTTCCTTTTCCTCAATAGCCAAGTCCTTCAAGGCTTCAAGAGGTGGATCTTGTGTGTCCTCTTCTTTTGTTGGGATCTCATCCTCCTTTGAAGTTTGACCTCCATCAAAGGCATTTATAATTCCTACATCATCATCATCACAAGAATCCTTCATAGGAAGGAGGTTATCATCGAATACAACATGAATAGATTCTTCTACTACTAAAGTTCTTTTGTTAAATACTCGATAGGCTTTAGAGGTTAAAGAGTAACCTATAAAAATGGCTTCATCACTTTTTGCATCAAATTTACCTAAGTTATCTTTTCCATTATTTAAAACAAAACACTTGCAACCAAAAGGGTGAAAATAGCTAATGTTAGGCTTTTTAGATTTTAAAATCTCATAAGGTGTTTTCTTTAAAATTGGCCTAATCATTACTCGATTTACAATATAGCAAGCGGTGTTTGTGGCTTCCGCCCAAAAATATTTAGGTAAATTGTTTTCACAAAGCATAGTTCTAGCCATTTCTTGTAAAGTTCTATTTTTCCTCTCAACTACCCCATTTTGTGTGAGGAGTTCGAGGAGCCGAAAAATTATGGCTAATACCATTTTCATTTAAAAAATCTTCAAACCCCAAATTTTGAAACTCGGTTCCATGATCACTTCTAATATGTGAAATTTTTAGTTCAAGATCATTTTGGGTTAATTTTGAAAATGTGATGAATTTTTCCAAAGCCTCATCTTTAGTACTTAAAAAGAGAACCCAAGTAAATCTAGAAAAATCATCAACAAGCACAAAAGCATAAGACTTACCACCCAAGCTCATAGTCCTAATTGGCCCAAATAGATCCATGTGAATTAGTTGTAAGCATCTACTAGTAGAAACATCATTAATGGATTTAAAGGAAGACCTATGTTGTTTACCCTTTGAGCATGCATCACAAATTTTATCATTTGAAAATTTTATCTTGGGTAAACCTCTAACTAGATTTAGGGAGACTAGTTTTTCTAAAACACTTATGCTAGCATGTCCTAGTTTCCTATGCCACAACCATGCATCATTTTCATTTTGTGCAACTAAGCATGCATGAGATGTATGAATGTCATCTAGATGCACCATGTATATGTTCCCTATGCGATGACCTATGAGCATAATATTATTATATTTAATGTCTACAATTTTGCATCCATTTTTATCAAATAAAACATTAAATCCTTTATCACACAATTGACTTATGCTCAATAAATTGTGTTTAAGACCATTGACATATAATACATTTTCAATGATAATAGTTGAGTGATTACCTATGGAGCAAATACCTTTAATGTGGCCTTTGGAGTTGTCACCAAATGTTATTAATCCTCCACTTTTTGGCTTTAGATCCATGAATCTACTCTTGTCTCCGGTCATGTGCCTCGAGCATCCACTATCAAGGTACCATGAGTTTTGACTTTGTGCTTTGGCCTTGTAGCAATGCTCCCCCTACAAACAAAGATATTAAACTTTGGTTTTTGGTACCCAAATCATTTTGGGTCCATGAGTGTTAGCTCTCAAAAACCTTGGTTCCCTTAGGAATCCAAGATGACATAGCAATAATATTATTAGATTTTACAAGTTCCTTAGGAACCCATACACTTCTAATTCTTTTAGCTCTACTATATCTAGGGTAGCTACCTTGTTTGTAGTATCTAGTCTTTTTCTTAGGTTGGTGTGTTCTAGAGGATTCTCCTACTTCATGCTTGACACTACCAACATTTTTTAAAGACTTTTTTAGCTCATTTAGCTCACCCAACACCTTTTGGTGTTCACTATTACATTGAGATAAAAGATTATTAAGATCAACATTTTCATCCTGAAAGAATTTTAGTTCATCTTTTAATCCTAATATATTTTTCTCAAATTTTGAATTAGCTTGAGTAAGTGAGTCATTTTTCTCATTTAGTTCTAGAATAATCTTTTTATTCTTAATGACCGACTCCTTATATTTCTCAACTAATTCATCATATACCTCTTGTAACTCATCATATGCATCATTTAATTCTTCATAATCTAAAATAGATGAGTTAGAGGTTACCATGGAGGAATCTTCCTCAAGTGCCATGAGGCAAAGATTAGCCACTTCTTGTTCGTCATCCTCCAATGACTCCTCATCACTCCAAGTAGCAAGCTTGGCTTTGAGCTTCTTCTTCTTCTCAAAGCCCTTCTTCTTGAGTTGAGGGCACTCCGAACGTATGTGGCCGGGTTGTTTGCACTCAAAGCAAATGATAGGATCCCTTCCTTCATCTTTGTTCTTGCTTTTGAAGTCCATCTTCCTTTGGATTTTTCTTCCCCGGTTGGACCTCATAAAGCGTGAGAATCGTTTGGCTATCATAGCCAATTCTTCAAGTTCATCCTCCTCACTAGATGAGCTCTCATCATGTTGTGAAGCTTTAGCCTTGAGAGCTATTCCCATCTTCTTCTTCTTCTCAACCTCAAGCTTATCTACCCTTTTCTCTTCTTTCTTCTTCTCATCTTCCCTTCCTTGCTTCATGATCTTATGAGTAAAGAGAGAACCCACAAGCTCATCAAGCTTCAAAGTTTTTAAATTCTTTGCTTCGATGATAGCGGTCCTCTTCCCATCCCAAGACTCGGGAAGTGAATAGAGTAGCTTCCGGACAAGCTTGTCTTCCGGTATGATCTCTCCAAAGCCCTTTAGCCCATTGACAATCGTGGAGAAACGATCAAACATCTTTGACACCGTCTCATCGGGCTCCATCTTGAAATTTTCATAACTAAGATTGAGAATTCAATCTTAGTTTCTTTAACGTCGTTGGTGCCTTCATAAGTAGTCTCAAGAGTGTCCCACACTTCTTTGGCACTTTCAATTGATGAGACCTTTGAATAGATGTCCGGACCGAAAGAACAAAATAGCATGTGGAGAGCTTTATCATTGACTTGAATCTTTTTCCTCTCCTCTTCACTCATCTCCACTTTCTTCTTCAAAACCATCTTGCCTTCACCATCTTGCTTCAATGGAATATATGGCCCATCTTCAATGACATCCCACACTAGATAGTCATTAGACTTGATGAATAGACGCATTTTATTCTTCCAAAAAGAATAGTTATCACCGTTGAAGAAAGGAGGCTTTGTAGTGGATTGTGACTCGTACATGCCCGAACCGGAGGTTGAAGCCATCTCTTGATATTTTAATGATCACACTCTTCCAAGGAACTCATCTTGTGGTTGTTAATCCTCAAAGAGGTAGGCTCTGATACCAATTGTTGAGTGGATCGCAAGATCAATATAAACCAAGAGGGGGGTGAATTGGAAATTTAAAGGTCTTGTGGTGGAAATTGCAAATTAAAAATAATAGACAAGGGATTTAGAGTGGTTCAAGTTCCAAATGAACTCTACATCCACTACCTTAGCTTCACTGAGGATTTGCAACAATTCCACTAATTGCTCTTCCCCTTTTCTAGGCTAAGGAGGCAACCCTTACAATTTCGGTTGATTTTTCTACCCAAAAATCAACCCAATCCTCACACAAGTGAACAAAGAAATTTGATGGCTAATAAGGTATCTCTCAATACAAATGATAGCCCAATTACAAGCACTCAACCCAATTGAACAAAATATGAATGAAGATTACAATTGGGATTTCTAGACAAATAGGAATTTTGGCACAATTGCTTGGATTTTATGACTAGGTGTTTTCTTGAAGATCAATAGTTGTTGCTGATTCTTTTTGATGTGTCTTTTATACCTCCTCATTGATTTCTAGCCGTTTGGGTGGTTGGGAACATAAATTGAGTCGTTGGAACCCTCTCTTACCACCATAAATGCACTTCTGCAGCTACCCGTATCGGTACACGGGAAGGTGTATTGGTACTTGTCTCAGAAAAGAAAGAGTCGTTGTGTGCAATAAATAAGGGGGTATCGATACGTACGTAAGCGTATCGGTACGGGGTATCGAAACGGCAAGGGCCGTATCGATACCTTTTTCTGAACTTAGCTCACTGTCCAAATCCGTTTTGATACAGGGGTTAGGTGTATCGATACGGGTCAATGACCTTTTAAAGTTTTAGTTACCAACCAACTGACACCAACGGTCATATTTTTAAACCGACTTAATATTTAAAAATTATAAAGCTTGTATCGATACGAGGGTTTGTCGTATCGGTACGCTATTCAAACTCCTTGAATTTTAACACAGGGCGTATCGATACTAGGGTTTAGGGTATCGATACGGGTTCCGACAGTAACCAAGTTTGGCAAAAAGGTATCGATACACTTGGTAGTGTATCGATACTCCTGGACGATTTTCAATGGTTTTGCCTTGGAACACTTAGAAAATATTTTGAGTTTGAGTTTTATAAATCAGTTTTAAAGTGTTGGTGTTTTAAAACTTATTAAGGGACTTAGAAAAACAATTTTAAGTTTTACAAATTGATCCTTAAAGATCTAATTATATCAAAATCAAACATAGGTTTTACAGAATGAGACGGAAAGAGTATAATTTAAGAGTTTGGGTCTGTATGTTTCACTGAAAACAGTTTCCGGAAAATGAATTCTGGAAAATGAACTACAATTGTTGGAAAACTAATTGCATAAACCATTTTCCGGTGTTTGGATGATGTTGTACAATTCATTTACATTGTTTGATAGAGTTTCCTGAAAATTTCATGAACAATCCACAAACAAGCATCGATAATGGTAAAAACAAGTTCCAACCAAAACATGGTTTAATGTTTAGGTTAGTGTTTAGGGTTTAGGATATCATTTATGGTTTAGACCAGTATTTAGTGTTATGGTAGCATTTAGGGATTAGTATTTAAGGTATAGATTTAGGGTTTAAATTAGTTTTTAGGGTTTATGATTTATGTTAGTGTTTAGGGTTTAGGTTGGTGGTTATGGTTTAAGGTTTAGGATTTAAGGTTTTATGGTAACATTTAGGGTTTATGGTTTAGTTAATAGGGTTTATGGTAACATTTAGAGTCCATGGTTATGGTTTAGGGTTTGTCATTTATGGTTTAGGGTTTATGTTAGTGCTTAGTGTTTAAGGTTTAATATTTATGTTAGCATTTAGGGTTTAGGGGTTAATGTTTATTGTCTAGGGTTTATGTTATTGTTTAAGGTTTAACATTTAAAGTTTAGGGTTTATGTTAAGGTTTAGTGTTTAGGTTAGTGTTTTTGTTTTAGGGTTTATTTTTTATATTAGTATTTAGGGATTAGGGTTTATGTTGGTGTTTATTGTTTATGGTTTAGTTTTTATTGTTTATGGTTTAGTGTTTATGTTAGCATTTATGTTTTATGGGTTAGTGTTTAGGGTAAAGGTTTATGTTAGTAATTGGGGTGTAATATATATGGTTTAACATTTAGGGTTCAAGGTTTATGTTAGTGTTTATGTTAGCATTTAGTGTTTATGGTTTTGTTTTAGGGTTTAGGGTTTATGATATATTATTTTGGGTTTTGTGTTTATGGATCAATGTTTGTGGTTTAAGGTTATGTAGTGTTTATGGTTTTGTTTTAAGGTTTAAGGTTTATGTTTATGATATATCAGTTAGGGTTTTGTGTTTATAGATTAGTGTTTGTGGTTTAGGGTTATGTTAGCGTTTAGGGTTTAGCATATATGGTTTAGGGTTTAGCATTTAGTGTTTAGGTTTAAGTAAGGGTTTAGGGTTTAGCATATAGGTTGTAGTGTTTAGGTTTAAGTTAGGGTTTAAGGTTTAAGGTTTAGCATATATGTTGTAGTGTTTAGGGTTTAAGTTAGGGTTTTAGGGTTTAGCATATATGTTGTAGTGTTTAGGGTTTAAGTTAGGGTTTAGGGTTTAAGTTCTCATTTAGGGTTTAAGGTTTATGTTATTGTTTAGGGTTTAGGGTTTAGTGTTTAGGATTAAGGTTTTTAATGTTTAATGTTTAACATTTATTGTTTAATGTTTAGGGTTTGGGGTTTGGGTTTAAGTTCTCATTTAGGGTTTAAGGTTTATGTTAATGTTTAATGTTTAAGGTTTGTTGTTAGTGTTTATGTTAATATTTAGGGTTTAGGGTTAGTGTTTAGTGTTTATGTTAACATCTAATGTTTAGGGGTTTGTGTTTAGGGTTAGGATTTTTAATGTTTATGGTTTAATATTTATTGTTTAATGTTTGAGGTTTATGGTTTATTGTTTAGGGTTTAAGGTTTAGGGTTTAATATTTATCGTTTAATGTTTGAGGTTTAGGATTTAATGTTTAGGGTTTAGTTTTATGTTAGTATTTAAGGTTTAGTTTTTATGTTAGTATTTAGGGTTTAGGTTTTAAGGTTTATGGTTTATGTTAGTATTTGTAGAGTTTTCATAACTTTCCGCTGTTTGGTTCATGGAAAATGAAAAAGTCAACGGAAAACCAACTACAGTTAATGGAAAACAGACATTGTTTTAGTGTAAAACGACTTACCCATTGATTTTCGGTAAGTCGTTTTCCTTCCTCCCATTCTCTCTACAAATATTAACCTAAACCATAAACCTTAAAAACTAAACCCTAAATACTAACATAAAAACTAAA
Organism: Hibiscus tridactylites; assembly: GCA_958450335.1. NCBI lineage: Eukaryota > Viridiplantae > Streptophyta > Magnoliopsida > Malvales > Malvaceae > Hibiscus > Hibiscus tridactylites. The sequence goes on along the minus strand of OY288273.1, from coordinate 51,891,778 downwards.
CTCTAAACCCTAAACCTTAAACATTAAACCCTAAACCCTAAACATTAAAACCCTAACCCTAAACCTTAAACCTTAAACATTAAATCATAAACTCTAAACCCTAAACCCCAAACATTAACCAATAAATATTAAACCTTAAATGTTAAACCATAAACACTAACATAACCCTAAACCATAAACATTGATCCATAAACGCAAAACCCTAAATGATATATCATAAATACAAAAGCCTAAAACAAAATCTTAAACCATAAATGTTAAACCATAAACACTAAATGCTAACATAAACACTAACATAAACCTTAAACCCTAAATGTTAAACCATATATATTAAACCCCAAACACTAACATAAACCCTTACCCTAAACACTAACCCATAAAACATAAATACTAACATAAACACCAAACCATAAACAATAAACACTAAACCATAAACAATAAACACCAACATAAACCCTAATCCCTAAATACTAATATAAACATTAAACCCTAAAACCTAAACACTAAACCTTAACATAAACCCTAAACTTTAAATGTTAAACCTTAAACACTAACATAAACCCTAAACAATAAACATTAACCCCTAAACCCTAAATGCTAACATAAATACTAAACCTTAAACACTAAGCACTAAGATAAATCTTAAACTCTAAATGATAACCTAAACCCTAAACACTAAAAGCTAAACACTAAACCATAAACACTAACATAACCCTAAACCATAAATGATAAACCATAAACATTAACCATAGACTCTAAATGCTACCATAAACCATAATCCCTAAAGCCTACACCCTAACCACCAACCTAAACCCTAAATGCTAACCTAAACCATAAACACTAATATAAACCCTAAATCTATACCTTAACTACTAATCCCTAAATGCTACCATAAACACTAAATATTGGTCTAAACCATAAATGATATCCTAAACCCTAAACCCTAAACATTAACCTAAACATTAAACCATGTTTTGATTTGAACTTGTTTTACCATTATCGATGCTTGTTTGTGGATTGTTCATGAAATTTTCAGGAAACTCTACCAAACAGTGTAAAATGAATTGTACAACATCATCCAAACACTTGAAAATGGTTTCTGCAATTAGTTTTCCAACAACTGTAGTTCATTTTCTAGAATTCATTTTCCGGAAACAGTTTTCAGTGAAACAAACAGACCCTAAAACAAGGTATGTTTTCCATTGACTGTAGTTAATTTTCCTTTGACTTTTTTATTTTTCATGAACCAAACGGCGAAAAATTATGAAAACGTTTTCAGAAAAACAAATTACAGGCAAACAAACACACCCTTTATTTTTCATGTAAGCGTATTCGATTTCTCCAACAGCCCAAATTTTGTGGGTTTTATTTTATTTTGGCCTCTGTCTCTGAGGAATTAAATGCTGCTCTGCCCTGTGCTCTGCTTTGCTTTTACTTCTCTCTCTCCCTCTTTATTACATGGAACCCAACACAACAACCCCATTCCCATCATTATTTATTATTCCTTCTCCATCGCCACCTTTTCTGCTCTCTCTGAGCTGAAAACCAAGAGGAAACATCCAAGGGGAGAAAAAGATTCCAGTTTTGGTTCTGGGAATCCTTTGTCTATGGCGCCAAAAAGACCTTCTTCACTATCCATCTCTTTGTCCTTTTCTATCTTCATAGCTTAAACACTCTGTGTGTGTTCCATTACCATGTAGGTTTAGCTTTTTTGTGTTCCATTGAGTTGAAAGGGTGAAAAAGAAAGAATTATGCTGCTAAAGGTCCTTGTTTTTCTTGTTCTGGGTTCAGTTTCTGTGAAATCTCAACAGCCGACTTTCAATGACGATGTTCTGGGTTTAATCTTCTTCAAAGCAGGCCTCGAAGACCCGAACGCAAAGCTCCAATCTTGGAGCGAAGACGACAACGACCCCTGCAACTGGGTCGGCATTAAGTGTGACCCCACCACTTACCGGGTCACGGAGCTCCACCTCGACGGCCTCTCCCTTTCGGGTCATGTCGGCCGTGGTCTGCTACGGTTACAGTTCCTTCAAGTTCTATCGCTTTCGAACAACAACCTCACGGGAACCATAAGCGCCGAGCTTTCTCGTATCGGAACCTTGCAGGTTATTGATTTAAGCGGAAACGACTTGTCGGGGCCGATACCAGAAGAGTTGTTTTCGCAATGTGGGTCGCTGAAGTCGGTTTCTTTGGCGAGAAACAACCTTTCGGGGCAAATCCCTGGCTCTTTAAGCTCTTGCTGGGGGCTTGCGGAGTTTAACTTTTCGTATAATCAGATTTCGGGGCAGCTGCCTTCTGGGATTTGGTATTTGAGGACCCTTCAATCGATTGATGTGTCTGGTAATTTGTTGGAAGGTGATATCCCCGAAGGAATTGGGAATCTTTATGATTTGAGGCATTTAAATTTGGGAAACAACAGATTCTCCGGGAGGCTTCCAGGGGATATCGGAAGCTGTTCGTTCTTAAAACATGTTGATTTTGGTTTGAATTATTTCTCCGGTAGCCTTCCCGATTCAATGCGGAAGCTTGTTTCTTGTACTCGGATCAGTTTACGCCGCAATTCTTTAAGGGGGCAAGTTCCAGGTTGGTTTGGAGAATTGACGAGTCTTGAGAGTTTGGATCTTTCTGCAAATCAGTTTTATGGCAGAGTTCCATATTCTCTGGGAAATTTGCAGTCACTCAAGGAATTGAATCTTTCCATGAACCAGTTTACAGGCAAGGTTCCACCATGGATGTTTAGAGCGTCATTTGATCAAGTTCTTCAAGTGTTGGATCTTTCTTCAAATGGTTTCTATGGTGAAATCCCATCAAAGCTCGGGCTTCTTAGCAGCTTGGTGTTGTTCAATATGTCGAGGAACCGGCTTTTCGGTTCTATTCCGTCCGCCATAGGAGAATTGAAGGCCACGCAAGTTGTTGATTTGAGTGACAATATGCTGAATGGAAGCATCCCTTCCGAAATTGGAGCAGCGGTCTCGCTCAAGGTGCTCGTGTTGCGAAGGAACTTCCTATCTGGGAAAATCCCAACTCAAATACTCAATTGTTCATCATTAACAACTTTGTAAGTTCTTTATACATACATTGCTGTTTACAGTTAACATTAGGACATTGTTTTAACAACTTTGTAAGTTCTTTATACATACCTTGCTGTTTACAGTTAACATTAGGACATTGTTTTATTAGGAACCTGGATACCTTGCTTACACTGTTGTAAAATAGATTAAAAAAAATGGCTCTTCTTACAATCTTATGGTTTCTATTAAAATGGTACAGAATTCTGTCCGAGAACAACCTATCCGGCTCAATCCCGACAGCTTTTCCCAACTTAAGCAACCTTGAGTACGTTGATTTGTCATTGAATGAGCTAACCGGAAGCTTACCCAAAGAGCTAGCGAATCTTTCGCAACTCGTGTTCTTCAATATCTCTCACAACCATCTTCATGGTGAACTTCCACTTGGGGGCTTCTTCAACACCATCCCTACTTCATCCGTCTCTGGAAATCCATCCTTGTGTGGTTCGGTTGTTAACCGGTCTTGCCCGGCTGTCCATCCCAAGCCCATTGTTCTCAACCCCAACTCATCCGACTCCATTGGTGGCTCCTCCCGGGATCACCCTCGCAAGAAAATTGTGCTCAGCATCTCTGCCCTCGTTTCTATTGGTGCAGCAGCTTTCATTGTCATCGGTGTAATAGCTATCACTCTCCTCAATATCCATGTCCGTTCTACAGCACGTGCTGCTGCAGCTCTCATGTTATCCGGTGCGGAAGATTTTAGTTGTTCTCCTACCAATGATCCAAAATATGGCAAACTTGTAATGTTTTCAGGGGATGCCGATTTTGTTGCTGGGGCCAATGCCCTGCTTAACAAGGATTGCGAGCTCGGTCATGGAGGCTTCGGAGTTGTTTATCGAACAATCCTTCGTGATGGGCGGGCAGTTGCCATCAAGAAACTGACTGTTTCAAGTTTGATCAAGTCTCAGTTGGAGTTCGAAAGAGAAGTACAAACACTTGGAAAGATTAGGCACCACAATCTTGTATCTCTTGAAGGATATTACTGGACTCCTTCCTTGCAACTCCTCATTTACGAATTCGTTCCGAGTGGGAATTTGTATAAGCACCTCCACGACGGGCCTGACGGGAGTTACCTATCTTGGCAACAAAGATTCAACATTATTCTTGGGATGGCCAAGGGTCTGGCCTATTTGCACCAAATGAATATCATTCACTACAATCTTAAATCAACTAATATCTTGGTCGATAGCTCCAGTGAGGCCAAGGTCGGAGATTACGGCCTAGCAAGACTGTTGCCAACATTAGATCGATGCGTTTTAAGCAGCAAAATCCAAAGTGCACTCGGTTACATGGCTCCCGAGTTCGCTTGCAAGACGGTGAAAATAACCGAGAAATGTGATGTCTATGGCTTTGGCGTATTAGTCCTAGAAGTTATAACAGGGAAGAGGCCGGTGGAATACATGGAGGACGATGTAGTGGTGTTGACTGATATGGTGAGGGGAGCGCTCGGGGATGGTAGGGTGGAAGAATGTGTTGACGGAAGGCTTCAGAATAACTTCCCGACGGAGGAGGCAATCCCAGTTATAAAACTTGGCCTAATCTGTGCATCTCAAGTGCCATCGAATCGGCCCGACATGGAAGAAGTAGTAAACATTTTAGAGCTAATCCAATGCCCTTGTGATGGAAATGGCAAGGAGGAGGTTGAGTAAGTTATTACATATTGAGAGTTGAGACACAACAAAACTCTGAGTTTCCCAGTGAAAGAGGAATCCAGTTTGTTCTATACAGAAAAAAGAGTTCAAAAACTGATATTTCCCCTCCATTCTTTCCTTGTTTTGTTTATTTCAAACTTTCATTTACGGTATTTTGTTACATACAAGTTGAGTTTGGATTCCTTTTCACTGGCTGCATATGGGACTTTGGATATTATTCAATGTCATATATATACTATTTACTGCTTCAGCTCTCTTTATTCTTCTCCTGGACCGTATGTTACATTTACTATCACGATAAATATGGTCTGACATATCGAATAAAAATACATTTGTGTCGTAGTTTTTGAAATGAAATAATATAAAAACAAAACATTAAAAAAAGTAAAAGCAGAAGAATTGAATGGAATGATGAAGTTGAAGAAAAAGTAGTCATCAGTCCTCACATTTCCTTTATAAAAAGCTTCAATTCAATCTTTTCTGCTTTTTGTGTCCCTAAACTTTTCATTCAACCTTCAACACACTGTTGTTTTTATTACGTATGGAATATATTTTAAATATAAATAGGAGATTTGGTTTTTTAAAATATATAAAAATAAAAAAAAAACTAAATATATTGACATCATACACAACTTTGAATACCATGGTTTCAAAGGTTGTAACCTCTAGAGATCCTTTTGTTGCTTAGGGTTTACAACGTTGGTGAATTATTAATGCTTGGTTTTGAAGTTTAAACTTTTAATCCTTCAAAAAAAAATGCCTTGAACAATGGGCATCATCACATGGGTCCGGGACTTACTATTTTTCTTCAAAATTTTTAATATATACTTAAAAAAAAAAGAAATTTACTATGTTACACAATCAAAAGGTCTCTCTCAAGGATGCTTTGAATAGGTTTAGAAAATGTTTCATGAATTATCATGGAAGTGTCGGTCGAAAAATCTTTATCAAACCATTTTGTCACCATATTTACGTCCAGTTTTATAAATTTAAAGTCAATAAACTAGGTTTTCTTACAAAGAGAGTCAATGACAAGAAAATGAGATTCAAACTAATCAAATAACTAGAAATCAATTGAGCAACATGGACATTATTCAAAGCCTAGAAATCAAATAACTAGGTTTTGAATGAATATGCTTTACTTATTACATGAGAATGATAGGTATATGTTGCTTCCAACCCTGGGCATAGGCATTTGATGGGAACACACAATGATTACATCATACAATCCAAAGAGATATGAAGCAAAGTATAAAATAAAACATGGATGCAGCAGTTCCCAAATAAAAATATGGTAAAGAGGAAGGATGAGGTGGCCTGCTTCAATGAATTATAAACAATAACTACATATCCATCCACCAGACTACCCAAATCATTATCATCAAAAGCAAATGTGTATTTGGGTTTTAGGAAGTGGTGTAATAATAATAATAATAATAATAATAATAATAATAATAATAATAATAATAATAATAATAATAATAATAATAATAATAATAATAATAATAATAATAATAATAAAACTTAAGAAACAAGAATATTGTTGTTAATGGTAGATGGTATGGGTGATGGGTGGGAATGGTGATTGCCTTTTGCCTTTATGTTGATGGAGGGAGGGAGAGACAAAATGATACAACCCTCCCTTTTTTCTAAGTTAACCATCCACTACTTCCTCTTGCACAAAACTCAAACCTTTCATCCCTCCCATAAAGGAATACAAATCTTTATTTTTTGGTGCTTCTATTTATACACTTACATTAAAAATTAAGTTTATAGTTTGATGTTTAAAAAATTAGGGTTTAATGAATTTGAGGTAGGGTGCAAGATGTAGGTTTAAAATTTAAGATTTAGGGTTAGAGCTTAACATTTATTTTTTTAATGTTGGAGCCTAAAAAAAAGACGTCGAAAAAAGACAGGTGATTTTTATCCAGATAAAACAACGAATTCAAGTACAATTCTCTGTCGCATACCGCAACATATAATTATTAATATAATACATAATAATTTTTTTATATACGGATTGTGTAAATAAAGTTACAACTCATTTTATTAAGACATAATGCCAAAAAAATGCCCCCAACGTTTGATTAAATAGTTATTTTGGACCTTATTTTTTTTGAACCAATTTAACCCCCCCCCACGTTTCATTTTGGGTCAAAATGACCCATCTACGATTGAAATCTAATAGTCAACTGACGATAAACAACTTGAAATGACCTAACAGAATTACGCATCAAAAGAAAAAATATTTTATATTTTATACAATTTTATAAAAGTATTTTTTGACTGACGAGTCTTTATGTAAAGTCAACACATTTCTTTGTGTGACATTGCTATCGCGGGGTGTATTGACATGTAAGTTTCTCGCGTCATTTCAAGCTATTTATGGTCAGTTGACTGACAATTTTCATTTGCAGAAGGGTTATTTTTACCTAAAATAAAAGGTTAAGTTTAAATTGGTTCAGAAAGAAAAAAAATATGAGCGAAAATGACTATTCAATAAAACATTAGAGACATTTTTTTGACATTATACCTTTATTTAAACTCTAAATCTAAATTTCAAACCTTAAAATTCAAATGATAGATCATACTTCTAAACAGGGGCGAATGTAGGCCTGGGCCTACCTAGCCCCTGGCCCGCCCCATGCCAAAAGTTTTTGTATCTTATTTTATTAAAAAATAATATATATATTGGTGATTTCTCTAAAAAAATTTATAATATAAGACATGGATATTATAAAAAATTATAATAAACTTTGGGGTTTTAATAAATAAAAAATTGATTCGATATAAAAGTAAAAATTATAATATACCTTGAATTTTGAGTAAAATAGAAAGTAAAAATTGGAAGGAAAAATAGATAGTTTATATTATCATTGCATTCTACAAATAATATATAATTATTTTTAATAAAATATATTTCAAGCATACATTTTTGCTACTAATTAGTTAAATATATATATTTTGAAAAAAAATGAATTTTTCGAATGTAATTGGAGTTTCACTCTAATATATAATAATGATAAAATTAGAAATAACAAAATAAAACTAAAATTAGGATTAAAAAATATTTTTTTAATAAAAACGTACAGATCATTTTTAATATCTTTAAAAAATTAAAGTGGAAAAAAGTTATAATATACTTTTTAATTATTTTAGTTGAACTTGCGGGAGAAGCTAGTATTTAAATAAATAAATTTATATTTATATTTTTATGACTTATTTAAGGATATTCTTCGATTTTATTTAAATAAAGAAGTGGATTATAAAAGAAAATTTAAAAATATTGAAGAATGAAATTGTTTAATTTCAAAACTATGTATGTGTGTCATGTTAGATCATTTTTTTGGGTTCTATTTAGGGTGAATATTCGATTAAATCGAGTTGAGTCAAAAATTTTTGGGTTATTCAAGTTGATGAGTCATAATTTGTAACTCAAGCTTTAAATTGTTTTTTTTTCAAGTCAAATTGTTTAAGTTTCTGTTCAAATTTAATTGTAAATATTTATAATATTATGATACTAATTAGTTCTAATTTAAACTGTTTTCTACAACCATATATGCTATGTATATCTTTATATTTTTTCATATGTGTTATACATATATCTTTATATTTTATAACATGAAAATCGATCCACTAATTACTAAAAAAACTTAAGTTATTCGAGTCTTTTTTTGAGTTATTCAAAAGACTAATTTTTAGCTCAAAAAAATATTTTTTCGAGACAAGTTTTGTTACATCTAATTTTATTTATACTGGCCTAGTCAATGATATTTTTTTAGATTCGCCACTGCTTCTAAACTAAACTAAGCCTTAAATTCAAAACTTATAAACCTAAACTCCTAAAAAATAACCTTAAATTAAACCCCTAAATACTAAAACAGACATGCTTGGCGTATCAAATAATTTCATATAACATAATTTTTATATTTTATAATATAAAAATGGTCAAAATAAACAACCAGACTAAATTCGAACTAGACAGAAAAATTTATTTTTGGGTTCAAACTACGATAAACTTATATTTTGATAGAACAAATAAACGTTAAAATGATTTTGGACTTATTTGAATATATCAATAATCTCAAAATTATTTCAAAGTCCAAACAATCAAGACTTGAATTTGGACTTATTTGAATATATCAATCTGTACAAATTTTGGGAGAGTTTAGATAACATAATAGGCACGGAAAATGAGTTTGGACTAAAAAATTAGACTTATTTAAAGAATGAGTCTACCACGTGCGACGAACATTGATAAATACCACTAACGATAAACACTGACGAATGCCATCTCAAATATATTTTAAAAAAAAATTAACCATTAACAAATATGAAAACAGGTTTGGATCAAACATTAACAAATATGAAAAGACTTGAATAAGATTATGTCAATATTTTGAGACTACCTAAGTTTGGATATGCATTGTACTAATCCAATGCATAGAAACCCGACCCATCCCATAAACACCTCAAGCCACAACCCAACTATGCCCGTACACATGACCTAGTTGTGGGAACAACAAAATTCATAAAAAAATTCAACTAAATCTTAGCTCAATTGATATTGTAGCTCAATTGATATTGTTATTATTGTAACATACAAAAACAAGAGTTTGAGTGTACAATTTATTTTAATTTATGAATGAGGAAAGTTTAAAATAGTTTAAACAATATAAAAAATAAAAAAAAGCCACGAAGTTTTAAATTTATACGAATCATCCAATGCTAAAATTTAATCAAATTGACTCGTAAAAAGATAAAAAGAAAGGGTAAGATTTGAATTCTAACCGCTATGATCTTTGCTTTATTCATAAGTTACAGCTTCTATCATAGAAAATATGAGTGTGCATGTTCATGTGCTACCACGTTGGAGAGAAACCGATGGAGTGATAGGGACACGTAGGATGTGCATTAGAACAGTGAATATGAAAAAAATTTATATTTTTTTATTATTTTTTTCTACTAATGAATATTCATTAATTTTTTTTCATGTCATTTAGAAAACATTTTTTTAAAAATTATTATATTATTAAATTAATGACATAGAAAATAATGATAAAGTTAATAATTTTAATTGAATGATGCCATAATTAATATAATAAGTCAGGTTCATGATATAATTCCTCCGGTAAATAGTCACACCCACCTAAGTTTACAGTCTAATCACAAAGTGCGGTGCAAATGTGGAATATGGAGTTGGACGCATCAATTCATGGGAACCGCAAATAATAAAAAAGGTTACCCAACAACCCTACACACAGGCCTCACTCGCACTCTGGTGGGTTATGTTTCCGCTTTCTATTAATTTAGGATGAAAATTGTTTATCCCAAATTATAACTCTTATAGTGTTTTTATTTTTAAAAAATAAATTTAGGGTTTAGGATTTAGGGTTAGAGATTGTAATTAGAGTTTAATGAGTTAGGGTTAGTGTATATTTTTTAAAATTTAGGGTTTAAAATATAAAAATTAGGGTTAAAGTTTAAAATTTAAATTTTTAAGTGTTTTCTAGCGTTGAGCATAAAAAGCATGATTAGAAACAGATAATTTTTGTTCATTAATTTATCGTCTTTATTACAAAGAAAATGAGAATACATGTGATTTCATTATGTTTCCTCAATGTCTCTACTCTTTCCATTCCCAACAAATACATGGAACATTAATTATTACGTAACTACTTTTATTACCTTTCATGTGTTAAAACAATTTTTCACTCTCACCCAAAATGAATGCTACTTTGCTAAAAGGAGAGGAAGATGAGAGACAAGAAAACAAGAAAACATCCTTAGGTATTACTCATTGATAGAGTGGCCAAAGCAGATGACACAATCAAAGACGAAATTAATATCAAATATTAGAAGAACAAAGTTATGTTACCTTTTAAAAAAGTAGGGACCTATTCAATCAAGATGGAATTAGTATCAAATTGAAGGGTTCAAGGCTTTAATTGAATAGGATTTAAACTATTAGGGACAAAAAATGTCATTGGACCAAAATTTTTGATGTATAATCACTGTGGATTGACAACCCAGTTTGAGAGGGTTTATTTAAATTTTAAAAAAATGTTTAATTTAAACTTTTCAAAAGTTTTGAGATTTAACGAGAATTTATAAAATTTTTAGAAGATGACTTAAATAAAGATATTCAACAATTTTGAAATGTAATAACATTTTAAATTTTTTTGAATGGGCCAAATTAGAAATTTTAAAACTTACAAAGAACAAAAAGTTAATTTACCAAATTTGAGGGGAGTTAAGGCCCCCACATGCTCTTATAAGGGTCCGCCTTGGTGTATCGTAGGCGTGAGTATTCAATTGAGTTGAGTAAAAAATTTGAGTTAGTCGAGTTGACAAATTTTATTTTATAATTCAAACTTTATTTAAATTTTTTTCAAGTCGAGTCGAGCAAAAAATTTTGAGTTAGTCGAGTTTACAATTCCTATTTTATAACTCTAACTTTATTTGAAATTCTTTTGAGTTGAGTCGAGTTGTTTACGTTTCTATTTAAATTTAATTATAAATATTTATAATGTTATGATACTAATTTTTTCCATAGACAATGTACATATATCAGACAAAGTTGAGGGACTCGACTTACTTTAAAAACTGAGTCCATTAATTACTAAGAATTCTGAGTTATGAAATTACGATTTAAGTAGAGTCGAGTCAAATTTATTCATGTCAAATCTAATTAAAAATTTTAATTTATTCAAATCGAGTAGAGTTTTGGTCGCAAAATGTATCCCAGGCGCAATCACCCATTACAAATGGCAGTAAAACACACGCAACTCCCTAGACAATGCCTTTTGTAGGATACTTTGGAGGACGGTTCCTGTATACTGTATTGATGATGGGCGCTAATGTTAATATGGCAACCGTGTGAGACAATTCACAGTTTTTAATTTCTATATCGTGTTGCCAGTTACAACAGAAAACAATAATCGTTTCAATTGTAATTATATACGTTTCAGCGGTTGACAAGTTAAGTTAGGCTCGTTAAGCATTCAACCAAACCACCCTGAAGTTCCTAATCCGAAGGATCAACCTATACAAAACCCCCAAAATTAACAGAGATCACCTGTAACCGAATTTAATAAGTTCTAAGTGGATACCCTGTCCATTGCAATGCATTATTACGGCAGTTCACAACCCCATTGTTCAAATTTAAACATTTCCAAAAACGCAACAAGGCAGGACATATTTATGCTCCAATTGACATAATCATAAGCAAATATAGACGACAAACTATTTTGTTAAATGGTGCCCGGAGTTATTCATAGTATATGTAAACAAGAATAGAAAAGAAAATTGGAAGAGATGAACAACAACTCTATGCTTTATTTTGATATATCTCAAAGTACATTAAGATTTAGTATTTATAATAAAGCTTAACCTAATAACCTAATAACTAACCTATTAACAACATTTAACCAACTTAACACCCCCTTCAAGTTGGAGGGTGATACACATCCTTCACACCCTACTTGTTTAATAGTTACTCATGTTGATAAACACCAAGACCTTTAGTCAATATATCAGCTTGTTGTTCTCCTATTGGCAAATGCTGAGTTTTGACAATCCCTTTCAGAATTTTCCCCCCGAATGAAATGACAATCTATTTCTATATGTTTTGTGCGTTCATGATAGACAGGACTGGCAGCTATTTGAAGTGCAGCTTGACTGTCACAATGTAATGTTATTGCTTCAATGAGTTTCACTCCTAATTCAAGTAACAACCCTCTTAGCCATACCAACTCAGCTATAGTAGAAGCCATCCCCCTATATTCAGCTTCTGTTGATGATCTAGAGACTACATTTTGTTTCTTTAATTTCTAACATATAAGTGATTCCCCAAGTTTAATAAGTAGCTTGTAACTGGTTTTCGTGTCATGGGACATCCTAATCAGAATCACAAAAGCTTCAAATTGAGGTATGCCTTTTGCTGCAAGTAAGATACTTTGACCAAGGTTTTTTCGAATTTACCTCACCACTCGTAATGCAGCCTCATAATGTATCTTCTTGAGGGCTTGCATGAATTGGCTAAGATGTTGCAATGTTTGGTCTTGTGTTTGGGAGATACAGAAGTCGATCAATCAGTCTTGGATAAACGCTTACATCTTCTAAAGGTTTTTCCTTCTTTTCTGTCCCTTCATCAAACTCAAACGATGTTAATTTTTTATTTAATTCTAGTGGAGTTCAAGCAATTCGAGCTCCCCCTAGGCCTGATTCAAAAATCAACTTTAACGCATATTTGCGTTTATTCAGGACAATCCATTCTTTTGACCTAAGAATCTCAATTTCAAGAAAGTATTTGAGGTGTCCAAAATCCTTCATTCTGAAGTTTTGATGTAGAATCTATTTTAGCTCTTGTATCATCACATCATTATTGCCAGTTATAAGTAGACCGCCTACATATACTAACATAATGACCATCTTGTCACATTTTCTTTTTGTGAACATCGAGTAGTCATGTAAACTCTACACACATCCATTCGACAAAAGAGCCTTTTTCAGTTATAAATTCCATTGTCACGATGCTTGCTTTAAACCATATAGGAATTAAAGCAACAATCATACACGAGTCTCCCCTGGTTGTGAAATCCCTCTGGAGGTAGCATATACACTTTTTCATATAAGTCACCTTGAAGAAATGCATTGAAGACATCCATTTGGAATAAAGGCTAATTATATACAACTGCTAATGCAATGACTGTTCGAACAATAACCTGCTTCGTGACTGGAGAAAAAATGACTTGATAGTCAATTCCTTCACGCTGATTATAGCCTTAAGCAACCAACCTTGCTTTAAAGCATTCCACCGAACCATCAACATGATACTTTACTTTGTACACCCATTTGCATCCAATGGGTTTGTGTCCTGGAGGTAACGAGACCAACTCTCAAGTTCCATTCGCTTTAAGGGCTTGAACCTCTTGCTTCATTGCTTCAATCCAGCGTTCATCAAACACTGCTTCTTGGTAAGTTTGTGGCTCATAAATGGAAGACAAAGAAGCAACAAAACAACGAGAATGAGAAGGAAGGTGATCATAAGATACACAATTTGAAATGAAATGTATATTAATAATAGGTGGAGTAGATAAAGATGGTTAAGATGGACAAATAAAATCATTGAGCCAAGTAGGAGGTTTACTAACACGAACATATTTTCTTAAAACAAGTTGAACACTAGTTTGAACATTAGGTTGAACACTAGGTTGAACACTAGATTAAACATTAGTTTGAACATTAGGTTGAACACTAGTTTGAACAGTAGGTTGAATGTTAGTAACATTAATAACATGATCACTATAAATATGAGACTGATGTATATATGAAGAAACAACAAGAGGATCATTATTTGAAGATGACAACACTTGAGAAACATCAATATTCATAAAATCATTACTGGAAGAAGAAGAAATAGGGAAGAAAGGTGACCCTTTGACATAAAATTTGAAAGGAAACACAGTCTCATGAAATATGACATCCCTATTAACAAAGAAATTCTTAGTAGCAATATTAAACAAGATATATCCCTTTTGGTTCATTGAGTTTCCCATAAAGACTGAAGGAATAGATTTGTGAGAAAATTTATCACTATAATTAGGAGTAGTAGCATAGGCTAAGCACCCAAACACACACAAGTGGTTAAGAGAAGGAACCTTATTGTTCAAGAATTCATAGGGAATTTTCTATTTTATCACAGAACTGGGCAAACAGTTTATAATGTAACATACTGTGTTAATGCATTCACCCCAAAACTTATCAGGAACATCGGATTGAAACTTAAGGGACCTGGCAACTTCAAGAAAATGTTTATGCTTTTGTTCAGCAACATCATTCTATTGTGGTGTTTAAATGCATGTGCTTTGATGAACAATCCCATTATACTTAAAAAACTCATCACCTTCTAAAGTAAAGAATTCAGAACCATTATCGCTTATTATGATCTTAATAACAACAAAAAATTGGGTTTTAACATAAGCAAATAACTGTTTTAAAGCTATTATAGCATTACTTTTCAACTTAAGTAATCTGACCCAAGTCATACGACTATAATCATCAACAATGGTAAAAATAATACCTCTTTCCACTGTGTGTACTAACCCGATAAGGGAAAAGGGAGAATTTTCACGAGAAACACTATTATGAAAGGGTAATCTTGTTTGTTTAGCAAGAGGGCAAATATCACACTATTTTATTTCTTTCAAATTCAAATCAGTACATTGCAAAGAAGAAATTTTAGACAATGTATTACTCGAGGTATGACCAAGTCTAGCGTGCCAAATAGAATTTAGAAAATGATCAGAAGCAAAAGTCATACAAGAACTAGCTTTAACAGGAAACAAATTTGTAGAAATACTAGGTTTCAAGAAACTAGAAGTTTGAAAAACATATAAACCATCTCATGCTTTACTAATCATCCTCATCTCGCCACTGTAAAGGTCCTGTAAGATACATTGTTGAGAAGAAAAAATAACATTGCAATTTAAGTCTTTAGTCAATTGTGAGATAGAAATCAGATTGTAATGAAAATTAGGAAGACACAGAATGTTAGTAAGCATTTTGGTTGGTGAAATTTCAAAATTTCCTGTATGTGTAACACGAGTAGGACTACCATTAGGTAATTGCACAAATGAGGCAAGATCACAAGAAACATGTGAACTTAAACATTTATATCAAAGGTCATATGATTTGTAGCACATGTATCTAAAATCCACTATTTATTTAAAGAAATCATGAAAATACCTGTTATGTGTGCAGTTGCGTGTACCACATGTTCTTTACCAAGCAACCCTATGATTTGTTGATATTTCTCAGGTGTAAAGGTTGGTACTTGAGATTAAACAGAAAGAGAGGTGCTCGATCCATCACTGACTTCTGGTGTACTGACTGAATTTGCAACAACTTGTTTATTGTTGTAACCAGGCTTCTTGGTAAACTTGAAATCAGACGGATACCCTATTAGCATGTAACACGCTTGTATCTTTTGCCCCTTGACATGGAAATAATCACAAATGCCATTAAATCGCCTCTTCACTTGGGAATAACTCGAATACAGGGTTGTTGTATCAGAAGCTATTAAAGATCCTGATGAATGTTGTCTTTGACTTTCTTCTTGAACTTGTGATAAGGTTTTTTTTCTTTGAAAACCTTTGAGTGTCCCACATTTTTAGAAAATCAATTAAAGAAAAGGGGGAACTTCTTTTTAAAAATTTCAAGTTTCAGAAAAACCTAAAAAAAGTTTTAGAGTCGCCACCGGCCACTGAAGTAGGCTGGACACCATAAAAAACTAAAACTAGAGATTCGTTTGAAAGGGTTCGGGAGTTGGTTACGTGTGGGGAAGGGTTAGCACCCCAATCACGCCCAGAAATCGGTACCAAAATAATTTTTTATTTTTATTTGATGGAAATTATTTAAGATTTAAAATAAATTTAACTAAGGGTTCTTAATCAAAAATTAAACTTTAATTATAAGAACTTTATCAAATTGGTGATTTCAAATTAATTAGGCATTTAATTAAAAAGAATGACGGTACACCGGACCAAAGACTAAACCGACATCATATAAGTCTGACTGTCGTGTTAGTTTAGGGTTCAGATCATGTACGTCACCTTTATGCATGATGCAAGTAGATAAAATGTGGTGTCATGACCTTGTTCGTTTTAATTATTTACGAGTTTACCTTTAGACGATGCGAATTAATCCGAATATTCGAAAAATATCCAATAAGCTAGGATATTTCGACCCGATTACGCGAATTAATAAGTATCTCATTTTTATAGTTAGAATTAATTAACATGCAAATTAGAGTATTGAAGGTCACATGAAATGACACTTAAGATGCATGCCACAAAAAACATATTCGAGCAATAAAAAAACTAAGACATGTACACATTAGAACCATATACTACATACATAATAAAACTATATTATATACATGAAACTATATATTATAAAAAACACATGTTAAACAAGATTATATAAAAGGCATACAATCATATGTTATAAAATAAATAACATAACATATGCCACACATTATATATCCACTAACATAAACATTATATCAACACATAAAACAAGAATTGAAATTGAGGAAATATAAATACGAGGCAAAAATTAAAATGCATGAAATAAAAAAACACCGCACTAAAAAAAGGACTGAAAATTAACTCGGGACAGACTCTAGGGACCCAAATAGTAATAAAACCATTAAAAACTAACTAAATTGCAAGATAAGGATCCGATTTAAAGAACGCAACAAACTCAGGGGTTTGAAAGGGTAATTAACCCATTCGAAAATCAGCTAAAATAAAAAAAGACGAAATAAAATTTTTGGAAAGACTGAAGGGACCTGGGACGGGGTTTAAAAACACGGAGACCCTCGCGGTGCAATTAAGGGGACACAGAGGGATTTAAAACAGAATTAAACCATTTTTAAAACCCTAGAACTCTATAAAAATAAGCGTAAAAACATTTGGCTCCCTTTTTTAGCCCTAACCTAAACTCAAAGACTTTACCCTCCCCCTTTTCCTCTCTATCGGAGTGTCGCCGCGCCGGTCGTCGCTACTAGACGACCGACGTACTCGAAAACTCAGAAAACTTTTTTTCGATACCTTTCGAAGCCCAAAAAAACCTTTTCCTTTTAAAAATGAAGCCCTTTTCCTCTTTAAAACCCCAAAAAGATTCGATAACCCTTCTTATTTTGAAAACCGGAAACCCCTCTGGTTACCATCCCCACCGTTTCACCATGCAAGACTTGTCAATGGCGGGTGGATGCGAACCGACGCACCAAAGGGCCAAACGTCAAAGATAAAAAACACAAAACCCTAACTTTTTTTTATATGATTCGAAATGGAAAATGGGAATGATATACCTCTAGAAATGGTGTTTCTGCTTGTATTGATCTTCTCAAAATTCCCCGTTTCTAACTTGGGGTTTACATTGCTTTGATTTCGGGTTTTATAGCCCGAAATTATGAATTTTGTATTACATGAAATTCTTTTGGAAATATACTATTGGTTGCTGATTATTTGTTCGTATTCATCTCTGAAATTTATTAGTTTTTTCCTCTAAAATTCTGTTATTTCGTGCACATTTCTTGCCCTATGACATTTTTGGTTATTTTGTTGCATGTGACGGCTGGCTGGTGAGAGGGGACCATGGGAGAGCCGAGGGACGTGGACGGTCGTACGAGAACTGGAGCGGATCTGGACGATCGAACAACGCGCGTGTGGGCAGAACCAAGAGCTGAACCGACGCACGTGGCCTCAACGGGGGTAGGGGAGCGTCGTGCACGTGCACGTATGAGAGTCTGAGAGTCGCACGTGGAGGTTCTGGAGACTTCCCTTCTTCGATCTTGGCCGTTGATGATGATCTCAATCTAACAGCTCGAGAGCTGGCGGCGCGGAGCAATGGTTAGGGCACCCTAGGGCTTTCCTCCGAGTCTTGATCTGGGCCGTCAGATCTAGATTAGATCTGACGGTGGAGGATTGGTTGCGCAAAATATTAGAATGCCTTAGTGTTTCTACTTTGTTATCAGATTAGGGCTTGTTTTGATTATCTGGGCCTAACGGGCTTTATTATGTAATATGCACATTTTTTGGGTTTTTCAAATGTAATATGGACTTTATTATTAATAAACTTGGGCTTATTACAATTGGGCTGTTATTTGTGTTATTTTTTTTGTTTTCGGAATTGTTTCATAATATTAATAATGACAACAATAGTGTTAATAATAATAATAATAACAATAACAATAATAATAATAATAATAATAATAATAATAATAATAATATGTTGATAATATTGTAATAACATTAATAATAATAATATTAATAACACTAATAGTAATAATAATTGTAAGGATAATAATATGTCAACATAATAAGATGGGAAAGTGATATAATATATTTATAATATTTAGGGTTTTTCTTTGTAATCGAATAACAATGACCAAACAAATAAAAACAGTAGCATCAAATATTTATATATATGTATATATTACTGATAATATTTTTGTCTATTTTTTTTATTTTTTATCTTTTAATCATACCATATAGTTAAGAAAATAAACGAAGCCCATTATTAAAAAAATAAAAACGGGTTGACACCCCGGACAAAATTAGTGATTAAAGCTGCCCCCTTTGTTTATACTTGTGGAACAAGAATAAAGCAAAGGCCATAAGCACTAATTTTGTCCAACTTCCCTGTTTGGATCCCGAATCACCATGCACTTGAACTACTGGCGGTCCGGAAGTCGGTACAGGAAAATGTAACGGCCGCGGAGGCTTGAATCTGTCCTTCTCATTTCGACATTCTTCAACCCTTCGAGGTCCGAACATATAGACAATTGGTGAAACATAAAAGCTCCATTCTCAAAGTGTCCGAATGAATAGGCGGATTCCATTCTCAAATGCCTGAACGGATAGGCAGATTTCCATTCTCAAAATGCCTGAACGAATAGGCGGGTTTCCATTCTCCTCATGCCTGAATGGATAGGCGGGTTCCATTCTTAAAATGCCCGAACGGATAGGCAGATTCTATTCTCAAAATGCCTGAACGGATAGGCGGGTTTCCATTCTCAAAATGCCCGAACGGATAAACAGGTTTCCATTCTCAAAATGCCCGAACGGATAGGCAGATTCCATTCTCCTTACTCCTGAACGGATAGGCGGGTTCATTCTCAAAATGCCCGAACGGATATGCGGGTTCCATTCTCAAAATGCCCGAACGGATAGATGTGTTCCATTCTCCTCATGCCCGAACGGATAGACGGGTTCCTTTTACTGGAAAAACTTTAATATACCTATCAAAAATAGGCAAAAATGATACGATGATGTGAGTTAGCATGCCCCTAATCCTAGGGATGCCTAACTACAAATGATGCATGAATTTTAACATCAACGTTGCTCGGATGCTTCCACTCTTCGGATTGGTCAATCCTGGCCTTCTTCTTCCACTTAATATCTTTTGGCTTTCTCATTTACAAATATCCATCTTTTGTCTCATCTTGGAAGACGGTTGTTGACTTTCACTGGTCAGACTGGACATAACACTTCTCGTAGTGCCCATTCTCGTAACATTGCCCCTCATTCAAACTGGGTGTTCAACTGTTCTTTTTGTCTTGACTCACTACGACGACTTTTCTCGTATCACAACATTAGGGGGAGGCACATGCCCCCATGTCCCTGAACTTTTCTCCGAAGTTCAATAAGGTTTATTTTTCATGTTCTGAAGCAATCAAAGCATTTCAACAGAAACTCGCTTCAAGTCCCTGAACTATAGCATGTAGAATCTTACTATTCTCCTCACCATGGCCACTAGGCACTAGTGATCTATCATTTGTATTAATGACCTTGCATTCTAAACTTTATCCTTGAAGCAATCAGAGGAAAATTTTTGTGTGCACTAAAAATTTAGATTACATCTTCTGACTTCAAAATGAGATGCATTTTCGAAAACTAGACTTTCTTTTCAAATTATGGATATGTCAAGCTAGATTAAATACCCCGAATATCAAGTGTACGAACGACACTACTATGGCTTACCAAGGATTGCCTCAAGCATCATGTGTCTAGGAGACCTCGAAAGCTCAGCTGATGTTTGAAGGTGTAAAATATTCTCCGAGCTATTTCAGCTTTTTAATCAATTAGACTTATCTTTTATAGGCTTCGCCTTTATCAATTCTTTATGATTTTGGGGAAGTCAACTCATCACATTCCTTTGGCTCGAAATCAATGATGGAGCAAACAACAAAACCCCGAGCTACTCAGCAACGTCATGATTTGAAAATATTACCATCACTCATGTAGCTAAAGTTTTTTTATTCGAATGGTGCATAGCAACCTTATTGTTCTTTTTGCTACAGCAGAGTGCCCCAAAAATTCCACACTCGTATCCGAAAATGCCTATTACCAGACCTCGAACATTGGAGTGCTTTTGTTATGCTTTTATTATTCTCAAATTTTTTTCTTCTTCCTTTCTTTTTTTCTTTTTGTTCTTTCTTCTTTCTTTTTCTTCTCCTTATTCTTTTTTCTTTTTTTCTTTTTCTTCTTTTCTTCTTCTCTCTCTTTTTTTTAGCACATAAGATTTCCGGTTGTTCTCCCGAAGGCCCTAATGCTATGTGTACTCAATAAATGACCAAATTAACTCGGAGTGTAAGCCGCATATTCATCATTTTCACAGCTTTCGATTTCCACTAGACAAAGGTTGCTCGAAATCAACCTTTGGGTCAAGGTCAATGTCCCTTGTGCAATTGATATACGGGGACTCAATAGACAAATATATATACACAAAATGAAGAGATAATTGAAACACAAAACACAATGCATCCTTTCATTGAAATTTTAAAAATATGCAATCTTAGGCCCTTACAAGAAGATCTTTGCTACCTTCGGGCAAAGGGTAGCAAAGTTGATTCCACACATTACTTCAAGAAAAAGATTAAAATGCAATGAAATAAAAACAAGCAAACTTGGATGCGCTAAAATCCTTGACCACCGCTAGACTGACCACTCATCAAAAAACCCTTAAGCTTCCTCGAGGAACTCAATCTCTTTATTGTCCATCAGTTCATGAACCAACTGCTTAAATTCTGGACAACTCTGAATCGCATGCCCCGCAATCTGATGGTATTCGAAAAATGATTCATGGCCATCATATGTCCCTTCGTACCACTCTCAATCAAGCCCGCCGTGCACAGCTGTTCGTACATCCAACTCAGAGGGAACTTGATTTCCGACACTTCCATCATTACTTTCTTCGCATCTACCTCTTCGAGGGCATTCACGCCACAACCTTCATGGTTTGGAAGTGGATTGGCCGCCACATTAGGCCCCTCTAATTTGATGAGCTCGATGTTGATCATGTTTTGCACGAGCTTCTTGAACGCTGTGCAATTTTCTATCTTGTGCCCTGGTACTCCACCGTGGTACTCACAATGTGCTTTCTCGTCATACCATGGAGGGTAAGGCAGCTGGAAGGGAGTAACATGATATGGACGGACCAGATCAGCCTCGTATAGGTGTTTGTACACTTCCTTGTATGGCATGGGTAGAGGAGCGAATGACATCTTCTCTTGTTCCCTCTTGGGAGCCCTAATTTCTCTTCGGTTTGAGCTTTGCGCATTCCCGATTGCGGCTCAAGGCGGTGAGATTGTGAGGTGCTTAGAAGCCTCATAGGTACTAGTGTTGTTCACCTCATGACCTTTCTTCTTGAATTGCTTCCGAGCATTTTCTCCTCCATCAATTCTACCACTCTTGATAGCTGCCTTGATACGTTCATCGATCATAACCATATCTGAGAAATTACCAATAGGGTTGCTTATCATGCGGTCATAGAGGGTTCCCTTCAAAGTATCAACAAACATAGAAGAGATCTCATTTTCATGGAGTGGAGGTTGGACCTGTGCCGCCACATCCCGCCAACGTTGGGCGTATCCACGGAGGCTCTCATTGTGCCTTTGCTCCAAACCTTGTAGCATGAGTCGGTTTGGGGCCATATCGGTTATGTGCTTATACTGATCTGTGAAAGCCTTGGCCAAATCCTTTCATGACCTAATCTGAGCACGAGTTAACTGATTGTACCACCTCAATGCGGGCCCCACTAAGCTATCTTGAAAGCAGTGAATTAGCAACCTCTCATTGTCGATGAAACCCATCATCTTTCTACAGAACATGGTTATGTGGGCAGTAGGGCAAGTTGTCCCGTCAAACTTTTCAAACTCTGGCGTCTTGAACTTGGGCGGGATTATCAGATTCGAAACCAAACTGAGATCTCTAGCATTTATCCTATATGACCCTTCTTCTTCCTCTTTTGTTCAGAATTTCTCCTCGAGGTCCTTCCAGGTCTCTTCTAGTTGTTTCGAGAACTCCGCCTTGACCTTGTTCAAATTCTCAATCTCATTCAAATCTGGGAAACTATCCCCGACATTTTTTACATGATTAAAAACCAGACTTGATGGAGCATGGGTAGAGGCGACCGCCTAATGCGATGTTGCCCCATCTCTTTGAGTAGACGCTCCTTGCGAGGGCTTAGGGGTATCGGTGATAAAACCAGGGGAATACGAGGGGTCTTCTCTCTCTTGATTAAGGTTTCCAACAACACCCTTCCCTCTTAGATTAGCTTGTAGCAACTGAGATATCTCTTTCATCATATCTTGTTGGGACTTGATGATGGTGTCCCTCAATTCTTGCTGAGCTCGCTCCAACTGACCCCTCAATTTGGCTTCCAATTTAGCAAAACTTTCCTCCATTTGCTTCCTTTGATGGCGAGTAAAGTGTGGATGCGAAATCTTCGGTAGTCAAAAATACTGTCATGACCCCGAACAATTAATCTCATGACTTTATGATTTAATGCATGCAATATCGTATGCATAACAAAAACAGATGATTAAAGGCAATAAATTTAAAAACACAATCAAATGCAAAGAAGCGTTGATTCGATGAACATCCCCATTAACCAACTTTTCACAACGAAGATCAAGTCTCATTACAATGAGATAAGAAAATAAATAGGGTACGATTTTCAATAAATTTTGCTCGTCCCTTCCCTTTAAATTAGCGCGTTACAGAAACTCCGTCGCTATGGACTCTTTCTCCCGTTATGACAGTCTTAAATTTTAGACTGTTCTCAAATCAACACTTCGTATGAAAATGCGATGAATATGCACAAATAATTAAGTAGACAAGATAAAAAGGCTAATGGATTAGTAACAACAATAATGAACTGAATAATAAACAAATAAATAAAAACACAGATTTTGCAACATGCATTCTAGCTTGCTACGGTTATCCGCATGGCTCTAACGGGGTGAGCTCCCTAGATTCTCACACATGTGGGTTCGGTTCTAAGAAAGGGTACCCAAACCTATCTTATCACCTACTAACGTAACAAGAACCCTAATTCTGGCCCATTACAAGCTTGCGAATTGGTTTCGGTTCGAGGGAAAGCATGACCTAGTGACGTGGAGGGCTGCTCACATGTCAAAGGCGTGGATTCCGGAAGTGAAATACTGATCCATGGAGGGATGCTCACGTGGGTATGGGCGTTTCACTCCTACTTTAGGGACGAAGCTCGGGTATAGAGCTTAATGATCTTGATGCAACACATGTCGGTGATTCCTTTGAAATTAAATGAAGGATTAATTCGAACGCCACCAATTATCAAAGCTCGTATAATTTAAGTCATATTTTCAAAGGAGAACCGCCTCATCAAAATCAAATTAAATTTCAAAAATTTCCATCATTAAAAGCAACAATTGTTATTTTTTTGGCTTAACTCTTTTTTTGTTTTATAAAAAAAATTAGTCCCCAGCGGAGTCGCCACACTGTGATAAGTTTTTTTTCCTTGGAAATATTCGAGTGTCCCACATTTTTAGAAAATCAATTAAAGAAAGAGGGAACTTCTTTTTGAAATTTTCAAGTTTCAGAAAAACCTAAAAAAAGTTTTGGAGTCGCCACCGGCCACTGAGGTAGGCTGGATACCATAGAAAACTAAAACCGGAGATTTGTTTGAAAGGTTTCGGGAGTTGGTTACGTGTGGGGAATGGTTAGCACCCCCATCACGCCCAAAAATCGGTACCAAAATAATTGATGCTTTTAATTGATGGAAATTATTTAAGATTTAAAATGAATTTAACGAGGGGTTCTTAATCAAAAATTAAACTTTAATTATAAGAGCTTTATCAAATTGGTGATTTGAAATTAATTAAGCATTTAATTAAAGAGGATGATGGTACACCGAACCAAAGACTAAACCGACATCATATAAGTTTGACTGTCGTGTTAGTTTAGGATTCGGATCCCGTACGTCACCTTTATGCATGATGCAAGCAGATAAAATGTGGTGTCATGACCTTGTTCGTTTTAATTATTTACGAGTTTACCTTTAGACGATGCGAATTAATCCGAATATTCGAAGAATATCCAATAAGCTAGGATATTTCGACCCGATTACGCGAATTAATAAGTATCTCCTTTTTATAGTTAGAATTAATTAACATGCAAATTAGAGTATTGAAGGTCACATGAAATGACACTTAAGATGCATGCCACAAAAAACATATTCGAGCAATAAAAAAACTAAGACATGTACACATTAGAACCATATACTACATACATAATAAAACTATATTATATAGATGAAACTATATATTATAAAAAAACACATGTTAAACAAGATTATATAAAAAGGCATACAGTCATATGTTATAAAATAAATAACATAACATATGCCACACATTATATATCCACTAACATAAACATTATATCAACACATAAAACAAGAATTGAAATTGATGAAATATAAATACGAGGCAAAAATTAAAATGCATGAAATAAGAAAACACCACACTAAAAAAAGGACTGAAAATGAACTCGGGATAGACTCTAGGGACCCAAATAGTAATAAAACCATTAAAAACTAACTAAATTGCAAGATAAGGACCCGATTTAAAGAACGCAACAAACTCAAGGGTCCGAAAGGGTAATTAACCCATTAGAAAATCAACTAAAATAAAAAAAGGACGAAATTAAAATTTTTGGAAAGACTGAAGGGACCTGGGACGGGGTTTAAAAACACGGAGACCCTTGCGGCGCAATTAAGGGGACATAGAGGGATTTAAAACAGAATTAAACCATTTTTAAAACCCTAGAACTCTATAAAAATAGGCGTAAAAACATTTGGCTCCCTTTTTAGCCTTAACCTAAACTCAAAGACTCTCCCCTCCCCTTTTTCCTTTCTGTCAGAGTGTCGCCGCGCCGGTCGTCACTACTAGACGGCCGACGTACTCAAAAACTCAGAAAACCTTTTTTCGATACCTTTCGAAGCCCAAAAAAGTCGTTTCCTTTTAAAAATGAAGCCCCTTTCCTCTTTAAAACCCCAAAAAAATTCGAGAACCCTTCTTACTTTGAAAACCGGAAACCCCTCTGGTTACCATTCCCACCGTTTCACCATGCAAGACTTGTCAACGGCGGGTGGATGCGAACCGACGCACCAAAGGGCAAATCGTCAAAGATAAAAAACACAAAACCCTAACTTTTTTTATATGATTTAAAATGGAAAATGGGAATGATATACCTCTGGAAATGGTGTTTCTGCTTTGTATTGATCTTCTCAAAATTCCCCGTTTCTAACTTGGGGTTTACATTGCTTTGATTTTGGGTTTTATAGCCCGAAATTACGAATTTTGTATTACATGAAATTATTTTGAAAATCTACTATTGGTTGCTGATTATTTGTTCGTATTCATCTATGAAATCTGTTAGTTTTTGCCTCTGAAATTTTGTTATTTCGTGCGCATTTCTTGCCTTCTAACATTTTTGGTTGTTTTGTTGCATGTGACGGCTGGCTGGTGAGAGGGGACCATGGGAGAGCCGAGGGACGTGGACGGTCGTACGGGAACTGGAACAGATCTGGACGATCGAACGGCACGCGTGTGGGCAAAACCAGGAGCTGAACCGACGCACGTGGCCTCAACGCGAGTAGGGGAGCATCGTGCACGCGCGCGTATAGGAGTCCGAGAGTCGTGCGTGGGCGTGTGCAAGTTATGTAGACTTCCCTGCTTCGATCCTGGCCGTTGATGGTGATCTCGATCTAACGGCTCGAGAGCTGGCGGCGCGGAGCAATGGTTAGGGCACCCTAGGGCTTTCATCCGAGGTTTGATCTGGGGCGTCAGATCTGGATTAGATTTGACGGTGGAGGATTTGCTGCGCAAAATATTAGAATGCATTAGGGTTTCTACTTTGTTATCAGATTAGGACTTGTTTTATTTATATGGGCCTAACGGGCTTTATTATGTAATATGCACATTTTTTGGGTTTTTCAAATGTTATATGAACTTTATTATTAATAAACTTGGGCTTATTACAATTGGGCTGTTATTTGTGTTATTTTTGTGCTTTCGAAATTGTTTCATAATATTAGTAATGATAACAATAGTGTTAATATTAATAATAATAATAATAATAATAATAATAATAATAATAATAATAATAATAGCACTGATAATAATAATAATAATAGATACTAATATGTTGATAATATAGTAATAATATTAATAATAATATTATTAATAACACTAATAGTAATAATAATAGTAAGGATAATAATATGTTAACATAATAAGATGAGAAAGTGATATAATATGTTAATAATATTTGAGGTTTTTCTTTGTAATCGAATAACAATGACCAAACAAATAAAAATAGTAGCATCAAATATTTATATATATGTATATATTACTAATAATATTTTTGTCTGTTTTTTAGTTTTTTTTATCTTTTTAATCATACCATATAGTTAAGAAAATAAACTAAGCCCATTATTGAAAAAATAAAAACGGGTTGACACCCCAGACAAAATTAGTGATTACAGAACTAACATAGAATATGCCTGATTTACAATAGGCAAGGGCTTGATTAATAGAACTTGACTCCTCACCATGAAATATGACTCGTTTAATCCTATAAGAAATTGAAACAACCTTTATTTTTTGACATGTTCTTTGTTCTGACGAGATGCTTCACAATCACATGTTGCAAAAGGATCAACACATCATACTCATCAAACAACAACCTCAAACGTGTAAAGTATACTCAGATTGAGGATAATCCATGTGAATGTGACACAATTTCTCGATGTAAGAAATAGATCCTAAAGCCATCCACTTTATCAAATCTTTCTTTGAGATATTGCCGAACTATGAAAGTTGTTGATACGTAAACAATGCCTACGAAAAGTTCTTGATTGACCGTGTTTAGAATCTAGGACATCACCAAGGCATTGCACCAGTCCCACCGTGAACACAGATTCTCAGCTACTCTATTTCGCGTGCAAGAACCATCCACAAAGCCAACTTTGTTCTTGGCTAACAATGCTATTCGCATTGATCGACTCCACAAGTTGTAATTTTTAACCCATGTCAGCTAATGAGCGACCAACAAGGTGCCCGGTGTATCAAATGGATGTAAGTATAACAGATGATTAGAATCAACAACGTCTACCATATTCCTTTAACTAGAAAGAAACATGTATGCACATAAAGATGCAAAAAAAAATCAGATTGCAGTTTAGTAATCTGCAAACTCGATCACTGTAAAAACTCCTTGCCACCAAGAAAGATCACCAGAAACTTAACACTGAAAGCTTGGCCGTCGTAAAGTTGATCACCGGTAGTTTTGATACCATGTTAAACGGTGGTCATAGTTGTTGATAGCATATGTAAACAAGAACAAAAAAAAAAGATTGAAAGAGATGAACAAGAACTCTATGCTTTATTTCAATATATCTCAAAGTACAATAGGGTTTGTATTTGTAATAAAGCTTAACCTAATAACAGAATAACTAACCAATTAACAACATTTAACCAACTTAACATATTTCACTGCATATGTTTACTCTACCATGCAGCTATTGTATTCTCAATTCTTCTAGAACAATCTTGTTATAAAGTTAAAGAAAACATAAGTTTAAAGCTTTTTTTGGAACAAAACATGACTTGTTCGTTGCAACGAAGAATAAAGTGGAGCATCCATCCTAAGTCCGGCTTTGGCTGAACACTGCTTTATAATTTTGGCTTTGGCTCCACCTTCAAAGTATGTTAGACAATAGAAAATAATGTTTACAATGTATTCGGAATCACTTCTTCCTTTTTATGGCTGCATTAACCTTCTTTATAAAAGAACCTATTTTTTATTGAGTACGAGAATCAAACTCAATTTAATTATAGATAAATAAGTTTAATTGAGATCAAGTTAAAAAACATGTTGCATAAAAGTTTAAATTCGATCAATTGGTGCGAGGTTGTTTCAGCCTAATCAAGGTCTTTGGGAATGCAACAATAATGAGAGAGCTTTGTTGTTCATGTGATCCTAACAACTCGACGGGATTAGTCTATGTTTAGACCGTTAAAAAACGAATAGTCAAGAGACATTTATGATTCATGTTAAAACTATGGTACCAAATCCACGAATCATGATACAAGACACTAAACAAAATATTAAATAAATGCATCAGAGAGCAAGCAGAGCAAAATGGAAGTAAAATTCAATCAAGCAAATGAGTGGAGAAATGCAGAAACTGGAAGCAACCGAGACGAATCGAAGTAAATACTAAGCACATGTAGGAAGCATGGATTCAAATAGTGGTCCGCTACCGCAATAACGGCCGTTATATAACAGTAACAGTACCGTCCGAAGCAACAGAGACGAATCAAAGTAAATACTTTGCTTAGTGAATTATGTTTCCTCCTCAGCTTGGGCTTGGCTTTCCCTGTTCTTGACTTGAGCCATACCAAAAAGCAAAGTTAAAGAAAAAAAGAGCAAAGATTCACACACATTATATAATAGGATTATGATCATGAAAATGATGAGCAAAGGAAAATAAAAAATGGGTTTAAGAAATGAAAACAAAAGCATGGACGAAATATCAGTTGTTCTAACAAGGTTCGGGGGCGAACAGAGCACATTGCTGGACCAGTTCGAGAGGCTTTCCTTCGAGATTCAGCTCAATCAAGCCATTTTGGCTCGGAGCCAAGCGTGTCTAAAAGGTCGCAGTTCTGCTCACAGTTTCAAGCTCCGCCGCCGCCAGCGGTGGCTGCGAAGGGGCGGAGAGGGCGTCGTGGGTCTGGTTTCAGCAGGGTCCTGAAGAAGTTGGTGAGACCAATTCTTGGTAGGAAAGGGAAAGGTGGGAAAAAACCAGTGGCTGACCCCAAAAATCCCTTGTCTTGGAAAGCCTTTAGCAGATCTCTACGCTTCTGATCATTTTTCTTTTTCTTTTTGGAAATAATGTTGGTTCATTCAATTATTACAGAAATCATATCTGACAAAGGACTAGGCCTCTTCCTGTCTTGTTTTATTGATTATTTGCTGTAAGAAGTTCGATTCTAGCTTGTCTTAAGTATATTTCTTAAGGTTTGAGTTTAATTTAAGGTGCACTTAGTTGGATTTCTTCCCATTTGGTCACACGTCTTAGGAACACTTATTATTACTTTTGAAAAAAAAATTAAAATTAAAAATTTTCCCTGTTTGAAATTATTTTTGAACTTAAACCAAAAAGCACTCCTAAGTTTAAAAAAATCATGGTTTGTTTGACAATTAGCGGATAGTGGATTACATTAGCGGATTACAATCTTAAAAATTAATCAAATTATTTTTATAATTATCAATTTTAAAGAATTTTATTAGTTTTTTTCAAAATAAGAAGTTTCACCTCAATCTACTATTATAATCTTCTATTCACCAAACATCCAAATTAATGGATTTAACTGGCCAAACTTCTAAAAAATACTTCAAACCTCTAATTTTAGCTTATTTGGACCATATTTTGTATTATTTTTGATTTTAAAATTATTTTTAACTCTAAAAATGCTTTTTAAAAAATAATGCAGAACAAAGTTTCAATCCATAAAGATAAGTTTAGACATACTTTATATGCGAGGTGGTTTGCCTCTGATTTCATTAATGCAAACCTCATTACAATTTGAGTTTAATTCGAGATGTTTCAGATTTGAAAATTTTCTAATAAATTTAGACGTACTCGGTACTCTTAAACTAATTTTTCAAATATATATTTAAAATATGTAAATTTTCATGGATTCAAAAAATTAACTCGAATATGAAACTAATTTGATTATATTGAAGAGTGAATTGTTCAACCCACACAATGTCAAACCTTAAAATTACCTGAACCATAAACAAAGTGGGATCAAATCTGAAATGACCGGACCTAAAAAGATTCCACTTAAAAACTCAAATGACCCAATCTGCTCATTTGACAAATCTAACATTCATGTACAACACACATGTATTGAAAATTTACACGGGAGTCCGAAGAAACAGCATTAACTTCCCTCTTGAACGACGACAGCAACGTTGCCAACCTGATGCTCACCTAATCGATCTTCCGCTGATGTCTCAGCATTCTGTGTACAATATTCCAGTAACGAATGCCGGCAATTCGGGCACGACGAATGAGACACCAGCCATGTATCAATGCACCTTACATGAAACCCATGCTTACATTTCGGCAACACTCTAACCTTTTCTCCATCTTCAAACTCCCCAAGGCAAATCGGACACTCAGTGGACCTATAACTCAAGTCACTCCCAAAAACAACCACCGGAATATGCTCCAAATCTCGTTTCTTAAGCCCTGTCGTCGCCATCCGAGCCACCATCGATCGTTCTTGAGTGTCAGAGGCGAACCTACGGCCGCAACGCCGAACGCAACCCACTATTGAGTTCAACACCAAGGCGGAGATTAAAGCACATAGAAGAGCTGCCAATATAAACACCATGTTGGTGTCAAAATTTGTGTCTCTAATGTAAATATCATGAGTTTCGTTCCCATATTCCTGCGGTGACAAGCTCACTTCCGTCGCAAGCAGGCGTCGCCGTTGCATTTTCACAAAAGGGGAAAAAAGATGGTCAAAACTGAATCCTTTACCTTTCAGCTGAGTGTCTCTGGTTTTGGTTTAGAATCCAGGGCGGCCAAAGGTTGGTAGTGAAGAAGATCGAAATCCTCCGTTTTTGTGGCCTAACAATTGGTGTTTGAACAAATCCATGGCCACGGGCGTACTTAAAAAGGTTATCTAATCCTGATTTGGGGGGCAAATTAGAAACCTGTGAGATATAGAGGTTGATTCAGAGCAGCCATTTTGACATCTCCCATAAGCCATAAGCAGATAACAACTGAACCATAAATATCATCCTTTGCCCGCAAAATATCTACGAACCCGTGGAAGCAATTTATTTAAAAAGAAGGGTAAACTATTTCAATGACCACCTTACTCTTGATAATGTTGTGATTTGACCACATTTTTTTTCTGAAGCAATTAAACCACCAAATTATTTAAATGGTATTAATATGATCACCAGCCGTTAGAAGTTAACGGCAAGGCAGGGGTGACGTGGCAATTAAAAAAGAGTATAATTATATATTTGGTCCCTACTATTTGTACATTGTTTCAATTTAGTCATAATTTTAAACTAATAAAATAAATTTATTATTTAATTAGGTGTTGACACGTGTCACCACCTGTTTTGAGGAGAAAAATAAAATCCCTTAACCTGCACTAGGCAGTAATCAAACCTGGGCAAAGCTTGAGTAAAGATAATGGCTTAGCCACTACACGAAGCACAAGTTTGTGCTTTTGATCACTAAATTAAATATATATGTATTATTGTTTTCTGCATTTATTCTTTTAATTTCACATATACAATCATCGAATTGATTTTACATATATAACCCTAAACACTACCAAATCCTAAAATATAATTTCACATGTGTAGCCCTAAACACTAAACCCCAAACCCTACAATATAATTTCACATATATAATCATCGAATTAATTTCACATATATAACTCTAAACACTAAGCCCCAAGCCCCAACATCTAATTTCACATATATAATCATCAAATTAATTTCACATATATAACCCTAAAACTCAAACCCCAAAATCTAATTTCTCTTGAATTTTATTAAATTCATATAGGGTTATTTAAGAATCTAGTTTTAAAATTTTAATGAGCGATTCTAATAAAAAAACTAACAATATTGATCATAAAAAAACCCGAATTTAAGTATTTTGTATGCAAAATATGTGTATTTTATTAAAGAATTACCACATAATTATATCATATATTAAAAAAACTCGGATTTCCAATAACTGAATCAAAAATTAACGTCAACAGAAATAATTCCGATTCAAGAGAAATAGACATAATGTTGTATGTAATTATGTGGTAATTCTTTAATAAAATACATATATTTTGCATACAAAATACTTAAATTCGGGGTTTTTATGATCAATATTGTTAGTTTTTTATTAGAATAACTCGTTAAATTTTTAAAACTTGATTCTTAAATAACCATATATGAATTTAATAAAATTTAAGAGAAATTAGATTTGGGGTTTGGGTTTTAGGGTTATATATGTGAAATTAATTCAACAATTATATATGTGAAATTAGATTTTGGGGTTTGGGCTTTAGTGTTTAGGGTTATATATGTGAAATTAATTCGATGATTATATATGTGATATTATATTTCGGGGTTTGGGGTTTAGTATTTATGGTTATATACGTGAAATTAATTCCATGATTGTATATGTGAAATTAAAAGAATTAATGCTGGAAAAACAATAAGACATATATATTTAATTTAGTGATATAAAGCACAAACTTGTGCTTGGTGTAATGGCTAAGCCTCTACCTTTACTCATGCTTTGCCCATGTTTGATTCCTGCCCAACTTAGGTTGAGGGATTTTGTTTTTCTCCTCTAAACATGTGTTGACACGTGTCACCACCTAATTAAATAATTAATTTATTTTATTAATTTAAAATTATGACTAAATTGAAAGAACATGTAAATAGCAAGGACCCAATATGTAATTATACCTTTTTAACTGCCACATCACCCTTGCCGTTAACCTCTAACGGCTGGTGGTTACATTGATATCATTTAAATAGTTTGGTGGTTTAATTATTTCGAAAAAAAGTAATGTGGTCAAATCACAACTTTATCAAAAGTATGGTGGTCATTGAAGTAGTTTACCCTAAAAAGAAAGGTTTAATTCACAAATTGACATCTAAATTATCAAAGTTGTATATATTTTTGGGTAAATTATACCGTTCATCACTCAACTATCTTCTTACTCCTATTTTGATCACTTAATTTTTAAAATATTTAATTTAATAATTGAAATTTCGGATTGTTTCTTTTTTTGTCGCTCTGAATTATTTTATTATTATTAATATTTTAATGTGACATAACAATTATTATTATTGTTTAATATAAAATAATTTAAAATAAAAATAAATCATTTTATTTTTTTAATATAAATTACAACCTCATTTGACGACATGACATTTTATCGGAAAATAGAAAACTTCTCCAAAATTCGAATGGTGGAAGGTTTCATCAACACGAGTGAAGCAACATACTGAAAAACGGGCTCAATCTGACGATAGAAGAGAGAGACCGACAAGAGAAAAATCAAAAGTTTTTTTGCTTGATTTATGAAATTCGGAGAACTTTCTGGCAAAATGGAGGCCGAATTCGAACTCAGGGGCTGAGGCGAAGCGATTGATAACATCTAGGACCGAACGACCACCAACTACGGTCGTCGATGAAGGAGTCTGATGACGACGAACGATAAACGGTGGAAGCTATTAGTTAAACAATAGTAATTTAAAAATTCAATTATTAAATTAAAATTTTTAAAAGTTGAATGACTAAAATAAGAATGAGAAGATAGTTGAGTGGTGAACAATGTATTTTACCCTCTATTGTTTTAGTTTAAACTCTTTCTCTTCTTTTGTTTGTACTTTCATATGTTAGCTATTAGTCAATGGTGATGTGATTCGATAATGAAGGAACATGTGGTACTGTTTAGATGAATTTTGTGCTATGTGGCAAGTTGTAATTGGTTGCTTTTCTTAACGAAAGTCACATTGTGAACAATTTAGGAAAAAAATAATGTTGAGTACCATTCCTAACAAAAAAAACACGTACTATAGATAAATATATAGAAGAATACTCCCTTTATCCCATTATTTTTGTCACATTTTAACTTTAAGTTTTAGTAACAAAAAGTTTGCTTAAGTTGTGTGATGTAAAACAATTTAAATGGCAAGTTTGCCTTTAGAAATTTAACTTTTATTTTTATTATAAAAGTAAAAAGATAAAGAAATAAATGTTTGTTATTTAAGTTGTTGAGTTTCTCAAAGTGACAATTTGATTGTGACAATTTTAAAGCACAAAAGTGACAACCTTATTGAGATAGAGGGAGTATAATTTAGGTTTCAATTTTCCAATTAAACTGAAAAAAGAAATTTTCTCTAGAATTTAAGGGCATCCATTTAATACAAGTTACTTGGTTGAGTTTAATAGAATTTTATTTTTAGTATTACTAACTAAAGAACCGAACAAGTAGTCCCGGTAGAATATCAGATGATATTTATCATAGGAGACTCAAGTTCAATCGCTTTGACTACAAGGTGTGTGTAATGTCAAATGATTAATAATATATATGAACATATATTACTTCGTAATCACCTTTAGACTATTTAAATAAAACATTACTAAATAAAAATCAAAGGCTTAATCATATTCTCTCAAACTATTTGATTTTGTTACTATATTACTTTTGATAAAAAAAAATTATAGGGTAAACTACGTCAGGTACCACCAAACTATAAGCGTTGACCCACTTTTGCCACCAACCTTTCTGATACGCTTCCACTCTTGAATTGTTGATGTAGAGTGCATCCTTGATTGTTCCCAATCATTGAATGCAAGTAAGCAAGTAAACTTGTGATTTTGGATGATAGCAAAGAAAATGGTTAAGGTAATTTGGGAGTGATGTTTGAAAATGGATGAAATATAGTAAGTATGATGAAAGGAATGATTTGATATGGATGGTGAAGGTTTTAGATAAAGGTAATGTAAAATTAAAGGTGGTGGATGATATTTAGGATGATGGTGATGAAGATAGGGTAGTTTTGGATCAACGAAGAACTTATACTAAAAAGTATAGACTCGAACCTTACAAGATCTTTAACCGATAGGACTTAGACCCACTAGTTAGAAAACTAGGAACCCGAAGTATCAAGAAAAGGGTGACGCCACAAGCATATGCTTTATAAGTCGATAAAGTTCTTAAAAGAACAAAGTTGAGAGAAACCTCACAAATCTAATTTTTAATTGAAACAAAATGAGTTGTGTACAAATGCAAAATACAAAGGCTATTTATAGTTTTCCAAAAGGTGTGGTCAAAGGGTTATTTAACTATTCGACTAAGGTGAAATCCATTGGAAAATACAAGTCCTTTTGTTAAAAATATATTGCCTTTTAATGAAGAAACATGTCTTGGCCGAATAGTGAGAGGATGGTTCATCTAAGCGCCAAAAGGAATGGGCACATGGTTTTCCCTCCAAGAACGAATATGTATTGTCCTTCCACGGAAGCTATCTTCATTTAGTGTCCCTTTAGCCCATTAAGCTCAGTCCTTAGCTCACTTGTAGTCAGCTTCACTCTATAGCTGAGCTCCTTAGTCTTGCAGCTGGTTTTAGCTCCCATCCTTAGCCTTGAGCTCTTTAATAGCTAGTTCAGCTTCTTTGTTTTAGTGTTGAGCTCCGCTTTAGCTGGTTGAGCTACCATTCCACATCATTGAGCTAGTTGAGCTTTAATAATACCTTTAAATAAAAACAAACAATAATTAATGCTTGTAATATAAGGTAAATATATGATATATAATAAACTATGCTTAATAAAGATATATACTATATAATATATGCATGGTAATCTTACAATATGCAAAGTATAAAGAATAATGAATGGAAACATGTTATGATATCTTAATACTTGATGCATAATAAAAGGTATGATTAAGGTATAAATATGAATGTCAAAGTTAACATGATAAATTAAGCAAAATGGTAATAATGCATAATTAAAGTAAAGATGTGTAAGGATAGTAAAAACTCCCCCCACTTTCATCCTTATTAAGAACTGAGATGAAAATGTTGTAAACAAGAGTAGGTGGGGGATTAGGATCACATCATCCCCCTTTTTAAATGTGATTTGTCCCCAAATCAATGCTTGCTACAAAAGGGAGCAACTTTGATTTGCTTTGGGTAGGGAACTTCTTCTCTTGCATTCTCTTCCTATTTCAATCTCTTGGATCAATATCCTCTCTTTTGAGAGCATTCATTCCATGTTGCTCATCTGAATCAGAAATGAATTTCTTGAGGCACTGGTTTGTGCTGGTCTTACATGATTCAGATCCTTTCAGAATCACAACCCCTTGTGGTGTGCCATATCCCTTTACCTTCGTACTCTTTTGAATGATGGCCCTTGAGTAGGTGGATAGTCCTCGCTTCATATCCTTGAATTGATCATTCATTTGTAGAATGTTAGAGAGTGATTTGGTTTCAATCTTGACATCCAAACTCATCCCAAAGTTGTAATCACAACTTAATATGATGACTCATTGTAACTTGAAAAATAAACCAATATTAGAAGTAGAGAATTTCATAACAAAGTTAATGGATATAGAAAACTATGTAGAATATTTGATGATTCTAATTGGTGGGTGCTGCTTGATGTCTTTGATGATGAAAAACTTCATTGGATAATTTTTGAAAATAGCATCATCAAAACATGGCAGATTCTTATTTTTTTCCCTGATTGCTAATGTACTCTGAATGTTGCTTGAAGCCTTCTCTTCATCCCACAATAATGAAAATGAAGAATACGAAGAAAAAGATTGTTAGTGTAAGATAAAATTTGTTTCTCTTTCTCCTTTTCTCCTTCACACTCTTTTCACTCTTAACTTTTTTTCAATGTCTTCTTCTCCTTAAACCCTCAAAATATTCTTTTTCCTTCTCACTTTCCATCATTGCTTCAATGCTCTTCTTCAAATGGATTTGATCTTCTTTCACTTGGCTTGGAGTTAGGGGATCCAAAGTAATTTTCTTGCTTTCATATGAAAAAAGAGTATCGGTTGGTGTAGCCATCGTGCATTTCTCTCTTATCATATTACCACGATCGCTCCAATAGTAGATGGTTTGCGTTCCTAGACACCACGTCACAAAGGACTTCATCCTTGTATTTGTCAATAGAGAACGAGATAAGCACTTGCTTTGTGGCCTTTAATTCGCCTCCATCATTCAACCATTGCAATTTATAAGGATTGGGATGCTTGCTAGTCTTTAGGCCCAACTCCTCCACCATTAAAATTCTTGCAACATTGGTGCAACTTCCTATGTCGATGATCATGAAGCACACCTTTCCATTTACATTGCACCTCGTATGGAATATGTTTTCTTTTTGTTTCTCGTCTTTAATGGATTGTATGTTCAACGTCCTTTTAACAACAATGACCTTGTTTGAAGTAGATGGGAGAAAGTCTTGTGACATTGTTAGTGAAAATAAAGAAAATTAAATGGAAACCTTACCAAACACACTGATCAAAACCTCACGATTCACTCCAAATAAAATTTGATAACACTGCACTCTTCACTCGTGTTTGCACTCTTGGGAAATAAATGGCTTTTACGTTCCCCTTATGATCTCACGCTATCAATTACCTTTTCCCACTCATTCCTCTCTTGTATAGTTCTTTAGAGAACTAACTCAAGACTTGGCAAGTTATGTGCTTTGTGCGTCGGCTGAAAGAATGTTAGGGTAGGAAAGAAAAAAAACAAAGTATAATGTAATAGGTAGGCTTCGATTAGGAAGAATAGAAAGAAAGGTTACTTACTAACAAGGCACTTACAACCTTCCTTCACAACAATCAAAGTCTTGAAATGGCTTCATGCTCAATTATTGAAGTTGTTGTTTGTGCTTTCTCGCCCTTTCTTGTGCTTTCAAAATTTTCTTTTCTTTCTTTTTTTTAATTCTTTCGAAATCTGTTTGAAAATGAAGAAGAATTCTTTTGATTTTTTATATACTTGCACGGAAAATGAGCTTACAAAACTAGGCAGTTGCTTGCTTCCACCACAACTCTAATACCAAATGATACACTTCCA
This sequence comes from Hibiscus tridactylites, assembly GCA_958450335.1. NCBI lineage: Eukaryota > Viridiplantae > Streptophyta > Magnoliopsida > Malvales > Malvaceae > Hibiscus > Hibiscus tridactylites. The sequence goes on along the minus strand of OY288273.1, from coordinate 51,853,519 downwards.
CTCTTGAATTGTTGACGTAGAGTGCAACCTTGATTGTTCCTGATCGTTGAGAGCAAGTAAGCAAGTAAACTTGTAATTTTGGATGCTAGCAAAGAAAATGGTTAAGGAAATTTGGGCGTGGTGTTTGGAAATGGATGAAATAAAGCAAGTATGATGAAAGAAATAGTTTGATATGGATAGTGAAGGTTTCAGATAAAGGTAATGTAAATGGAAAGATGGTGAATGATATTTAGGATGATGGTGATGTAGATAGGGTAGTTTCGGATCAAGGAAGAACCTATAATAAAAAGTATAAACCTGAACCTTATAAGATCTTCAATCGATATGACTTGGACTCACTAGTTAAAAAACTAAGAACCCGAAGTATCAAGAAAAAGGGCGATGCCACAAGCAGATGCTTGATAAGTCGATAAAATTTTCAAAAGAACAAACTTGAGAGAAACCTTACAAATCTGATTTTTAATTAAAAGAAAAGGAGTTGTGTACAAATGCCAAATACAAAGGCTATTTATAGTTTTCCAAAGGGTGTGGCCAAAGGGGTATTTAACTATTCGGCTAAGGTGAAATCCCTTGGAAAATACATGTCTTTTTGATGAAAATACATGGCCTTTTAATGAAGAAACACATATAGGCCGAATAGTGAGATGATGGTTCATCTAGGCGCCAAAATGAATGGGCAAATGGTTTTCCCTCCAAAATCGAATAGGTGGTGTCCTTCCATAGCAACTAGCTTCACTTAGTGTCCTTTTAGCTCATTGAGCTCACTCCTTAGCTCACTTGTAGTCAGCTTCACTCCATAGCTGAGCTCCTTAGCCTTGCAGCTGGTTTTTGCTCCCATCCTTAGCCTTGAGCTCCTTAATAGCTGGTTCAGCTCTTTTGCTTTATTGTTGAGCTCCGTTTTAGCTTGTTGAGCTACCATTTCACATCCTTGAGCTAGTTGAGCTTTAATAATACCTTTAAATAAAAAGCAAACAATAATTAATGCTTGTAATATAAGGTAAAGATGTGATATATAATAAACTAAGCTTAATAAATATGTGAACTATATAATATATGCATGGTAATCATACAATATGCAAAGTATAAGGTATAATGAATGGAAACATGTTATGATATCCTAATACTTGATGCATAATATAAAATATGATTATGGCATAAATATGAATGACAAAATTAACATGATAAACTAAGCATAATGATAAAAATGCATAATTAAAGTAAAGATGTGTAAAGATAGTAAAAAATCCCTCCACTTTCATCCTTATTAAGAAGTAAGAAGAAAGTATTGTGAAAAAGAGTAGGTGGTGGATTAGGATCATATCACTTTCAGTTGGTCCAAATTTACCACTAAATTTTATTTTTTGACTCGTCTATGCCAACACACTGTTAACTCCTTAATGGGACAATGACATGGCGCACGACGTGTGTAACGCCCTGAATTTGGGCCTAGATATTTTAGACGTTGGATCGGGCCGGTCGGGAACGGTTCGAATCTTTGAGGTTGGTTTAGGGAAATTCTAGTTCGGGATGTTTTAATAATATGGAAAAATATTTAAAAATCCTCATTTATTATATAAATGATTATGGTAAAAACAATTTTACAAAATGAGCTTTGGAAATATTACATTTTGGTGTAGTGACCAAAATGCAGTTTTTGCAAAAGTTGGCTAGTGACTATTTTGTAAAGGATTGAAACTTTGAATATTTAAGGAGCTAATTTTACCATTTATTTTCATCAGATTTCTCTTTAATTTGGGAGCTTTTAATAATGATTTTATTAAAGGAATAAAAGGGAATTAAAAAGGAAATCTAAAGCTGACTTTTCATAACCAACTTTACGATAGATTTTTCTCTTCTCATTTTCTCTCAACTTCCATTCAACCAAACACTTTTCTCTCATCAAAGAACCTTTTATTTTGACCTTGTTTGCTGAGATTTCATCTTCCAAAAAGATTTCCTATCTTTGTTTCTTCAAATCACATTGATTTACCTTTGGATTTTCAAGAAAACTTACCCAAATTGAAGAGAGACCCACCATTAGAGGTAAGATTCATTCTTCTCCTCTAATGATCAGTTCTTTACTAAAATTCCCAAGTTATCAATCCTTTGTTAATGGTTTTTGAGTTGTTTTAATGTTATAAACAAGAAATAGTTGTTAAATTCAAGATTCTTGATCAGATCTTGGTGTTTTTTGTATTTCTATGTTAAGCTTTGAGTTGAGGTTGATTTTCAACATATTTTGGATGGTATTTGATGTTGAGAATAAGGTTTTAACAAATAAATCCCGAATAGGTTTGGGTTCCTAAGTTTAAGATGCTAGAATTGTGGTTTTTGAGGTGTTTTTAGTGATCTGCTATTGCTGGAGGTATAAGATTGTGTTTATGTTGATTTTTGATGTTAATTGAGGTTTAGAAAAGGTTAGAATTGATAGATTTTGGCTGGGCTTTGATTGGAGAAAGTTTGGAAGTGTTTTCGGTTATTTCGGATATCCGAAATGCTAGTTTGAGTAGAGCAGCGGGTTGAATTGAGTGGCTGGTGATTTTAATGCATGATGATGCATTAATCCTCTACTCTTATTTGTATTGAACATGGGAGACTTCTTCAGACGCGTTTGGTGTTGATTCGAAATCACCGAAAGCCTAGAAATCGTTTCGACAAGCAAGCAAAACGTTATTGGTGAGTGAAAGTGGTTTTAGAAGTCCTTGAGGGACAAGGAAACAAGTTTTGGGGATTTAGGATTGGTTTGAAACACCATTATGTTTAGATTTGCTCTCGAAATGTGGATGATGCTCCTAAATTCTTTGACATGCTCTTGATTTGAGATAAATGAATTACTAATGTTTTATGCATGATTTATGACATGAAATGATGTTTCATATTGATCCCATGAGATTGAGTAATGTTGCAAAGAGTTTTGATATTTTGATCAAATGCTATGCATGAAATTTGATTTTGAAATGAGATGAGACTGGTTTAGAAATGTTGCATCAAAACAGTAGGTGAGATGTGTAACCCCCTTAGTCCGACGTAGACGGTTGACCTGAACTACGAAGATTACACGGGGAAAACTAAAGTCAACCCGAAAGTCAACCTTGATTAACGACCCTTTTTTTCTTTTTAAACTTATCTAGATACATGTTAACCCTAGGTGAACACTTGAGATACATATACGGACTTAGCACATCGATCGAATTCGAATAAGGGACTCAATTGCACAAATTACAAATATTAGGGACCAAATTGTAAATTCTGAAAATTAGAAGGTCTTAACTGATTTTTAAGTTACCATTATTAAATTAGTCATATTACATGCTTCCCTGTCAAATTTTATCTTAATCAGACATCTCAAACTCCTGCAATTGCAAATACAATTTTCGGGACTAAAACGTAAAGCTTGCAAACCTCACTACCATTCAAAACAGTGCTCAACGGTCACCTGTTTCGAAACGGTGTTGACCACTCCGAAACACGGGTTCGTTTCGAGGCTTGTTCCGAAACAAGGCTTTCTAGTGGCCAAATCGTTTCGGAACGACCTTTAGCCGTTTCGAAACACGAAGGCCATTACAGGCCCCCGTTCCGAAACACTAGTGCCCGTTCAGATATGGGTTGCCCAGAAGCTGCAGATTTTGCTGGTTTTCCAACATAAAGCCACTCAAACACATCCTAGTTACTTCCTAAACATGCCAACATGTCATCATACATATAAGGTACATGTTTGCAACTTCAAAACACATTCATAACATCAAACATGGAATTCCACAAGTCTATAGGCACGTATCCTAATATCCAAAACCAAACAACCAAGAAAACACCAAATCAAGCATCTAAAGGCCAATTACAAATCCCAAAACATCAAAAGCATCATGCCACAACTAGGGAGTCCAAAACATCTCCCAAAACACATCTTAGGTTCCCATTGCCAAAATATCAAAAACTAATAGTGTTATGAAAACATGACCATACATGAGCTTAGTTTCCCTTGGACTCTTAGCCTCCTTGTTGCCCTCAAACACTTCAATTATCTGCATTATTGGTTCAAGAGAGAGAGAGCGTAAGCACAATTGCTTAGTGAGGCATGCTCTAAAGAAAACAACACAATAATGCATTTTAGAAACCACTTTCAACAAAGCTTTCTAAACACATGCTCAACACATTTCATGCAACCTTGCATACTTTACAAGCATCTCATGCTTAATTAAAATCAACATGTCATATTGGCTTTCAAGTGATAATCCTTAACCATTCACAACACAAAACACAATCGGATACCCGAATTACAAGTGTTGTCCCACAAGCTTCATACACACTACCGAACAACACAAGATGGAGTTTACCGGTACAATCACAACCCCTCAACACCCGTGATGGAGTTTAACGGTACAATCACAACCCCTCAACATCACTCATAGGTAGTTGTATAACTCCACTAACGAGAACACGGGACACATAACACAAGATCCACACACGGACTTTTAACCACCGTTGTGATCTTACCTTTCTCGTTAGTGTATTTGGATGGAGTTTACGGTACAATTACAACCCCTCAACATCCAAGGCGACTTTGTTCATGGTGCACCCAATCCTATAGTTGGCTAACTATATCCGATTCAAGTACTTTAAAACCATTACATCACTTGCCAATATACATCATATAACATCAACAACTCACTGTTTTAAAGCATTAAACAAAGCCATTTAACCTCATGCATCACTATGCATCAAATCCACATTTACAACATGTCAAGCCAAGGATCTTTTACCTTGAGCATCCTTCAACATATGGCTTTCAAAACCAGCATTAACCATGCTAAAACATGCTTTCAAAACAGAATTTAAACATGCAAATTATAAACAATGCATCAAACCACTTCATGGATCATCCAAGAGAGTTTTTCCGAAAACTTACTCTTGAGCTTAGTTAAGTTGCTTAGACTTAAACTAAGCTCCCAAAACATTCAAACATTTGTTTCAAACCTGGAAATCCAACTTCACTCACCAATTCCGTTTCGCAAGCTTGCCGAAACGCCGATCAAGCCTCCGGATCAACTCCAAAGGTATCCGAAGATGTCTCCTCTGTTTTAAACACATCAAAGCATAGGATTAATGCATCATCATGCATTGAAATCTTCAGCCAACACTCTTAAACTCGCTGCTCTACCTAAAGCCAACATTTCGGCTACCAAACACAACCGAAATCACCTCCAAACTCTTCCAAACCTTAACCCCGCCAAGATCCATCACTTCTAACAATTTCTAAACATCAATTAACATCCAAAATGAACCTAAACTCGTCCTTATACCTCCAGCTATAACAGAACACCAAGATCACCCCCAAAACCACCATTTTCATAAGCAAAAACTTAGGAAACACAACCTATTCGGGATTGCATTGATAAAACCTCATTTACACATCATTAGACATCCAAAATACATTTAAGAATCATCTCAAAACAGAGCCCAAACAATCACAACGAAATTCTTCAAGATTTCCTCCAAATCTTGAGTTCTAAGCCAAAATCAAGTTCATATCATTAAAACCATTTATAAAAATTAAATTAAGGATTGATAACTTGGGAATTTCAGTAAAGAACTGAGTATTTAGAGGAGAAGAACAACCTTACCTCTAAATGGTGATTTCTCCTTGATTTGAGCCAATTTTCTTGAAAATCCAATGAGGAAATCAAAAGGATTTGATGTAAGATGGATTATGAACTAATTGATGATTGAAATCTCATCAACTGAAGTGAAGATCAATGAAAAAGTTGCTGGAGAAAAGTGTTTGGATGATGGAATTTTGAGAGAAAAAGAAATGAATTTTTTTAGGAAAAGTTAGTTATGAAATTCCAAAAAGTGGTTTCCCTTTTTCATTTAATTAATTAAACATTAATTAAATCACTTAAATTAAGGAAAAATATTGAGAAATCATTTTTGGGTAAATTAGCTTCTTAAAGACCTTAAACTTCTAAGCCCAAAATTGGGGTGTTACAACTCTCCCCCCTTAAGAAATTTCGTCCTCGAAATTTACCTGGAGGAAAGAGGTACGAAAACTGCTTATTCATGTCATCCTTTCTTTCCCACGTGGCTTCCTCAACACCACGATGCTTCCATAACACCTTAACCAATTCAATGGTTTTGCCTCGAAGAACTTTACTGTCAGAATCCAAGATTTCAACCGGCTCCTCATCATAGGTCAAGTCTGGATTCAACTCCACTTCCTCCATGGGCATAACATGCGAAGGATCCGATCTATACCTCCGAAGCATAGAGACATGAAACACATCATGAATCTTTTCCAACCCTTGCGGTAACCTCAGCTTGTACGCAATAGGACCCACACATTCAATCACCTCGTATGGTCCAATGTACCTAGGGCTCAACTTACCCTTCCGGCCAAACCTCATCACCTTTTTCCAAGGCGAAACCTTCAAAAACACACGATCACCTACCGCAAACTCAATCTCCTTACGCTTCAAATCCGCGTAAGACTTCTGTCGATCAGAAGCTGCCTTCAATCGTTCACAAATGAGCTTCACCTTCTCGGTGGTTCCTTTCAACAAAGCTGGCATTGAAACCAACTTCTGACCTGTTTCAGCCCAACAAAGAGGAGTTATGCACTTCCTCCCATACAAGGCTTCATAAGGTGCCATTTGAATACTTGCCTGGTAGCTATTGTTATAAGCAAACTCCACCAAAGGCAAATGCTTCTCCCAAGAACCTTGAAACTCAATCACACAACACCTCAACATATCTTCCAGCACTTGGATAACTCGCTCAGACTGTCCATCCGATCGTGGATGATAAGAAGTACTGAAATTCAGCCATGTACCCAAAGCTTGATGCAAACATTCCCAGATATGCGATGTAAACCTCGAATCTCTATCCGACACTATAGACTTTGGCACACCATGCAGCCGCACAATCTCAGCAATGTACAACTCTGCAAGCTTATCCAAGGTGTACGTAGTATGCACATGTAAGAAATGAGCACACTTCGTAAGGCGATCCACAATCACCCACACCGAATTCTTCTTCGATGGCGATAAAGGCAAACCAGACACAAAGTCCATGGTAATCCTTTCCCACTTCCACTCAGGAATCCTCAACGGTTGCAACAACCCAGAAGGAAACTGATGCTCAGCCTTAACTCGCTGACAAACCATGCACTTACTCACATACTCCGCAACATCTTTCTTTAACCCCACCCAATAGTACTCATCCTTAAGATCACGATACATCTTTGTACTACCAGGGTGCATAGCAAAAGGACTACTATGAGCTTCAGTTAGAATAGCACGCCTCAACTCAGCATCATTTGGCACTACTATCCGACTCCCAAAACATAGAACTCCATCATCATTAAAACAAAAATCCGATGGTCCATCCTCAGCAATATCCTGAACATGTGGCACCAAGGAATCATCCAACAGCTGCTTATCCTTTATCAACTGAACCAGAGATGGTTTCACTTGCAATTCAGCCACAAGACCTCCATCTCGCGAAATGCTTAAGCTGGAAAACATAGCCCTCAACTCCACTGCCACTTTTCTACTCAAGGCATCCGCTACAACATTAGCTTTTCTCGAATGGTACTCGATCGTCAGATCATAATCTTTAAGCAACTCCACCCAACGTTGTTGCCTAAGATTCAACTCTTTTTGAGACATCAAATACTTCAAACTTTTGTGATCCGTGTACACAGTACACTTCTCACCATACATGTAATGTCTCCAAATTTTCAAAGCAAAGACCACCGCAGCCAACTCAATATCATGCGTAGGATAATTGCGCTCATGCACCTTCAACTGGCGCGATGCATAAGCCACCACCTTACCCTCTTGCATCAACACACACCCCAAACCAACATAGGATGCATCGCTATACACCACAAACTCTTTCCCTGATTTAAGTTGAACCAAGATAGGAGCTTGCGTCAAAGCTGCCTTAAGCTTCTCAAAAGCCGCCGTCTCGCTTCTGTCCACTCATACTTGACATCCTTCTGCAACAACTTCGTCAAAGGTGCAGCATTCTTTGAAAATCCATCCACGAACCTCCTATAGTATCCTGCCAACCCAAGGAAACTACGGACTTCATGAACAGACTTAGGAGGCTTCCAATTCATCACTGCCTCAATCTTCTGAGGATCAACACAAATCCCCTCAGCAGAAACCACATGACCAAGAAAAACAACTTCCCTAAGCCAGAATTCACACTTGCTCAGCTTAGCATAAAGCTGATTCTCCAACAAAGCCTGCAACACAATCCTCAAATGCCCCTCATGCTCCTCCTCAGTACGAGAGTACACAAGGATATCATCAATGAACACCACAACAAACTTGTCCAAATATTCATGGAAAACTCTATTCATCATGTCCATAAAAGTTGCAAGAGCATTCGTCAAGCCAAACGACATCACAAGGAACTCATAATGCCCATACCTCGTTCTAAAGGCTGTTTTTGGCACATCCACATCCTTCACTTTGAGCTGGTAATAACCTGACCTTAAATCAATCTTAGAGAACACAACCGCTCCCCGAAACTGATCAAAAAGATCATCAATCCTCTGCAAAGGATATCGATTTTTGATAGTCAACTTATTCAGCTGACGGTAATCGATGCACATTCTCATAGTGCCATCCTTCTTCTTCACAAACAAGACCGGTGCACCCCAAGGTGACACACTCGGCCGAATGAAACCACGATCAAGCAACTCCTGAAGTTGCGTCTTCAGCTCCTTCAACTCCTTAGGTGCCATTCGGTAAGGAGTAATGGACACTGGAGTTGTGTTTTCATACAGCTCAATTCCAAACTCCACCTCTCGACTAGGAGGCAATCCAGGTAACTCCTCCGGAAACACACCAGGAAACTCTCGCACAGTCCTGATATCTTGAACTCGCAACTCATTAGAGCTAGGATTCATAACAAAGGCTAGATAGGCCTCACAACCTTGCCTCAGCATACGGCTCGCTTCCAATGAAGACACCACATTGGCAAGAAACTTCACATTCTCGCCAACCACCACTACCTCATAATCATCCGCAAGCTTCAACGAAACTCGCTTGTTTTCAAAATCCACCACAGCTCGATGTTCAACAAGCCAATCCATACCAAGGATTACATCAAAACCATAGAATGGCAATTCCATGAGATCAACAAGAAAAACATGGTTTTGCACTACCAAAGGACATCTTCTATACAACTTCCGTGTCACAACGATCTCACCAAAGGAACTAGTCACACGCATACCAACATCCAAAGACTCAACAGGTAAACCAAGCAATTGAGCATGTTCACGCAATATGTATGAGTGTGTAGATCCAGAATCAATCAAGGAAAGCAATGACAAGGATTGCAAAGTAAAGGTACCTGCGATCACATCCGTATCATTTCTCCCCTCTCGCTGAGCATACATTCTAGCCTGGCCACCACCCTCAGGTTGGATAGCCACCATATGCGCCACATTCCTCCCACCATCATCTCTGCACTGGAAGTTACCACGGTCGCGCCCACGACCTCTCTGTGGTGAAACAACCCCAGGAGCACGTCCCTGACCACCACCGGCCAACAAAGGACACTCTCTCTTCATGTGGTCTACCGAACCACAATTCCAACATGAATTACCGGCCACTGCAACAGGAGCCTGAACCTCCCTCGCTGCTCGAGGACAATCACGCCTCAAATGGCCACGCGATCCACACGTCCAGCATGTGTTCTGATCAGCTCTCATCCTATCTCCCTGAAAAGGCGCACCATGCCCTTCATTACCACGCCTAGCAGAAGACTGATACTTCTTATCTCATCCTCTCTTGTTTCGTCCACCACCAGAACTATAATCAGCAGCTCTTTTGCCCGAGCTAGAACTAACGCCTCTGGAAGACAGCCCCGGATTCTGCTCACTGTCCTTCGTTCTACTCACCATCACATCAAAATCTGTATACTCAGCAGCAAGCATAAAGGTCTTCACATCCGACATCAAACCATATCGGAAGCGTTCACACCTCTCCCGTTCACCAGGGATAAGCTCAGGTGCGTACTAACTAAGACGGACAATCTGGATCTCATACACGGCCACTGTCATGCTTCCTTGCACAAGAGACATGAATTCTCTTTTCTTCTCATCTAGGTATCGCACACCTAGATACTTTCGCTTGAACGCGTTCAGAACGAACGTCCAAGTCACATCAACTTCCTCCATTCCGGAGACAGTGGTCGTCCACCAAGTATACGCATCATCATGTATTAGCGATACCACACAACCTAATTTCTGCACATCGTTGCAGTTCATTTGTCCCAATATCCTCTTGGAGCTTTCCAACTAAGATTCGGAACCCTCAGGAGATAAACCTCTGAACTCAGTCCCTCCCAGACTACGAAGACGTTCCAAAGGCAATCTCACGTTAGCATCACCCTGATGCCCAACTCCGTGAGCTCCAGCTACTGCTGCCTGAAAGGCTCCAGCAATAGCCTGTATCAATACAGTCATGTCAGGAGCAGCTTGCCCCTACACAACTTCAGGTCCAGCGACCCCAGCACCAGCACCAAATCCAGCATTTTCACCTCCAGCACCACCACTGCCGGGTGGTCCACCACCAGGGGTAGGAGGTATATCCACAACATTCTCAACGTTTTCCTCGTTCTCATTCTGAGCCATAGCTCTCGTATTCATCCTCATCTCTCAACGAGGCCCCATTTACAAGAAAAACAATGCACTAACACAAATGCAATAAACATAATTAGGCTCAACAAGGTAAGTAATCCAAGTACTTAAGCTCATTTTCCAAAAACAATTTCTTTCATTAGTTTTGATATGGCAATGGGTTCCTCTAACATGCTTCAACATAGCATAGCATCATAATTGCAACATACTTTACAATTCATACCACATACTTTCACCCAATAGGCATTTCATGCAAATACACATACATCACCCACATAACCATTCCCATTTACACGAGAACTCAGCTCTGATACCATCAAATGTAACCCCCTTAGCCCGGCCTAGACGGTTGACCCGAACTACGAAGATTACACGGGGAAAACCAAAGTCAACCTTGATTAACGACCCTTTTTTCTTTTTAAACTTGTCTAGATACATGTTAACCCTAGGTGAACACTTGAGATACATATACAGACTTAGCACAGCGATCAAATTCGAATAAGGGACTCAATTGCACAAATTACAAATATTAGGGACCAAATTGTAAATTCTGAAAACTAGAAGGTCTAAACTGATTTTTAAGTTACAATTATTAAATTAGTCATATTACATGCTTCTCTGTCAAATTTCACCTTAATCGGACATCTCAAACTCCTGCAATTACAAATACAATTTTCGGGACTAAAACGTAAAGCTTGCAAACCTCACTACCATTCAAAACAGTGCCCAACGGTCACCTGTTTCGAAACGGTGTTGCCCGTTCCGAAACACGGGTTCGTTTCGAGGCTTGTTCCGAAACAGGGCTTTCCAGTGGCCAAATTGTTTCGGAACGGCCTCTAGCCGTTTCAAAACACGAAGGCCATTACAGGCCCCCATTCCAAAACACTAGTGCCCGTTCCGATACGGGTTGCCCAGAAGCTGCAGATTTTGCTGGTTTTTCCAACATAAAACCACTCAAACACATCCTAGTTACTTCCTAAACATGCCAACGTGTCATCATACATATAAGGTACATGTTTGCAACTTCAAAACACATTCATAGCATCAAACATGGAATTCCACAAGTCTATAGGCATGCATCCTAATATCCAAAACCAAACAACCAACAAAACACCAAATCAGGCATCTAAAGGCCAATTACAAATCCCAAAACATCAAAAGCATTATGCCACAACTAGGGAGTCCAAAACATCTCCCAAAATACATCTTAGGTTCCCATTGCCAAAATATCAAAAACTAATAGTGTTATGAAAACATCACCATACATGAGCTTAGTTTCCCTTGGACTCTTAGCCTCCTTGTTGCCCTCAAACACTTCAATTATCTACATTATTGGTTGAAGAGAGAGAGCGTAAGCACAATTGCTTAGTGAGGCATGCTCTAAAGAAAACAACACAATAATGCATTTTAGAAACCACTTTCAATAAAGCTTTCTAAACACATGCTCAACACATTTCAAGCAACCTTGCATTCTTTACAAGCATCTCATGCTTAATTAAAATCAACATGTCATATTGGATTTCAAGTGATAATCAATAACCATTCACAACACAAAACACAATCGGATACGCGGATTACAAGCGTTGTCCCACACGCTTCATACACACTACAGAACAACACAAGGTGGAGTTTACTGGTACAATCACAACCCCTCAACACCCGTGATGGAGTTTAACGGTACAATCACAACCCCTCAACATCACTCATCGGTAGTTGTATAACTCTACTAACGAGAACATAGGACACATAACACAAGATCCATACACGGACTTTTAACCACCGTTGTGATCTTACCTTTCTCGTTAGTGTACTTGGATGGAGTTTACGGTACAATTACAACCCCTCAACATCCAAGGCGACTTTGTTCACGGTGCACCCAATCCTATAGCTGTCTAACTATATCCGATTCAAGTACTTTAAAACCATTACATCACTTGCCAATATACATCATATAACATCAACAACTCACTATTTTAAAGCATTAAACAAAGCCATTTAACCTCATGCATCACTATGCATCAAATCCACATTTACAACATTTCAAACAAAGGATCTCTTACCTTGAGCATCCTTCAACATATGGCTTTCAAAACCAGCATTAACCATGCTAAAACATGCTTTCAAAACAGAATTTAAACATGCATATTAGAAACAATGCATCAAACCACTTCATGGCTCATCCAAGAGAGTTTTTCCGAAAACTTACTCTTGAGCTTAGTTAAGTTTCTTAGACTTAAACTAAGCTCCCAAAACCTTCAAACATTTGTTTCAAAGCTGGAAATCCAACTTCACTCACCAATTCAATTTTGAAAGCTTGCTGAAACGCCGATCAAGCCTCCAGATCAACTCCAAAGGTATCCGAAGATGTCTCCCCTGTTTTAAACACATCAAAGCATAGGATTAATGCATCATCATGCATTGAAATCTTTAGTCAACACTCTTAAACTCACTGCTCTACCTAAAGCCAACATTTCGGCTACCAAACACAACCGAAATCACCTCCAAACTCTTCCAAACCTTAACCCAGCCAAGATCCATTACTTATAACCATTTCTAAACATCAATTAACATCCAAAATGAACCTAAACTCGTCCTTATACCTCCAGCTATAACAGAACACCAAGATCACCCCAAAAACCACCATTTTCATAAGCAAAAACTTAGGAAACACAACCTATTCGGGATTGCATTGATAAAACCTCATTTACACATCATTAGACATCCAAAATACATTTAAGAATCATCTCAAAATAGAGCCCAAACAATCACAACGAAATTCTTCAAGATTTCCTCCAAATCTTGAGTTTTAAGCCAAAATCAAGTTCATATCATTAAAACCATTTATAAAACTTAAATTAAGGATTGATAACTTGGGAATTTCAGTAAAGAACTGAGTATTTAGAGGAGAAGAACAACCTTACCTCTAAATGGTGATTTCTCCTTGATTTGAGCCAATTTTCTTGAAAATCCAATGATGAAATCAAAAGGATTTGATGTAAGATGGATTAGGAACTAATTGATGATTGAAATATCATCAATTGAAGTGAAGATCAATGAAAAAGTTGCTGGAGAAAAGTGTTTGGATGATGGAATTTTGAGAGAAAAAGAAATGAGAAAATTTTAGGAAAAGTTAGTTTTGAAATTCCAAAAAGTGGTTTCCCTTTTTCATTTAATTAATTAAACATTAATTAAATCACTTAAATTAAGGAAAAATCTGGAGAAATAATTTTTGGGTAAACTTCTAAGCCCAAAATTGGGGTGTTACAAGATGATTTTTTTAATTTAATATATTGGTATAATTGATGAGATGTTACTGGACATAATTGGTCGACCAATAGGATGTAGAGTGCACTGTAAACTAAAATCCGTACGTGCTCTTTGGAGTCAGGCAATGAGGGTAGTGCCATCCTGATCCAAAGTAAGAGTCTGGTGATGTGAGATGTCATCGGGGTAGGACTTGGTGAAACACCCAAGCTTTGTGGCAAAGATAGATACCGCCATGAGAGTCCGATGGTGAGATCCCACCGAGGTTGGACTTGACCTCCAGTCAAGCTATCCACATATTCGAGTAAAGACAGAATATGAAATGCCAATATATGGGAATGAGTTTTGATTCACATGTACCGATGATTGAAATGATTTTATGCTATGAGAAATGCATATGAAATTTTGAGATTATGAAATGCTTTTGTATATCAAGCATGTGTGGCTTTGCCATGAGATTTGCATTGGTTGAATGCATGAGAAAGATAGATGGTACATGTGGGTTTCAAAAGATGTTTTTGCTTTGAAATGGATTTCAAGCATGAGATAGAAAGAGCATGATTTTAGAAATGAATTTCAAGATAGAGTTTTAAAAGCTTGCATTGTTGTGTTGGCGTTTCTAGAGCATGCCTCACTAAGCTATTGTGCTTACACTCTCTTTTATCCATAATGCAGATAATTGAGACATCTTTAGCAGCAAGAAGGCTTAAAGGAATCCAAGGAATAGATAAGCTCAAGTATGGTGTTATACTTTTACCTTAGTAATGATATATGCCAATGAGAATTAATGGTTTGGTTTGGGAGATGTGTTTGGACACCTTTGTGATGTTGCAAGTTGTGTGTGCCCTATTTGGTTTGTAGAAGGCCTTTATATTGGTTATGATGCTTTATATTGCTTTTGGGATGTTTGTAGTTTGTGGCTTAAGTTTGCTCCTTGGTATGCCTTGCAATGCTTGTGTTGATCTATCAAATGTTTACCATGTGCTTAGAATTGCATACTTATATGATAGAGTTGATGCTATAAACATGCCCATACGATTTGATGATGATTTGATGATGTTAAACATGAATTTGGGGCTGTTTTTGGGACATTTCTGGTATGCGTATCGATACTCGGGCATGCGTATCAATACGCATAAGCCAAATTTGTGCCATTTTGTACAGGGGTATCGGTACGGATGGGAAGTGTATCAAAACGGGTGGCCAAGTTTGAAGGGCATATCGATACGCGAGAGTGCGTATCGATACCTTTTCTGCGAGTTTGGTCACTGCCTTCCCGCGTATCAATGCGGCCCCTAGGCATACCGGTACACGACCGTTAAATTCAGTTATAGGTATCTTTTAAAGCTTTGAAATGTTATATTTTAGTCCATGATCATTATGTATGCAATTGGATGGGTTTAGCAAGTCTGATTGTGATGAAAATTTGCAAAGAAGAATGAAACATGATTAATTGAATAATGGTAACCTTAAAATCAGAAAATCCCTTGTAATTTGCAGAAATTACATTTTGGTCCCTAAATGCTTAATTTGAGTAATTAAACCCCTAAACAAATTCCGATCGTTGTGCCGTTTCTTCCTATGCTCTCGGTGATCACTTAGGATTTAATTTACATTTATAAAAGATAAAAAGAAAAAAAGGTCGTAAATCGGAGTCAGCTTTAACTAGTTGGCTTCGATTTTCCCCGTGTAATCACCTTGGTTCGGGTCAACCGTCTAGACCGGGCTAAGGGGGTTACAACGTGATGACTTGGATGCTGAAGTAAAATGACGTTTAGGGTTAGGGGTTAAGGTTTTGGAGAATTTGGGGTTTTTTGTAAATTTTGGTGTTTTTGAAAATTAATTTTTTTGTTTTTATAACAATATATTATTTATAATATAATTTTTTATGTACACATGTTTTATTTATTATTTATATATTAATATTATTTATATATAATAATATTATTTATATGATAAAATAAATTGAATTGATCTCAACTGCAATTTAGCATATATATTATACGTGTTAAAAACAAAACAAAAATGTTAAATTGACTTAGTGGTTAGGAGTTTGCTTTTGATTCTAAAGGTTCCAGGTTTAAATCCTATTGAATGTATAGTATTTCACATTTTTCTCCAGCAAAACGATGCCATTTTGGGCTATTTAGTATCAAAATAGCAGCACCAAAATGATGTCGTTTTGGTCTAGCATCCTAGTCATCACCCTATGTGCCATGTCATGGTCCCGTTATGAAGTTAACGGTGCGGTGGTATAAACAAGTCAAAAAAAGTGTAGTGTTAGAATTAGATCAACCGAAAAGTTGATGGCAAAAACGAGTCAATGTCTATAGTTTGGTGGTATGTGGCTTAGTTTACCCAAGATTATAATAATACTTGAATTTTATTATACCAATAACTTAAAATTATTGGAATTCACCTGAGACAAGTATAAATATCTAGTTTAGTGGTTTGAAACTCTTGAGTTTATGCAATTACTTTCGTTTCAGTAATTGATAAAAATAATTAGAATAAAAAATAAAATCAATTTTTATTAGGATTATATTTAAAAATAAAAATATTAATGTTTTCGGCGTCCCACCCAAACCCTAAATTACAACCCCATTTGACAGCATGACAATTTACCGGTGAAACAGAAAATTTCTCTATGATCCGAACGGTGGAAGGTTTCATCAGCATGAATGAAGCAATATACTAAGAAACATGCTCCATCTGACGACCAAGGTGAAAGATCGTCGAGAGAAAAATTCAAAGATTTTTACTTGATTCGTGGAATTCGGAAAAATTTTCGACAAAATGGAGGCCGGATTCAAACTTAGGAGACAAGATGAAGCGATTGGTGAATTTTAGGACCAAACGATCACCAACTACATTCGTCGACGGTGGCGTCCGACAACAACGAACGATGAACGATGGACGACGTTTGAGTTTAATTTAGGTTTATATTATTTTATTTTAACTTAATTTTATATTAAATAATTATAAAATATTTCATGTCATAGGAATGTATTAATAAAAATTTTAGAAGTTCAGTGACGAAAATAAGAATTAGAAGATAGTTGAGTGGTGAACGATATATTTTACCCTCAATTGTTATAAGTGGCAGTTTAAATTTTTTTTCTTCTTTTGTTTATACATTCATATTTCATCTATTAGTCAATGATGACGTGATTTGATAAACTAGGGACTGTGGTACTGTTTAGATGAATTTTATGTTATGTGGCGAGTTGTAATTGGCTGTTTTTTTTCTCTAACGAAAGTCAAATTCTGAACAATTTAGGAAAACAATAATGTTTAGGTACCTTTCCTAACAAAAAAAAATCACGTACTAAGATAGAAAATAGTATAAATTAGGTTCCAATTTTTCAATTAAACCGAAAAAAATCTTCAATAGAATTTAAGGGCATCCATTTAATACAAGTTACTTGGTTGAGTTTAATAGAATTTTATTTTCAGCTTTACTAACTAAATAACTCAACAAGTTATCTAAGTAAAAAAGTGAATGACGTTCATCCTACGAGACTATTATTCAATCACTTTGTTTATAAAATGTGTGCATTGTCAAAGAATTAAAAATATATATGAACAAATATTACTTTGTAATAGCTTTTAGACTATTCAAATAAAACATTACTAACTAAAAATCAAAGGCTTAATCATATTCTCAAACTATTTGATTTTTTTTACTATATTACTTTTGATAAAAAATTATAATAATAGTTGAATTTAATTATATGAATAACTTAAAATGATTCGAATTCGGCTGAGACAAGTATAAATATCACGTTTAGTGGTTTGAAACTCTTGAGTTGATGTATTTGCTTTCTTTTGGGTAATTGATAAAAATGTCTTCCTAGGCAAATGGGACAAAACTTAAAACCTTGCGAGGGGAGAGATTGGTCTGCATGTGTCTGGTGACCGGCGGGGACACGTTGTGGGGTTATTATGCTGATGGCTCCAATCCGGGCGTCGGTCTTCCTTGTTGGTTACATCACACACGTATATGCTTTCAACCACTTTGCAAACCTCCTTATTTAGTTTATAATGCTTGCTTGATGCAGTTACTGAATAGAAATCTGATTTTTTTAGTGTTTTTATTTATGCTCTCATAAAAAATTAAATTTAAAATTTAAGGCTAATGTTTAGAGAATTGAGAGTAAGATGTATTTTTTAAAATTTAAGATTATAACTCATAATTTAATTTTTTTGTGTTGAGATATGAAAAGAGTACCAAAAAGGAACTTATGATTTTTGTTTGCAGTTGTGTAATGGAAGACAATGTTAAAGCATTAAAAAGCTACCTGCATAGGAAAAATTAAGCATTCAAAACTAAATACTCATACAATGAAAGTTAGGAAAGTAAAAGCTCTGTGATGGAAAAAAAATGGATCGTAAACCTATTAATTTGAATAAAACAAAATTTTCTATATTTAATAAAATAAAGTTTGAAACTTTATTAAAATTCCATCAAGATATATTAAGACACAGAATAAAATTTTAATGACGCAAGTTGTTAGATCAATATTACATAATGATTTCGAAGTTTAGGTGTCAAATACGTCTAGATAAAATCAAGATACCAACTAAGCACTTAAGGGATGTCTAAAATACAGCTTGTTAGTGTACTGCTAATAAACGGCGAGATGTTATAGTCATTAGATGAGAAATTTTTTAATTTTAACTGTTAGATTTAGATTATCATTAAAAACACGCGGAAACGGGAAAAGGTCGTTGCCGGTAAGTATCAGGACGTTGTATGAAGTTTCACAACTGTATGAGGAAAAAAATTGTGTTCCAAAGTAAAAAGATAAAATGACGCATATGTTTCGGAACTATGAAATATGTACAAGAACCAGTAGTTAATAGTTTAAACCCAAATTGTTAGTGAAGTATTTGACAAGTAAAGTTGGAAGAAGATATATCGGAATTTGATATTGAGTAACGAAACAGTCTGATATAAAAGTAACATTTAAGGGTTAACGCATAACAGTTGACATTTTTCTTCTCATATCGATACTTTTATACATGTTGCGGAACCTGTAGAAAAAGTGTAAACTAGAAATGCTTAAAGTGACTTTAAGAATAAATGTTTGTATAGTAAGTTTTGCGACCTAAAGTTGAAGATGCTAATATTTTCGGTGTAATGATTCATATTTTCAGTGTTTCTTTCGGTCTCGACATGTTCGCTGTCGTTTCCATACTCATAAAGAATAAAATCTTTGTGCTTCTAGAATGAGAATCGTACCTTCACTTGTTTAATAACATTTTAGGGTCAGAATTCTTTTTCCCATATGAAAATCTGGACAACCCTCTGAAATTGAGAAAAAAATGTTTCAGTCACTTCAGAGGATCGAAAACCTGAACTTAGGTATGCAACTGAACCTGTACAATCGTTTCCATTGCGAAGTTAACAAGCAAAGCAAAACCCTAACTTTTTTTTGTTTATTTGCGGAATACTTGAAATCTAGGGTTTGTGTTTTGAAATTTTAGTATGAAATTCTATTTATTGCTGAATGAAATCTGTTTAAACTGTAAATTTTCTCCTCTTTCATTTTTTTAAATGGTAAGTTGCATCGACTTCAACTTAAAAAGGTTAGATTTGTTTGTAATGAGGATGCGTATATTTATGAGTGAGTTGGTTTGTTTCGGCATTGACTCATTTGATGATTTAATCCTTAGGATGAGTACTGTAAATCTGAATCTCATTTTTGATGATGTTGTGGATGATGTTGGTAAAGAACTTGCTGATAAAGATGCTAATAATGAAGTTGGTAAAGAAGGGGCTGTGAAGTTGGCAAATTAGTTGCTGAGGAAGTTACTGATAATGAAGGTAATGCTGAAGTTCCTAAAGACTTTGCTGATAAAGATGATAATGAAATTGTTGATAACGAAGTTGCTCATAACAAAGTTGTCAAGAAAGCTCCGTCTGAGATCTTGGCCATATAGGAGAAGTCCCACGGAAGGAAAATAGTTCATCCCTACCTGCAGTTTTAGTAAGTTGATATTTACGTGTTCTTATTGAATCGAAATGCAAAATTATTAAATGTATTGTAACACCCCAATTTTGGGCTTAGAAGTTTAGGGTCTGAACCAGACCGGTCTGATTTTCGGTTTGAATATAAAAGGAGGTTTTAGGAAAAGCCTAGTTCGAGATGCTTTAAAAATATGGAAAAATATCTAAAAATCCTCTTTTAATATATATAAGAGAATGGTGGAATCAATTTTACAAAATAAGGTTTGGAAATACTACATTCCGGTGTAGTGACTAAAATGCGATTTTTGAAAAGTTTTGTGGTGACTGTTTTGTAAGGATTGAAACTTTGAATCTTTAAGGAGCTAATTTACCCAAAAATGATTTTCCCAGATTTTTCCTTAATTTGAGTGAATTAATTAATGTTTTAATTAATTAAATGAGAAGAGAAACTACCTTTTGGAAAAATCATAACTACCTTTTCCTAAAATTTTCTCATTTCTTTTTCTCTCAAAATTCCCTCATCCTAACACTTTTCTCCAGCAACTTTTTCATTGATTTTCACTTCAATTGATGAGATTTCTATCATCAATTAATTCCTAATCAATCTAGCATCAAATCCTTTTGTTTTTCTCATTGAATTTTCAAGGAAATTGGCTCAAATCAAGGAGAAATCACCATTTAGAGGTAAGATTGTTCTTCTCCTCTAAATACTCAGTTCTTTACTGAAATTCCCAAGTTATCAATCCTTAATTTAAGTTTTATAAATGGTTTTAATGATAGGAACTTGATTTTGGCTTAAAACTCAAGATTTGGAGGAAATCTTGAAGAATTTCGTTGTGATTGCTTGGGCTCTGTTTTGAGATGATTCTTAAATGTATTTTGGATGTTTAATGATGTGTAAATGAGGTTTTATCAATGCAATCCCGAATAGGTTGTGTTTTCTAAGTTTTTTGCTTATGAAAATGGTGGTTTTTGAGGTGATCTTGGTGTTCTGTTATAGTTGGAGGTATAAGGACGAGTTTAGGTTTATTTTGGATGTTGATTGATGTTTAGAAATGGTTAGAAGTGATGGATCTTGGCTGGGTTAAGTTTTGGAAGAGTTTGGAGGTGATTTCGGTTGTGTTTGGTAGCCGAAATGTTGGCTTTAGGTGGAGCAGCAAGTTTAAGTGTGTTGGCTGATGATTTCAATGCATGATGATGCATTAATCCTCTGCTTTGATGTGTTAAAACAGGGGAGACATCTTCGGACACCTTTGGAGTTGATCCGGAGGCTTGATCGGTGTTTCGGCAAGCTTGCGAAACGGAATTGGTGAGTGGAGTTGGGTTTCCAGCTTTGAAACCATTATTTGAAGGTTTTGGGAGCTTAGTTTAAGTCTAAACAACTTAACTAAACTCAAGAGTAAGTTTTCGGGAAAACTCTCTTGGATGAGCCATGAAGTGGTTTGATGCATTGGTTATAATTTGCATGTTTAAATTCTGTTTTGAAAGCATGTTTTAGCATGATAAATGCTGGTTTTGAAAGCCATGTGTTGAAGGATGCTCAAGGTAAGAGATTCTTGGTTTGACATATTGTTAATGTGGTTTTGATACATAGTGATGCATGGTGTTAAATGGCTTGATTAATGCTTTAAAACAGTGAATTGTTGATGGTAAATGATGTATATTGGCAAGTGATGTAATGGTTTTAAAGTACTTGAATCAGATATAGTTAGCCGGCTATAGGATTGGGTGCACCGTGAATAAAGTCGCCTTGAATGTTGAGGGGTTGTAATTGTATCGTAAACTCCATCCAAGTACACTAACGAGTAAGGTAAGATCACAACGGTGGTTAAAAGTCCGTGTGTGGATCTTGTGTTATGTGTCCCGTGTACTCGTTAGTGGAATTATACAACTACCGATGAGTGATGTTGAGGGGTTGTGATTGTACCGTTAAACTCCATCACGAGTGTTGAGGGGTTGTGATTGTACCGGTAAACTCCACCTTGTGTTGTTTGGTAGTGTGTATGAAGCGTGTGGGACAACGCTTGTAATCCGCGTATCCGATTGTGTTTTGAGTTGAAAATGGTTATGAGTTATCACTTGAAAGCCAATATGATGTGATGGTTAATGAAGCATGAGATGCATGTTATGTATGCAAGGTTGCATGAAAAGAGTTGAGCATGTGTTTAGAAAGCTTTGTTGAAAGTGTTTTCTAAAATGCATTATTGTGTTGTTTTCTTAGAGCATGCCCCACTAAGCAATTGTGCTTACGCTCTCTCTCTTGAACCAATAATGCAGATAATTGAAGTTTTAAAGGGCAACAAGGAGGCAAGAGTGTCCAAGGGAACTAAGCTCATGTATGGTGATGTTTTCATACACTATTAGTTTTGGTAGTTTGGCAATGGGAACCTAAGATGTGTTTTGGGAGATGTTTTGGACTCCCTAGTTTGTGGCATGATGCTTATGATGTTTTGGATTTGTAATTGGCCTTTTGATGCTTGATTTGGAGTTTGGTTGGTTGTTTGGTTTTGGATTTTAGGATGCATGCCTATAGTCATGTGAAGTTTCATGTTTGATGCCACGAATGTGTTGTGGAGTTGCAAGCATGCTCCTTATATGTATGATGACCTGTTGGCATGATTAGGAAGTCATTAGGATGTGTTTGAGTGGTTTTATGTATGATAAACCAGCAAAATTTGCAGCATCTGGGCAAACCGTATCGAGACGGGCACTGACGTTTCGAAACGGCCTCCAGCCGTTCCGAAACGATTTGGCCACTGGAAGGCCCTGTTTTGGAACAAGTCTCGAAACGAACCCGTGTTTCGGAAAGGTCAACACCGTTTCGAAACAGGTGACCGTTGGGCACTGATTTGAATGGTGTTCAAGTTTGCAAGCTTTACGTTTTAGTCCCAAAGGTTGTAATTGCAATTGTATGAGTTTGAGATGTCCGATTAAGGTGAAATTTGACCAGGAAGCATGTAACATGACTAATTTAATATTGGTAACTTAAAATTCAGTTAAGACCTTTTAATTTCCAGAATTTACATTTTGGCCCATAATATTTATATTTTATGCAATTGAGTCCCTTATTGATATTCGATCGCTGTACTCTATGCGTATATGTTTCTCAAATGTTCACCTAGGGTTAATATGTATCTAGAAAAGATTAAAAAGAAAAAAAGGGTCGTTAATCAAGGTTGACTTTCGAGTTGACTTTGGTTTTCCCCGTGTAATCTTCGTAGTTCGGGTCAACCGTCTAGGCCGGGCTAAGGGGGTTACATTTGGTGGTATCAGAGCTGAGTTCTTGTGTAAATGGGAATGGTTATGTGGGTGATGTATGTGTATTTGCATGATATGCTTCTTGGATGAAAGAATGTTGTTTGTAATGTGATGTATGGTGGCAATTATGATGCTATGCTATGTTGAAGCATGTTAGGGGAACCCATTGCCATATCAAAACTAATGAAAGGAATTGTTTTTGGAAAATGAGCTTGAGTACTTGGATTACTTACCTTGTTAAGACTAATTATGTTTATTGCATTTGTGTCAGTGCATAGTTTTCTTATAAATGGGGCATCGTAGAGAGATGAGGATGAATACGAGAGCTATGACGCAGAACGAGAATGAGGAACATGTTGAGAATGTTGTGGATATACCTCCTCCTCCTGGTGGTGGACCACCTGGCGGTGGTGGTGCTAGAGGTGAAAATGCTGGTGTTGGTGCTGGGGTCGCTGGACCTGAAGGTGTACAGGGGCAAGCTGCTCCTGACATGACTGTTTTGGTACAGGCTATTGCTGGAGCCTTTCAGGAAGTAGTAGCTGGAGCTCACGGAGCTGCGCAACAGGGTGATGCTAACTTGAGATTGCCTTTGGAACGTCTTCGCAGTCTGGGAGGGACTGAGTTTAGAGGTTTATCTCCTGAAGGTTCTGAATCTTGGTTGGAAAGCACCAATAGGATTTTGGGGCAAATGAACTGTAGCAATTTGCAGAAGCTGGGTTGTGTGGTGTCACTGCTGCATGATGATGCGTATACTTGGTGGACGACCACTGCTTCCGGAATGGAGGAGAATGATGTGACTTGGACGTTCTTTCTGAACGCGTTCAAGCGAAAGTATCTAGGTGTGCGATACCTGGATGAAAAGAAAAGAGAATTCATGTCTCTTGTGCAAGGAAGCATGACAGTGGTTGAATATGAGGTTCAATTTGTCCGCCTTAGTCAATACGCACCTGAGCTAATCCCTGATGAGCGGGAGAGGTGTGAACGTTTCCGTTATGGCTTTGTGACGGATGTAAAGACTTTCATGCTTGCTGCTGAGTATACGGATTTTGATGTGCTGGTGAGTAGAGCGAAGGACATCGAGCAAAACTTGGGACTATCTCCCAGAGGTGTTAGTTCTAGCTCGGGCAAAAGAGCTGATGATTATAGTTCCGGTGGTGGACGGAACAAGAGAGGACGAGATAAGAGGTATCAGTCTTTTTCTAGGCGTGGTAATGGGGGGCATGGTGCGCCTGTTCAGGGAGATAGGATGAGAGCTGAGCAGAACACGTGCTGGACGTGTGGATCTCGTGGCCATTTGAGGCGAGATTGTCCTCGAGCAACGAGGGAGGTTCAAGCTCCTGTAGCAGTGACCAGTAATTCATGCTGGAATTTTGGTTCGGTAGACCACATGAGGAGGAAGTGTCCTTTGTTGGCCGGTGGTGGTTAGGGACGTGCTCCTGGGGTAGTTGCACCACAGAGAGGTTGTGGGCGCGGCCGTGGTAACTTCCAGCGCAGAGATGATGGTGGAAGGAATGTGGCGCATGTGGTGACTGTTCAATCTGAGGGTGGTGGCCAGGCTCGAGTGTATGCTCAGCGTGAGGGGAGAAATGATACGGATGTGATCGCAGGTACCTTTACTTTGCAATCCTTATCATTACTTTCCTTGATTGATTCTGGATCTACACACTCATACATATTGCGTGAACATGATCAATTACTTGGTTTACCTGTTGAGTCTTTGGATGTTGGTATGCGTGTAACTAGTTCCTTTGGTGAGACCGTTGTGACACGAAAGTTGTATAGAAGATGTCCTTTGGTAGTGCAAAACCATGTTTTTCTTGTTAATCTCATGGAATTGCCATTCTATGGTTTTGATGTAATCCTTGGTATGGATTGGCTTGTTGAGCATCGAGCTGTAGTGGATTTTGAGAACAAGCGAGTTTCGTCGAAGCTTACGGATGATTATGAGGTAGTGGTAGTTGGTGAGAATGTGAATTTTCTTGCCAATGTGGTGTCTTCGTTGGAAGCAAGCCGAATGCTGAGGCAAGGTTGTGAGGCTTATTTGGCCTTTGTGATGAATCCTAGCTCTAAGGAGTTGCGAGTTCAGGATATCAGAACTGTACGGGAGTTTCCTGGAGTGTTTCTGAAGGAGTTACATGGATTGCCTCCTAGTAGAGAGGTGGAGTTTGGGATTGAGTTGTATGAAAACACAACTCCAGTGTCCATTACTCCTTATCGAATGGCACCTAAGGAGTTGAAGGAGTTGAAGACGCAACTGCAGGAGTTGCTTGATCGTGGTTTCATTCGACCGAGTGTGTCACCTTGGGGTGCACCGGTCTTGTTTGTGAAGAAGAAGGATGGCACTATGAGAATGTGCATCGATTATCGTCAGCTGAACAAGTTGACTATGAAGAATCGGTATCCTTTGTCGAGGATTGATGATCTTTTTGATCAGTTTCGGGGAGCGGCTGTGTTCTCTAAGATTGACTTAAGGTCAGGTTATTACCAGCTCAAGGTGAAGGATGTGGATGTGCCAAAAACAACCTTTAGAACGAGGTATGGGCATTATGAGTTCCTTGTGATGCCGTTTGGCTTGACGAATGCTCTTGTAGCTTTTATGGACATGATAAATAGAGTTTTCCATGAATACCTGGACAAGTTTGTTGTGGTATTCATTGATGATATCCTTGTGTACTCTCGTACCGAGGAGGAGCATGAGGGGCATTTGCGAATTGTGTTGCAGGCGCTGTTGGAGAATCAGCTTTATGCTAAGCTGAGCAAGTGCGAATTCTGGCTTAGGGAAGTTGTTTTCCTTGGACATGTGGTTTCTGCGGAGGGGATTCGTTTTGATCCTCAGAAGATTGAGGCGGTGATGAATTGGAAACCTCCTAAGTCTGTTCATGAAGTCCGTAGTTTCCTTGGGTTGGCAGGATACTATCGGAGGTTTGTGGATGGATTTTCGAAGATTGTTGCACCTTTGACGAAGTTGTTACAGAAGGATGTCAAGTATGAGTGGACAGAGGCAAGACAACAGGCTTTTGAGAAGCTTAAGGCTGCTTTGCGCAAGCTCCTATCTTGGTTCAGCCTGTATTAGGGAAAGAGTTTGTGGTGTACAGTGACACATCCTATGTTGGTTTGGGGTGTGTGTTGATGCAAGAGGGTAAGGTGGTGGCTTATGCATCGCACAAGTTGAAGGTGCATGAGCGCAATTATCTTACGCATGATATTGAGTTAGCTGCGATGGTCTTTGCTTTGAAAATTTGGAGACATTACCTGTATGGTGAGAAGTGTACTATGTACACGGATCACAAAAGTTTGAAGTATCTGATGTCTCAGAAAGAGTTGAATCTTAGGCAACGACGTTGGGTGGAGTTGGTTAAAGATTACGATCTGACGATCGAGTACCATCCGGGAAAAGCTAATGTTGTAGCAGATGCCTTGAGTAGAAAAGTGGCAGTGGAGTTGAGGGCTATGTTTGCCAGCTTGAGTATTTCGCGAGATAGGGGTCTTGTGGCTGAATTGCAAGTGAAACCATCTTTGGTTCAGTTTATAAAGGACAAACAGTTGTTGGATGATTCTTTGGTGCCACATGTTCAGGATATTGCTGAGGATAGACCATTAGATTTTTGCTTTAATGATGATGGGGTTCTATGTTTTGGGAGTCGGATGGTAGTGTCGAATGATGCTGAGTTGAGGCGTACTATTCTGACTGAAGCTCATAGTAGTCCTTTTGCTATGCACCCTGGTAGTACTAAGATGTATCGTGATCTTAAGGATGAGTACTATTGGGTGGGATTAAAGAAAGATGTTGCGGAGTACGTGAGTAAGTGCATGGTTTGTCAGCGGGTTAAGGCTGAACATCAATTTCCTTCTGGGTTGTTGCAACCGTTGAGGATTCCTGAGTGGAAGTGGGAAAGGATTACCATGGACTTTGTGTCTGGTTTGCCTTTTTCGCCATCGAAAAAGAATTCGGTGTGGGTGATTGTGGATCGCCTTACGAAGTGTGCGCATTTCTTACCTGTGCATACTACGTATACTTTGGATAAGCTTGCAGAGTTGTACATTGCTGAGATTGTGCGACTACATGGTGTACCAAAGTCTATAGTGTCGGATAGAGATCCGAGGTTTACGTCGCGTTTCTGGGAGTGTTTGCATCAAGCTTTGGGTACGCGGTTAAATTTCAGTACTTCTTATCATCCACAGTCGGATGGACAGTCTGAGCGTGTGATTGAGTTTCAAGGTTCTTGGGAAAAGCATTTGCCTTTGGTGGAGTTTGCTTATAACAATAGCTACTAGGCAAGTATTCAAATGGCACCTTATGAAGCCTTGTACGGGAGGAAGTGCAAAACTTCTCTTTGCTATGCTGAAACAGATCAGAAGTTGGTTTCAATGCCGGCTTTGTTGAAGGAAACCACCGAGAAGGTGAAGCTCATTTGTGAGCGATTGAAGGCAGCTTCTGATCGATAGAAGTCTTACGCGGATTTGAAGCGTAAGGAGATTGAGTTTGCGGTAGGTGACCGTGTGTTTTTGAAGGTTTCGCCTTGGAAGAAGGTGATGAGGATTGGCCGGAAGGGTAAGTTGAGCCCTAGGTATATTGGACCATACGAGGTGATTGAGTGTGTGGGTCCTGTTGCGTATAAGCTGAGGTTGCCGCAAGAGTTGGAAAAGATCCATGATGTGTTTCATGTCTCTATGCTTCGGAGGTATAGATCAGATCCTTCGCATGTTATGCCTGTGGAGGAAGTGGAGTTGAATCAAGATTTGACCTATGATGAGGAGCCGGTTGAAATTCTGGATTCGGACAGTAAAGTTCTTCGAGGCAAGACCATTGAATTGGTTAAGGTGTTGTGGAAGCACCGTGGTGTTGAGGAAGCCACGTGGGAAAGAAAGGATGATATGAAGAAGCAGTTTCCGTATCTTTTTCCTCTAGGTAAATTTTGAGGGTGAAATTTCTTAAAGGGGGGAGAGTTGTAACACCCCAATTTTGGGCTTAGAAGTTTAGGGTCTGAACCGGACCGGTCTGATTTTCGGTTCGAATATAAAAGGAGGTTTTAGGGAAAGCCTAGTTCGGGATGCTTTAAAAATATGGAAAAATATCTAAAAATCCTCTTTTAATATATATAAGAGAATGGTGGAATCAATTTTACAAAATAAGGTTTGGAAATACTACATTTCGGTGTAGTGACTAAAATGCGATTTTTGAAAAGTTTAGTGGTGACTGTTTTGTAAGGATTGAAACTTTGAATCTTTAAGGAGCTAATTTACCTAAAAATGATTTCTCCAGATTTTTCCTTAATTTGAGTGAATGAATTAATGTTTTAATTAATTAAATGAGAAGAGAAACTACCTTTTGGAAAAATCATAACTACCTTTTCCTAAAATTTTCTCATTTCTTTTTCTCTCAAAATTCCCTCATCCAAACACTTTTCTCCAGCAACTTTTTCATTGATTTTCACTTCAATTGATGAGATTTCTATCATCAATTAATTCCTAATCAATCTAGCATCAAATCCTTTTGTTTTTCTCATTAAATTTTCAAGGAAATTGGCTCAAATCAAGGAGAAATCACCATTTAGAGGTAAAATTGTTCTTCTCCTCTAAATACTCAGTTCTTTACTGAAATTCCCAAGTTATCAATCCTTAATTTAAGTTTTATAAATGGTTTTAATGATAGGAACTTGATTTTGGCTTAAAACTCAAGATTTGGAGGAAATCTTGAAGAATTTCGTTGTGATTGCTTGGGCTCTGTTTTGAGATGATTCTTAAATGTATTTTGGATGTTTAATGATGTGTAAATGAGGTTTTATCAATGCAATCCAGAATAGGCTGTGTTTCCTAAGTTTTTGCTTATGAAAATGGTGGTTTTTGAGGTGATCTTGGTGTTCTGTTATAGTTGGAGGTATAAGGACGAGTTTAGGTTTATTTTGGATGTTGATTGATGTTTAGAAATGGTTAGAAGTGATGGATCTTGGCTGGGTTAAGTTTTGGAAGAGTTTGGAGGTGATTTCGGTTGTGTTTGGTAGCCGAAATGTTGGCTTTAGGTGGAGCAGCGAGTTTAAGTGTGTTGGCTGATGATTTTAATGCATGATGATGCATTAATCCTCTGCTTTGATGTGTTAAAAACAGGGGAGACATCTTTGGACACCTTTGGAGTTGATCCGGAGGCTTGATCGGTGTTTCGGCAAGCTTGCGAAACGGAATTGGTGAGTGGAGTTGGGTTTCCAGCTTTGAAACCATTATTTGAAGGTTTTGGGAGCTTAGTTTAAGTCTAAACAACTTAACTAAGCTCAAGAGTAAGTTTTCGGGAAAACTCTCTTGGATGAGCCATGAAGTGGTTTGATGCATTGGTTATAATTTGCATGTTTAAATTCTGTTTTGAAAGCATGTTTTAGCATGGTAAATGCTGGTTTTGAAAGCCATGCGTTGAAGGATGCTCAAGGTAAGAGATCCTTGGTTTGACATATTGTTAATGTGGTTTTGATGCATAGTGATGCATGGTGTTAAATGTCTTGATTAATGCTTTAAAACAGTGAATTGCTGATGATAAATGATGTATATTGGCAAGTGATGTAATGGTTTTAAAGTACTTGAATCGGATATAGTTAGCCGGCTATAGGATTGGGTGCACCGTGAATAAAGTCGCCTTGGATGTTGAGGGGTTGTAATTGTATCGTAAACTCCATCCAAGTACACTAACGAGTAAGGTAAGATCACAACGGTGGTTAAAAGTCCGTGTGTGGATCTTGTGTTATGTGTCCCGTGTACTCGTTAGTGGAATTATACAACTACCGATGAGTGATGTTGAGGGGTTGTGATTGTACCGTTAAACTCCATCAAGGGTGTTGAGGGGTTGTGATTGTACCGGTAAACTCCACCTTGTGTTGTTCGGTAGTGTGTATGAAGCGTGTGGGACAACGCTTGTAATCCGCGTATCCGATTGTGTTTTGAGTTGAAAATGGTTATGAGTTATCACTTGAAAGCCAATATGATGTGATGGTTAATGAAGCATGAGATGCATGTTATGTATGCAATGTTGCATGAAAAGAGTTGAGCATGTGTTTAGAAAGCTTTGTTGAAAGTGTTTTCTAAAATGCATTATTGTGTTGTTTTCTTAGAGCATGCCTGTAACACCCCCTACCCGGCCTGATCGAGAACCGGGTCGGAGAGCATTACTGGAAATCGATGCGGAAATATTTTAATCCTTAATCCTAAAAAATCTTCTTAATATCATGACTTATTGAAACTTTTTAAACCTATCTGACTTAGTAACTGAATCCTTTAATCTCCAATCTTGTAATCTTTACCGGGTTCATGAATTAATACATTTAAACTCATAAAAGCCAAAAAGAAGCTGCCCGTACCGAAACGCCCTAAGCCGTTTCGGTACGGCTTGACCATGGTCAGTATTTTGACCCTTTCCTCCCGATCGTTTCGATACGGCTTGACCCGTATCGGTACGGGTTGACCAACCTTGACTTGACTTAGACCCGTTTCGAAACCAGTTTCGAAACAAGGGTCGACAGTGGCAAAAGTGTTCCGAAACGGCATCACTTCGTTTCGGTACAGGGGTCGACAGTAGCAAAACTGTTTCGAAACGGCATCACCTCGTTTCGGAACGCTCTGTCTCACAGGCTTATTTTTGGTTAGCCGTATCGAAACGCCATCACCCGTTCCGATACGGTGACCTGTAATAACAAAATTTTATCTGGTTTTTGAGGCTTTTACCATACCAAACCATGTCCGATTAAGCCGAAACTTTGTATCCAACTTATTCCTACCAGTGTTTACCAGCATGCAAATTTTCATAGTCATTTCAATAGGTTTACCCCATTTTTACCAAAATACCAAAAGCATGATTTAAGCTAGTTTAGCAAAGGTTTAGAAAGTCATATTTAAGCCTTTAAGCTTATTACAAAATAGACAAGCCTTTACCACAACAAAATGAGCATAGAGACTACGATAGCTACCTTGCCACTTTTCTAGGAGTTATATTCTAAGTACATTACTTGATATGGAGTAGTGACTTGTCTCGCAACCGATCCGATTCTTCAAGAACGATTTCCTAACCTGAGAATGCATGAAAGTAGACACATTAGGCACTCAAGCCTAGTGAGGTAATCATATAACAACAAATAAAGAATGACATGAGTACAATTATTATAAATCCATATAGTCATCTTAGTGCTTAATATAAATACATGGTTGATTTGTATGAAGCTTAAACAATCATAAATTTTCCTTGGATGGAATTAAATTCATGGATACTCGAATTCCCCCGCCTCGCCAAAACATAAATGGTCTTATTCCCTCCGCCTCACCAATTGACCAATAACAACACATCCCCCCTCCTCTCCAATCATCATAGGCCGTAGCCTTAGGACCGTAGTCCACCCGAAACACTGAGCTCATGAATTCTATGGCCTGCCAATTGTATCCCGAGTTATTCCAATCCAAGGCATAACATATTTATAATTTCCAATGAATCTTAATAGAACAATGACATGATAAATTTCATAGTTTCAACATAGTCAATAACTCTTCCACATATAACTTGACATAGAGTTCCATAGCAATGCTTACCTCAATGACAATGTACACTAGCTATAGTCAATGCTTAAATGATGACTTACCGACACTTACCCAAGTGTCCAACTTATTATCCGATGCTTTCGCCTTGATAGTAATGTTTAGCGAAAAGATGATAAACACTAAATGACAATCCGAGAAGGCGTTTCGCCTAACCCGAAACTCCGATTACACTCACCTTGACAATCCAAAGCTTCAAGGCTCTCGGATGGAAATTCCTTTGCTTTTAACTTGAGATGAAGATGGTGTAGCTTCAATTCCTTCTCCTTGAGCTAGGAAATATTAATGGAAGATCATTAGAATCGATATTTCGATATCGAAATATATATAACAATACCACAACCGGTATCCGATTCAATATGAGCAACTTATCGAAATACCTATGAATCAATCAAACCCTAACTTAAGATTGAAGCTAATTTAACCATGGAATCTCACAATTAACTAAAAGATATAGCTTACCCGGTTGCTAGAGATGATTCGAAATTGACAGAGTCAAGAATTTACAAAACTTGAAACTCCTCCAATGGAGGTGTGTATTTAGGTAAGGATGAAGAAGATGGTGATATGCTTCTAAGACAATTTTCGGTGGTTCTCATAAAGCCTAGCAACCAATTTTAATTTGTGAGCTTTCCTTCATTTGAAGGAAAGTAATCTGATGACTCCACGTATGGAGTACTTTAAAATAAAATTGGTCCAATTACTTAATTGGTCCCTCACCTTCCTTACTTTCCTGAATTGTCCATTTATTTCTTAATTTCTACAATATGGTCACTAGATGCTTAATATTGCATAATAAAACTTAAATTCGAATGCCTTTAAGCCTGATTAATATTCGATAGCAATAATTAGCTAGCCAGAGGAAACTCTAAAGCTTTATTAAACTAAGAATTTTCCTATCGCAGAAATGAATTCCGACTAGGCCGACTTTCGGGGTGTTACAACTCTCCCCCCTTAAGAAAAATTCGTCCTCGAATTTTACCTGAACCGAAGAGATGCGGATATTGTTGTCTCATAGCTTCTTCGGACTCCCAGATGGCTTCTTCAATTTTATGACTTCTCCAAAGTACTTTAACTAAAGGTACAATCTTGTTACGAAGCCGTTTTGTCTCCTTAGCAAGAATTCGCACCGGTTCTTCATCATAGGATAAGTCTGACCTAAGTTCCACAGATTCAGGGTCCATAACGTGCGAGGGATCAGATCGGTACTTCCGAAGCATTGATACATGGAAGACATCATGGATTTTATTCAACTCTGAAGGCAAAAGGAGTCGATATGCCACTAGGCCGACCTTTTCAACTATTTCAAAGGGTCCAATGAAACGAGGGCTCAATTTTCCCTTTTTGCCAAACCTCAGGACTTTCTTCCATGGCGATACTTTAAGAAAGGCTTTTTCTCCCACTTCGTATTGAATGTCTCTTCTTTTAAGATCAACATAAGCTTTTTGCCGATCAAAGGCAGCTTTAAGACGATCGTGAATAATAGTGACTCGCTCCTCAGTCTCACGAAGCAATTCAGGGCCTAATACCTTTCCTTCACCCAGCTCAGACCAACATAAAGGTGTTCTACAACGTCTACCATACAATGCTTCATACGGTGCCGTTTGAATGGACGCTTGATAGCTGTTATTATAAGCAAATTCAACAAGAGGTAAGGACTTCTCCCACGTCCCACCGAAGTCAATAATGCAAGCACGAATCATGTCCTCCAAAATCTGGATAACTCTTTCTGACTGACCATCAGTCTGAGGGTGAAAGGCTGTACTAAGATTGACTCTTGTACCCAGGGCTCCTTGTAAGGTTCTCCAAAATCGAGATGCAAACCGCGGATCTCGATCCGAAATGATAGATTCAGGCACACCATGAAGTCGGATCACTTCCTTAATGTACAAGCCAGCTAGCTTAGAGAGACCGTAGTCCATTCTAATAGGTATGAAATGAGCTGACTTTGTAAATCGATCTACAATAACCCAAATAGCATCATGCTTGGCAGGGGTTAATGGTAGACCACTAACAAAGTCCATGGTGATCTTTTCCCATTTCCACTTCGGTGGATCAATGGGTTGTAAAAGCCCGATAGGAGCACAATGTTCTGCCTTAACCCGTTGACAAGTGAGGCACTTCGAGATATGATCAACAATAGCTTGCTTCATGCCTGGCCACCAGAAAAGCTCACGTAAATCCTTGTACATTTTCACAGACCCCGGGTGAACAGAGAAAGAACTTGAGTGTGCTTCAACAAGAATATCTTTACGGAGAGTTTCATCATTTGGTACACAAACCCGATCATGAAAACATAAGAGTCCTTCAGAATTAATTCTGAAATCCGGGTTATCAGATAATTTAGAAACGATGGTTTGAAGCTCAAAATCTTGTTCTTGCAAATCTTTGATTCGAGAAATAACGGTAGACTGAACTTGAAGTTCAGCTACAAGACATTGATGTTTTCGAAGTCTGAAATGAGCATTAACTGCTCGAGGGGCAGGCAAGGGTTTGCGACTGAGTGCATCAGCTACAACATTGGCCTTCCCTGGATGATAATCAATGACTAAATCATAGTCCTTAAGAAGTTCCATCCACCTTCGCTGTCGCAAATCTAGCTCCTTCTGCGTTAACAAATACTTGAGGCTTTTGTGATCAGTGAAAAGATAGCATTTCTCTCCGTAGAGGTAATGCCTCCAAATTTTCAATGCAAAAACAACCGCAGCCAATTCTAGATCATGTGTGGGATAATTCATCTCATGGGGTTTAAGTTGTCTTGAAGCATAAGCAATAACCTTACCTTCTTGCATCAATACACACCCTAACCCAAGATGTGAAGCGTCACTATAAACAGTATAGTCTTTTCCAGACTCAGGCTGAGTCAGGACAGGTGCATGGGTTAGGACTTGTTTCAGTTGATCAAAACTTCGCTGCTGATCTTCAGTGCAACAATTTTGTCAAAGGAGCAGCTAACATAGAGAATCCCTTCACGAACCTACGGTAATACCCCGCAAGTCCAAGAAAACTCCAAACCTCACCTACATTCTTAGGTGGGTGCCAATCTACCACAGCTTGTATTTTCTTCGGGTCCACTTAAATGCCCGAAGCCGATACAACGTGCCCCAAAAAGGATACTTCGTTGAGCCAGAACTCACACTTAGAAAATTTTTGCGTACAACTGCTTCTCTCTTAGAGTTTGGAGTACAATTCGAAGATGATCTCGATGTTCTGCTTCATTCTTTGAATAGATCAAGATGTCATCTATGAAGACCACAACAAACTTATCAAGATAAGGCCTAAACACACGATTCATTAGATCCATGAAAGTTGCAGGTGCATTCGTCAGTCCGAAAGGCATCACTAAGAATTCGTAATGTCCATATCTTGTACGAAATGCTGTTTTGGGCACGTCACACTCCTTGACTTTCATCTGATAGTACCCCGACCTTAAATCAATCTTAGAGAACACGGAAGCATCTTTTAACTGATCAAACAAATCATCGATCCTCGGCAGAGGTTACTTATTCTTGATGGTAACTTTATTTAGTTGCCTGTAGTCAATGCATAAACGCATCGAACCATCCTTCTTCTTAACAAAGAGAACCGGAGCTCCCCAGGATGAAGAGCTGGGTCTAACAAAGCCCTTATTCATAAGGTCTTGAATTTGAGTTTTTAACTCTTTTAATTCCATAGCTGCCATTCTATAAGGTGCAATAGAGATTGGTGCAGTCCCAGGTTGCACTTCAATACCAAATTCAACTTCACGGGTTGGGGGCAGTCCCGGAAGCTCATTTGGAAAGACATCCAGAAATTCATTCACCGTATCAATATCATTAATCTGAGGTTCAATCTTGGGCTCAATGGTCAATGTGCATAGCATAGAATTCCGAGATTCCATCAAAGTTATTCTTTCCTTGCCCAGTCCTCGAAGATACAACTTCCGCTTACCACAGTCTACCCATGCTTGATGTTTACCAAGCCAATCCATTCCTAGAATCGAATCAAACTCATGGATTGGCAAGACCAAGAAATCCGCAGGGAACGGAATTCCTTGAATCGTGATTGGACAATTCTTACATACTAGGTTCAAAACAACACAGTCGCCCAAGGGATTTGTTACAGACATCTTTGTTACTAAAGGTTCACTAGACATCCTATGCTTCTTCATCAACTCCAGACTTATAAAAGAGTGTGTAGATCCAGGGTCAATTAATACATACAAAGAACATGAATATAACATAACGGTACCTGCTATGACATCAGGCTCATCCTCCTCCTCACGACTCCTTACATGATACATTTGTGCAGAAGCTTTCGACTCTTGTTTGTTGTTCTGCTTCCCAGATCCACCTGGCCTTCCCGAGGTTTCTGACTGTACTTGCCTCGGTCCTTTTCCCCGAAAGGACTGAGCAGGCGATGAAGTATCCCCTAGCACAACAAATGTCTTTGACGGGTTCTGGGGACAGTCTCTAATGAAATGTCCCTGCTCTCCACAGAAGAAGCACGCTCCTGTCTGCCTGCGACATTGCCCTGCTACGTGTCGCTTTTGACAAAAGTTACAAATTGGATGCTGAACACCTTGGTTAGAACCTCCTGTACTCTCCACAGAAGCCGCCTTGGACCAAGACTGAGTAATAGTCTGCGGTCTCTCAATATTCCCTGTACGGGAAGGCTGAGAGTATGAAGTCTGCTTCGAGCC
This sequence comes from Hibiscus tridactylites, assembly GCA_958450335.1. Classification (NCBI taxonomy): domain Eukaryota; kingdom Viridiplantae; phylum Streptophyta; class Magnoliopsida; order Malvales; family Malvaceae; genus Hibiscus; species Hibiscus tridactylites. The sequence goes on along the minus strand of OY288273.1, from coordinate 51,817,123 downwards.
CTGGTATTTACCTTTCTTGTTCCATTTGGGAGGTCGGGAATCACTCCACGCCCTCTTCTCAGATCTATTAGACATATTCCCCCTCTGGATTTTCTGTGCAGCTTCGGTTGCCTTCACACGATTCACCAAATCCTGGAAATTTGTGATCCCCAGAGCAGTAAACATAGGCCGCAACTCATCACTCAACCCATCAATGAACATTCGACACTTATCCTCTTCTTTCTTTATAAATTCGGCTCCATATCGGCAGTACTTACAGAAGTCATGGATGTACTGCTCGATTGGTTTCCCTCCTTGCTTCAAATGGAGGAAGATGCTTCGTCTCTCCGCAAGATAGTACTCGCTGATGTACTTGTTTCTGAATTCTTTAAGGAAAAATTCCCAAGTGACTGATTCTTCCGGAACTGTAAGAATAGTAGTCTCCCACCACATTAAAGCTTCATCTGTCAATAAGGCTATGGCACATTCCAGCTTGTGTTCATCAGAACACTGCAGTTGTTTATTCAAAATGCGGAGAGTGTTATCCATCCAATATTCAGCTATCTCCGGGTTATCATCATCTTGTCCCGTGAATGAATAAGCCCGCAACGAAGCTAATTTGTCTACAGGGGCTCTAACGTACTGAGCAACAGGGGGTTAGGCTGGACTGGTGGTGTCGCTTGCATTGCAGTCATAAACTGCTTAAACATGTTGGCCATGTTTTGATAGCATTCGGCCTGAGCAGTAGGTGCTACAGGCTCAGCAACCTATTCAGGAAGATCCTGCAGTTGCGGTGGATTCGGAGGATTCCCTCCTCCTACCTCCTCGCCATGAGTCGAGGAGCCAGCAGTTTGCTCATCTACGTGAGCTTCATTCGTCGCAGACATATCTATATGAAAAATCGGATTAGTCGACAAGTCACAATTTACACAATTAAAACTCCTAGTGGCAAGGTAACACAATAAACAATACAAGCATACATATGTTTAGTCCAGAACCGACTAAACTCTAGCTCTGATACCACAATTGTAACACCCCCTACCCGGCCTGATCGAGAACCGGGTCGGAGAGCATTACTGGAAATCGATGCGGAAATCTTTTAATCCTTAATCCTCAAAAATCTTCTTAATATCATGACTTATTGAAACTTTTTAAACCTATCTGACTTAGTAACTGAATCCTTTAATCTCCAATCTTGTAATCTTTACCAGGTTCATGAATTAATACATTTAAACTCATAAAAGCCAAAAAGAAGCTGCCCGTACCGAAACGCCCTAAGCCGTTTCGGTACGGCTTGACCATGGTCAGTATTTTGACCCTTTCCTCCCGATCGTTTCGATACGGCTTGACCTATATCGGTACGGGTTGACCGACCTTGACTTGACTTAGACCCGTTTCAAAACCAGTTTCGAAACAAGGGTCGACAGTGGCAAAAGTGTTCCGAAACGGCATCACTTCGTTTCGGTACAGGGGTCGACAGTAGCAAAACTGTTCCGAAACGGCATCACCTCGTTTCGGAACGCTCTGTCTCACAGGCTTATTTTTGGTTAGCCGTATCAAAACACCATCACCCGTTCCAATACGGTGACCTGTAATAACAGAATTTTATCTGGTTTTTTAGGCTTTTACCATACCAAACCATGTCCGATTAAGCCGAAACTTTGTATCCAACTTATTCCTACCAGTGTTTACCAGCATGCAAATTTTCATAGTCATTTCAATAGGTTTACCCCATTTTTACCAAAATACCAAAAGCATGATTTAAGCTAGTTTAGCAAAGGTTTAGAAAGTCATATTTAAGCCTTTAAGCTTATTACAAAATAGACAAGCCTTTACCACAACAAAATGAGCATAGAGACTACGATAGCTACCTTGCCACTTTTCTAGGAGTTATATTCTAAGTACATTACTTGATATGGAGTAGTGACTTGTCTCGCAACCGATCCGATTCTTCAAGAACGATTTCCTAACCTGAGAATGCATGAAAGTAGACACATTAGGCACTCAAGCCTAGTGAGGTAATCATATAACAACAAATAAAGAATGACATGAGTACAATTATTATAAATCCATATAGTCATCTTAGTGCTTAATATAAATACATGGTTGATTTGTATGAAGCTTAAACAATCATAAATTTTCCTTGGATGGAATTAAATTCATGGATACTCGAATTCCCCCGCCTCGCCAAAACATAAATGGTCTTATTCCCTCCGCCTCACCAATTGACCAATAACAACACATCCCTCCGCCTCGCCAATCATCATAGGCCGTAGCCTTAGGACCGTAGTCCACCCGAAACACTGAGCTCATTAATTCTATGGCATGCCAATTGTATCCCGAGTTATTCCAATCCAAGGCATAACATATTTATAATTTCCAATGAATCTTAATAGAACAATGACATGATAAATTTCATAGTTTCAACATAGTCAATAACTCTTGCACATATAACTTGACATAGAGTTCCATAGCAATGCTTACCTCAATGACAATGTACACTAGCTATAGCCAATGCTTAAATGATGACTTACCGACACTTACCCAAGTGTCCAACTTATTATCCGATGCTTTCGCCTTGATAGTAATGTTTAGCGAAAAGATGATAAACACTAAATGACAATCCGGGAAGGCGTTTCGCCTAACCCGAAACTCTGATTACACTCACCTTGACAATCCGAAGCTTCAAGGCTCTCGGATGGAAATTCCTTTGCTTTTAACTTGAGATGAAGATGGTGTAGCTTCAATTCCTTCTCCTTGAGCTAGGAAATATTAATGGAAGATCATTAGAATCGATATTTCGATATCGAAATCTATATAACAATACCACAACCGGTATCCGATTCAATATGAGCAACTTATCGAAATACCTATGAATCAATCAAACCCTAACTTAAGATTAAAGCTAATTTAACCATGGAATCTCACAATTAACTAAAAGATATAGCTTACCCGGTTGCTAGAGATGATTCGAAATTGACAGAGTCAAGAATTTACAAAACTTGAAACTCCTCCAATGGAGGTGTGTGCTTATGTAAGGATGAAGAAGATGGTGATATGCTTCTAAGACAATTTTCGGTGGTTCTCATAAAGCCTAGCAACCAATTTTAATTTGTGAGCTTTCCTTCATTTGAAGGAAAGCAATCTGATGACTCCACGTATGGAGTACTTTAAAATAAAATTGGTCCAATTACTTAATTGGTCCCTCACCTTCCTTACTTTCCTGAATTGTCCCTTTATTTCTTAATTTCTACAATATGGTCACTAGATGCTTAATATTGCATAATAAAACTTAAATTCGAATGCCTTTAAGATTGATTAATATTCGATATCAATAATTAGCTAGCCAGAGGAACCTCTAAAGCTTTATTAAACTAAGAATTTTCCTATCGCCGAAATGAATTCCGACTAGGCCGACTTTCGGGGTGTTACAATGCCTCACTAAGCAATTGTGCTTACACACTCTCTCTTGAACCAATAATGCAGATAATTGAAGTTTTAAAGGGCAAAAAGGAGGCAAGAGTGTCCAAGGGAACTAAGCTCATGTATGGTGATGTTTTCATAAACTATTAGTTTTGGTAGTTTGGCAATGGGAACCTAAGATGTGTTTTGGGAGATGTTTTGGACTCCCTAGTTTGTGGCATGATGCTTATGATATTTTGGATTTGTAATTGGCCTTTTGATGCTTGATTTGGAGTTTGGTTGGTTGTTTGGTTTTGGATTTAAGTATGCATGCCTATAGTCATGTGAAGTTTCATGTTTGATGCCATGAATGTGTTGTGGAGTTGCAAGCATGCTCCTTATATGTATGATGACTTGTTGGCATGATTAGGAAGTCATTAGGATGTGTTTGAGTGGTTTTATGTATGATAAACCAGCAAAATTTGCAGCATCTGGGCAAACCTTATCGAAACGGGCACTGGCGTTCCGAAACGATTTGGCCACTGGAGGCCCTGTTTCGGAACAAGTCTCGAAACGAACCCGTGTTTCGGAACGGTCAACACCGTTTCGAAATAGGTGACCGTTGGGCACTGATTTGAATGGTGTTCAAGTTTGCAAGCTTTACGTTTTAGTCCCAAAGGTTGTAATTGCAATTGTATGAGTTTGAGATGTCCGATTAAGGTGAAATTTGACCAGGAAGCATGTAACATGACTAATTTAATATTGGTAACTTAAAATTCAGTTAAGACCTTCTAATTTCCAGAATTTACATTTTGGCCCGTAATATTTGTATTTTATGCAATTGAGTCCCTTATTGATATTCGATTGTTGTGCTCTATGCGTATATGTTTCTCAAATGTTCACCTAGGGTTAATATGTATCTAGACAAGATTAAAAAGAAAAAAAGGGTCATTAATCAAGGTTGACTTTTATGTTGACTTTGGTTTTCCCCGTGTAATCTTCGTAGTTCGGGTCAACCGTCTAGGCCGGGCTAAGGGGGTTACATGTATACCTTTGGTGTTTTTCATGTTTTACAATAAAGGTGAATGTATAAGGATGAAGCAAAGTGAGGAAAAAGTGACTCATGAGGTAGCTTTCAGTGCTTTATGATGTGTAAAATATTAAATTCATTTAAAAATTTCATTCGTAGGTTAGGAAAGAGTTAGACAAGAAAAGGAAGGAAATGCCGAAGGAAGACAAACAACCTTACATTAATGAAATTGAGAAGGAGAAAGCGACATACAAAGAATCGAAATCAGGGCAGCAGAAGAAGGTAATATGGAATAGCAATCTTTACATTGTTTCTTTGATAGAGTATAATAGTTTGTATTGAGATTGGCTTAAGAAGTTGTTATGTTATTCCCTGTAGACATATTTTGACACAAGGTGTAGTCAAAAGCAATTATACGAGTTCCCAAAGGGAATGAAGACGAAAGGGATTGATCATGTTCTTGATAAAATATGTTTTGGGTCCTTAGTTTTTATAAAATCGCGCATTCTACATTGGACCTATGTGGGAAATTGATGGAAAGTTTTGATGTTAGAATGAGTGTTATTCAATTTGAAGGACACAACATTCTTGTATCAGTTGAATATGTAGAAGCTATATTGGGCTTGAAGAATAAGGGTGTTGATGTTAATGAAGTGATGTCGAGGGAGAATGGTAAAGAACTGGGTGAAAAGTATAAGCTCAACACGTTTTTAGCATTTGGTAAAATCAAGCATGATGTACTGTATCATTCTTTTGAAGGGGATGCTTTGAAAGCTAGGGTGTTGCTATATATTATTGGAGTTTTTCTGTGTCCTACTGTTGAGACACGACCAAGTCAGGAATTTTGTTGAAGTTTTTGTGCGACAATTGCTTATAGGGAAAAGTGAATTGGGCCAAGTATGTTTACGATACGCTTATTGACAGAATAAGATGTATACAGAGGCCGGGAAAACACATTTAACTAAAAGGGTGCATTGCAGTCTTAGAGGTAAAATTTAAATAGCATTAGTAATGAGAAATGAGTGGAACTGGGTATTGTCATATAAATTAATGATGTGTTGGGAATGATATGGAATTTAGGTTAGGCTATATGATTATTGGTCTAGAATTGATATCATAGCTAGTGCAGCTTCTAATGGTGGTAAGGCTCGCATTTTGCACTGGGTGCAGTCAGAGATCGTGTGTGTTTATGCCCCCTTGAAGAGCGCTTGAGCTGTGAATATACCAAAGGTATGTGTTGAATTATTATTTGTGTATTATGTCAATTGCGATCATGGTTAATTAATAATATACTTTCACGGCGAAGATTATTGCCTGGAAGCAGCCATTACCTGAAACTGTTGACAAACCTGATGTCATGGAAGGAAGGAAAGGCAAGAAAGCTTCGAAGAGATGTAAGGTAATACATAATGTGTCATAGTAGTACTCATTTATTTTGGGGAAGGTGAAATTTTAATATTTATTTATTTTGCAAGGTTGCTTCCACGGAGTACGATGTTGCAGTATACAACGATGACGATGCGACGAGGGAAATAATGTCAGAGATGCTTCAACAAATGATGTCCGAGGTAAAAGAGGCTGTGAATACTGGAATTAAGAAGAAATTTGAATGTGGTGAGCAACTAATGTCCGAGGTGAATGTACTGAAAGAAGGTTGTGAAAGTGGGAATTGAGAAGCAAATTAAAGGCGTAGAGAAATTTGACAGTATGGGAAGGGTTGATGATACGATGTTGGGAGAGAAATTTAGTAGTCTTTCTAAACATGTCCGGGCCGAGATGACTAGCTTGAAGAAGATTGTGGAAGAGAACAAGGACTTTTATGAACTGAAAATAAACGGTTTAGAAGTCAAAATCGTTGGTCTTCATGAGGTTATGAAATAAATGCGGGACGACATAAAAGATTCTTTGCTGATGATGTCAAGGAATAGGGAGATTGATAAGGCCTATATTTTAAGTGAAATTAATAGGGTTGTTAAGCGCAAAATTATATGGACGTCACAAGTTTAGAGTCGTATTCCTACAGAGATAGCAAAAGCTACTACTCCTTGTTCCAAGTTCAAACACCCCCATGAACTCGGAGCATAGATGGAGATATAAAATCTGACTGTCCAGCACCAGTGAAGAAAAAGGTAAAAGCTACAATTAAATTTTAAAGATCAATTTTATCTTTTCATGGACCTATGGGATTGGCTTGACTTTAGTACTATTCCGTTGTAGGCTGACAAGGAAGGCAAACAGGTTAGTCGAAAATCCCCTCGATTCTCAAAGGATAACCATTCAACTACATAAAGTTTCGAAATTTAATTGGGAAAAATTATTCTGTGTAATTACCATTCGCAATGGTAATTGTTGGTTGTGTGTACCATGTACGTTAGTAATAGCAGATGGCGCTTTCCATATTGCATTGAACATTGTCCATCGAACATTGGGCCTTAAGCCCATCGAAGGGAACATTGGAAACAATACAATTTTTGTCGTTAAGGCCATCGAATTAAATGTTGCCCCTTAAGGGTTATGATTTTTTGTTTTCGCTTACATGACAATTGTCATGGTTACCATCATATCATTCTTCTTGTGAAAGGTTAAGATTAAGGGTCAAAGACATTACCGTGTGTTGTACTACCTGATGGGCTTGGTGAACTAGAACGAGCCTACTGTGATTATTTATGAACTACCCCATTGCTGCAAGAGTAAGCCTTTAACTTTATAACTTTAATTTGTTATATTGTGAAATTTAAAATCAAAGGCATAATAGAATGTTTGCTTCCAGCTATGTGGTAATTAAATGCGACATCATCAACGCCAATGTAGCAGACATGGATGTGTTACGACCACACACATGGGACGACGATACGATTAGTCACTTAGTCTAATAAATATTGTGTATGCATTGAAATTATATGAGACTGTTAGAACATGTTTTGCATTGTGGTCATTATTGTTTTTTAAATTTGCAAGATCATTGATATGGTGTCCTTGTTCAAGAATCTCAAGGTAGCGAAAGAAGGGAGTAAACGACGAGTCTTTATACCTTCTAGTTTTGATGTATGTTAAATTTGATGGTTAACCTTTTTATATAGTGTTTATACCATATTTGTTTGTCGATAAATTGTTCTTGATTGTAAGTAACAAATTATATTTACTGTAGAGTTCTGCTCGATCAAATCCAAAGGCCAGAGTGCAATCGTTTGCAGTGTTCTATTAGGCACAAATGCAACGTTGGGTGGACATAACTAGTGCTGATATTGTAACCCCCGTAGCCCGGTCTGGACGGTTGACCCGAACTACGAAGATTACACGGGGAAAATCAAAGTCAACCCGAAAGTCAACCTTGATTAACGACCCTTTTTTTTCCTTTTTAATCTTGTCTAGATGCACAATAACCTTAGATGTGATCGCACAAACACCATGCTCGAAGATCACAAACATCAGAGATCAAACAGGGACCCAATTGAACAAATTACAACTTTAGGGACCAAATTGTAATTTCTGAAAACTTTAAGGACTTAACCAGATTTTAAGTTACCAACTTAAAATTAATCATGTTTCATGCTTCCCTGCAAAATTTCAGCTCAAACGGACATCCCGAACTCACACAATTGCACAAACAAGATTCAGGACCAAAACGCAAACATTTCAAAACATAAAAGATACTTTTAACTGATTTTAACGGTCCGGTATCGATACGCCACGTGTCGTATCGATACTCGGGGAAGGCAGTAACCAAATTCTAGCAAGGGTATCGATACCTTCCCCCCAGTATCGATACTCCACTCATAAGGTATCGATACTTGTTCATCAGTATCGATACCCCTGGCCTGAAACTTGCATATTTGGCTCAGGTGTATCGATACCCAAGCCCGAGTATCGATACCCCTGCCTGAAAACAACTCAAAAACAGCATCAAACATGCTTCAAACATCAAATTAACATCACCAAATCATAACACATGATCATTCAACATGCAGGGACCATAAATGCATCATCAATTCAACATATAACCAACACATATGGAAAGCCCCAAATTCAAAAGCATGCTTCCTACTCAAGCTATCCATTTAAACATAAACTTATCAAAGCAATCTCAATTAAGCCAATTCATGATTCAACATCATTAACAACAGCATTTAACATTCATGATCAACATAACGATCACAATAACAACAATCCGAGAGATTCTACCCCATTGCCCTTATTAACTATAGCTATTCACCGAGACATACATCTCCATTGGAGTCCACCTTGAATCCCTTGCTCCTTGCTGTCCAAACTTCAAGATTCTGCATTGATGGACAAAAAGGAGCGTAAGCACATAATGCTTAGTGAGGAATGCTCAAAACCAAAACACCATCAACGCAGCGGGTCTTTAAAACACATTAAAACCAACCCGATTTGCTTTCCAAAACCATGTTCGAAAACTCTTTTCAACATCAAGTTCAAATCATGCATAAACACCATATGCCAAGCTTTAAATAAAACCATGGAAAACACATCCTTTCCACAACATACCTTTCTTTAACTTGGAAACCACATCAAGCAAGAAACCACTTAAAACCATAGTTCAATCAAACCATTTCATGCATTTAATCAAGGCAACATAAAACCATAATATCATCACATGCCTTTAACAACAAGTCATACATGACTCCAATGCAACATAGGTAATCCATGCTCTCATGCATCATTTATCAAATGATAACCTACACTTGTTCAACATACAAGTAACATGCTTTCACTAGCATCATACACATTTCATGCAACAATGCATCTTACCAAGCATCTCATGCTTCTCATGCAAACATGCATCAATTCAAGCATCTCATGCTTCACATGCAACCATGCATCATTTCAAGCAATCCCATGCTTCACATGTTCAAGAACATTATATTGGCTTCCAAGAGATCAACCATATTCACTTTCCACTTTTCAACCCGATCGGATACGCGGATTACAAGCGTGTCCCAACGCTTCCTACACACTACCCAATCCAAGGTCTTCCCGTGGGCAACAACCTCCACTGACCTCAATCTCCTAAGGTTCCCATGTATGGACTTTTAAACACCATACAACCTTAGCTTTTCCTCAAGGTTACCATGTATGGACTTTCAACCGCCATACACCCTTGACATGCACAAGGTCTTCCCGTATGGACTTTCAACCACCATACAACCTTTGCATAACCGATTGGTAGTTGTAGACATCATCTAACGAGATCCGGGACATCACACACAAGATCCACACATGGACTTAACCATTGCCATTGTGATCTCAACAAGTACAAGGTTCTCACATAAGGACTTTTAACCACCTTATAACCTTTACTCAACCAAGGTCTACCGTGGGCAACAACCTCCACTACGACCTTAAGCAACCGAGGTCCTCCCGTGGGCACACCCTCCACTGACCTCATCTCGTTAGGAATACTTGAGGGGAGTTTACCCGGTCCACACTTGACCACTCCGCCATCAAGGCGACTTAATTCACGGTGCACCCAATCCTATAGCCGGCTAATTATACCCGATCAACGAACCAAGAACCATTCACATCTCTTGCCAACATAACCATCTTACCATAATATCCAATGTTCCACATGCATAAACATAATGCAAGGCCATCACATCATTAGCTCAATGATTCACATGCATACACATAATGCAAAACCATCACATCATTAGCTCAATGATTCACATGCATAAACAATATGCAAAAGGCACAATTATCATCATTAATCATCATCAACTCACTGTTTTTAAGCATCATACAAAGCCAATGAACAACATGCAACACTATGCATCAAATCCACATTTTCAATGCACTAAACCAAGGATCTCTTACCTTGAGCATCCTTTCCAATTGACTTTCAAAACCAGCATTAAACCATGCTAAAACATGCTTACAAAACAGAATTTAACCATGCAAATCACATGCATATCAATCATCAACCACTTTTGATTTTTAAAGCCAAAACATACACAATCCAAGAGCAAAAGCCCATCCACTTACTCTTGAGCTTAGCAAAGTTGTTTAGACTTAAACTAAGCTCCCAAAAACCTTCAAACCTTATTTCAAAAGCTGAAATCCCAACTTCACTCACCGATTACCAAACAAAGCTAGCCAACAAGCTTTCCAAGCTTCCGAAACCTTCTGAAAACACCTCCAAAGCTCAAGGATCAACCTCCCCTGTTTCAAGCACCTAAAAACAGAACATTAATGCATCTTTATGCATTAAAACACCAGCAACAACAACACAACTCGCTGCTCATCACAAATCTAGCAATTTGGCTATCAAACACAACCGAAATCATCTCCAAACACTTCCAAAACTTAACCCAGCCAAGATCCATCACTTCTAACCATTTTTATACATCAAATAACATGCAAAATGATCACAACCACGTCCTTATACCTCCAGGTATAACAGATCACCAAAAACACTCCAAAACAACCAAAAACTCAAGCCAAACTTAGGAAATTCAACCTATCCGGGATTGCATTGATTAAACCTCAACTTCTAATCATTTTAGCATTCATTTAACATCAATTTAACACCTCAAAACCCTGCTTAAACAGATCATACGAAATTTTCACCAAAATCATCAAATCTTGCATTTTAGCCAAAAATCAAGATCTCAATTGAAAAGCCTTTAATAAAACATAAATCAAGGATTGAGAACTTAGGAATTTCAGTAAAGAACTGATAGTTTAGAGGAGAAGGACGTTCTTACCTCCAAACTTGAATTTCTCCATTTTAGAGCCAAAAAGCTTGATGAACCAACTTGTAAATTGAGAGGTTTTGATGATGAGATGATTAGGAATCAAATGAGAATTGAAATGAGAGATTTAGATGTTAAAATCAAAGAAAGAAATCTGGAGAATCTTGTTTGGGTTGAGAGAAAATGAGAGAAAAGAGAATTTGAGAGAAAATGGAAAATTAGTTGGAAATTGGTTAAAATGATTTTCCCTCCCTTTTCTAAATCTTTAAAATCAGATTTTGGACTTAAAATATCTTAGAAAAATCTGGAGAAATCCTTTTTGGAATAATAGCTCCTTAAAGATTCAAAGTTTCAATCCTTTATAAAACTGTCCCGCAACTTTCAAAAATTACATTTTGGTCACTAGCCAAAATGTCAACCTTCCGAACCTCATTTTCCAAAATTGATTTCACAGTTCACTTATATATATTAAAATATGGTTTTAGAATATTTTTTCATATTTTTAATGCAACCCGAACTAGGCTTTCCTAAATCCACTCTTATATATTCGATCAGCACTTTGACCGAACCGGTCAACACCCAAAACTTCTGAGCCCAAAACCGGGGCGTTACAGATATTGTAAGACGTAATCTGTTAAAGGAAACATGTTAAGTTGTTTGGGGACATGGTAAATTTTAAGAAGTTGAAGTCACAATATTTGCATGTATTCTTCCCTATGAATTATGAGAATGCCCACTGGTACTTGTGTGTGATTCGTATGGATCTTGGTGAAGTTTGGCTACTAGATATCTTAGGGGAAACTTTGGAAACTCTGCGTAGGGAGGAAGCAGTTAAGACAATGGTGAGAACTCATCCATTTGCCGTGTCACCTTGTTAGCAATGTATGTTATTAGTGTGCATGAATAAAATTTATTGTTATTATTGTATGTTTTTGACGTCCAAATAAGCACGATAGCGGAATATGCTAAGAATGAGGAATTCGTTAAGCTGTTTGGCACACCAAAGGTGGCGTTTGATAAGCTAAAGTTTAAACATCCTAAAGTCAAGACACAAGGAAATGGGTGTCCAACTTTCCATATTCTTTATTGTTATCATCAAATTAGTAATCAAATGACGAGAACCACATCGAAATTAATAGGCATGAATGTGGTATGTTCGTTATTGCATGGATGAGAGGCATATGGTCAGGTACTGAAATAGAAAACCTGCCGAATATCGTAAGTGAATGATTACTGTTATTGTCTCATGTATAATAAAATGTTGAGTGGTTTTAATGTTTAGCTTTGAGTTGTAACATGTTTGTTTATTTCGAATTATAGGTAGTTGGAGAATGTGACATGATGAAGTTTCTGTTCCATTTGTGTACGGATGTAGAAAACCAGAACATGAAGAATCTAAACGACGAGGTGGTAGCACATTATAAACAGTCGACAACTATTACGCGAAGAAAGAAGGGGCCTTAAACCATATCGAAATGAGTCAGGTTCATTTTTAAACAATTATATTTCGACAATTACATCATATTAATTAGATTTGCAATCATACTTATTGATTTATATTTTATGCTGGTCTAACAAAATTGGGTTTTGATAAATTTATAATGGCGAGGGTTTTAGTCCCACAGTTGGTCCCTACTTTGGCTTGGGTTGACAGCATATTCTGCTTCGATTCGTAACCATCGAAAAACGTTTTCTCAGAAACGATAACTGGTCTCATCTTAACGGACGATAAGTGTTTATTTTAAGAAATGTTAGTTTCTTCATTAATTAATTAATTGATAATGCATGTAAGCAGGTATGGTTTGATGTTCGAAAAGTCAATAGTTGATCTTCGTTCGTGCTGAGTAGCGGGGATACGACCCCCATTTTTGTGATACAATTTTTTTGTACAGTCACGACCCAATACCAATTGTACAGAAGGCAAATTGTATTGTACAGTAGTAGTCCTATTACGAAAAGTCGATCATTGAAAATGTATGGCATGTTTAATATTATTATTATTATTATTATTATTATTATTTATTCAAACAAATGTTATGCCGAAGAAAAATTTGGAAAATAGGTTTCATACAATTTTTGCAAATGTTCGATACTCATCGTATCAAATGGATATGGCAATTTTTGCGAGTTAAATGTCATTTAAAGAAAAAACGACAGTGTATAAGTGAAAAGGTACCTACCGTTTGTCTTCTTCAACCTTCTAAAAAGTAGGCAGAAGATCAACCTTAATCTCATATCCCTGAGAAAACCAAGTCAGTACAACATAACGTATCAAGCAATCCTTTCATTTCTTCTTCCTCTACCATTCACATGGACTTTCCTTCAGAGTCCAAGAATAAATTCCTCGGCACGCAGACTCATTGGTGGTTCACACCATTAGGATAAAGTACCTGATTTGCGAAATCTATTCCCATGGTTAGAACACCAAAAAAATCTTCTTCCCGGATTGTTATCTGACCAAGATGTCTTCAACACGACTGGCTTTCCATAGCTGCAGGTGGGAATTTCAGTCGCCTCAAATATAGAGTCCATATATCCACTTTTGTTTCCTCCTTCTTCTTAACTTACGTTGGCAGACATAGTGACCTGCACGTTTTAGTTTATTTTGAAAGTAGCAATTAAGGTGTAAGGTATTTAAGGGGGTATTAGTTTAATAATATAACACATAAGACAATATTAGTCGGGAATCAAAATTTCAAGATAGTTTCGTGACTTAATAGTGTGGTTTAGACAATTGTAATTTCCAAATTAAACTGAAATCATTAGGCAAACATGTTTCGTTTGTGATTTCACCGGTGAAGTTCGAAACTTAATATAAAGACGTTCGATACTCGTCGAATTACTGAGAAGCCACGTTCTAGCAGTCATAAATGTGACGTTTAATAATATAACTGGAAAGACATTTTAGGGTGAGAACGACACATTAAGTTTAGTACCGAAACTGTCAATTAAGGTTTGGATGCTTTCAAACCACAACTTAAATTGAAACCATTAGGAAAAAATATAATATTTTAGGTTGACAATAATAAGTTCGAAACGTTTTATACAAACGTTCGGTACTTGTCATATTAATGAAAAGCCACGTTTTGCTTGGCCTAAACCCAAATGTGAGACGTTAATTATTAAATACACTCACGTGCTCAAGTGTAATAATTTTTCCTCATCGTTAATGGGTTGACATATGAACAACCACGACATTGTAAAACCCTATTCTAGTATAATATGATGATCATGTAATGTCATAATGTGTGTTTTTTACTTTGTTAAAATGTTGTGTTCTTAAATTTTCAAATATGCGTTTTAAGGATAAATACTTTGTTTACATTATGTATAAAATTTTGTGTTCTTTACTCCATTCGCACAATTGACAATATTCATTTGTACTTTTTTTTCAAGGATTTTGCTGTCAATAAAAACTCCATAGTCCTAAAATTCAAGGATTGTAGGTTTATGATTTTGGAATTTATGTGTAGTGTTTATAGTTTAGAGTTTAGGGATGTAGGGTTTAATGTTTAGGGTTTAGCCTTTTAATCTTTAATTATATGAAAAAGTTTAAATTAATGTAATACAAGTTTTTAGGAATGTAAATAATTACATTCTACAGGATTTCATTGAAAAGTCAAATAAATATTAATGATAGGAATCATGTAGTTCTTATTGACAGTCCTAATCAATAGTAGAACCTTTTTTTAATATTAATACTTTGTTTAAATATAAATTAATAATTTAATATAGCTTAAGGTCAAATAGATCATATGATAGTTTGACTGTAAAGCGAAAAACTTTTGAAATTCCTTTTAATAACATAAATTGATTACAGTTTTAAAAAACACAACTTGATTCACGTTATATACTTAGCAATCGAATTATATTACAAACAAAACAATATCCCTAGAGCATCATTAGTATTCTTTTATTTTTTTAAATACCACATAGAAGACATCATTGTTTTAGCCTTCATCAGTAACTTTCTTCGTTTTCACAAAACCTTGATAACTTGAATAGGGAAAAGGAAAAAGTGATAGCTCCCGTGTGCAAACCTTGTATGGTGTCCCGTTTCTCGTTAGTGGGCTATACATCTAGCGATGAATGGTGTTGAGGGGTTTTGATTGTACCAAATACTCCAACACGGGTGTCACAACGGTGGAGGGTAGCTTCCGTGTGTGAGCCTTGAGGTGCCGATAGAGGGTATGAAATGTTTGGGACAACACTTGGTAATCCGTGTATCCGATATGCTATTTGAGAAATGAGAAGGTTGTTGATCACTTGTAAGCCAATATAATTGATTAAATTGTTATGGAAATGTTTATGATGCATAATATGGAAAATGCATGTTTTACCTTAAAGCTTTGCATATTGGTGGATATGCATTGAAGGCTTGATTTATATGTAGCAATGGATTTGTTGATGTGAAGTATTTGATACTTGTTGCATGATGTATAACATGCCGATTTTAATGATGAAGTGCATGGATTTCAAAGAGGGCATGATGGTTTTCAAAAGTGGAAAATGGTTTTAAGCATTGATGGTGTTTTTGGTTTTTGAGCATTCCTCACTAAGCTTGTATGCTTATACTCTCTTTTGCTCATCAATGCAGTTAATTAAGTGTTAGGAGGCAACAACTTGCAAGGGGATTTAAGAAAACTTCACTTTGAAAGTATGTTTCGGTTATGAACTAGAGTAATAAAGGAAATGAAGGATTTCAAGTTTTATTTGGGTGATGTGTATGAACGCCCTTTGAGCATGTTTGCTATATGCTTTTATACTTGTAAAAGGCCTTTAATTGGTGTTTGAAGTATTGGTTTGAGTTTTGACTCTTGAGTGTTTTATTTGCTAGGTTGCATGCCTCTAGATTTCCTTTGTTGCAATTAGACATGCTTTGCTGCAATTAGACATACTTTGTTGCTAAAACTACTGCACATGTTTGAGGAATAATGTTTATGTATGATGTATGCATGTTAGAAACATGTTGGATTAGTTTAAGTTGGAATTTTGGGTGAAAAACCAACAAAATTTGTCATTACATGCCCAGGTGTTTCGAAACACTCGTTCCTGTATCGAAATAGGGTGCTTGAAATGACCTTGGTGTATCGAAACGAGTAAGGTTTGTTCCGGTACTATTTGCTACTGTAAACCATGGTTTCGAAACACTTCAAAGGCGTTTTGGCACGAGCCCGTGTTTCGAAACAGGGCTTTAGTGTATCAGAACAAGTAACAGTTATGTTAGTTAATGGAATGTTCTGTGTTTCGGAACAGGGCCTTGGTGTTCCGAAACAAATGGTAGTTAAGTTGGTTAATGGCATGTTTTGAAGTTTTGATTCATTGCGTTTTAGTCCTTGAACATTGTGGATGCAATTCAATGAGCATGAATGATTATCTTGAGTTGAAGTTTGAAAGAGATGCATGTAGTAAGACTAATTAAAGGTTGGTAACACGAATTTGACTTAAGTCTCTGAGAATTGGGAAAATTACAAAATGGTCCCTAAAAGTTGTAATATGATGAAATTGATGTATGTTTGATTTTGCTAATGATCCGCTGCAATGTAAAACACATAGGAACCTAATGGGCATTTGGACAAGATAAAAGAAAAAAAATAGGGTCGTTTATTGAGGTAAACCTTCCCGGTTTACTTCAATATTCCCCGTGTGACCCGTTCGGTTCGGTCTATCGGCTAGGCCAGGTCGAGGGGGTTACATTTGGTGGTATCAGAGCTAGGTTTCGAAAGAATGGGACGATGGTAAGATAATGGTAAGTCAATCTGGTGTAATTGTATGTGTTTGGTGATGTTTGTTTTGCACGGTGAATGGCATAAGCATGTTAATGTTGATTAAATGATGGTGATACTATGTATGGTGATTGTAATATGAATATGAGTTGTTATATGTGATGATAAATTAGGCTGAATCTTAATGCTTGTGATATATGATGGTTGTGACATGTACGTTGTATGCTTTATGCTATGTTTGGAGGAAAATTGGAATGTCCATTGCCTTATTATTATAGTGAAATATTTTAAATTGAGTTCGAAGTCTTGGATCCTTACTAGAAGCTGGCCTGATTTCTTGTTTATTTTATATTCACGCCTTACTGATAATAGCACAATGGGACCGAGGAGAGAGCTACGTTTAGGGTCAGTTGCTCCTGTTTGTGAGCAAAGGAATCGGGAGAACAAGGTTCTGCCTGGTGCGAATTTACCTCCTCCATCGCCACCACCACCTGGGGTGAGGAGCAAGTGCAACACGGACAGACTGGTCCGGTGTTGGGTGATTTGACGCCTTTGGTACAAGCGATGTCTGGAGCATTTCAAGCTACTGTTGCTGGAGTGCAAGTGCAAGCGCCTGCTGCTGGGCAATTGGGTTTGCCGTTGGAGTGCTTGTAAAGTTTGGGAGGCGTTGAATATCGTGGATTGTCTCCTGAAGCATCCGAGGCTTGGATGGCTAGTACGATTCGGATTTTAGATCAGATGGGGTGCAATGATGCACACAAGCTAGGTTGTGTTGTTTCCTTATTGCATGGTGATGCATATGCTTGGTGGACGACTGTGACTGCGACCATGGATCCTAATGAGGTGGATTGAGAGTTTTTCCAGGCTGCCTTTAAAGAGAAGTATCTAGGAGTTATATACTTGGATGATAAGAAGCGTGAGTTCATGTCCTTGGTGTAAGGAAACATGACAGTAGCTGAGTACGAGGTCTAATTCATACGTTTGAGTCAGTATGCACCGATATTCATGCCGAGTGATTGGCATCGGTGTGATCGCTTCCATTATGGCTTGGTGCAGGAAGTGAAGACTTTCATGCTAGCATCTGATTACACTAATTTCGATGTGCTGGTGACGCGAGCTAAGGATATAGAGTAGAGTTTGGGTTTGACCTCTCGCGTAGGTGGTTCTAGCCCGAGTAAGAGAGTTGCAGATTCTGGTCCTAGTGGTAGACATAACAAGAGAAACTGTGACCGTATGTATCGGCCTGAGGCGAGGCGAGGTAATTTTGGGCGAGGTGCGCCATCTCAGGGTAATCGAGTAAGGTTTGAGCTGAATACTTGCTGGTCATGTGGATCGTGAGAGAACTTGAGGCGAGATTGTCCTCGCGTGGCTCGTGAGGCGCAAGCTCCTATAACTGGGGACAATTCTTGTTGGAACTGTGGATCAGCTGATCATATGAGACATGAGTGTCCTTTTCTAGCTGGAGGTGGTTAAGGGCAAGCACCTGTTGTTGCACCACAGAGAGGCCGTGAGCGCGTTCGTGGTAATTTCCAATGGAGGGAGGATGGGCAGAGAGGTGTGGCTCATGTTGTTGCTATTCAACTGGAGGGTGGTGGTCTTGCGAGGGTGTATGCACATCACGAGGGACATAACGATACTGGCGTGATTGCAGGTACCTTCACCTTGCAATCCTTGTCTTTGTTAGCTTTTATTGATTCTAAATCCATGCATTCATACATCTTGAGTGTGCATGCACATTTACTTGATATCCCTGTTGAGAATCTATATATAGGAATGCAAGTAACAAGCTCTTTTGGTGAAATTGTTGTTACAAGAAAATTGTATAAGAGATGTCCTTTATCTGTTCAAGGCCATGTGTTTTCAGTTGATTTGATGGAATTTCCTTTCTATGGTTTTGATGTGATTCTTGGAATAGATTGTTTGGCTGAGCATAGAGCTGTAGTTGATTTTGATGTTAAGCGAGTTACCTTGAAACTTGTTGACGATTACGAAGTAGTAATCGTAGGCGATAATGTGAAGTTCTTGTCCAATGCAATTTCGGCTCTTGAAGTGAGTTGGATGATGAAGTTGGGTTGTGAAGCTTTCGTAGCTTATGTGATGAACCCTCGTACAAAGGAAGTGGGAGTGCAAGACATACGAATGGTATGTGAGTTTCTGGGTGTCTTTCTGGAAGAGTTGCCTGGTTTTCCACCAAACAAGGAAGTTGAGTTTCGCATTGAGTTGTATGAAAATACGACTCCAGTGCCTATTGCTCCTTATCGGGTGACACCTAAGGAATTGAAGGAGTTGAAAACGCAACTTCAAGAGTTGCTTGATCGAGGCTTCATAAGGCCAAGTGTTTCACCTTGGGGTGCACCGGTCTTGTTTGTAAAGAAGAAGGATAGCACGGTGCGTATGTGTATAGATTATTGGCAACTGAATAAGTTGACGATTAAGAACAAGTACCCTTTTCCAAGGATTGATGATTTGTTTGATCAGTTTCGAGGAGCTTTAGTGTTTTCGAAGATTGATTTGAGGTTAGGGTATTATCAATTGAAGGTTAAGGATGTAGATGTACTTAAGACAGCTTTTTGGACAAGGTATGTCCATTATGAGTTCTTAGTAATGTCGTTTGGGTTGACAAATGCACCGACTGCATTCATGGATATGATGAATTGTGTGTTCCATGAGTTTCTAGATCAGTTTGTGGTAGTGTTTATCGATGATATTCTTGTGTACTCGGGTACCGAGGAGGATCATGATAAGCATTTGAGGATTGTGTTGCAAGTATTTTTGGAGAATCAACTTTATGCTAAGCTGAGCAAGTGTGAGTTTTGGCTCAGGTAAGTAGTTTTTCTTGGACATGTAGTGTCGGCCGAGGGTATTTGGGTTGACCCACACAAGATTGAAGCGATGATAAGTTGGAAAACGCCTAAATCGGCGACAGAAGTGCGTAGCTTCCTTGGTTTGGCTGGATATTACCGAAGGTTTGTGGAGGGTTTTTCTAAGATTGCTGCTCCTTTGACCAAGTTGCTGCAAAACAATGTTCACTTTGAATGGATGGATGTTAGGCAACAAGCTTTCAAGAAGTTGAAGGAAACTTTGACGCAAGCTCCTGTCTTGATTCGACCAGAATCGGGTAAGGAGTTTGTGGTTTACAGTGATGCATCATATGTTGGTCTAGGTTGTGTGTTGATGCAAGGTGGGAAGGTTGTGGCATATGCATCTAGACAGTTGAAGGTGCATGAGCGCAACTATCCTACTCATGATCTAGAGCTTGATGCGGTAATGTTTGCTTTGAAGATTTGGAGACATTACCTTTATGGTGAAAGGTGTGTGGTTTACACTGATCATAAAAGTTTGAAGTATCTCGTGTCTCAAAGGGAGTTGAATCTTAGGCAACGAAGATGGTTGGAGTTGCTTAAGGATTATAATCTGACGATTGAGTACCATACTAGAAAGGCCAATGTGGTGGCCGATGCTTTGAGTAGGAAGGTAGCTGTTGATTTGAGAGCGATGTTTGCTCGGTTGAGTATATCACGTGATGGTGGGTTGATAGCCGAGTTGCAAGTGAAACCTTCCTTGATTCAGTTGATTAAGGATAAGCAGTTTCTTGACGATTCGTTGGTGCCTCATGTTCAAGATATAACAAATTGATATACGACAGATTTCTATTTCAATGATGATGGTGTTGTATGCTTTAAAAGTCGGATAGTTGTGCATGAGGATGTTGAGTTTAGGCGCACTATTTTGACTGAAGCCCATAGTAGTCCTTTTGCTATGCATCCTGGGAGTACAAAGATGTATCATGGTTTAAAGGATGAGTACTATTGGGTGGGGTTGAAAAATGATGTTGCTGATTTTGTGAGCAAGTGTATGATATGCCAGCGTGTGAAAGTTGAGCATCAATTTCCTTCTGGTTTGTTGCATCCTTTGAGGATACCAGAATGGAAGTGGGAAAGGATTACGATGAATTTTATGTCCGGTTTGCCTTTGACACCATCAAAGAAGAACTCAATTTGGGGGATTGTAGATTGTCTTACAAAGTGTGCACATTTCTTGGCTGTGCATACTACGTATACGTTGGATAAGTTAGCAGAGTTTTATATTGCTGAGATAGTGCGTTTGCATGGTGTGCCTCACTCCATAGTGTCGGATAGGGATATGAGGTTTACAACGAGATTTTGGGAGTGTCTAAACCAAGCATTCTGTACGCGCTTGAATTTCAACACTTCATATCATCATCAAATGGATGGACAGTCGGAGCGTGTTATCCAGGTGCTGGAGGATATGTTGAGGTGTTGTGTGATAGATTTCCAAGATTCTTGGGAAAAGTAGTTACCTTTGGTGGAATTTGCCTATAATAATAGTTTTCAGGTGTTGTCACTAGATTTTCACCCATCGTTATCAAATAAAATAATAACAATAAAACCTTTGTAAAACCTATGTTTGATTTTGATATAATTAAGTTGTTAAGGATTAAATTGAAAACTTGAAATTGATTTCTAAGTCCCTTTAAAAATTTATAAATCACCAACACTTTAAACTGATTTGAAAAACTCAAACTCCAAATATTTTCTAAGTGTTCCAAGGCCAGAGTATTGAAAATCGTCCAGGTGTATCGATACGCCTCCAGCCGTATCGGTACCTTTTTTACAAAGTTGGCTACTGGAAAGACGCGTTTCGATACGCTCTTAACCGTATCGAAATAGCGTATCGAAACAGATTCAATCTATATCAATACTCCCCTCTGCAAAAACTGAAAGAGTTTGAATGGTGTATCGATACGGCTTAACCCGTATCGATACGGTTTTAACTGAATTTTTAATTCGAAGTGTTTTAAATGTTTTCGACCGTTGGTGTCAGTCGTTAGGTAACTAACATTTAAAATGGTAGTTGTCCCGTATCGAAACGGTGTACCCCCGTATTGAAACGGAGACTTCTAGTGAGCTAAGTTGAGAAAAGGGTATCGATACGGTCTCTTTCGTATCGAAATGGTCCCTGTCCCGTACCGATACGCTTACGAGCGTTTCGATACGCCTTCTTTATTATGTACAACAGCTCTTTCTGTTTTGATACAGGTATCGATACGACTCCCCGTGTACCGATACATATAGCTGCAGAAGTGCATTTATGGTTGAAAGAGAGGGTCCCAACAGCTATAATCAATACCCTAACCACCCAAACGGCTAGAATTGATAGAGAAGGTATAAATTGAAGCTCATTGAAGACCATCAACAACTATTGCATAAAAGATAAACATCCAAGCAAAAATCCAACCTCAAGTGTGCCTATTTTCCAATTTCTTGTAAACCCCAAATTGAGTTGTATTCAATTCCTATTCTATCTTCAAATTTGGGTTGAGTGTTGTACTTCAAGGGACAATATTGTATTTGAGAGATATATTTCTTGTCCAATTTCTTCTTTGTTTATTTGTGAGGGTTTGGTCAAATTTTGGGTAGAAAATTTGACCGGTTGTGTAAAGGTTACCTCCTAAGCCTTGAAAAGGGGAAGAACAAATTAGTGAATTGTTGCAAATCCTTAGTGGTAGCTAAGGTAGTGGATGTAGAGTTCATTTGGAACTTGAACCACTCTAAAATCCTTTGTTCTTCATTTTTAGTTATCCATTCACTCCAACAAAGTTTTAAAATCCCAATTCACCCCCTCTTGGTCTTGATAAATTCATCGATCCACTCAACAATTGGTATTAGAGCCTACCTCTTTGAAGGATTAACAACCACAAGAGGAGTTCCTAGGAAGAGTGTGATCATCCAAAAATCAAGCCATGGCATCTACCTCCAGATCTAGCATGTACGAGTCTCAATCAACTACAAAACTGCCATTTTTCAATGGTGACAACTATCCATTTTGGAAGAACCGAATGCGCCTCTTCATCAAGTCCAATGATTACTTGGTTTGGGATGTCATTGAAGATGGTCCCTACATTCCATTGAAGAGAGATGATGAAGAAAAGTTGGTTCTAAAGTAGAAGATCGAGATGAGTGAAGATGAGAGGAAGATGATCCAAATAAATGACAAAGTTCTTCACATGCTCTTTTGTTATTTCGGTCCTGACATCTACTCCAAAGTCTCCTCTATTAAAAGTGCCAAGGAAGTGTGGGATACTCTAGAGACCACCTATGAAGGAACCAATGATGTGAAGGAGTCCAATATTGGAATTCTCAATCTTAGTTATGAGAATTTCAAGATGGAGCCTGACAAAACGATGTCCAAGATGTTCGATCGCTTCTCAACCATCATCAACGTGCTTAAGGGCTTTGGAGAGACTATCCCGGAAGACAAACTTGTCCGGAAGCTACTCTACTCACTTCCTGAATCTTGGGATGAGAAGAGAACCGCCATCATCGAGGCCAAAAACTTGAAGACTCTAAAACTTGATGAGCTAGTGGGTTCTCTCCTTACACATGAAATAATGAAGCAAGGAAGAGAAGATGAAAATAAGAAGGAAGAGAAAAGAGTGGAGAAGCTAGAGGTAGAAAAGAAGAAGAAAATGAGAGTGGCTCTCAAAGCTTCATTACTTGAGGAGAGCTCTTCTAGTGAGGAGGATGACCTTGAAGAATTGGCTACGATAGCCAAAAGGTTCTCTCAATTCATGAGGTCCAACCGTGGAATGAAGATTCAAAGAAAGATGGACTTCAAGGGTAAAAGCAAAGAAGGGCTTTGAGAAGAAGAAGAAGAAGGTCAAAGCCAAGGTTGCTACTTGGAGTGATGAGGACTCATCCGAGGATGACGAACAAGAAGTGGCCAAGCTTTTCCTCATGGCACTTGAGGAAGATTCCTCCATGGTAAGCACTAACTCATCATCTTTTGACTTTACATTTGATGAATTAAATGATGCATATGATGAGTTGAAAGAGGTTTATGATGAGTTAGTTGAGAAATACAAAGAGTCGGTCATTAGGAATAAGAAAATTATTTCGGAATTAAATGATAAAAATGACTCACTCTCTCAAGGTAACTTAAAATTTGAGAAAAAAGATTTTAGGTTTGAAAGATGAACTTAAATTCTTCCAAGATGAAAATGTCGACCTAAATAATCTTCTTTCTCAATGCAATAGTGAACACCAAAAGGTGTTAGAGGAGCTTAACAAGCTCAAAGAGTCTTTAAAAAATGTTGGTAATGTGAAGCATGAAAAAGGTGAATCATCTAAAACAAACCAACATAGGAAAAAGACTAATAACTACAAACAAAGTAGCTTCCCTAGACATAATAGAACTAAAAAGATTAGGAGTGTATGGGTTCCTAAGGAACTTGTCAAATCTAATAATTTTGTTGCTATGTCACCTTGGATTCTTAAGGAAACGAAGCTTTTGGGAGCTAACACACGTGGACCCAAAATGATTTGGGTACCAAAAACAAAAGTTTAATATATTTGTTTGTAGGGGGAGCATTGCTACAAGGCCAAAGCACAAATTCAAAATTCTTGGTACCTTGATAGTGGATGCTCGAGGCATATGACCGGAGACAAGAGTAGATTCATGGACTTAAAGCCAAAAAGTGGAGGAGTGGTGACATTTGGTGACAACTCCAAATGCCACATTAAAGGTATTGGCTTCATAGGTAATCACTCTACCATTCTTATTGAAAATGTCTTGTATGTCGATGGTCTTAAACATAATTTGTTGAGCATAAGCGAATTATGTGATAAATGATTTAATGTCTTATTTGATAAAAATGGGTGCAAAATTGTTGACATTAAATCGAATAATATTATGCTCATAGGTCATCACATAGGTAACATGGTGCATTTAGATGACATACATACATCCCATGCATGTTTAGTAGCTCAAAATGAAAATGATGCATGGCTATGGCATAGGAAACTAGGACATGCTAGCATTAGTGTTTTAGAAAAATTAGTTTCCCTAGATCTAGTTAGAGGTTTACCCAAAATTAAGTTCTCAAATGATAAAATTTGTGATGCATGTTCTAAGGGTAAACAACATAAGTCACCCTTTAAATCCATTAATGATGTTTCTACTAGTAGGTGTTTACAACTTATCCATATGATTTATTTGGGCCTATTAGGACTATGAGCTTGGGTTTTAAATCTTATGCATTTGTACTAGTTGATGATTTTTCTAGATTTACTTGGGTTCTATTTTTAAGTACTAAAGATGAGGCTTTAGAAAAAATAATCACATTTTCAAAATTAACCCAAAATGATATATAACTTAGAATTTCTCATATTAGAAGTGATCATGGAACCGAATTTCAAAATCTAGGGTTTGAAGAGTTTTTAAATGAAAATGGTATTAGCCACAATTTTTTGGCTCCTCGAACTCCTCAACAAAATGGGGTAGTTGAGAGGAAAAATAGAACTTTACATGAAATGGCTAGAACCATGCTTTGTGAAAACAATTTACCTAAATATTTTTGGGCGGAAGCCACAAACACCGCTTGCTACATTGTAAACCGAGTAATGATTAAGCCAATTTTAAAGAAAACACCATATGCGATTTTAAAATCTAAAAAGCCTAACATGAGCTATTTTCATCCATTTGGTTGCAAGTGTTTTGTTTTAAATAATGGAAAAGATAACTTAGGTAAATTTGATGCAAAAAGTGATGAAGTTATTTTCATAGGATATTCCTTAAACTCTAAAGTCTATCGTGTATTTAACAAGAGAACTTTAGTAGTAGAAGAATCTATACATGTTGTATTCGATGATAACCTCCTTCCAAGGAAGGATTCTTGTGATGATGATGCTGTAGGAATCATAAATGCCTTTGATGGAGGACAAACTTCAAAGGAGGATGAGATTCCAACAAAAGAAGAGGATACACAAAATCCACCTCTTGAAGCCTTGAAGGACTTGGCTCTTGAGGAAAAGGAAGTGAGCTACCCAAGGGAGTTCAACTATGTCAAAGATGGTGAAATCTTGGGTGATCCATTCAAGGGGGTAACCACTAGATCTTCTCTTTAACTTATGAACCATGTTGCATTTATCTCATGCATAGAGCCTAAAAATATCAAAGAAGCATTAAAAGATGATTTTTGGATTTTGGCTATGCAAGAAGAGTTAAATCAATTTGAGAGAAATAATGTTTGGACATTAGTTGATAGGCCTAGTAATCAATCTACTATAGGAACTAAATGGGTCTTTAGGAACAAACTAGATTAGAGTGGTAACATTGTGAGAAATAAAGCTAGACTAGTAGCACAAGGTTACACTCAAGAAGAGGGAATAGATTTTGATGAAATCTATGCACCCGTAGCTAGAATGGAAGCCATTAGGATGTTGCTTGCATATACATGTTATCATGATTTCAAGCCTTTTCAAATGGATGTTAAAAGCGCATTTTTAAATGGTTTTATAAATGAGGAAGTGTATGTGGAACAACCACCGAGTTTTGAAGATTCAAAATTTCCAAATCATGTTTTCAAACTCACTAAAGCTCTTTACGGTTTAAAACAAGCTCCTAGAGCTTGGTATGAGAGACTTTCAAACTTTTTGATTGAAAAAGGTTTTGAAAAAGGTAAGGTGGAAACTACACTTTTCATAAAAAGGTATAAAAATGACATCTTAGTAGTACAAATATATGTTGATGATATTATTTTTGGATCTACTAATGAATGTCATTGCAAAGAGTTTGCTAAGTTAATGCAAGGTGAATTCGAGATGAGCATGATGGGGGAGCTCTCATTCTTTTTGGGACTCCAAATCAAGCAAAGGAAGGATGGCACCTTCATCAATCAAGCAAAGTACATCAAGGATATGCTCAAGAAGTTTGGCTTGGAGAATTCAAAGCCTCAAGCCACACCTATGAGCTCATCTACAAAGCTTGACAAGGATGAAGGAGGTAAGTGTGTTGACTCTAAGATTTACCGTTCTATGATTGGATCATTGCTTTACCTTACCACAAGTAGACCAGATATCTTGTTTAGTGTTTGCTTGTGTGCTAGGTTTCAAGCTAGTCCTAGAGAGTCTCACCTTATAGCCGTTAAGAGAATCTTTAGGTACCTTAGAGATACCCCTTGTTTAGGTCTTTGGTACCCTAGAGACTCCACCTTCAACCTTCATGCTTATTCGGATGCGGATTATGGGGGATGTAAAACCGATATGAAGAGTACTTCAGGAACATGTCAATTCTTATGTAGTATGCTCATATCTTGGTTCTCTAAGAAACAAAATAGTGTAGCCTTATCTACCACCGAAGTCGAGTACATATCCTTAGGGAGTTGTTGTGCTCAAGTCCTTTGGATGAAGCAACAACTCTTAGATTATGGTATTAAAGTTGAAACCATACCCCTTAAGTGTGATAACACTAGTGCCATATGTTTAACAAAAAATCTCATCCAACACTCTAGAACCAAATATATAGAAATAAGGCATCATTTCATTAGAGATCATGTCCTTAAGGAAGATGTTGTTATAGAGTATGTTGACACCTTAAACCAACTAGCGGACATCTTTACAAAGCCTTTAGATAAAGAGCCTTTTTGGTCCCTTAGGAGAGAGTTAGGTCTAACTAGCCTATCTTGACCTTTTAGGACCCTTTTTGTGCTTAAATTGCTTGATCTTGTGAAATTGCATGTTAATGTGTTGTAACTCTTGAAAATATCCATGCTTATAGCTAGAGGGAATATGATTCTGTTAAAATATGCTTAGAACTGCTCATTCATCATTTTCATTCATTTAAGAGATGTTAGAATCGAGCTTTTGGTTGTTCTTCAAGCCTAAAATGTATTTTTGGGCATAGGGTATCGATACAGCCTTAAGTGTATAGATACGAGTACTATATTAGCTTCACAGACTTCATTTTGCCTAAAATGGGTATCGATACGGTTAAACCCGTTTCGATACGAGCAACAATCATTTCGATACGAATTGCATCCGTTTCGATACGATCCTTCAACGAGCATTTTTATTGGAATTACGTTTTTACCCCCATATCGATACACCCTCAGGCGTATCGATACGCGATTTCACATACAACTATCAATTGGCATTTAAGAGTTCAACTTTTACCAAAATTAAAATTTCTCAAAACCCTAGAAACCCTAGCCGTTTTCACTCTATAAATAGCCTCTCCTACCCTCATATTTTCACACCACAACTCAAAATCTCTAGAGGATTTTCCAAAATCAAGCAAGGCTCTTAAGCTTTTTCATCAATTGGGTGCTAAGCTCTTCTCCCATTCCTCTCTAATCAATATCAAGGTAAAACTCTTTCTTTTTTTTTAATTTTTTTTTAATTTTCGTTTCAAATTTTCTCTTGGTTTATTTTTTGTTTTGTCTTCTCAAACCAAAATTTCTTTTCAAAATTTTTTCTCTTTATAATTTTTTAAACCTTGATTATTGGTTTCCAATGAGTTGAATGAAGAAATCTTAATGCATACATTGTCTTATCTAGTTCATGTCACCTCCTAAAAAAAGAACACGCACTAATGAAGCCGATGAAGGATCCAATACCGGAGGTGGTTCTCGTCCGAATCTCACTCATATCTATCAACTATCCTTTCATTCCCCCAGAGCTCTCACCTATTTTCGTCAATTTCAAAACTATAAGATCCTTCCAGAGAGGGTAATCTCTATTCCTTTTCTTAACTCGGAGCGATTCAAATTTGAATATCTACCTTTGCTCCAAGAATGGAAGTTTATGGATTTTCTCACTATTCTCGGGTTTTACTTTCGCATTTTGGTTTTAATCTTTTATGCTAATGCCAAATGTTGTGCCAATCGAGATGGTTTTGTTACGGCTGTTAATTCTCATCTTATGGGTAAAAAGATCACTCTAGATGTTCAATCTATTTGTGATGTGTTCAAGTTGGAGGATGAAGGCTATGATGATGAGAATGCCCTTGGCCATGTTCTAAGTAGTTCCGTCACCGCCCTAAATGCTCAAGATCAGATCCTCCATTTGATGGTCTCTTGGTGGTTTAGGCCCTCGGGAGGGAAGTATTCCACTATCCGCCAAGTGGATGATTTTTGGATTCGATGCTTCCGTGAGAGAAAATGTCTGAACCTTGCTCGTATCATGTTTGCGGAGATTGTCTATCTCGTGCAACATCGCCACACCACACTTGTCACTTCCTTCACCTATGGCACGACCCTAAGTTACTTCTTCCAACAAAAGGAGATTGATTGCTCGCATGACTACCCAACTCCCCTCACCGATCCTATCGATGAATGCTCTCTTGCAAGGGGTAAGTTTCATTACTTTAATGGTAATTGGCTACGTCTATTCGAGCTCCCTAGTGAGGCCGCAGAACAATTTGCTAATCCTCAAGCTCCTCCTCCACCTTCCATGGATGCTCTAATGACTTTTCTCAATGAGCAATTCACGGGTTTGCGCACAGACATGGCTTCGGGGTTTACCATGATTGATACTCGTTTCACAAACCTTGAAGATCGGATGAAGAACGTGGAGACTCGACTCACTTCTCTTGAAAGCAGTCACAACTCAATGAATATCTCTCTCACCGCTTTCCTTGACGAGTGGTATCAAACCTTAAGGAATGATGATCCAATTGAGGAAGATGATGAAGATGATGAAGAAGGCGATGGAGATGCATAGTAGCCTATCTTTGCATACCATTCATATCATTTAGGATATTTACTTTATGCACCTTTGCTTTATGTTTTTAGGATTAAGTTTGAATTATTTTAAAACCCATGCTTTGATTTTCTGTTGTTTGGATTTCAAGTTGATGTTAACCTTTATTTGAACTTAATGATATTATGTTGCTTGCTTATTTACACCTTTTGCCTATTTATGCACTTTACATTATGTCTCAATTCTTTTTGATGTAACAAAAAGGGGGAGAGGGAAGCTCACAACACTTAAAAATTTTGATTTTGATTTTCAAACTTAAAAGTTACCTAGCTAATATTAAGGAGGAGTTATTTTGCAAAGTTTTTCAAAGAGTCAAAAATTTCAAGTTTTGGTTTTGTTATATCAAAAAGGGGGAGATTGTAAAACCTATGTTTGATTTTAATATAATTAAGTTGTTAAGGATTAAATTGAAAACTTGAAATTGATTTATAAGTCCATTTAATAATTTATAAATCACCAACACTTTAAACTGATTTGAAAAACTCAAACTCCAAATATTTTCTAAGTGTTCCAAGGCCAAAGTATTGAAAATCGTCCAGGTGTATCGATACGCCTCCACTCGTATCAATACCTTTTTTATAAAGTTGGCTACTAGAAAAACGCGTTTCGATACGCTCTTAACCGTATCGAAACAACGTATCAAAACAGATTCAATCTGTATCGATACACCCCTCTGCAAAAACTGAAGGAGTTTGAATGGTGTACCGATACGGCTTAACCCATATCGATACGGTTTTAACTGAATTTTTAATTCGAAGTGTTTTAAATGTTTTCGATCGTTGGTGTCAGTCGTTAGGTAACTAACATTTAAAGTGGCAGTTGTCCTGTATCGATACGGTGTACCCCCATATCGAAACAGAGACTTCCAGTGAGCTAAGTTGAGAAAAAGGTATCGATACGGTCTCTTCCGTATCGAAACGGTCCCTATCCCGTATCGATACACTTATGAGCGTTTCGATACGCCTTCTTTATTATGTACAACGAATTTTTCTGTTTTGAGACAGGTATCGATACGGCTCCCCGTGTACCGATACGCATAGCTGCAGAAGTGCATTTATGGTGGAAATAGAGGGTCCCAACGAATATAATCAATACCCTAACCACCCAAACAGCTAGAATTGATAGAGAAGGTATAAATTGAAGCTCATTGAAGACCATCAACAACTATTGCATAAAAGATATATATTCAAGCAAAAATCCAACCTCAAATGTGCCTATTTTCCAATTTCTTGTAAACCCCAAATTGAGTTTTATTCATTTCCTATTCTATCTTCAAAATTGGGTTGAGTGTTGTACTCCAAGGGACAATATTGTATTTCAGAGATATATTTCTTGTCCAATTTCTTCTTTGTTTATTTGTGAGGGTTTGGTCAAATTTTGGGTAGAAAATTTGATCGGTTGTGTAAAGGTTACATCCTAAGCCTTGAAAAGGGGAAGAACAAATTAGTGAATTGTTGCAAATCTTTAGTGGTAGCTAAGGTAGTGGATGTAGAGTTCATTTGGAACTTGAACCACTCTAAAATCCTCTGTTCTTCATTTTTAGTTATCCATTCACTCCAACAAAGTTTTAAAATCCCAATTTACCCCCTCTTGGTCTTGATCAATCCATCGATCCACTCAACAACCTTTTTAAAAAAAATCATTTTAAATAAAGGCCCCTTCCAAAATAAAAAAGAACCCAAAAGCCTATCTCAATAAAGCCCATTTATAAACTCATTGTAAAAGAAAAAAGCGTAAACTACATAAATGACCACCATACTATTGCAGAAGTCGCGATTTGACCACCTTACTTTTTTTCGAAGCAATTAGACCATCATACTATTAAATTGGGTGCAATTTGACCACCAGCCGTTAAAGGTTAACGGCAGGGTGACGTGTCAGTTAAAAAAATAAGAGTATAATTACACATTTGGTCTTTACTACTTATACATTCTTTCAATTTAGTCCTAATTTTAATTTAATAAAATAAATTAATTTTTTAATTAGGTGATGATACGTTTCACTACCTTATTGGAGGGATTTAATTATTTATATTTAATTAAATAAATTTATTTTCATCCTTCAATCATGTGGTGACACGTGTCACCACCTGATTAAAGGAAGAAAATTGAAAAATTACCAAATGCAAGTAACAAGGGTTGAACCTGCGTCCCCTAGCAAGGAAGGCTGATGACTTACCACCACGCCAAACACTATATGTTGATATAATTCCTGAAATATATGTTATATTTGAATAAACATCAAAACCGAAAAACTCCATCATCGTTTTCCATTGCCTTGCTATAGACGAAGGCATACCATCTCCATTAGTCCTTGAAAACCGACACCAAAGTCGAAGATCCTGCAACATTGGTAACTTTTTTCTAGAATTGTTGATGATGTACCATTGTACCCCGAAAAACAAAACGTTCTCTCTCCCTCTGCATAATATTCATTTTCCTACGGATCATGTCCTGAATCTTAACTTGAGGGTTATCCATATCTTTTGACACCCAATTAGTCAAAGGGAAATGAAAAGAAACCAGAAATTGTATAGCAATCAAATAAAAATTTCCCCAATCCTTTGTACATTGCACCGTGAACGTGTTAAGGAGAGAAGAACAGTTGAATCTTCAAACATGATAACCAGAATTCGCAGGAAAGAAACCAATTCCATGATCATATAGTTATAATTCCCGTCTCCTTTCCATTGTTTGTACCATTCAAGAAAGAATTTTCAACAGAAGTGATTCTAGTTATCTTAGTTTTCCGTCATTCACAGAAAAATCAGTACTCTTCAATCTATATAATCATGAATCATAAATCAAGTCTAATCACCACCTCTGGAGCGCTACTTGGCAAGGAAACTGCACCAGGTTGCTGAGGGAGTCGAAGTCTACCGAATAGGCATTATGGTCGTTTTCAGAACAATTATCGAGGAAGAGCTTGACTTTGGTGTTGGTTTTCAAGGACTGATGGAGATGGTATGCCTTCGTCTATAGCAAGGCAATGGAAAACGGTGATGGAGTTTTTTGGTTTTGATGTTTATTCAGATATAATATATATTTCAAGAATTATATCACCATATAGCATTTGGTGTGGTGGTAAGTCATCAGCCTTCCTTGCTAGGGGACGCAGGTTTGACCCCTGTTACTTGCCTTTGGGAATTTTTCCATTTTCTTCCTTTAATCAGGTGGTGACACGTGTCACCACCTGATTGGAGGATGAAAATAAATTTATTTAATTAAATATAAACAATTAAATCCCTCCAATAAGGTAGTGACACGTGTCATCACCGAATTAAATAATTAATTTATTTTATTAAATTAAAATTAGGACTATATTGAAAGAATGTATAAGTAGTAAAGACCAAATGTGTAATTATACCCTTATTTTTTTAACTGACACGTCACCCTGCTGTTAACCTTTAACGGCTGGTGGTCAAATTGCACTCAATTTAATAGTATGATGGTTTAATTGCTTCGAAAAAAGTAAGGTGGTCAAATCGCAACTTTTGCAATAGTATGGTGGTCATTTATGTAGTTTACCCAAAAAATAAAAGTCCAAATCGTAAAATAAATAATAAATCTATTTATTTTGTTCAAAAGGGCCCATTCAAAAACCCTTAGGAAGATAGCCCAATAAAAAAAGAAATAACAAAAAAAGGGATAAAATAATAAAACAGTAAAAAAAATAGTAATAAATAAATAAATGAAAAAGGGGAAGACGCGCGCGGCCACGTGCCTAGCGCGTGTTCCGCACTCGCTCGAGTTGGGTGCCTCAATTCGACAGCCTGGATGGCTGTTGGGCGTCCGTCCACCGTCCATAGGCCATGACTGTCGATGCCGTTTGTGCCGTTCGACGCGTCTCGCCGTCACTGATGCCTCTCGCCGCCGTCTACTGTAGCCGCCAGAATCTACAAAAATTAGTGAAAAAGGGTGAAAGCCAGGGCTCGAATCAAGGGGAAAATTTGACTCTAAATCTGAATCAAATAGGGAATTTTTGAGGGGTTTTTCCTAGGGTCAAGTTCTTGGTCGGATTTGAGCTTCAATTTGGGGATTAAATCCCTATTGTGCATTGAATTGAAAGGCCTAGGTTCTAATATAAATACCACATTTCCCCTTTGTGTTCTTCACCAATTCACCATTTTGAAAAGCCTTAAAAAATTCGAAAGTTCTTAGAAAAATTCTCTGCAATTGTTGGAAATTCTTGGAGTGAAGTTCGAGCTTTTGGTCATTTTCCGGGGGTGTTTGGGATGCAATTCGAGAAGGATCACATACGAGTTCTTCGTTTTCAATTGTTTTTGTTGAAGTTGGAAGATCGTTTCTTGAATTCGGTAATAATTTTATTCTAGAATTTTGTTTAGTTTTTTATTTTACTCTTTAAAATTCTTGCATTTTTAAAAATTTTGTTTTTAGAACTTTGATCTTAAAAAATGAAATAATTGAAACTTAAAAATGGTTTGATCCTTTTAGATTTTGGAATGAAAATGAATTAAAGTTTTTTTTTTCAAAAAAAAACTAAAATTAAGGGGTTTAATTAGAATATAATAAATCATGGATGAAAAAAATAATAAAAAGGTCTTAATTTTTTAGAAAAAAATAAAAGTGGGTTTTGAAATATAAGTTTAAATAATTTAGAGTTCTTAGATAATTTAAAATAGTGTTTTTTTAGAAAAAGTAAATAAGGGTGTTTTAAAAAAAAGGTTTTAAAAGGAAGAATCAAAAGATAAAAGTTTTTAAAGGGATTTTAATAAAAATAACCATATGTTAGAAGTTTAAATTTTTTAAAAGAAAATAAAGTTTAAAAACATGAAAATCTTTTCTAAAAAATAAGTTAACTTAAAGGGTTAAAAAAATCTCAAAATCATCTTTTAAAAAAGGCTTTTAAAAAATGTAAAAACTTCAAGAAAATAAAGAACAATAATAACCTTTAAAGTATTTTAAATGAAAAAACTTTTTTGGAAATAAAAATAAAAAGAATAAAAATGTAGAGAATAAATAAGACGAAAAAAGTAAAAATGTCAAAAAGAAGATTTTAAGTTTTAAAGTAAAAAAAAGAATAAAAAAGTTTTTCTTTTAAAGAAACAATAAAATATAAAACACAAAGAGAAAATTAAAGTTTCTTGTTTGTTCTTTAGAAATAGGTCAAAACTTAGGACTAGGTTCTAAAAGCGTAGATAGAGACGTGTTTGTAGAAAGATTTTCTTCACAAAAATAAAACACACTTAAACAAACTCAGACTCTCAATTAGGAATAAAAGACTTAGACCTTTTAGGATTTGAAATAAACAAACCTAGAATAAATAAAATGCTCAACAAAGAAAATTTCCATGTTGTTTGAAAAGAGAAATTAATTTAATACGGTGTCTTATCAAATGGGAATGCTAGATTAGCGCCAGAAATGTTAGCGGCAATTAAAGTTCATCTCCCGAGCGATAAGGCCGTTAAAATAGTTTGATATTTATTAAATGGACAAATAAAGTCAAACCTTCATGAACATGAAAATTCTAGTTTTGAAAACGATTTTGAAATCAGTTAGGTACCAATTTTGGGCGTTGTGGTGTGCTAACCCTTCCCCACGTGTAACAGACCCCGGACCTGTTTTTCTGGGTTTTTTTCGTAGACCAAAACTGTTGTTTTATTAAAACAAAATGTTTTATTAAAATAACCTTGTTTTAAAGTGATCCAATCACACTTTTCAAAAAAGATTGGTGGCGACTCCGTTGATTTTAAAAAGTTCTCCAAAAAGTCGAAGCTCTCCTAAGAAAGGGGTTGCGACAGCTTAGCGACTCCGCTGGGGACATGTTTTTGTTGTTAAATAAAATACAACAGAGGGTCAGACCACAAATTAGTTTTAAATTGTTTTTAAAAAAAGGTTTTTTTTTTAAATATGGAATTTGCAAATTCACAATAGGTTTAATTTATTTGTCCGTTTAAGTGAATATAATTATATTTTACTCAATTGAGACTAAATTATAAGCTCTTTTTCCGAGCTTTGTCACGTTCGTTTAAGTGGGGGGAACACGCTTTACTCATGTAAGAATATTGATTCTTCGTATGAGCCTAGCAAGTACCTTCGGGACTCATCCTCTTTGTCTTTGTAAGGATATTGATTCTTCGAGAAGGCATCGGTGGTGAGTCCTCCTGAGTTGAACTTGATTCGTTTGGAGCCTGTAAGGGGTGAGAATCGAGGGCCCTGCTACCCTTAGTAGGGGACATCAAGGACAACTCGGGTTCCCTTTTAGAACCAAGCCAAGTTTGAGAATCTAGAGCCTACCCCATTAGAGCCATGCAGAAAGCCTAGGATGTTGAGTCACAAGAATAATCTGTGGAGACATGTCCTTAAATGTTGGAGTGCTTGCCCGGAATTATTGTGCAATTAATTTGTTTCAGACTTTTTTTTCCTATTTTTTCTTTTTAAATCTATGTTCCCTATCTTATTTGTTTTTGCATGTACATCATTTCATATTTAGAAGGGGTTGATTCTAGAAAATTGTTCAAGCAAAAAAACTCTCATTATGGATGGAAGGTTCTTGATGAATGAAGAGGAGAATGCGAAAGTACGTCATTGGTCTGAGGTCAACCAAAGAGTGTATGGAGACAGTTTATGTGCGGGTCATGAGACAAAAACTTCGAAGTATGCCCATATTAGTGTCAAGCAGAACAACGTGCAAGAGTTACGAGAGATTTGGGACAGTTTTGATTATAAGACCTAACATTTGTTTCGTGAGTCCTATGGCGACATAATATATCTTCTGTATATAAGGGTCGATGAGCCGTTTCTAAAGGCTTTGATCCACTTTTGGAACCCCGGGTACTGCTGCTTTACTTTCAATGGAGAGGATATGATGCCTACTGTAGAGTGTCCAGGAGTTCTATATTTTGTACACATTTCTGCCCTTATTATTGTTGTTCTTGAGCACATTTAGGTGCATTACATGCATTATAACATCATCTTCTCTTTTACCATGCTTTTATTGGATATCTTGTGTTTGGTGAAGAAACGTTATTGTTTTAGTTTAGTTTTTGTTTTTAGGTGCTATAACTAGGAGAGGAGAGGACAAGACAGGACAGGATAAGGCAAGAAAGCTTGAACCAAAGGAGTTGTACTGAAGAAGCCCTAAGATGCCGCCAAGGACGCTGCCGGAGCACCATTGTCGCCAGGAGCCGCCCGGGCAGGACTTACACCGACTCAGCCAAGATGGGTCTCGATTTCAAGAGGGTAATTTCCTAAGCCCAATGAGCCCAGTCTCGCACTTTTTTGAAGCCTGTAGCGACCGATATAGCTGATCCAAGACCAATAAGAAAGAGCACTTATCCTTACTTGCGAAAGAAGGCAACATCCAAAAAGTCCATATTTAAGACTAAAGGAGTTTGTAATAAATGTAAATATACTTTTAGAACTTCTACTTTAAGAAGGACTCAAATTTAGGTCACGAGCCTTATATATACCCAATGTATGTAAGGGTATAGGGGCATAGCATGCCATATCTTGTATATCGAGAGGGTAGATGGGGAAATAGCTAGATAGGTTGGAGTGTTGGGGGTCGCGGACCAACTCTCCTAGGGTTTAGGTGCCTGTATGTAAAGTTATTTGGGAAACGATTGTATAGTTTTGAGATGTTTTCAATAAAGTTCTGAGTTTGCTTAATCTATGTTCTTCGTTCCTTCGATCTTTCTACACCAGTCGTTTGAAGAGAAAATCCATTTGTCGGGCACGAAAGTGCAAGGCTCACGTAAGGGTTAAGCACAGTCATAACGGGAGGCGTGACTAACTTGGTTCCACACTAGTCCACAAGTTTCAGTGGCTAAAAGGGATTACTAACCGAGTTGATTAATTTGGTCCCATAGTATCCGCCGCGTGACAGGCGGGGATACTCAAGTTAAGAAATCTCAAGCATCTTAACCTAGAAATAGGAGGGATCATTGTCGACTATCTTGTCGAACTAAGAATGATTACCAGACTTGCCGCTAGGAATTCTTTCTGTTCCACCTACCGAGACAGTACACACCCCTGCTGAGGCAGTAACCTGCTATGGCCACGTGAGAGGGTCATAGTTTGCCGCCCGCCATACCCGCCAAGGCAGCAATTCATGGTAGCGCAAAGCATACTCAAAGCCTTACAATGCAGTCCACAAGCTACTAAGCTGCACTTGTCTTACCCAGCTTATCGCCCAAACTCTCCCTATCATTCCTCTGATCACTATCTTTATCTTTACTTGTGTTTTTATATTTCTACATCATGAGATTTAATGGTGCTTTTACTAAATCTTTGTGCAGGAAACCATTCATAGGGGCTATTCCAATCCCTGTGGAGACAATATCTTTATTACTATAACTTGACAGTGTGTGCACTTGCACTCACAAATAGAGAACACCCAAACGCTCTTCAAGTTTTTGGCGACGTTGCCGGGGATTGGCAACATCAACAACGTTTGAATTTCTGCACTTCTATTTAGTTTCTGCACATTAAATCTCTTTTTATTTATTTTGACAAAAAAATATTATATATATAACCTTTTTGTTTTCTTGGTGTATGTCCCGCCAGGGCAGCAAGGTTGGCAGCGACATCCACCTGAGGAGGGGAAGGACATGCCCAGACAAAATAGCCAAACACAAAGACCCTCAGGAAGTGGTTATGCTTAGGAAAAGCGCAGCCCAACATAACCTAATTATTATTTTATTTTTAATTTAAATTTTCAATTTATTTTTATTAGGATTATATTTAATTTTTATTTAATCTTTATATTTATTTTTTATTTCAGGTTAGGACGGAAGAAAAGGTTTAAGAAATATGGAAGAATAAAGAATAGGCCCAACTAGAGGCCAAGGCAGCCCAAGACAAATGAGCATAACGGCTAGCCGCAACGACTAGTTTGCTAAGACGAGCGGAATGTATATTTGCGTAATGGCTAGAACCTCGTTATTTGCGCCGCATTTATTGCCGCCCGTTGACAGCGTGCCCGCCAAGGTATTGGAGAGAAGCGGCTATATAAGGCCAACTATTCTCCCACCCCGTTCTTAACTTTACTCTCTCCTTTGCTCTGAATTTCTTTCTACAGTATTTACTTCCAAGATTTTTCTTGCTTTATTTTCTTTTACCTTTATTACTTACTTTAGGAAAACAACCATCCCCCAGATTATGGCTTCCTCATAACGCCCTACCACCACCTCCAACACCCAATACAAGAGGTTCTTGAATCCCGCTGTCGAGGAGAACTACAAGAAGTTTTATAGAGAAAGGCAACTATGGGAAGAGATACGTTTCCACTACACTCAATCAGATGGGAACTTTGGATTGGAAGCCTACCCCTTCAAGAGGATTCACAACATGGGCTGGGAACAATTCGCACGACAGCAAGAGGGAATCAACAACAACCACGTGCGAGAATTCTTTGCCCACCAACCAAACCCGGATAGTCCTTTTTCCATGTCTGGGGAGAAGCGGTAAAGATTTCGGCTGACATGATCAACTGCTTCGACATCATTGAAGTCAGCGGCGACCCGCACGTGGAGTGGGAATCTTATTTGACGGGGCCTGACTACAACCAAATCAAGAGAGGGCTCTGCAAGCCAAAAACCAAATAACTAACAGCCAAAAATAATGGGTCAGTTAACCACCGGGATTTGCTACCGGAGGCAGCACTTTGGAGCTATTTCGTCCAGCGCCGCCTGATGCCAAGAACGCACAGATCCACTGTAAACAAGTCGCGGCTCGCCCTTATCTACTATATAATGAAGGGGCGGAAAATCAACGTGGGCGAGGTAATAGTCAAAGAAATTTATGCCCACGTGGAGAAACCAGCTACCAAAGGTCCACTCTTTTTCCCTGCACTCATTTTAGGCCTTTGTGCCAATTTTAACGTGCCCATGCGCCCAAGAGATAGAATTCTTCCTGCCAAAGAAGGATGGACAAGAAGGGCACATCAACAGATGATGCACAGTGCGGAGCCAGAAACACCCTCCACTGCCCAGTCGCCGTCCCAAGCTGCCGCCACCCCTGCCGCAACAGACAGTACTGATGCTGCCCTCACGTTTGACGCAATCCCCCTACTGCGCAGCCTAGTGGAAAGCTACCAACAGATAGAATACAAGCAGATGATCTTCACCAAATATGTAACCCCCTTAGCCCGACCTAGACGGTTGACCCGAACTACGAAGATTACACGGGGAAAACCAAAGTCAACCCGAAAGTCAACCTTGGTTAACAACCCTTTTTTCCTTTTTATCTCCTCTAGATGCTCAATATTAGCATGTATGATTGGCAAGACACTTTAGCGGAAACGACACAACGAACGAAACTCATTTAGGGGTTTAATTGAAAGAATTAGACTTTTAGGGACCAAAACATAATTTTTGCAAATTGTTAGGACTTTTTAGATTTTAAGTTTACCATTATGCAATTAGTCATATTCCATGCATCTCTGTCAAAAATCAACTTAATTGGACATTCCAAACTCAACCAATTGCATCCACAATCAACAAGGACTAAAATATAAGAAATGAGAACTTGAAACAATTCAAAATGCAGACCAACGGTCAACCGTTTCAAAACGTTGACCCTGGTATCGAAACGGTCGTATCAAAACAGAGTTGACCGTTTCAGTACTCGGGTGCGTTCCGAGAACAGTATCGAAACATGCCTCTCCGGTAGCTAAAGTGTTCCGAAACACTATTACTCGTTCCGAAACACTATGACCATTTCAGGCCCCTGTTCCGAAACGGACAAGGGTGTTTCGATACACCCTGCCCTGCAACCATACAATTTTCTGGTTTTTCACCTCTTTACACCTTCGAACACATCCCAAATCACACCATATCACACTAACAACATGATTGAACATCAAAGATCACTATTATGAAGTTTAAGCTAAAGCATGGCATCAATCACATGAACATTGAGTCTATAGGCATGCTTCCTAACCATAAAACCATACAAAGGCCTCAAACCTGAAACCAAACCAAATAGGACCATTACAACCTCCAAATACCATAATAAACTTGCAGCAAGCATAGGGAGTTCAAAATACATCTCCCAAAATCAACCTTAGATCCCCATTGCAAAATATCAATACTAAAGCATATGAAAACATCACCATACAAGAGCTTCTCAGTTCCTTAGATGTCCTTAGCCTCCTCGCTACCCAAACTCATTTCAATTATCTGCATTGTTGGTAAAAGAGAGCTTAAGCACATTTGCTTAGTGAGGCAAGCTCTAAGGAAAACCAACACAACAATGCATCTATAAAACTCTTTCTCAAAAACCATTTTCAACGACATGCTCTTTCTATCTCATGCTTGAAAACCATTTAAAATCAAATCTCCATTGGAAAACACATGTACCTCTATTCTATCTCATGCATTTAAACCAATGAAAATCTCATGGCAAAGCCATACACATGCTTGTGAAAACTAAAGCATTTCATACACAAATCTCATATGCATCTCACATAACATAAATCATCTCAACATTTGGTACATGTGAATCAAATACAATTTTATAAACTATATTGGCATTTCATATTACATCTTTACTCGGATATGCGGATTAGCTTGACTCGAGGTCAAGTCCTACCCCGGTGGAATCTCTCATCATCGAACTCTCATGGAGGTATCTCTCATTGCCACAAAGCTTGGGTGTTTCACCAAGTCCTACCCCGATGGTATCTCTCATCATCAGATTCTCACTTTGGATCGGGATGGCACTACCCCCATTGCCCGACTCCAAAGAGCACGTACGAATTTTAGTTTATAGTGCACTCTCATCCTATTGATCGATCAATTATATCCGATAATTATCTCATCTTCTATGCCAATATATTATGTCAAAAACACCATCTCACCTACTGTTTTTATGCAACATTTCTCAAGTCTTTCTCATCCCATTAAAAAATCATATCTCATGCTTTGCATTAAATCAAAATCTCAAAACTCTTCAATACAACATGCTATCTCATGAAATCTCTACAAAGCATCATCTAATGCTACAATTCATACATAAAACAATAGGAATTTGTCTAACTCAAAACAAGAGCATGTAAAAGCATTTAGGGGCATCAACCACATATTTGAGAGCAAATCTAGCCATACTTACTTCCGGACTTAGGATGGTGTTTCAAACCAATCCTAAATCCCCAAACCTTGTATTTTTGTCCCTCAAGGACTTCTAAAACCATTCACACTCACTGATTACGTTTCGCTTGCTTGTCGAAACGTTATCTAAGCTTCCGGTACTTCCGGTTCAACACCAAAAGCGTCCGAAGATATCTCCCATGTTTATTACACATAAGAGCAAAGGATTAATGCATCATCATGCATTGAAATCATTAGCTACTCAATCAAACTCGCTGCACTACTCAAAAACACCATTTCGGCTACCCAAAACAACCGAAATCATCTCCAAACTCTTCCAAAACAAAGCTCATCCAAGATCTATCAATTCTAATCATTTCTAAACCTCAATCAACACCAGAAATCATCATAAACTCGTCCTTATATCTCCAGCAACAACAGAACACCAAAACCACCCAAAAACCACAAATCTAGCATGTAAAACTTAGGAATCCAAACCTATTCGGGATTTGTTTGATAAAACCTCATTTATAACATCAATTATCATCCAAAATACATTAGAAATCAACCTCAAAACAGAGCCCAACCAAGAGTTACGAAAATAATCAAGATCTCACCAATAATCTTGAGTTTACCACAATTTCATGTTTCTAACATTAAAGCAACTCAAAAATCATTAACAAAGGATTGATAACTTGGGAATTTCCGTAAAGAACTGATCATTAGAGGAGAAGGACAAAGCTTACCTCTAATGGTCGATTTCTCCTCAATTTGGGCAAGATTTCTTGAAAATCCAAAGTAAAAACAAGAGGTTTTGTTGAGGTAAAGATGAGGAATCCTTAGGAGAATGAAATCTCAAAAAATGAGATGAAAATCAAAGGTTAATTGATGAAGGAAATGTGTTTGGCTGAGTGGAAGTTGAGAAAAAAATGAAATGAGAGAAAACTAACGTAAGGTAA
This sequence comes from Hibiscus tridactylites, assembly GCA_958450335.1. Taxonomy (NCBI): domain Eukaryota; kingdom Viridiplantae; phylum Streptophyta; class Magnoliopsida; order Malvales; family Malvaceae; genus Hibiscus; species Hibiscus tridactylites. The sequence continues at coordinate 51,774,702 of OY288273.1, read as the reverse complement.
TTATGAAAAGTCAAAATAGATTTTTCTTTTTAATTCTTCTTTATTCCCTTAATTAAAACATTATTAAAAACTCACAAATTAAAGAGAAATCTGATGAAAAACATTTTGATAAAATTAGCTCCTTAAAGATTCAAAGTTTCAATCCTTTACAAAACAATCACTAGTCAACTTTTGCAAAAACTGCGATTTGGTCACTACACCGAAATGTAGTATTTCCAAATCATATTTTGTAAAATTGTTTTCACCATAATCATTTATATAATAAATGTGGTTTTTTAGATATTTTTCCATATTTTTAAAATATCCCAAGCTAGGTGTTCCCTAAATCTTCCTTAAAGATTCGAATCGTTCTCGACTAGCCCGATTCAAACTCTAAAACATCTAGGCCCAAAATCAGGGCGTTACAACTCTCCCCCTCTTAAGAAATTTCTTCCTCGAAATTTACCTGGAGGAAAAAGGTAAGGAAATTGCTTCTTCATGTCATCCTTCCTTTCCCACGTGGCTTCCTCAACACCACGATGTCTCCACAAGACTTTGACCAGCTCAATGGTCTTACCCCGGAGAACCTTACTATCTGAATCTAGAATCTCAACGAGCTCCTCATCATACATCATGTCAGGGTTCAACTCAACCTCTTCCACATGCATAACATGCGACGAATCCGATCTATACCTCTGAAGCATGGATACATGAAATACATTATGTATCCTTTCTAACTCTTGAGGAAATATCAGTTTGTAGGCAACAGGACCCATACGTTCTATCACCTCATATGGTCCAATGAACCTTGGACTCAATTTTCCCTTCCGACCAAATATCATCACCTTCTTCCAAGGTGAAACTTTCAAAAACACACGCTAGCCCACTGCAAATTCTATCTCCTTACGCTTCAAATCCACATAAGACTTTTGCTGGTCCGACGCTGCCTTCAACCACTCACAAATGAGCTTCACCTTTTTGGTGGTTCCTTTTAATAAAGCCGGCATCAAGACCAACTTTTGTCCAGTTTCAGCCCAACAAACAGGAGTTCCGCACTTCCTCCCGTATAAAGCTTCAAAACGTGCCATTTGAATACATGCCTGGTAATTGTTATTATAAGCAAACTCTACCAAAGGCAAGTGCTTCTCCCAAGAGCCTTGAAAATCAATAACACAGAACCTCAACATATCCTCAAGCACTTGGATAACACGCTCCAACTGTCCATCCGATTGTGGATGATAAGAAGTACTGAAATTCAGCCGCGTACCCAAAGCTTGATGTAAACATTCCCAAAACCTTGCGGTGAACCTCGGATCTCTATCCGATACTATAGATTTTGGCACTCCATGCAATCGTACAATCACAAAAATGTACAACTCCGCAAGCTTATCCAAGGTATACATAATATGCATTGGTAAGAAATGTGCACACTTCGTAAGGGGATCCACAATCACCCAAACAGAATTCTTCTTTGATGGCGATAACGGCAAATCAGACACAAAGTCCATAGTGATCCTTTCCCATTTCCATTCTGGGATCCTCAACGACTGCAACAACCCTAAAGGAAATTGATGTTCAGCCTTAACCCGCTGACAAACCATGCATTTGCAAACAAGCTCAGCAACATCTTTCTTCGATCCCACCCAATAGTACTCATCCCTCAAATCACGGTACATCTTTGTACTACCAAGGTGCATAGCAAAAGGACTACTATGAGCTTCAGTCAGAATAGTGCGACTTAACTCAATATCATTCGACACCACTATTCGACTCCCAAAACATAAAACACCATCATCATTGAAAGAGAAATCCGAAGGCCTACCTTCTGCGATGTCCTAAATATGTGACACCAAAGAATCATCCAATAGTTGTTTGTCCTTTATCAACCGAAATAGAGATGGTTTCACATGCAATTCAACAACAAGACCACCATTTCGCGATATGCTCAAGCTAGCAAACATCGCCCTTAATTCCACCACCACTTTCCTACTCAAAGCATCGGCCACAACATTGGCCTTCCCCGGATGATACTCGATCGTTAGATCGTAATCCTTAAGCAACTCCACCCAACGTCGTTGCCTAAGATTTAACTCCTTCTGAGACATAAGGTACTTCAACACCCACTGCTGCCCTTGCCATTGACGACAGCGAAGCACCACACTACCGCCCAAAAAGAAGAACCTCCCCAACCCCTATGCAGCCTTACGACCTCACTTCCTCCTCCAAATCAGAGAAGGAAGAGGAGACCACTGCTGTCTCCCCAATAGCCAAAGCCAATGCTGCTAAGGACCCTGGCTACTCTAATATGGAGATTTCAGACTCCTTTGACGATGAACGGACCAGGGTAGCAAGGAAAGAAAAGCGGCAAGGAGCAGATCCCATGGGTGGAGAAGCTGAACGACAAACAAAGAAGCCCACCCCCAGCCGCATCCAGTCACCGCGTAGCAAGAAAAAGAGCCCGACAGATAGACCATCTTCTACGCGTCGCCTCGTCAATGCTACAGTCCTCAGAATCTTCATCTGACGCGGCATCAACATAGGGGAACTCCCCCAGTTTATAGCACCAATTTTTCCTTTAAATTTTTCTGTTTTTGTTTTATTTTCTTTTTACGTTTCATTTTTCTGTTTTTAATTTTTCTTTTTAATTTTTGTGTTTTGTTTTTTATTTTGTAGAGGCATTGAAGACAATGCCAACCTTGAGTTTGGGGGGGATTAGTTCTCTTTGTTTTAGATTCATAGCATCTAGTAGCATTTGTAAACTCTGTCCCTAGTACTTAATGAAATAGAATATTTAGTTCAAAACTTGTTCCTATGATAGCTTAGCCGATTACTTATTCGCACCATTCTAAAAAAAATTCTAACCTAACCATGGGAAGAAACATGAAAATACTTAGAAAAGTTTTCTTTGTACCGATTATCTTTACACTTATCTATTAAATGCTAGATTTTTGCTTAAGTTTTAAGTTTAACATTGCCTGCCTTCATTAATAAAATTTTCTTGATTGAACACAAGTTTGCTGCTACGACAACACATGGCAACACAATAAAGAAAAGATTAATTACCATAGAGGTGCCTGAAACAAGCTCTAGGAAGAATAAAGACCCTAAAGGTGCGCAAAATAGGCTCTAAGAAGGATCATGAGCAAGGACACTCTGCTGCTATAAAAGTCGATGAATCTAAATCTAGTGACTGACAAAATAGCAAGAGTGAATGAAAGTCTTCACGGGATGATTCTATTCAAAGGGCTCAGAGTTTCATAGAGTGCACCTACCTTAGCTTCAAACCCGGAGAATAGTTGTGATGACCTGAAGCCCTTAAAGCCATGATCAGAAAATAGAAAACAAAAGTGCCCAACTGTGCTGCCAAGGCATCAACTTGTATCTTTTATGAGATTTAATTATTTTAGGCATACATTGTTAACTCAGTAAATTTAGCATGTTTAGATTTGTCACAAACCTGCACACACTGCACTGCATTAAGAAAACTAATCTAAGTTATTTCATGTCATTCCCTGTCACTAACATTATACAGGTGCCACGGCTTTGAGGCATGAAATCAAGTTAAAAGCTATCGTTCTATTAATTTTGTGGTAAGGACAATTTTACTAGTTAGGTTGCATTTCTTGAGGACAAGCAATAGTTCGAGTTTGGGGGTGTGTAAAGTGTCCAGGAGTTCTATATTTTGTACACATTTCTGCCCTTATTATTACTGTTCTTGAGCACATTTAGGCATATTTAGGTTCATTGCATGCATTATAACATCATCTTCTCTTTTACAATGCTTTTATTGAATATCTTGAGTTTGGTGAAGAAACGTTATTGTTTTAGTTTAGTTTTTGTTTTTAGGTGCTATAACTAGGAGAGGAGAGGACAGGACAAGACAAGGCAAGAAAACTGGAACAAAATGAGTTGTACTGAAGCAACCGAAAGGTGCCGCCAAGGTCGCTGCCGGAGCAGCATTGCCGCCAAGAGCCACCCAGGCAGGACTTACACCGACTCAGCCCAGATGGGTCTCGATTTAAAGAGGGCAATTTCCTAAGCCCAATGAGCCCAATCTTGCACTTTTCTGAAGCCTGTAGTGGCTAGTAGAACTGATCCAAGACCGATAAGAAGGAGCACTTATCCTTAATTGCGGAAGAAGGCAACATCCAAAGAGTCCATATTTAAGACTAAATGAGTTTATAATAAATGTAAAAATACTTTTAGAACTTCTACTTTAAGAAGGACTCAAATTTAGGTCATCAGCCCTATATATACCCAATGTATGTAAGGGTATAGGGACATAGCATGCCATATCTCGCATATCGAGAGGGTAGATGTGGAGATAGCTAGATAGGTTGGAGTGTTGGGGGACGAGGCCCAACTCTCATTGGTTTAGGCGCGTGTATGTAAAGTAATTTAGGAAACTATTGTATAGTTTTGAGATGTTTTCAATAAAGTTCTGAGTTTGCTTAATCTATGTTCTTCGTTCCTTCAATCTTTCTACACTAGTCGTTTGAAGAGAAAATCCATTTGTCGGGCACGAAAGTTCAAGGCTCACGAAAGGATTAAGCACAATCACAACGGGAGGCGTGACTAACTTGGTTCCACACTAGTCCACAAGTTTTAGCGGCTAAAAAAGATTACTAACCGAGTTGATTAATTTGGTCCCATAGTATCCGCGTGGTGACAGGCGGGGATACTCAAGTTTAGCAATCTCAAGCATCCTAATCTAGAAATAGGAGGGATCACTGTGGACTATCCTGCCGAACTTAGAATGACTACCAGACTTGCTGTTAAGACTTCTTTCTATTCCACCTGCCGAGACAGTACACACCCCTGCTGAGGTAGTAACCTGCTACGGCCGCGTGACAAGGTCGTAGTTTGCCGCCTGCCATACCCGCCAAGGCAGCAATTCATGGCAGCGCAAAGCATACTCAAAGCTTTACAATGCAGTCCACAAGTTACTAAGCTGCACTTGTCTTACCCAGCTTATCGCCCAAACTCTCCATATCATTCCTCTCATCATTATCTTTATCTTTACTTGTGTTTTTATATTTCCACATCATGAGATTTAATGGTGCTTTTACTAAATCTTTGTGCAGGAAACCATTCATAGGAGCTATTCAAATCCTTGTGGAGACGATATCTTTATTACTATAACTTGACAAAGTGTGCACTTGCGCTCATAAATAGAGAACTCCCAAACGCTCTACAAGTTTTTGGCACCATTGGTGGGGATTGGCAACATCAACTACGTTTGAATTTCTGCACTTCTATTTAGTTTCTACACATTAAATCTCTTTTTATTTATTTTGCCAAAAAATATTATATATATAACCTCTTTGTTTTCTTGGTGTATGTCCTACCATGGCAGCAAGGTTGGCAGCGACATAAACCTGACCACTAGCCAAACACAAACACCCTCAGGAAGTGGTTATGCTTAGGAAAAGCGTAACCCAACATAACCTAATTATTATTTTATTTTTAATTTAAATTTTCAATTTATTTTTATTAGGATTATATTTAATTATTATTTAATCTTTATATTTATTTTTTATTTCAGGTTAGGACGGAAGAAAAGTTTAAGAAAGATAGAAGAATAAAGGATAGGCCCAACTAGCAGCCAAGGAAGCCCATGAAAGATGAGCATAACGGCTAGCCGCAACGACTAGTTTGCCGCGATGAGCAGAATGGATATCTGTGTAACGGCTAGAACCTCGTTATTTGTGTCGTATTTATTACCGCCCGTTGACAGCATGCCTGCCAAGGTAGTGGAGAGAAGCGGCTATATAAGGCCAACTATTCTCCCACACCGTTCTTAACTCTACTCTTTTCTTTGCTATGAATTTCTTTCTGTAGTCTTTACTTCCAAGATTTTTCTTGCTTTATTTTCTTTCACCTTTTTTACTTTCTTTAGGAAAACAACCATCCCCAGATTATGGCTTCATCACAACGCCCTGCCACCACCTCCAGCACCCAATACAAGAGGTTCTTGAATCCCGCTGTCGAGGAGAACTACAACAAGTTTTATAGAGAAAGGAAACTATGGGAAGAGATGGGTTTCCACTACAGTCAATCAGATGGGAACTTTGGATTGGAACCCTACCTCTTCGAGAGGATGGCATGGGCTAGGAACAATTCGCACGACAGCCAGAGGGAATCAACATCAACCACGTGCGAGAATTCTATGCCCACAAACCAAACCCGAATAGTCCTTTTGTCCATGTCCGGGGAGAAGCGGTAACATTTTCGGCTGACATGATCAACTGCTTCTACAGCATTAAAGTCAGCGGCGACCCGAACGGGGAATGGGAATTGTTTTTGACGGGGCCTTACTGCAACCAAATCAAGAGAGAGCTCTGCAAGCCAAAAACCAAATGGCTGACAGGCAAAAATAATGGATGAGTTAACCGCCGGGATTTGCTGTCGAAGGCAGCACTTTGGAGTTGTTTCATCCAGCGCCGCCTGATGCCAAGCACGCACGGATCCACTGTAAACAAGCCGCGGCTCGCCCTTATCTACAATATAATGAAGGGGCAAAAAATCAACTTGGGCGAGGTAATAGTCAAAGAAATTTATGCACACGCAAAGAAACCATCTACCAAAGGTCAACTATTTTTCCCTGCACTCATTTTAGGCCTTTGTGCCAATTTTAATGTGCCCATGCGCCCAAGAGATAGAATTCTTCCTGCCAAGGAAGGATGGACAAGAAGGACACGTCAACAGATAATGCACAGTGCGGAGCCAGAAACACCCTCCACTGCCCAGCCACCGTCGCAAGCTGCCGCCACCCCAGTCACAGCAGGCAGTACTGATGCTGCCCTCACGTCTGACGCAATCCCCCTACTGCACAACCTAGTGGAAAGCTGCCACCGAATAGAACACAAGCAGGTGATCTTCACCAAATATGTAGCAGACGTGCAAGAGGCCTTTGTGACCTACCTACTGAACAAATATTAGGACGCCAGACCCCAGTTGTCTGCCTTTCCAACGGAGCTAGCAGCATCAAAACCAGTCCACACCACCCCAAGACCCGCTGCTACCCCTATCGTCGACGACAGCGAAGCACCACACTATTTCCCAAAGAGAAGAACCTCCCCAACCCCTATGTAGCCCTACGACCTCACTTCTTCCTCCGAATCAGAGAAGGAAGAGGAGACCACCGTTGTCTCCCCAATAGCCAAAGCCAATGCTGCAAAGGACCCTGACTACTCTGACATGGAGATTTCAGACTCCTTTGACGATGAACGGGCCGAGGTAGCAAGGGAAAACGGCCAAGAGCATATCCCATGGGTGGAGAAGCTGAACGACAAACTAAGAAGCCCACCCTCAACCGCATCCAGCCGCCGCATAGCAAGAAAATGAGCCCGACGGATAGACCATTTGCTACGCGCCGCCCCGTCCTGCCACAGTCCTCAAAATCTTCATGTGACGCTGCAGCAACAGAGGGGAACTCCCCCAGTTTATAGCATCATTTTTTCCTTTTAATTTTTCTGTTTTTGTTTTATTTTCTTTTTACGTTTCATTTTTCTGTTTTTTAATTTTTGTGTTTTGTTTTTTATTTTGTAGAGGCATTGAGGACAATGCCAACCTTGAGTTTGGGGGGGAATTAGTCCTCTTTGTTTTAGATTCATAGCATCTAGTAGTATTTGTAAATTCTGTCCCTAGTACTTAATAAAATAGAATCTTTAGTTCAAAACTTGTGCCTATGATAGCTTACCTGATTACTTATTCGCACCATTCTAAAAAAATTCTAACCTAACCTTGGGAAGAAGCATGAAAATACTTAGAGAAATTTTCTTTGTACCGACTATCTTTACACTTATCTATTAAATGCTAAATTTTTGCTTAAGTTCTAAGTTTAACATTGCCTGCCTTCATTAATAAAAGTTTCTTTATTGAACACAGGTTTGCTGCTACGGCAGCACAGGGCAGCACAATAAAAGAAAAGATTAAATACCCTAGAGGTGCCCAAAACAGACTCTAGGAAGGATCATGAGCAAGGACACTCCGCTGCAATAAAATTCGATGAATCTAAACCAAGTGATTGACAAAATAGCAAGAGTGAATGAAAGTCTTCACGGGATGACTCTATTCAAAGGGCTCAGAGTTTCGTAGAGTGCACCTACCTTAGCTTCAAACCCGAAGAATAGTTGTGATGGGCTGAAGCCCTTAAAGCCATGATCAGAAAATAGAAAACAAAAGTACCCAACTGTGCTGCCAAGGCAACAACTTGAATCTTTTATGAGATTTAATTATTTTAGGCAAACATTGTTAACTTGGTAATATTAGCATGTTTAGCATTGACACAGACCTGCACACACTACATTGACATTAAGAAAACTAATCTAAGTTATTTCATGTCATTCCTGTCACTAATATTATACAGGTGCCACGACTTTGAGGCATGAAATCAAGTTAAAAGCTATCGTTCTATTAATTTTGTGCTAAGGGCAGTTCTACTAGTTAGGTTGCATTGCTTGAGGACAAGCAATAGTTCACGTTTGGGGGTGTGTAAAGTGTCCAGGAGTTCTATATTTTGTACACATTCTTGCCCTTATTATTACTGTTCTTGAGCACATTTAGGCATATTTAGGTGCATTGCATGCATTATAAAATCATCTTCTCTTTTACCATGCTTTTATTGAATATCTTGAGTTTGGTGTAGAAAAGTTATTGTTTTAGTTTAGTTTTTGTTTTTAGGTGCTATAACTAGGAGAGGAGAGGACAAGACAAGACAAGGCAAGAAAGTTGGAACAAAAGGAGCTGTACTGAAGCAGCCCAAAGATGCCGCCAAGAACGCTGCCGGAGTAGCATTGCCGCCAAGAGCTGCCCGGGCAGGACTTACACCAACTCAGCCAAGATGGGTTTCGATTTCAAGAGGGAAATTTCCTAAGCCCAATGAGCCCAGTCTTGCACTTTTCTAAAGCCTGTAGCGGCCGGTAGAGCTGATCCAAAACCGATAAGAAGGAGCACTTATCCTTACTTGCGGAAGAAGGCAACATCCAAAGAGTCCATATTTAAGACTAAAGAAGTTTGTAATAAATGTAAATATACTTTTAGAACTTCTACTTTAAGAATGACTCAAATTTAGGTCATGATCTCTATATATACCCAATGTATGTAAGGGTATAGGGGCATAGCATGCCATATCTTGCATATCGAGAGGGTAGATGGGGAGATAGCTAGATAGGCTGGAGTGTTGGGGGTCGCGACCCAACTCTGTTAGGGTTTAGGCGCGTGTATGTAAATTAATTTGGGAAACGATTTTATAGTTTTGAGATGTTTCAATAAAGTTCTGAGTTTGCTTAATTTATGTTCTTCGTTCCTTCTATCTTTCTACACCAATCGTTTGAAGAGAAAATCCATTTGTCGGGCATGAAAGTGCAAGGCTCACGAAAGGGTTAAGCACGATCACAATGGGAGGCGTGACTAACTTGGTTCCACACTAGTCCACAAGTTTCAGCGGCTAAAAGGGATTACTAACCGAGTTGATTAATTTGGTCCCATAGTATCCGCCGCGTGACAGGCGGGGATACTCAAGTTAAGCAATCTCAAGCATCCTAACCTAGAAATAGGAGGGATCATTGTTGACTATCCTACCGAACTTAGAATGACTGCCAGACTTGCCGCCAGGACTTCTTTCCGTTCCACCTGCCAAGACAGTACACACCCCTGCAGAGGCAGTAACCTGCTACGGCCGCGTGATAGGGTCGTAGTTTGCTGCCCGCCATACCCGCCGAGGAAGCAATTCATGGCAGCGCAAAGCGTTCTCAAAGCCTTACAATGCAGTCCATAAGCTACTAAGTTGCACTTGTTTTATCAAGCTTATCGCCCAAACTCTCCCTATCATTCCTCTCATCACTATCTTTATCTTTACTTGTGTTTTTATATTTGCACATCATGAGATTTAATGGTGTTTTTACTAATTCTTTGTGCTGGAAACCATTCATATGAGCTATTCCAATCCCTGTGGAGATGATATCTTTATTATTATAACTTGACAGAGTGTGCACTTCCGCTCACAAATAGAGAACACCCAAACGCTCTACACCTACTTTCAAGGAGTACTTGGCTTTGTTCAATATGCCCAAGTCTTACCACATTTGCTGGAATGAGCGATGAATGGGTTGAAGGGTTGATATGAAAGAGAGGGGGAAGTTTTAATTTTCATTGGTCATGCATTCGAAACATCATTTCTGTTCATCTAGACATAGCGAAAAGGGTGGACCTCCTGGCTATCACAATTTATGGTCTAGTAATTTTTCCAAAAGTGTTGGGAAATATTGATGTGGCCTTGTTAGGTTTATTTTAGCAATTAAAGAGAAATGTCAATCTAGTGCCTGCAGAGCTAGTTGAAACCTTCATTTCTTAGAATGCTGGCCGAAAAATTGAAGGTGTGCATTTCGGAGGATATGCTCCTTTACTCCAGGTTTGAGCCCTTAGTCATTTGTGGGAGTGTCAAACTTTGGCCCTGCTGGAATGTGTTTTCTTCGAACTTTTCCTCACTTCGGGAATTTTTGGTACAAAAATGGCCGAGTGTCAAGAGAAGCAAGTGGGTAGATATCTTCAGGGATCTTCGTGACGAAGACATCAAGTGGAGGGTACCATGGATAGGTCACGCTAAAGTAAGGTACAAATGTGGAGATTACAACTTCATGATGTTGTTGGGATTATGGGGAGGAATTGGTTGTGCACCTTTGCTAGTTTCACGTCAATATGGATCACGACAGTTTGTTTCTTTCACTACCGAGCTTGGTACATCAGAGTTCAAGTTTCAAGGAGAGTTCAGATGGAAGGTACAAGAGATTAGTGATTCATTGAAGAATTGTTACTATATGAAGCTAGAGTCTGACAAGTATTGAATGTATACCCCTGTTTATGATATTTGTAGGCATACGAGAATGAATGAAAAGATTATGCTACCTACTCATGGGCCCGCCAATTCTATAGAAGAACATTTGAAAGTGATTCCTTCAGGGGCCGATATTCTAAGAGAAGAGCTAAGACGAGCTAAGTTATAAATCGAAGCTATCAAAGAACAAAATAAGCGAGATAAGTTTGAAGTCAACCTTGATGTAGAAAAGCACAAGGGAGAAGCCAACCAAGTGAGAAAAATGTACGTAAATTTAGAAGAAAGATACGAGATTCAAAAGGTTGACTTCCTTAAGCTTCAAGATATCGTGCGATATTCAGATCTCCGAAAAAGCCCAAAACAGTGGAGACAAGAGATAGAGCAAGCTATAGGCAAAGAGAAGAAACACAATAAGAAGGAAGTTGAGAAGTTCTGATGGGCCTTGACCGAAGGAAGAAAGAAAGTGAAACAAGCAGTGGAAAATGAGAAGGGTAAGCAGCTTCGAGAGGAAGTGAAGGAAAATTCGGCTGCATGAACGAGGAAGGCTCATGTCAACAAAATGCGTTTGCTAGAGTTACAGTCAGGCTATGACGAAGCCTCCAAGAAGTTGAAGCAAAGTCAGACCTTCATCATTGAGCTAGAAGCCAAAATAGAAGACTTGAACCGAACAGTTCACAAGATGCAAGATGACCATATCTATGAGGAACTCCAAGCTAATTTGAGTGAGAATGACTTCTTGAAAGAGCGAGTTGAAGAAATGGATAACCTTCTTCAAGAGTACAAGACCAAGATCTTAGTTCTTGAAGATGTAGCTGAAAGAGGAAATGATTATTGGTTCACTCGCCTCAGAGATAATGCTCGAAGGTTCGGAGAGTGAGATGAGTTCGATAGGATGGCGATGGCGCAAGTCTAGGATTTGGCAAAGCATGTGACAATGTTGGCAACTGAAGCTACAGCACTTCGTCAGTACATCAAGCCAATTGGAGAAGTTGGACCAAGGCATATGTGGCTTATAGATGAAATCAAGGAGTTAGGTGTACTAGTCGAAAAATACTTGTAATTTGAAAAAAAAGAAAAAAGGTGTAATAAAGAACTTCCGTATTCAATAAAGAGTTTTCTTTTATGAGCAAATTCTCAATGGAATTAATGGCCCTTCGACTACATTCATACATTTGCACTGTTTTGTTTGCTTTGTTGTTTGCTTATGTGAATTCATTTGTGCATACATTCATTCATGTAAAAAACTAACTTAATATAAAAACGGAAGAATATTCAAAGTATGATGCACGTGCCTAAACCCGAGTCATGAACTCTAAAGAAAGGTTGAAAGCTTTGGAGGCAAACCAAAAGAGCACTCAAGACAAGTTGGAGAAAATGGAAGCTGACCAGAAACAACAAATTGAGTCAGTTCATCAAAAGACAATCAGTTCAATAGTTGTCATGCTAGGGTTCAAGGATCCAGATGCAGTTGAAGGAGGAAACACTGGTACAATTCCATGATTCCCAGGAATGACCTTTAGGAAGGAGATTGCTGCCAAAGACTAAACACAAATCCATGTTGCTGAATCCTCTACTCATGTTCGAAACGAAGAAGCTAATAATTATGAGGTACATGACCTCGACGAAATCACTGATAATGTTAAGATTGAGAAGAAGTAGGAGGATAACTATGAGAAGTTAGAGGGAATGATCAAATCCTTCCAGGATGGAGTTGCCCATGGTGGAATGGATTCCAAGGACCTGAGCTTGGTAATTGACTTAGTTACACCGCCAAAATTCAAGATCCCAGACTTTGAGAAATACAATGGAACCACATGCCCATCGGCACATTTAACCATGTATTGTAGAAAGATGTCAGTGTACCTTGACAATAAGAAGCTACTCATTCATTGCTTCCAAGACAGCTTAGTAGGATCAGCTGCATGCTGGTATTCGTAACTAAGTTGGGTGAACATCAAATCATAGAAAGATTTGTCCAGAGCCTTTAGTGAACAATACAAACATATTTCAGACATGGTTCCAACCGTTTGGTCTTACAAGGTATGGAGCAGAAGCATCATGAGAGATTTCGACAGTATGCACAAAGATGGAGGGATGTAGCAGCACATGTGCAGCCACTGCTGCTAGAAAATGAAATCACCCTGATGTTTGTGGAAACTCTAAAGGGTCCTTTTTATGATCGCATGCTCAATCATGCTACGAAGAACTTTGCGGACATGCTAATGAATGATGAACAAATCCTAGCAGCTATGAAGAGTGGAAAGTTGGAAAGTGGGGAAACAAAGAAGACATATAAGGAGAGAGATAGTGAAGTCAATGCTAGAAATGTCTACAACCCAAGCTATTCAACATGTGTAGTGTTCAACAAGCCAAACACCTTCAACAAACCCAACACCTCAGCTCCGACGGTCGGAAATGCCCCAAAAGTAGAGCGAAGATATCAAGGGAACCCAAGACCCTAATTTCCTCCCATCTCAATGACGTATGCGAAGATATTTGCTAAGTTGGTCAAATCACATATGGTGCTGCCAAGACATGTCCCTCCATTCTCACCTCCATATCCACCATGGTACGATGAGAAGGCCCAATGCGAATACCACGCAAGAGTAAGGGTGCATACCATTGAGAACTGCACTGCATTCAAAAGGGTGGTAGATGATTTAAGGAAATCGGGTATGCTGTCATTTGAAACATCCGAAGAAAAAGGAAATCCTTTGCCAACCACTAGAAGACCGGAATATATGTTGTTATAGAGGAGGAAGCTCACACCAACAAGAAACATGTTTCCGAGGTTAAATCATCTATGAAATGGGTATGGACCCAAATGGTCAAATATGGAGTGATGGAAGGAAGGTTTGAAGAAGCAACGATTGAAGGATTGTATTTTGAATACCATTAGAAGAAGGGGCATAAAATTGAAAATTGCTTGGAGTTTAAGCACTTAGTGCAGGCCAAAATTGACAATAAAGAGTTAGAATTTTTTTAGCAGAAAGAACAGAAGATGGAAGTGTGTACGTTAGAGGAATCATCCTTTAAAAAGATTTATACAAGAATGAATCCTTTGGTGATCAAGACCAAGGTAAGAGTTAGCGAACAAGCTAGAGGTGTGACCCCACGATTGGTTGTAAAGGCACCGGCTATATTCCCATATAAGGACAGTAAACAAGTTCCTTAGAACTATGCTTGTACAGTGACGGATCTGAAAAGCTCAACAGCTGAAGAAGGAAGAAAAGAAGAACCTGTTAATGAAGTATGTCATTTCACAAGAAGCGGAAGACTCTAATCCGCACCAAAAGCCAAAGATAGAGATGCAACGCAGAGAAAGGCTGCTATTTAGCAAGATAAGGAAGGAGAAAAAGATTTCTTCCAAGAGAAAACACCAGTGATTCATGAGCCAGTGAAAGAATCAGAGGCCCAAGTGTTTTTGAAAATACTCAAGCACGGCGAGTACAGTGTGGTGGAGCAGTTACATAAACTTTCGGTCCGAATTTCTATGTTGTCATTGCTACTGAGTTCCGAGGGTCATCGGGACGCTTTGTTGAAAGTATTGAACAAGACATTTGTGCCAAAGAAGATCACGACTGACAAGATGTAACGCCCCGGTTTTGGGCTTAGAAGTCTTGGGCGTTGACCGGTTGGTCAAAGTGCTGTTCGAATCGTAATAGGTTAAATTAGGAAAGCCTAGTTCGGGTTGCATTAAAAATATGGAAAAATGTTCTAAAATCATCTTTTAATATAATTAAGTGAACTGTGAAATCAATTTTGGAAAATGAGTTTTGGAGGTGTGACATTTTGGCTAGTGACCAAAATGTAATTTTTGAAAGTTTGGTGGTTGTTTTATAAAGGGTTGAAACTTTGAATCTTTAAGGAGCTATTTACCCAAAGGGAGTTTCTCCAGATTTTTCTAAGATATTTTGAACTATAATTCTGATTTTTAAAGTAAAACAAAAGGAGGGAAATCTCATTTAGTCATTTTTCTCAACTAACTTCTCATTTTCTTTCTCTCTTTTTCTCTCAACCCAAACACTCCATTTCCAGAGTTTTAATTCTGATTTTCTCACCTAAATTCCTCCTTTCAACTCTCATTTGATCCCTAATCATTGTATCTTCAAAACCTCTTCAATTGCTACAAGTTTCATCAAGGATTTTCATTCCAAAAAGAGGAGAAACTCAAGTTTGGAGGTAAGAACGTCCTTCTCCTCTGAACTTCAAGTTCTTTAATGAAATTCCTAAGTTTTCAATCCTAAATTGATGTTTAATTAAAGGCTTTTAAGTTGATTTATGGATCTTGGCTAATTATGCAAGATTTTGATGATTTCACATGATTTTCGTTAGATCTGATTGATCTGTGTTTTGAGAGGTGTTTTTGATGTTAAATGATCTCTAAAATGATGTGGAATTGAGTTTTGATTGATGCAATCCCGGATAGGTTGAGTTTCCTAAGTTTAGCTTGTGTTTTAAGGTAGTTTTTGAGGTGATCTTGGTGATCTGGTGTTGCTGGAGGTATAAGGATGTTTGTAGGTTGTTTTTAGATGTTCTTTGATGTTAATGGAAGCGTGGATTTGCTGGTTTATGGCTGGGCTTTGTTTAGAAGTGTTTTGGATGCATTTTCGGTTGTGTTTGGTGGCCGAAAATGGAGGTTATGTGAGAGCAGCGAGTTTAGATGCTTTCATTGAAGCAATTAATGCATGATGATGCATTAATCCTCTGCTTTAATGTGTTGAAACAGGGGAGGCATCCTTGGATCCAAGAATTGTTGATCCGGAGGCTTGATTTGGTGCTTTGGCTTGAAGCAAAGTGGAAATTGGTGAGTGCATTTGTGAAAATGGATTTTCAGCTTTAAAACCAAGGTTTGAAGGTTTTGGGGGCTTAGTTTAAGTCTAAACAACTTTGCTAAGCTCAAGTGTAAGTTTTCGGATTTCTCTCTAAGTGGTGGCCATGTTTTGGTGTGATGCAATATGATGATTTGCATGTTTTAATTACTGTTTTGAAAGCATGTTTTAGCATGGTAATTGCTGATGTTTTAAGCCATATGTTGAAGGTAACTCTAGGTAGGAGTTCCTTGATTCATACATTGATTAAATGTGGATTTGATGCTTTGAAAATGCATGATGAAATGGCTTGGTTTAATGCTTTAAAACAGTGGATTATATGATGTGAAATATGTATATTGGCAAGTGATGTTTTGTAAAAGTGAAAGTCACTAAGGTGGTTAAAAGTCCTTGAGTGAGCCTTGTTCTTAAGATCATCAAGGTGGTTAAAAGTCCTTGGATGAATCTTGTTGCGGACACTAAGGTGGTTAAAAGTCCTTAGGTGCTCCTTTCCAAGGTGTTTAAAAGTCCTTGGGGTGATTCAAGCATTGGACACAAAGGTGGTTAAAAGTCCTTGTGTGGTCCTCATTCATGGTGTTTAAAAGTCCATGGCCAAGGTGTTTAAAAGTCCTTGGGGCCAAGGTGTTTAAAAGTCCTTGGGGAAAGTTGTGAACTTGTTTTAATAAATGAAATGTATCACTTGAGCCAATATGACATGTTGAGATTATTATGAAGCATGAGATGCTTGTTTTAATGATTATGTTGAAGCATGTGATGCTTGTTTAAATGTATTATGAAGCATGGAATTGCTTGTCTTAAAGTATGCTTTTGAGCATGTACAAAGGTTGATTATAAGCATGATTTATAAATGGTTTAATTTGCATTATTGAATTGTTTTAAAGAGCATGCCTCACTAAGCTTTTGCTTACGCTCTCTCGTTTTCTTAATTCAATAATGCAGAGCATTAAAGTACCTTGGAAGGGCAGCAAGAAAGGGCAAGCAATCAAGTTCAAGTAAAGCTCAATGTATGAAGGTTTTATAAGTACTTTTAGCTTTTGGTTGATTTGGCAATGGGGGACCTTTGTGTATGTTTTGGGAGGTGTTTGAGACTCCCTAAGTATGTTGAATGTTGATTTGAATTGCTGGTTTTTGGATTGGATTCTTATTGCTTGATTATGAAGGTTTATGCATGAATGGGTAGCTTAAGTAGGAAGCATGTCATTTAATTTGGGGTTTTTCATATGTGTTGGTTATATGTTGAATTGATGAAGCATTTATGGTCCCTGCATGTTGTATGACTAAGTGATATGGTTTGGTGATGTTAATTTGAAGCTTGAAGCATGTTTGTTGTTGTTTTCGAATCAATTTCAGGCAGGGGTATCAGTACTCGGGCTTGTGTATCGATACGCCTGAGCCAAATATGCACATTTCTGCCCAGGCGTATCGGTACGGTTGAACAAGTATCGATATCGTATGAATGCCGTATCGGTACGGGGCAACTCGTATCGATACCGTCATTGAAGTTTGGTTACTGCCTTCCCCGCGTATCGATACGACACCTAGGCGTATCGATACCTGACCGTTAATTCTGTTAAAAGTATCTTTATATGTTTTGCTTTGTTTACGTTTTGGTCATGAATCTTGTTTGCTCAATTGTATGAGTTTGGGAAGTCCTTTTGAGCTGAAATTTCACAGGGAAGCATGAAACCTGACTAATTTCAAGATGGTAACTTTAATTTGGATTAAGTCCTCATATTTATCAGAATTTACAATTTGGTCCCTAAAGTTGTAATTTGTTCAATTGGGTCCCTGTTTGATCTCTGATGTTTGTGATCTTTGAATATGTTGTTTGTGTGATCACAATTAGGGTTAATGTGCATCTAGATAAGATTAAAAAGAAAAAAAAGGGTCGTTAATCAAGGTTGACTTTCGGGTTGACTTTGGTTTTCCCCGTGTGACTTTCTTAATTCGGGTCAACCGTCTAGACCGGGTTAAGGGGGTTACATTTGGTGGTATCAGAGCTGAGTTCTCGAGTAATTGGGAATGTTTGTATGCATGATTGAAGCATGGTTTGGCTTGTATGCTTGTTGAATGAAAGCATGTTCAGTGATTTGAGATGATGATGTTTTTGAGATGTATGCTGTGTTGATGCTTGATGAGGGTACCCATTGCCAAACAAAAGCTAAAGAAATGATGTTGATTTTGAAAGAAATTGAGCTGGAATACTTGAAATTGCTTACCTTGCTGGTCCTGACTTGTTTTATTTTTGTATTGTTATGCATGGTAAAAGTATGGCACCACGTAGAGAGTTAAGGAGTAGCGTGAGAGCTACGACCCCGGAGGGGAATATGAATGAAGAGAATACGGGTAGTGCTGTGTTACCTCCTCCTCCACCTGGTGGTGGTGGTGCGGAGAGGGAAAGAGCTAGAGCTGAGGCAGCTGGTGCTAGAGCTGCAGGACCTGAGGTTGGTCAGGGGCAAGCTATGCCTGACATGTCGATGCTGGTACAAGCTATTGCGGGTGCTTTTCGAGCAGCAGTAGCTGGAGCTCAAGGAGCTGGGCATCAGGGAGATGTTGGTGCTAGACTACCCTTAGAGCGTCTGCGCAGTCTTGGTGGGACTGAGTTTAGGGGTATGTCAACTGAGAGGTCGGAAGCTTGGCTGGAGAGTACCAAGCGTGTCTTGGGACAGATGAGCTGCACTGATGTGCAAAAGCTGGGATGTGTGGTGTCTTTGCTACAAGGTGATGCTTATACGTGGTGGACGACCACAATCTCTGGGATGGCTGAAGCTGACATTACTTGGACATTCTTTCAGAATGCGTTCAAGAGGAGATATCTGGGAGTGAGATATCTGGATGAGAAAAAGCGTGAATTCATGTCTCTGACCCAATGGAACATGAGTGTGGCTAAGTATGAAGTACAGTTCGTACGCCTCAGTCAGTATGCATCGGAGCTGATACCTGATGAGCGAGAGAGGTGCGAAAGGTTCCGTTATGGCTTGGTGACGGAAGTAGACCTACATGTTGGCTGCTGAGTACAATGATTTTGATGTGTTGGTTAGTCGATCCAAGGACATTGAGATGAATCTGAGTTTGTCTGCGAAAGGTGCTGGAGCGAGTTCTGGGAAGAGAGCTGCTGAGTATAGTTCCGGTGGACGGAACAAGAGGGGACGTGATCAGAGGTTTCAGTCCTCAGCTAAGAGAGGTGGAGGTGCACCTGCTAGGGGTGGCAATGCTAGAGCTGACCCTAGTGCTTGTTGGATTTGTGGTTCCCGTGGTCACTTGAAGCGTGACTGTCCTCGTGCTGGGAGGGAGGTGCAAGCTCCTGTTGTGGCAGCTGGTTATGAGTGCTGGAATTGTGGTTCTGCTGACCACTTGAGGCGAGATTGTCCGAGGATGGCTGGTGGTCAAGAGCGTGCTCCTGTTGTTGCTGCACCGTAGAGAGGTCGTGGGCGCGGCCGTGGTAATTTTCAGAGGCGTGAGGAAGGTGGTCGCGGAGTAGCTCATGTTGTAGCTATTCAACCTGAGGGTGGAGGCCAAGCGAGGGTGTATGCTCAGCGCGAGGGAAGGAATGATGCAGATGTGATTGCAGGTACCTTTACTTTGCAATCCTTGTCATTGCTTTCTTTGATTGATTCTGGATCTACGCATTCATACATTTTGCGTGAGCATGCTGAGTTGCTTGGTTTGCCTGTTGAGTCTTTGGATGTTGGTGTTAGAGTCACTAGTTCTTTTGGTGAAACTGTTGTGACTCGTAAGCTTTATAGAAGGTGTCCTTTGGTTGTTCAAGAGCATGTCTTTCATGTTGATCTTATGGAGTTGCCCTTTTATGGTTTTGATGTGATCCTTGGTATGGATTGGCTTGCTGAGCATCGTGCGGTTGTGGATTGTGAGAATAAGCGGGTTTCGCTTAAGCTTGCGGATGATTATGAAGTGGTGGTGGTTGGTGAGAATGTGAAGTTTCTTGCCAATGTTGTTTCTACCTTGGAGGCTAGCAGGATGCTGAGGCAGGGTTGTGAAGCTTATCTGGCTTTTGTGATGAATCCTAGTTCGAAGGAGCTGAGGGTGCAAGATATCAGGGTAGTGAAGGAGTTTCCTGACGTTTTTCCTGAGGAGTTGCCTGGGTTACCTCCTAATCGCGAGGTGGAGTTTGGTATTGAGCTGTATGAGAATACCACTCCCGTGTCCATTACTCCCTATAGAATGGCACCTAAGGAGCTGAAGGAGCTGAAGACGCAGTTGCAAGAGCTGCTTGATCGTGGTTTCATCCGGCCGAGTGTGTCGCCTTGGGGTGCTCCTATCTTGTTTGTGAAGAAGAAAGATGGCACGATGAGGATGTGCATTGATTACCGTCAGCTGAACAAGTTGACTATCAAGAATCGGTATCCTTTGTCGAGGATTGATGATCTCTTTGATCAATTTCGGGGAGCTGCTGTGTTCTCTAAGATTGACTTGAGGTCAGGGTATTATCAGTTGAAGGTGAAGGATGTGGATGTGCCTAAGACAGCTTTCAGGACAAGGTATGGGCATTATGAGTTTCTTGTGATGCCGTTTGGTTTGACAAATGCTCCTGCTGCTTTCATGGACATGATGAATCGTGTTTTTCATGAATACCTGGACAAGTTCGTTGTGGTGTTCATTGATGATATCCTTGTGTACTCGCGTACTGAGGAAGAGCACGAAGAGCATTTGAGGATTGTGCTGCAAGCTTTGTTGGAGAATCAGCTTTATGCTAAGCTGAGCAAGTGTGAGTTCTGGCTTAGGGAGGTGGTGTTTCTTGGGCATGTGGTCTCAGCTGAGGGGATTCGTGTTGATCCTCAGAAGATTGAAGCGGTGATGAACTGGAAAGTTCCTAAGTCTGTTCAGGAGGTTCGTAGTTTCCTTGGTTTGGCAGGATACTACCGAAGGTTTGTGGATGGTTTTTCCAAGATTGCTGCTCTTTTGACGAAGTTGTTGCAGAAGGATGTTAAGTATGAGTGGACAGAAGCGAGACAGCAGGCTTTTGAGAAGCTGAAGATGGCTTTGACTCAAGCTCCTATCTTGATTCAGCCTGAATCAGGGAAAGAGTTTGTAGTCTACAGTGATGCATCTTATGTTGGTTTGGGGTGTGTGCTGATGCAAGAGGGTAAGGTTGTGGCTTATGCTTCGCGGCAATTGAAGGTGCATGAGCGCAATTATCCTACGCATGATACTGAGCTGGCTGCAGTGGTTTTTGCTCTGAAGATCTGGAGGCATTATTTGTATGGTGAGAAGTGTACTGTGTACACGGATCACAAGAGTTTGAGGTATCTGATGTCTCAGAAGGAGTTGAATCTTAGACAGCGGCGTTGGTTGGAGTTGCTCAAGGATTATGATTTGACGATAGAGTATCATCCTGGAAAGGCTAATGTTGTTGCGGATGCCTTGAGTAGGAAGGTAGCTGTTGAGCTGAGAGCTATGTTTGCTAGCTTGAGCATATCGCGAGATGGTGGTCTTGTTGCTGAGTTGCAGGTGAAACCATCGTTGGTTCAGTTGATCAAGGATAAGCAGTTGTTGGATGATTCCTTGGTGTCTCATGTTCAGGATATCGCGGAGGGTAGACCTTCGGATTTCTGCTTTAATGAGGATGGAGTGTTGTGTTTTGGGAGTCGAATAGTAGTGCCTGTTGATGCTGAGTTGAGGCGTGCTATTCTGACTGAAGGTCATAGTATTCCTTTTGCTATGCACCCTGGTAGTACTAAGATGTATCGTGATCTTCGTGATGAGTACTATTGGGTGGGTTTGAAGAAGGATGTTGCAGAGTTCGTGAGCAAGTGTTTGGTGTGTCAGCGAGTTAAGGCTGAACATCAGGTTCCTTCTGGTTTGTTGCAACCGTTGAAAATCCCTGAGTGGAAGTGGGAGAGGGTTACCATGGATTTTGTATCTGGTTTACCTTTGTCTCCATCAAAGAAGAATTCTGTTTGGGTGATTGTGGATCGCCTGACGAAGTGTGCGCATTTCTTGCCTGTGCATACTACGTTTTCTTTGGATAAGCTGGCAGAGCTGTACATTGCTGAGATTGTGAGGCTGCATGGTGTGCCTAAGTCGATCGTGTCGAATAGGGATCCGAGGTTCACATCGCGTTTCTGGCAGTGTTTGCATCAAGCTCTGGGTACAAGGTTGCATTTCAGTACATCCTATCATCCTCAGTCGGATGGTCAGTCTGAGCGAGTTATTCAGATTTTGGAGGATATGTTGAGATGCTGCGTGATAGAGTTCCAAGGTTCTTGGGAGAAGCATCTGCCTTTGGTTGAGTTCGCTTATAACAACAGTTTTCAGGCGAGTATACAGATGGCACCTTATGAGGCTCTGTATGGGAGGAAGTGTAGGACTCCTCTTTGTTGGGCTGAAACTGGTCAAAAGTTGGTCTCGATGCCTGCTTTGTTGAAAGGAACCACCGAGAAGGTGAAGCTCATTTGTGAGCGGTTGAAGGCTGCTTCTGATCGGCAGAAATCTTACGCGGATTTGAAGCGTAAGGAGATAGAGTATGCGGTGGGTGATCGTGTGTTCTTGAAGGTTTCGCCTTGGAAGAAGGTGATGAGGTTTGGTCGGAAGGGTAAGCTGAGCCCTAGATACATTGGACCGTATGAGGTTGTTGAGCGAGTGGGTCCTGTTGCGTATCGGTTGAGGTTACCTCAGGAGCTGGAGAAGATTCATGATGTGTTCCATGTTTCTATGCTCAGGAAGTATAGATCTGATCCTTCGCATGTGATGCCTGTGGAGGAAGTGGAATTGAATCCGGATTTGACCTATGATGAGGAACCGGTGAAGGTTCTGGATTCAGATAGCAAGGTTCTTCGTGGCAAGACCATTGAGTTGGTGAAGGTGCTGTGGAAGCATCGCGGTGTTGAGGAAGCCACGTGGGAGCGGAAGGAAGATATGCTGAAGCAGTTTCCTTATCTCTTTCCTTCAGGTAAATTTCGAGGACGAAATTTCTTAAGGGGGGGAGAGATGTAACGCCCCAGTTTTGGGCTTAGAAGTCTTGGGCGTTGACCGGTTGGTCAAAGTGCTGTTCGAATCGTAAGAGGTTAAATTAGGAAAGCCTAGTTCGGGTTGCATTAAAAATATGGAAAAATGTTCTAAAATCATCTTTTAATATAATTAAGTGAACTGTGAAATCAATTTTGGAAAATGAGTTTTGGAGGTGTGACATTTTGGCTAGTGACCAAAATGTAATTTTTGAAAGTTTGGTGGCTGTTTTATAAAGGGTTGAAACTTTGAATCTTTAAGGAGCTATTTACCCAAAGGGAGTTTCTCCAGATTTTTCTAAGATATTTTGAACTATAATTCTGATTTTTAAAGTAAAACAAAAGGAGGGAAATCTCATTTAGTCATTTTTCTCAACTAACTTCTCATTTTCTTTCTCTCTTTTTCTCTCAACCCAAACACTCCATTTCCAGAGTTTTAATTCTGATTTTCTCACCTAAATTCCTCCTTTCAACTCTCATTTGATCCCTAATCATTGTATCTTCAAAACCTCTTCAATTGCTACAAGTTTCATCAAGGATTTTCATTCCAAAAAGAGGAGAAACTCAAGTTTGGAGGTAAGAACGTCCTTCTCCTCTGAACTTCAAGTTCTTTAATGAAATTCCTAAGTTTTCAATCCTAAATTGATGTTTAATTAAAGGCTTTTAAGTTGATTTATGGATCTTGGCTAATTATGCAAGATTTTGATGATTTCACATGATTTTCGTTAGATCTGATTGATCTGTGTTTTGAGAGGTGTTTTTGATGTTAAATGATCTCTAAAATGATGTGGAATTGAGTTTTGATTGATGCAATCCCGGATAGGTTGAGTTTCCTAAGTTTAGCTTGTGTTTTAAGGTAGTTTTTGAGGTGATCTTGGTGATCTGGTGTTGCTGGAGGTATAAGGATGTTTGTAGGTTGTTTTTAGATGTTCTTTGATGTTAATGGAAGCGTGGATTTGCTGGTTTATGGCTGGGCTTTGTTTAGAAGTGTTTTGGATGCATTTTCGGTTGTGTTTGGTGGCCGAAAATGGAGGTTATGTGAGAGCAGCGAGTTTAGATGCTTTCATTGAAGCAATTAATGCATGATGATGCATTAATCCTCTGCTTTAATGTGTTGAAACAGGGGAGGCATCCTTGGATCCAAGAATTGTTGATCCGGAGGCTTGATTTGGTGCTTTGGCTTGAAGCAAAGTGGAAATTGGTGAGTGCATTTGTGAAAATGGATTTTCAGCTTTAAAACCAAGGTTTGAAGGTTTTGGGGGCTTAGTTTAAGTCTAAACAACTTTGCTAAGCTCAAGTGTAAGTTTTCGGATTTCTCTCTAAGTGGTGGCCATGTTTTGGTGTGATGCAATATGATGATTTGCATGTTTTAATTACTGTTTTGAAAGCATGTTTTAGCATGGTAATTGCTAATGTTTTAAGCCATATGTTGAAGGTAACTCTAGGTAGGAGTTCCTTGATTCATACATTGATTAAATGTGGATTTGATGCTTTGAAAATGCATGATGAAATGGCTTGGTTTAATGCTTTAAAACAGTGGATTATATGATGTGAAATATGTATATTGGCAAGTGATGTTTTGTAAAAGTGAAGGTCACTAAGGTGGTTAAAAGTCCTTGAGTGAGCCTTGTTCTTAAGATCATCAAGGTGGTTAAAAGTCCTTGGATGAATCTTGTTGCGGACACTAAGGTGGTTAAAAGTCCTTAGGTGCTCCTTTCCAAGGTGTTTAAAAGTCCTTGGGGTGATTCAAGCATTGGACACAAAGGTGGTTAAAAGTCCTTGTGTGGTCCTCATTCATGGTGTTTAAAAGTCCATGGCCAAGGTGTTTAAAAGTCCTTGGGGCCAAGGTGTTTAAAAGTCCTTGGGGAAAGTTGTGAACTTGTTTTAATAAATGAAATGTATCACTTGAGCCAATATGACATGTTGAGATTATTATGAAGCATGAGATGTTTGTTTTAATGATTATGTTGAAGCATGTGATGCTTGTTTAAATGTATTATGAAGCATGGAATTGCTTGTCTTAAAGTATGCTTTTGAGCATGTACAAAGGTTGATTATAAGCATGATTTATAAATGGTTTAATTTGCATTATTGAATTGTTTTAAAGAGCATGCCTCACTAAGCTTTTGCTTACGCTCTCTCGTTTTCTTAATTCAATAATGCAGAGCATTAAAGTACCTTGGAAGGGCAGCAAGAAAGGGCAAGCAATCAAGTTCAAGTAAAGCTCAATGTATGAAGGTTTTATAAGTACTTTTAGCTTTTGGTTGATTTGGCAATGGGGGACCTTTGTGTATGTTTTGGGAGGTGTTTGAGACTCCCTAAGTATGTTGAATGTTGATTTGAATTGCTGGTTTTTGGATTGGATTCTTATTGCTTGATTATGAAGGTTTATGCATGAATGGGTAGCTTAAGTAGGAAGCATGCCATTTAATTTGGGGTTTTTCATATGTGTTGGTTATATGTTGAATTGATGAAGCATTTATGGTCCCTGCATGTTGTATGACTAAGTGATATGGTTTGGTGATGTTAATTTGAAGCTTGAAGCATGTTTGTTGTTGTTTTCGAATCAATTTAAGGCAGGGGTATCGGTACTCGGGCTTGCGTATCGATACGCATGAGCCAAATATGCACATTTTTGCCCAGGCGTATCGGTACGGTTGAACAAGTATCGATACCGTATGAATGCCGTATCGGTACGGGGCAACTCGTATCGATACCGTCATTGAAGTTTGGTTACTGCCTTCCCCGCGTATCGATACGACACCTAGGCGTATCGATACCTGACCGTTAATTCTGTTAAAAGTATCTTTATATGTTTTGCTTTATTTACGTTTTGGTCCTGAATCTTGTTTGCTCAATTGTATGAGTTTGGGAAGTCCTTTTGAGCTGAAATTTCATAGGGAAGCATGAAACCTGACTAATTTCAAGATGGTAACTTTAATTTGGATTAAGTCCTCATATTTATCAGAATTTACAATTTGGTCCCTAAAGTTGTAATTTGTTCAATTGGGTCCCTGTTTGATCTCTGATGTTTGTGATCTTTGAATATGTTGTTTGTGTGATCACAATTAGGGTTAATGTGCACCTAGATAAGATTAAAAAGAAAAAAAAAGGGTCGTTAATCAAGGTTGACTTTCGGGTTGACTTTGGTTTTCCCCGTGTGACTTTCTTAATTCGGGTCAACCGTCTAGACCGGGTTAAGGGGGTTACACAAGATGGACATGTTGGTCAATAATATTGCTGTTAATAAATTCATATCATTCAGTGATGAACAAATACCTACGGAGGGAAGAGGATAATGCAAACCTCTCCATATTTCTACAAGATGCAAGGGATATATGCTACCAGGAGTTCTCATTGACAATGGATCAGCTTTGAATGTTCTCCCTTTGGCAAGGTTGAAAATGTTGCCTATTGATATTTCTCACATGAGAGCTTATCAAAATACAGTACGAGCATTTGACGGGACCCAAAGGGATGTGTTAGGGAAAATTGAAGTTCCCATACAGATTGGACCATCAACATTTGAGATAGACTTCGTGGTCATGGATATAAAACCCACGATATAAATGCTTGCTTGAGCGTCCATGGATTCATACATCAGGTGTGATACCTTCTACTCTTCACTAGAAGTTGAAATTTGTTATTGATGGACAATTGGTCACGGTTGGTGCAAAAGAGGAAATCATTGCACCAGTAATGTAACGCCCCGGTTTTGGGCTCAGAAGTTTTGGGCGTTGACCGGTTCGGTCAAAGTGCTGATCGAATATATTAAGGTGAAATTAGGAAAGCCTAGTTCGGGTTGCATTAAAAATATGGAAAAATGTTCTAAAATCATCTTTTAATATATAAAAGTGAACTGTGAAATCAATTTTACAAAATGAGGTTTGGAAGGGTGACATTTTGGCTAGTGACCAAAATGTAATTTTTGAAAGTTTGGTGACTGTTTTATAAAGGATTGAAACTTTGAATCTTTAAGGAGCTATTATTCCAAAAAGAGTTTCTCCAGATTTTTCTAAGATATTTTAAGGTTTTATTCTGATTTTAAAATTAAGAAAGAGGAGGGAAAGTCATTTTGACTATTTTATAACTAACTTTCCATTTTTCTTCCAATTCTCTTTTTCTCTCATTTTCTCTCAACCCAAACACATCTCTCCAGATTTTCTCCTCTGATTTTGTCACTCAAATCTTCCTTTTCAATTCTCTTTGGATTCCTAATCATCTCTACAACAAAACCTCACCATTTGCAAGTGGTTTCATCAAGCTTTTTGGTTCTAAAAAGGAGAAATTCAAGGTTTGGAGGTAAGAACGTCCTTCTCCTATAAACTATCAGTTCTTTACTGAAATTCCTAAGTTCTCAATCCTTGATTTGTGATTTGTTAAAGGCTTTTCAATTGAAATCTTGATTTTAGCTTAAAATGCAAGATTTGGTGATTTTGGTGAAATTTTCGTGTGATCTGTTTGGGCAGTGTTTTGAGGTGTCAAATTGATGTTAAATGAATGCTAAATTGATTAGAAGTTGAGGTTTAATTAATGCAATCCCGGATAGGTTGAATTTCCTAAGTTTTGCTTGAGTTTTTGGTTGTTTTTGGAGTGTTTTTGGTGATCTGTTATACCTGGAGGTATAAGGATGTGTTTGTGATCATTTTGGATGTTAATTGATGTTTAAAAATGGTTAGAAGTGATGGATCTTGGCTGGGTTAAGTTTTGGAAGTGTTTGGAGGTGATTTCGGTTGTGTTTGGTAGCCGAAATGTTGGATTTGTGATGAGCAGCGAGTTATGTTGTGTTGCTGGTGTTTTTAATGCATAAAGATGCATTAATGTTCTATTTTTGTGTGCTTGAAACAGGGGAGTTTGATCCGTGAGCTTTAGAGGTGTTGCGGAAGGTTTCAGATGCTTGGAAGGCTTGTTGGCTAGCCTTGTTTTGTGTGTCGGTGAGTGAAGTTGGGTTTTCAGCTTTTAAAACCAAGGTTTGAAGGTTTTGGGAGCTTAGTTTAAGTCTAAACAACTTTGCTAAGCTCAAGAGTAAGTAAATGGTTTTCGCTCTTGAATTGTGTTGTGAATTGGCCTTTAAAGCAATTGTGGTTGATGATTGAAATGCATGTGTTTTGCATGATTTATATTCTGTTTTGAAAGCATATTTTTAGCATGGTTTAATGCTGGTTTTGAAAGCCATATGTGAAGGATGCTCAAGGTAAGAGATCCTTGGTTTTGTACATGGAAATTGTGGTTTTGATGCATGGTGTTGCATGATGTTTAATGGCTTTGTATAATGCTTTAAAACAGTGAATTGATGATGGTAAATGATGGTTTTTGCATTGTGGTTATGCATGTGAATCATTGGACTAATGATGGTAAGTTGGTTATATTGGCAAGTGATGTAAGTGGTTCTTGGTTTCTTTGATCGGATATAGTTAGCCGGCTATAGGATTGGGTGCACCGTGAATTAAGTCGCCTTGGAGGTGGAGTGGTTAATGGTGAACCGGTAAACTCCCTTCAAGTATCCTAACGAGATGGTTAAGGTCTTAATGGAGGTGGAATGCCCATTCCAGGACCTTGGTTAAGCAAAGGTTATATGGTGGTTAAAAGTCCATATATGGGAACCTTGTGCTTGTTAAGATCACAATGGAGGTGTAAAGTCCATGTGTGGATCTTGTGTAGGGTGTCCCGGATCTCGTTAGTGATGTTATACAACTACCAATCGGTGATGCAAAGGTTGTATGGTGTTTGAAAGTCCATACATGGGAACCTTGGGAAAAGTCAAGGTTGTATGGTGTTTAAAAGTCCATACATGGGAACCTTGGGAAAAGTTGAGGTTGTATGGTGTTTAAAAGTCCATACATGGGAACCTCGGGAAAAGTTGAGGTTGTATGGTGTTTAAAAGTCCATACATGGGAACCTCGGGAAAAGCTAAGGTTGTATGGTGTTTAAAAGTCCATACATGGGAACCTTAGGATGTTGAGGTCAAATGGTGTTTAAAAGTCCATTTGGAGACCTTGGATTGGTAGTGTGTATGAAGCGTGGGTGACAACGCTTGTGATCCGCGTATCCGATCGGGTATTGAGTTGAAAAGTGGATGTGGTTGATCACTTGGAAGCCAATGTAATGTTCTTGATTATAAAGAAGCATGAGATGCTTGAAAAGATGCATGGTTGCATGAAAAGTGTATAATGCTTGTGAATGCATGGTTGCTTGTTAAGTTGAACAAGTGTTGATTATCATTTGGTAAATGATGCATGTGTGCATGGAATCTCTTTAATGCATTGGAGTCTTGTTAAGACTTGTTTTAAAAGGCATGTGATGATGATGTTGTGGTTCATAAGTTGCCTTGGTTTAATGCATGTGTTGGATTGTTTGAGTAATGGTTTTAAAAGGTTTCTTGCTTGAAATGATGTTCAAGTATATGAAAGGTAAAATATGAAATGGAAGTGTTTTCCAAGGTTTTGAATTTAACTTTGCATATGGTGTTTATGCATGGAATGGTTAAATGGATGACTTTGCAAGTTGTGCTTTGAAAAGGTTTTCTTAGCTTGCTAAGCTAAGGGTTGGTTTTCATGTATGTGCAATGCATGGTTTTAAGCATGATGTTGAAAAAGGGTTTTCAAGCTTTGCTTGGTTAACAAATCGGGTTTGTTTTAAATGTGTTTTTATGACCCGCTGCATTGATGGTGTTTTGGTTTTGAGCATTCCTCACTAAGCATTATGTGCTTACGCTCCTTTTTGTGTCCATCAATGCAGATTCTTGAAGTTTGGACAGCGAGAAGCAAGGGATTCAAGGAGGACTCCATTTGAGATGTATGTCTCGGTGAATAGCTATAGTTAATAAAGGCAATGGGGGTAGAATCTCTTGGGTTGATGTTGATGTGTTTGTATATGTTCGGACAAGATTGGTTTTATGTTGTTGATGTTGTTGAAACATGTATTTGGCTTTTATGAGATTGATTTGGAAGTTTATGCTTGAATGGTTGCTTGTGTAGGAAGCATGCCTATAGATTTGGGGCTTTTCGTATATGTTGATATTTTGTTGAATTGTTGATGCAAGTATGTCTCTTATATGTTGAATTGCATGTTGGTAAAGTTTGGTGGCTTTTGTAGTATGTTCGAATGGTCAATTGCGTGTTTAAGCATGTCTTTTTCTGCATTATATGCAGGGCGTTTCGGAATAGGGACTACCGTTTCGGAACGGATGCCCTGAATCAGCCCAGGCGTCCGAAATGGTAGAGCCCGTTTCGAAACGGAAAGCATTCTGCCAGTCACCTGTTTCGGTATGCGTTGCGGAACGGCCTCGCGTTTCGAAACGGGCTCTGCCTGTTTCGGAACGGGTGACCGTTGGGGGCTGACATTGGCAGTTAAATGTTTTGAATTGTTTGCATTTTGGTCCTGAATCTTGTTTGTGCAATTGTATGAGTTTGGAATGTTCGTTTGAGCTGAAATTTGGCAGAGAAGCATGAAACATGATTAATTTTAAGTTGGTAACTTAAAATCTGGTTAAGTCCTTAAAGTTTTCAGAAATTACAATTTGGTCCCTAAAGTTGTAATTTGTTCAATTGGGTCCCTGTTTGATCTCTGATGTTTGTGATCTTTGAGTATGATGTTTGAGTGATCACAATTAGGGCTAACGTGCATCTAGACAAGATTAAAAAGAAAAAAAAAGGGTCGTTAATCAAGGTTGACTTTCGGGTTGACTTTGGTTTTCCCCGTGTGACTCTCTTAATTCGGGTCAACCGTCTAGGCCGGGTTAAGGGGGTTACAAGTAATCACTGATGCACCATACATTAAAGTGGATGAGGGGGTGCTTGAGTGTCATTTCAGAACATTGGAGTTAGTTATTGCAACCTTTGTCACTGAAGGGAGCGAGGTGCCAGAACCGAAGTTGTCAAGCTGTGCAAAGATGCAAGTGAAGCAAACACTTGGAAAAGGAGCCAAGGTAGTAATGGGATTTGGAATGAACCATCATCAAAGGTTTTACCCAGTGGAGATCCCAATAAAGAAAGATCAGTTCGGTTTGGGCTTCAAGCCCACTAAATGGCAAAGGAAAGCAGGGTTCAGAAAACAACAA
Source organism: Hibiscus tridactylites (assembly GCA_958450335.1). Lineage (NCBI taxonomy): Eukaryota > Viridiplantae > Streptophyta > Magnoliopsida > Malvales > Malvaceae > Hibiscus > Hibiscus tridactylites. Next base: position 51,744,030 of record OY288273.1, on the reverse strand, counting down.
GAAAGAAGAAAGGTGAAGTTGAGTGGAGGAGAAACCGAGTGGGAGCCAATGACGTACCCACCCTTAAGTGACACTTTTAGGGCTGGAGGACTCCTAGACCCTAATGCCCGCTTTGATGAGGAGGAGAAAGGAAAGAATGAATTGTGCGAGGCTTTTGAGAATTTAAGCATTAATGTTGTCACAAACGAAGAGGGAGGGGAAAACAAATACTTGTCCAAGATTTGCCCCAGTGCTGAGCTAAAGAACTGGACTGCTGAAGTAGCCCCTGAAGTTTTTAAGACTGCCTTAGAGTAATTCTCAAAACCAACTCTTTTACCCTTAGGCCCGGGGGTAATTATAGATCTTATGTAAAAGTGGTCTATGTCAAAACCATAGTTCTTATTCTCAAAAATGGATGAAATAGAGGATGCATATTTTCAAATAATATTTTGTGGCAAACTTTCTTTTGCAACGTAAAACCAAAAAAGCAAAAGATCGTAAAAAACCAAAAGGCAAACCTTTAAAAACAAATCATATCATTTCATCCATTTTTTTCTTTCTTGGTATATATATTTGTCTCTTTTATTTGCAGGTTTTTAGATATCAATGGTACAAACGACTCTAAGTCAGACTCCGAGGTTAATTTTGAGTTACCACTATGTTTAGAGGAAATTGGGAATATTGATGATGAGGAAGAATATGACTTGCCCGACGATTTGCTTAGAATGGTAAAGGAGAGGAAAAGTAAATTCTGCCCCAAAATGATAAGTTAGAAGTTTTGAATCTTGGAACCGAAGAAGAGAAGCGTGAGGTGAAGATTGGTATCGTCATCTCAGTTAAGACACGACAATGTTTGATTGGGCTTCTGCATGAGTATAAAGACATTTTTGCCTGGTCGTATCATGATATGTCTGGCCTTGATACATATATTGTTATGCATAGGCTTCCTATAAAGGAAGGATGTGAGCCTGTAAAGCAAAAACTCAAAAGGATGAAGGTTGATACACTTATGAAAATCAGGGATGAAGTAAAAATACAATACAATGCAGGATTCCTCGAGGTGGCTAAATATCCAAAATGGGTGGTAAACATTGTTCCAGTAACAAAGAAAGATGGAAAAGTAAGGATTTGAGTCGACTATAGGGATCTTAATAGGGAAAGTCCCAAGGATAACTTTCCGCTCCCACATATCGACACCTTTTGCTATAAAGTAATACCTTTCGGATTGAAAAATGCGGGGGTAACTTATCAGAGAGCTATGATTACTCTTTTCCATGATATGATGCATAGGGAAATAGAAGTTTATGTGGATGATATGATTGCCAAGTTCAGAACTGAGAAGGAGCATCTAGTGACCTGAGTAAGCTTTTTTAAAGATTGAGGAAATTTCTGTTAAAGCTTAATCCTGTCAAGTGCACATTTGGGGTTATTTTTGGGAAGTTGTTAGGCTTTGTAGTAAGAAAAAAAGGAATTGAAATTGACCCTAACAAGATAAAGGCCATACAAGAGTTTCCATCACCCCAAACATAGAAGCAAGTTCGGGGATTCCTGGGAAGGTTAAATTACATAGCCCGTTTCATCTCCCAATTAATGAATAAATGCGATCCAATATTCAGATTACTAAGAAAGAACAATCCGGGGACATAGAATGAAGAATGCCAAGAAGCCTTAGAAAAGATCAAGGAGAAGTTAAGTAATCCTCCAGTGTTAGTGCCACATGTTTTAGGAAAACCGTTAATACTCTATCTAAGGGTGTATGAAAATTCAATGGGCTGGATATTGGGGTAGCATGACGAAACTGAAAGGAGGGAAAGGATAATATATTACGTAAGCAAGAAGTTTACTGACTGTAAAGCAAGATATACTCCTATTTAAAAGGTATGTTGCGCTCTAGTATGGGCTACTAAAAGGCTTAGGCAGTATATGTTGTATCATACCACATGGTTGATCTCACAGCTAGATCCGTTAAAGTTTATGATGGAAGCTCCAGCCCTATCAGGAAGAATAGCACGATGTCAGATGTTGCTCTCAGAATATGATATTCAGTACGTAAGCCAGAAAGCAGTAAAAGGAAGTGCCATGGCGGATTTTCTTGCAAGTCGTGCTTAAGATGATTATGAGGCGTTAGATTCTAGTTTCCCCGATGAGGATTTAATGTGAATTACAGAAAATGATGAGCCACCAACAGAATCCTGGGTCATCCATTTTGACGGTGCTGTAAATGCTCTAAGACGAGGTATCGGGAGAGTTTTGGCTTCACTGGAAGGAGATCATTATCCTTTCACCTACCGTTTGAAATTCTTTTGCACTAGTAATATGGCAGAGTACGAGGCATGCATATTAGGTCTAAGGGAAGCCATTGATAGAAAGATTCGAAATTTGAAAGTCTATGGGGATTCAGCGTTGTTCATCTACCAAATACATGGCGAATGGGAAACAAAGGATGCAAAATTAATAGAGTATTACAAGTTGGTCCTCGAATTAACTAAAGAATTCGATGTGATCACTTTTAGGCATCTTCCGAGAGAAGATAATCAGATAGCTGATGCAATAGCTACTTTGGCTGCCATGTTTAAAGCAAGTGAGGGTTCTGAGATGATGCCCATTAAGCTGCAAATGTTGGAATCCCCAACACATTGTTACAACGTAGAAGAGGACATTTGATTCTAGAAGAGGTTCATGAGAGAGTTTGCGGAAATCACTCTAGTGGTTTCACTATGGCAAGAAGAATTATGTGTTTTGGATATTACTGGTCAACGATGGAAGGAGATTGCAAGAATCACTCCTTCAAATGTCACAAGTGTCAGGTTTACGCCGACAAGGTTCACACGCCTCCTCAGTCTTTTTATGTCATGTCATCTCCCTGGCCATTCTCTATGTGGGGCATAGACGTCATTGGGCAGATCCATCCGAAGGCGTCAAATGGAAATCGCTTTATTCTGGTAGCCATCGATTACTTCACAAAATTAGTGGAAGAGGCCTCGTATGCAAGTGTAACCAGGTCCACTGTTTGCAATTTCTTAAAGAAGGAGATCATTTATCGATATGGTCTACCAGAAAGCATAATCACCGATAATGCCTCCAACTTGAACAACCAAATGATTGTTGAGGTCTGTGAGCAGTTTAGCATTAAGCACCGCAACTCAGTAGTATATCGCCCGAAGATGAACGAAGCAGTAGAGGCAGCCAATAAAAATATCAAAAAGATAGATGCAAAAATGACTGACACATATAAAGATTGGCATGAAAAGTTACCATTCGCCTTATATGCATATTGAACAGTGGTACGAACATCTACTGGGCAACTCTGTTCTTATTAGTATATGGAGTAGAAGATGTGCTACCAATTGAGGTTGAGATACCATCGTTGCGTGTCTTGATGGAGGCCAAGTTATATGAAGCAGAATGGGTTCAGGCAATGTATGACCAATTGAATTTAATTGCAGAAAAGATGTTGAAAGTTGTATGCCATGGCCAAATGTTCCAAAGGAGAATGACAAGGGCTTATGAGAAGAAGGTTCACCCTAGAGAATTTCAAAAAAGTGATATGGTATTAATGAAGAAGCTGCCAATCCAAAGTGATCCCCGAGAAAAATGGGCGCCCAATTGAGAAGGACCTTATATTGTGACAAAGGTTTTTTGAGGCGGTGCATTGATTTTGGCTGAGATGGATGGAGATGAGTTTCAAAACTCGGTGAACTCTGATTCCGTTAAGAGATATTATGCTTGAGGGAAAAAAGAAAAATAAAGAAAAAAGGGAAAAAATAAAGAAAAAAAGGAAAAAGAAAAGAAAAATAAGGGTTCAAAATGAAAACCCGCAAAGGGCATTTTGAAACCAAAGGAAGGTCTAGGTTGAAAACTCTTAAAGAGCGGCTCAGATAATTAGTAAGATAGTTTTCGGGGCTCCACAACTTATGCATTGTACTGAAAGACTCCTCAACAATGGTGGCGTTCAAGATTACTTATGGCATTTGATGGGAAGAGTTTGGACTGTTGATATCTGAATACATGTTCTCCTTTCTTTTTTAAACCTTTTTGTGTTTGCCAAATCATTAATAAATTTAGTTTCATGGATTTTTCTTTCTTTCTTGTTTTCTTCCCTATCATTATTAGCATCTTGCTTTTAAATGAGGATCAATGGATTTGACAATCATTTAGATATACAAAAAAAAATTTAGCATTACTTTGAGAAAGTTTTGGAAAGTACAGGGACTATGAGGTGTTTCATAATTAAGATTATCGCTTGGGGCATGCGACGTTAAAGAGTTAGAAGTGGAAATAAGCCTTGCTGCAAAATTTTCAAATGAACCCAAGCAGGAAGAAAAGTGAGGATTCTTGAAAAACCTTACAAGTGTCTTGGCGCCTAAATAGTATATTGGAGTTTCCTAATCGCTAGTCTTTCTTACATGATAATGAGAAAAATTTTACAGACATTGGAGATATCAATACTTGACTTAAGGATTTTCAATCACGCTTTAGAGGAAGCTTGTCCTTGAATACGACAATATTGACTAATAAAAGCATATAAGGATCAAATGTTTCCAATGAAGTAAAGGACGAGATGTAAGGGTAAAGGCAGTCCTTCCAGTTAAGAGTGCAAGTTTAGGTGTGCAGAAGATCAGAAACGAAGCAAAAACTAAAATTGTTCATGGCTCATGTTGTGGTCCCGAAACTCCGTGGGTGAATTCCAATTTCTTCCTAATACGCAAGAGTGGAGGCTCTATTCCAAGGAATGGCGGAAGAAGTTTGTAAAGCCATTTAGAATTGAAAGAAAAAGTGAAGCTAGCCTTCTTATCTACGCAAGGTCTGGAGGAAACTCATGTTAGTCGGGTTGGAATTGATAACTAGTATTTCACCAGAATTAAGAAAACTGTACAAGCCAAAGAAGTTTTAAAAAGAGAAAATAAAAACTTGACATGCATTCATGTTTCAGGAAATCTTAGGAGCATGCACATCATAATTGCATTGCATATTGCATTTTTCTTTTCAGGTACATGGAAGACCTGTTCGAATGAGGTTTTGCTTATTCATCCAAGCATAAGGAGGATGAAATTTTTCAGAAGAATCTGCTTATGTGTTTGAGCATTTGGAGAATGAAACCCAGCTCAGCTGTTCGGGCATTTGGGAGAATAGAACCCAACACAGTTATTCGATCATAAGGAGAAGAGAACCAGCCTATCCGTTCGGGTATTTGGAGAATGGAACCCAACTCAGGTATTCGAGCATAGGAGAATAGAACAACTTATCTATTCGGGCGTTTGGAGAATGGAATCTGCTCATCTATTCGGGCATCTGGAGAATAGAACATGGCTATTTGTTCGGGCATCAGGAGAATGAAGCCAACCAGAAAATCGATGAAAATCAGTACCTTTTTGGTCTTTGCTTTATCCCTATTGCACAGAGATAAGCAAAGACATGCAACTATTGTCACTAGATTTTCACCCATCATTATCGAAAGAAATAATAAAAATAAAACGTTTTTTTAAAAAAATCACTTTAAATAAATGCACCTTCCAAATTAAAAAGAACCCAAAAGCCTATCTCAATAAAGCCCATTTCTAAATCCATTGTAAAAAAATAAAAGCCCAAATGTTAAAATAAATAATAAAGCTATTTATCGAAACATCTCACATTTGGGTTCACCCATTGTAAAAAAACTCGTTTCGAAACATTTTGCCATTGTCAAAGCCTGTATCGAAACGGCTTGGAAGCGTTTCGATACGCCTTAACGACAATTTTAAAATCAGTTGTAAAACTTCAACGGTCAAATTTTAAAATCATGTTTGAATTTTGTTTCGAAAAGTTTGAGGTTGTTTCGATACTACCGTATCAAAACGGGTCAAAATGTTCCGATGTTCTTCATCCGTTTCGAAACACGTTCCAAAATAGAGGTTAAAAGTTTCAAACTGTTCCGAAATGGTGACTCAAAAATTACTGTTTTGACTTGATAAACACTTAGAAAATATTTGACAAGTTGAGGTTTTGAATTAAACATTCTTTTTTAAATACATAGAGATGTTTTGAGGACTTAAAATTTCATTTTTCATATTTCAATTTAGCCCTTAATTTTTTTGTTATATCAAAATCAATTTATTGGTTTCACAAGGTTAATTAATAGGAATATGTTAGAATCGATAAAACGATATCGAATTAATACAGAAATATCAAAATCGATATCAAACTTAGATTAACTAAGGATTTGAGCTTACCCAATAATAGCAGGAATTCAATATTGCTAAACCGAAAAATTCGAACTACCAATCTAATAATGAACAGATGATTGTTTGTTCCTTAATTTTCCTGTGCATTTCCATGAAACTCTCCCCCTATTTATACTATTCGGCCTCCCCCAATGTTTCTCCCCGATCGTGACATTATTTGGGAATTAATTTCCTTGCTTTGTGCCACGTAAGTGGCAATTTTTGCCACCCTTAATGCCCTTTGGCCAAGTGGCTTAGGGACGTGGAAATTGCCTAGCAATTCCTTCAAACGAAGGAATTGGACAATTCCATTAATTTTATTTATTATTATTATTATTTTAAATAATAATAACACCTTTTATTATTTCAACTTAGGTAAAAGGTCGTACAATCACGTACTTTAAACACAACGATACAAAATATTCAGTCACCGAAACTTAATTTTGACTAGACCAGATTTTGTGGCGTGACACATAAGCGTAAACTAAACATATAATTTAGACTTTTTTTAATAACTATTAACTTAAGAAATTAGTCACTTTATATCAATACATGACCATACAATGAAAAGGTTAAAGCACAATCAACAGACTCAAACAAAAGATAAATACGAACAAATTTGATTGCATCGGTAAACAAACCACACAAAAAATTACTGAAAGACTACCAATAACCGTAAATCAGTGCCAACCGTAAATTATACACTTCATTTTTACATTGAAATATAACATGTAAAATTAGAGGTAAAATAAATAGTTCATTTATAACACTTTGATTTTTCTTCTTCTTACTTGGTCAAGAGTTGATTTATAATAAACTCAAGTCAAGTCCATCTCTAATGATGTTGTTGGGCCGTTCCATGTGTAGCCACTAAAGGTTTTTTAATTAACAGAAAACTAATGTAAATCAAGCTTTTGAGCTTCCTTCGACTAAATTATGGTCAACTTATTATCATCTGGGGATTGAAGTCAAGTCCATGAATTTGTATGCCAACATCAATAATCCATTGTTTATTCTTGAACAACCATCACTTTAATATATCAACCGAGTTATTCAACACCATTAGGCTCTCGATTAAATAAACAAGTATGTGCAAAATAATGTAAAACAACAGATTCAAGATTTCTTTCCTCACTACTTTGGGTAGCATTCTATCCACCATATTCCATAGATTTTTAATTGAACCCACCGAGAAAATCGAAATCCACTCCTCCTCCATCTCCCCCTCCTCCACCGGAGCTGTTTATCGCATCAAGAATAACAATGAGGGCCACAATGAATGCATAATCTATGTTGGGATTCACTGTCACCATGAACTTATCCTTCCCTATTAATATGCTTTCAACTGTGTGTTTCTTATGCATCTGCAATCACATTCATTCAACATTCTTCAATTAAATCCATCCATTTTTAATAAGTTTATGCATCTATTCATGTTTGTGTGTGTGTGTGTGTGTATATATATATATATGTTTGTATATAAGCTTACTTGGGCAACAATGGTGGAAGACTCTCCAGCATAAACTACACAAGATCTTTCCAACCAACTCCCCTTGACCTTAAAATCACAAACTTCCTCCCTTGTATTGTTTGCCAAGAACACATCTAATTTCGTCTTTAACTGAAACATCGAAGACCGCTTAGCCGAAAACAGAAGATCACTCGCATCTGTGCTCTCTCCCTTGAATACTTGCCATCTATCATGTGCAGTCATCATCTGCATCATCATAAAAGCAAACAATATAAGCACATACTTTAACTTCATATAGAAGCATATGCATTCGAGGACTAAACCTTTTGTTTTAGTGTGACGATGGGATTCCCGGCACCATCTATCAATACTCGACGATCATGCATTGATAGAAACTTTCCTTTAACCTTGAAAAGGATGTTACCATTGATGTCAGTAACCACAAAGTTTCCGTCGGTAATGCTTAAAACTTTCCGGATGATTGCGAGATCGACAGGGTATGGAGCGCAGAAATGAGGGCCGATGATCGAAACAGGGTTAGCTAACGGATGGTTTGAACTGGAACTTGGATTGGGATTTGGATTGGGAAAGGGATATGCCATTGGGATGTAACCGGAGAATTGTGTAGATATTGAATTTCGTTTTGGTTATGGTGAACATTTTTATTGGACGTGTCAAACTATATAGTAACAAGTGCAAAGGCTTTTCTCATACGCGCAGAAGGTGCCTTTGACCTTCTCTACGAAGTAACGTGTATTTATTACTTTCCTTTTTAATACCATCAACTGACTGTATAGTTAATTATATATTTCTTCGGTCCAATTTACTATATATTTTTAAAATGTTGGTTGGACGTAATCACTTTGTGAATTTAAAGAAGATGATGCCTTTTATATAATATTAAAAAAATATTTTTAAAATTTGTAGGCGAATACGACGTAAATCTAATTTGAGTATAAGCAGGGATGGACCAAGGGGCTGGAGCCTCGAGGGGGCAATCGTCCATTTGAAAACTTGAAATTCGTATATAATTTTTAAAAAAAAATTAAAAAATTTTTATGTATTTTCTACTGAAAATTTATTTTCGTCCTCTAAAATTTTATAAGTTCACCCTTAAAATTTATAGGTCCACCATATAATGTAACATAATGTCATGCATCCGTACCGTAAAAGAAATTCAATTGAAGTGGGACTCGGTATTCTATTGTATGGTTGAATCAGGAATGCCTAGTCAAATAGTTATCTTCTTGGAATTGTTCAAAGGGCATAAGAAATATCGTACATAATTTTCATTTGGCTGTTTGTTTTATTAGGCAAAATGGTTATCATCAGCACTGATGTAAAACTCGAACAAGTTGGTTGAATCAATCTACCATGAAAATTATAGAGAAATTAGGGGTTGACAAAGTGAAATTAGAGAGCGAAGAATTGAGAAAAGGGGATGTTGCAATCAATGGTGACATTAATGATAGGAGAGTGAGGTAGTATGTTAGGTCAAAGCTTTAATAAAACATGTTGTCAAACTTTATCCAAATGAGGGATTTATCTCAATGGTTGGTGTTCTTATCCTTCATCTCATACCTCCTAGGTTTTATCTTCACTGTTGTCACCATTTGATTAAGATTATTGAATTAATTTAAGATACTATCAAACTGATACAATGTGTTAGTAATAATTATTAAATGTGAACGTTTCACACTTTCTAAAACTTTAATTTTCTTTCAAAATAGCCGCATCATGCTATTCTTTTTTATTTTTGAGTTAGCCGGCGATCGACAATCATCTTAATGTTGATTGTCGATCGTCGTTGTTCATTATTTCTTTTGTTTTTATTTGTTATGTTTTTTATTTTAATAAGAATCCCTGCTCTTGTGGCACACTTTTCCTCTGCCTTTGTGGCACCCAAATTTCCTAAAACCTAAACATAAACCCTAAACTTAATTTATAGCATGGGTATAAATAGAAAAAGTACTCTTAGTGACAATAAAAATGGTCACTAAAAATATTAAATTTAGACATGAATGCATAGTAACAAAAATTTCAAGTCGTCACTTGCCGTCACTAATAACTCCGTCACTATTATTTTAGTGACAATTGTACTAAGATATATGTTTGTAGGGATGGCAACGGGGCGGGGCGGGGCGGGTTTTTGGCCGCCCCGAACCCGCCCCGACCTATAAGATACTATACCCGACCCCGCCCCGCCCCGAATTAAAATATTAATTTACCCGCCCCGACCCGCCCCGATACAATAACCCTTAAACCCGACCCCGCCCCGACCCGCCCCGAAAAATTAAAAAAAAATTAATCTTCGTCGACGGTAAATGTTAGATTCGATCAATCTTTCACCACAATCACAAATTATGATTTCAAAGGACTTCAAACTTATATAAGAAAATAAAATAAAACTAATTTTAAATTATCACGTGTTAAACTACATATTTAAAAGAATAAACTTGAATCATTGACCGTTAGAATCGAATATATTAAAACTTGAACAACATCTAAACAAATTTTACAAAATGTACGAACCAAAACAAAAACAAAAAACAACTTTAAAACACATAAAAATGTTTAAATATAATGATATTTTTTATAAATATAATAAAAATATATATAAAAATATAAAAATATACCGGGGCGGGGCGGGGCGGGGAATTTCTATCAAATACCCGAACCCGCCCCGCCCCGACTTCAAGCTTTTCTCGCCCCGCCCCGCCCCGCCCCGATCCCCGAAATTTTAGTAAAAATACCCGGCCGGGTCGGGTCGGGGCACCTCGGGTCGGGTCGGGGCCGGGTATTTTTGCCATCCCTATATGTTTGGTAATGTTTATTAAGCAAAGCTTTAATTTTATGAAATTACAATTTAGTCCCTAAAGCTTATAAAAGTTAGAAGTTGGTCCTAATTGAGTAATCATCGTTACAGTGAATAATTTGGACTAAGATATATGTTTGGTAATGTTTATTAAGCAAAGCTTTGATTATGGGTTGATATTAATTGAAATTTTATCGCACTGATCATCATAATGTTCATCGGTAACACTTTTCGACTCGGTTCTCGACTAGGTCGGGAAAAGGGTGTAACATTCAAGGCTTGGGACAAACTGAGCAAGCACTGGAACCTTGCTATGGCTCCATTTGTCTACAACAACCACACATGTATTTGGATGAGACGAAGAGAGCAAATCAAGTTGAGGAATTGAATAATCGTTCAAGCCCTAATATCAATTAATATGGTATATACTATGGCACCATTTGTGTAAATCAACAACACATGTTAATTATCCAACGAATCCAAACTATTGTCTAAAAAATATTATTTTTATTGTGTAATTACAAGAACTTAACGACTCAAAATTGCAGCTTCTTCAATCGTCATTTAATTGCAATTCTTTTAATTACAATTATATGCCGCTGATACTACACCTGTAAGCTTAGGTATTACGAAAATACTACAATTGACTACTATGGTAACACTTTTATGTACATTGTTATTCGTGCACAAAAACAAGGTTTAGAACCATTTTCATCGCGATTTTTATACCGTTTTGATTTTTCCGATTTTTCGTATTCGGTAAATATATATTTAGACTGCGCGTTCCCCTAAATGTGAGTACCCACATAAATTGAATTTTCCAGTTCTTTTCTTACAAACACGTTCTACTTTAATATTTTTTTCATGAAAACCTTTGTTACATTCTTAATTATTATAGGAAACCGCTTAGAATGCATGCACTAGGCTAATTGAATTTTAAGCAACTAAATATTTCCTAAGCACTCTACAAAAGAAAGTTGCTTCACAATCCCAGAAACTAGAATCACAACAATGGCTCAAGTCATTGCTTGTTTACCAACCTTTGCCTTCTAAAGAACTGGAACACATTGAGTTCTTCCTAATTCTAGGATCACAACTGCAATCAACTTATTTTGGCTCGGTCAATGCCAAATTCACCCACAAATTACTAAAAAACCTCTCGATTTTAGAATGACAATCGGCAATGGTTCTTGAACCTCGTTTACTAGAATTCACGAGGTTGAGAGATGACACGATTTGAAGCCCCTATTTCCTTAGATCACCACCCAAACAAATCAAGATGATTCCGTAGGCGTATATCGCTTCGACGTGACCTTCTTCAGTTGCTTTCTTTAAACAACGAAGATCGAATTCTGATTTTGTCCGACTGAACAAATTGATCATTCCTTTCATATATAATGCTTTAGCATTCTTGCCAGCTACGCATCTTTTTTGAAAAATTCTCTCCCTTGGACACCATGGGAAGGAGTTAAATTTCTCCATAGATAAATTCTTGAATATTCTATCGTCGTTTGATGCACTATGAAAAGCCTTTTAACATAATTGGCCATTGAAAAAAAATGGTGATGGAATTTGACAAAACATGCATGAGAATTTTTGCTAATAAATCTCCAGGAAGAGCTGTTACGCTGATGTTGGTCATGTTTTTCTTTGACATCACAAGGGATCTTGTCGTGCAATGTATACATATATTTGGTGTTAAACGGTAGAAGAAAATTTGATATGATAAAAGTTCATGGGATAAGGCCTAATTAAAAGAGCCCTCACACCCCATACGAAGCGACTTCTTTGAACCTCGCGTTCTCCAAATATCGAGGTCCAATGAATATCGGTGACGGTCCATTGAATAACTGCAACGATTCGTCGAAAAATCGCGACGGTTTGACTTTGATGTATGTAGAGCGCGAGGTCTCCGTGGTGATTACCACGATAAATTAATGTAGCTCTTCAATTTCTCGGGTACCTCGCGTTGCCCATAATGCGAGGTCACGCAAATTATAGAATATGAAAAGGCGGCCCACGTCGGATGGACCTCGCTACATGTACAACTTGAGGTCATGGTGCATGTTTCCCTGAACGCGAGGTAGCCTTACGTGGACTATTTGAGGGCCATTTTCTAAATAACACTAGCTGATGGTCATTTTCATAAATAAGTATTTAAAATGAGTTTTGGTGTAAAATTGCCCCATTTAAACTTTCAAATTTATTACTATTATGGAAGCTATTGAAAATGAACAAAAATCTTCTGCCCCTTAAGTATGTGCTTTTCTATGCCTCGCACTAAAAAATACTAAAAATTGAATTTTAAACTCTAACCTTAAATTTCACATCCTACACCTTAAATCATGTACCCTAAAAATACACAGTACTACACCCACTTTAAACCCTAAACCCACTTTATTAAAGTGGGACACCAAAATAGACATAGTTAAGAGGCAGGTGATTTCCATCTGTTGATCATCTCATCATTTGATACTTGGTGTAGTAGTTGAAAAAAATCCAATGCCCTTCCGGTGTTCCTTTCCATGCCTTAACATTAAAAAAATTATAAGTTCAAACCCTAAATTTAGACCTAAGCACTAAAAATACAACATATTCTCAATTTCCTAAATTTTAATCCTACATTTTTATATACGTTAAGACATAAATAGAGACAGAAAATTTTTATTCGTAAAAAAATTTACAATTTTTATCAGAGAAATAACTTTTTGGTCGAGAGTAGTGATAGTTATCATCACAGCTACAATATCCAAACTTGAGGATAAGCATTGATGAAATGTTGTTACTATTATTTCTCAATCTAACTTTCAAGTTGGAGAAACTTGACATTTAGATTGTTGATGATGTTCTTAAAAGTTTCTTGAATACAAAGATCGTCAAGATTTTATTACGCTTTGATAGTTCCAATCTAAGTTTGTTGGGTACAAACAAATCATTTATTCTTTTCTTTATAAAGATTGATGTGCTCTGCTTCAAGATCGTCGAGATTTGATTTTGAAATTAAAATTGATTTTGGCGTTTTAATTCTACACATTCGATATTAGATCTTTAAAGTTTGGTGGTAATGGGCTTCAAGTCAATCTAGACGTAATGTTTTTGAAGCGTATAAGCGATTTTGTTTGTAGAGTAGGATTACTGATAATTGTTGTGAGGCATTGTGGCTTTTTGATCTCTTTAGATATGGTTCTCTTACTTATTCTATTTTTTTTTCTATTTAAGATTAAATTTTTTTGTAATGAGACACTCAACATAAGTTATAGTTTTACCAATTAATCTTATCAATAAATTAATATTTGCGGAGCAAAAACAAAGCAAAGTTTATGGATATTAAGTTCTTATAAAATATAATTTCTGCAAAGAAGCTTAAATTAATTCTGGTATATATAAACATTTCATACTATAAATGATTTAAAGAATTTTAAATAAACATAAAACAACATATTCAAGAGTTGTATGCTAACTATCTTGAGATTGAACTACAGATCCAGCATTCTATCGATAGATCGCATGCGCGTAAATTATGGGTTCCATTTCTAATGGAACTCACAGAGAAAATTGAAGTCCCTGATGAAGTTAGACTTTAGGGTTTTCTAGGGTTTCAATGATTGAGAGAAAAAGGGGAAAAATTTTTATTAAACGGTAAATTAAAAATGTATACAAAAACCATATTTTCTTTATTTACAAATAATGCCTATATACTAATAAAGAAACTAAAACAAGAAATACAGCTGGATAAAAAACTAATTTAAAACTAATTTAAAACTAACTAATATATATTTTAACAGCCCCCCTCAAGTTGGAGCATATATGTTCTGGATGCCCAACTTGGAAATTGCTGGAAGAAAGGATGAAGGCTAAAGAGGCTTTGTGAAGAAATCTGCCAACTGGTGATGAGTAGTAACAGGCAGCAAATTAATCAACCCTTGATTGATCTTTTCTCGAATCAAATGACAATCGATCTCGATATGTTTAGTTCGTTCATGCTGCACAGGGTTCTCTGCAATTTTAATTGCAGAAAGATTATCACAATACAAATTTGCAGGAGAATGAATTGAAATTTATAAATTAGACAAAAGATACAAAAGCCACTGGATTTCACAGGATACAGAAGCCAAAGCTCTATACTCTGCTTCACTTGATGATCGAGAGATCATTTGCTGCTTCTTTGACTTCCAGGAAACTAATGATGTACCCAAAAACACACAAAACTCAGTAACAGATTTACGAGAGTCAAGACAAGAGGCCTAATCCGAATCAGAAAAGGCATTGATCTTAATTTCATTTTCTGCAGGAAAGAACAAGCCTTGCCCTGGGTACCCTTAAGGTATCGAAGGATTCTATGGGCTGCTGTAAGATGAACATCAGTGGGACAAGAAATAAATTGCGAAAGTTGTTGCACAGCAAATGATATGTCTGGCCTAGTGGTAGTTAAGTATAACAATTTACCAATAAGTCTTCGATATGGGGTAATGTCAGACAAGGGAATACCATCATTCTTAGATATTTTAGGCTTTACAAGAAGAGGAGTGGAAACAGGTTTAGCACTCAAATAATCAGTTTCTTCAAGCAAGTCTAATATATATTTATGCTGACAAAGGTTAATGTCTTTACTAGACCGAGCTACTTCAAGGCCTAGAAAGTATTTAAGATCACCTAAGTCCTTTATCTTAAAGACCTCATGCAGAAAAGATTTAATTTCATTTATAAGGATCTGATTTGGACCAGGTAGGATTATGTCATCGACATATACAACAAGAGCAATAAAATCATCATTGGATCCTTTGACAAACAAAAAAGAATCTGCAGAAGCTTGTAAGAAACCTTTAGAAATTAAGGCTTGAGTTAACCTTGTGTTCCACTGTCTACTAGCCTGCTTAAGTCCATATAGACTTTTAGTTAATTTACAAACAATACTAGGATCAGAAACAGAAAAGCCAGGTGGAGGTTCCATATAAACTTCTTCATTTAAGAAACCATGAAGAAAAGCATTTTAATGTCCAATTGTTGTAATATTCAATTTTTAGAGTCAGCAACAGCAAGAAGAACTTTAATAGTTGTGATCTTAGCAACTGAACTAAAAGTATCTAAGAAGTCTACCCCTAGTTGTTGAGTATAACCCTTAGCTACAAGTCTAGCCTTATATCTTTCTAGGGTGCCATCAGCCTTTAATTTGGTTTTAAAAACTCATTTACATCCTATTGTAGTCTTATCTGGTGGCAATTTAACAAGCTCCCATGTTTTATTAGCTTCTAAGGCTTTAATTTCCTCTTCCATTACTTTCTTCCAACAGTCAAACTTAATAGCTTGTTTATAAGTACAAGGTTCAGAAAGAATACAAGCATTATTAACATAGCTATAGTAAGCAGAAGAAAGATTATCATAGGAAAAAAACATTGTTAAGAGTATGAGGAGAGGACCTTGAACCAGGAAGAGTGACAGTAAAGTCTTTGATTTTTTTAGGAAGCTTAACACTTCTAGATGGCCTTGCTGACACATGTGGTGGAACCGAGACAGTATGAGCTGGCAAACAACTTCCTTTATTTGTGGAATCATATTAACAGAACCATTATTATTGAAAGATTCAAGACTATTATGTAAAGTATCCTGAGAACTAGAATCCAGATCATGATTACTTTAAGGATTAAGATCAAAGTGAAGGGGATCATACTTGATGTGATCATCAACAGAAAGATTATGATCATAAGTTGGATAAACAATTTGAGAAGAATTAGGTTTTGATTCATTTTTAAAATAAAACTGATCTTCTACAAAAGAAACATCCCTAGAAACAAAAATAGTCTTGTTTTCAATGTCCAGCAATCTATAACCTTTAACATTTTTAGGAATTCCTAAAAATACACACTTAATAGTTCTTGGATGAAACTTAGTTTTCGGTTTAGGCAACACGGAAGCATAAGCAACACATCCAAAGACTCTAAGGTAATCAAGTTTAGGTGTTTTGCAAAACAGAATTTTAAATGGTGATTTATTATTCAAAACTGGACTAGGAGTTATGTTGATCAAAAATGCAGAATGCAAAATACAGTCAATCCAAAAAAATTAAAGAAAGACCAGCTTGAAAACTTAAAGCTCTAGCCACAGACAATAAATGCTGATGTTACCTCTCAACAATACTATTTTGTTGAGGAGTATGCACACAAGAATGTTGATGCAGTATGCCATGTGCTTTGAAAAAATCATGCATTTCGAATTCTTTAGCATTATCAGATCTGATGCATTTGATTCTTTTTGAAAACTGTGTTTCAACATATTTATAAAACTGCATTATTAAATCCTTAACTTCAGATTTCAATTTCATTGGAAAGATCCAAACATATCTGCTTTTATCATCTACAACAATCAGAAAGTAATTATGACCATATACACTCTTTATAGGAAAAGGCCCCCAAACATCAAGATGTATAAGATCAAAAACAGAATCTGAAATTGAAGAACTAACAGGAAAAGCAAGACGTTTTTGCTTAGCAAAATGACACACATCACATTTAGAATGAGAAGTAACAGGGATTTTATTATTAGATTGTTCAGAAAAAAATCTCATCCTTTGAAGGGAAGGATGTCCTAATCTACAATGCCAGATTTTTGCAGAAACAGAAACACAAACAGTAAAAGCATGTTTAGAATTCAAACTAGTAGTAGAAACTTCTAAATGATATAAACCAGCAATTTTCTTAGCTGAACCAATCATCTTCCAGGTTTGCATGTCCTGTAAACAGCAAAAATCAGAAGAGAAAAACAAAGAAATAGAATTAGTGTTGGTTAACTATGAAACAGAAACGAGATTAAAAGCAAACTTAGGTATATGAAAAACATTTTCAAGAATTAGAAAAGAATTAATCTTAACAGTCCCTATATGTGTTACAGCAACTAATTCATTATTAGGCAAACGAACATATTTATCAGTAACAACATGATAACTATCAAAATAATGCAGGGAATTGATTATATGGTCTGTAGCACCAGAATCTAAGATCCAAGGTGATGAATCAAAAGAATTATAGTTGAGAATCATACCTGAGCTCTCAGTCTGAATGTCAAATGCAGAGGACAAAGCATTGACCTTAGCAGTTTGACCAACATCCAAGGCTGAGACATTAGCCAAATTTCGTTCTTGCAATAAACCAAGCAAGTTTTCATCCTGCTCCTTAGTGAACATCACAGGATGAGAACTAGGACTAGAATTTTCAGGAGCATGATTTTCAACCTGATTGGCTCTACTAAACTGAGTTTTATTTTTATACCCTGGCGGATAACCGTGCTTTTTATAGCACTTTTCGACAGTGTGCCCATAAAGGCCACAAAACACACATAAGGGTCTTTTATTGTTGAAACCAGATTTACGAGATGATTGACCAGAAAATCGATTAAGCCTAGATTCATAAGAGTTTCTTGACTAAGAAAACCTATCAGCTAAGAAAACATTTGATTCAACAGACACAACAGACACTAAAGATCTTTCATGCTGTATAACAGTCGAGAAAACCTCATTAAAAGAGGGAAAAGGTTTCATCATCAGCAGTTGAGATTTGGGAACAGAAAAACATTCATTAAGACCTCTAAGAAAACGAATCAAGAAGTCTTGTTTACAATACTTAATAGCATCACACTCACAGGATTTAAGAGGACGAAAATTACATATCTCATCCCAGACTCTTTTCAGATGCGTATGATAAACCGTAACAATGGAGTTACCTTGCTGCAAGAAGTAAAACTCCTGAAGAAGATCAGAGATCCGCATCAGATCACCTTGGCTGAATCGATAGTACAGATCTTGCCACAACTCTGAGGCAGTATCAATTCACAAGACATTTTGTGCGATGTCCGGAGTCAACGCCCTCTGAAGCCACGACAGCACCAGGTTATTGCACTTAACCCAGGCCGAATACGTCGAATCCGTCGAACTAGGCTCCTTAATCGTCCCGTCAACGAACCTAAACTTGTTCTTGGAGATCAGGGACATGCGCATCGAACGCGCCCAAGAATGGTAGTTGCCACTTTCCAGCAACGCCGAAGTGAGAATCAAGGACCGATTCTCATTCGGATGAATATAGAACTCACTGGCCGGATCATCATTCTTGAAGGAACGACCGTCGGCAGAGGAGGCGGAGGAACCATCTAATACCATGATGAAGTTAGACTTTAGGGTTTTCTAAGGTTTCGATGATTGAGAGAAAAAGGGGAAATTTTTTTATTAAACGGTAAATTAAAAATGTATACAAAAACTATATTTTCCTTATTTACAAATAATGCCTATATACTAATAAAGAAACTAAAACAAAAAATACAGGATAAAAAACTAACTTAAAACTAATTTAAAACTAACTAATATATATTTTAACAGTCCCCTCCTCCTCCTCATCATCATCATCATCAGCATCCTTCTCCTCCTCCTCCTCCTCCTCCTCCAGCTCCAGCTCCAGCTCCTCCCCCTCCTCCTCCTCCTCCCCTTCCGGAGCTGTTTATCGCATCAAGAATAACAATGAGGGCCACAATAAATGCATAATCTATGTTGGGATTCACTGTCACCATGAACTTATCCTTCCCTATCAGTATGCTTCCAACTGTGTGTTTCTTATGCATCTGCAATCACATTCATTCAACGTTCTTTAATCAAATCCATTTTTAATAACAGCATCTATATATGTTTTTGTTTATATATATATAAATAAGCTTACTTGGGCCACAATGGTGGAAGACTCTCCAGCATAAACAACACAAGATCTTTCTGACCAACTCCCCTTAACCTTAAAATCACAAACTTCCTCCATTGTATTGTTTGCCAAGAACACATCTAATTTCGTCTTGAACTGAAACATGGAAGATCTCTTAGCCGAAAACAGAAGATCACTCGCATCCGTGCTATCTCCCTTGAATACTTGCCACCTATGATGTGCAGTCATGGTCTGCAACAGCACAAAAGCAAACAATATAAGCACATACTTTAACTTCAACAATCAACATATAGTTCATATACAACCATATGCATCTATGGCAAACGAGGACTAAACCGGCGACCACAACCACCTTTGGTTTGAGTGTGACGATGGGATTCCCGTCCCCATCGAGCAATACTTGACGATGGGATAGAAACTTTCCTTTAACTTTGAAAAGGACGTTGCCATTGATGTCAGTAACGACAAAGTCTTCGGTGGAGAAGGTTAAAACTCTCCGGATGATTGCGAGATCAACAGGGTAAGGAGTACAAAAATGAGGGCCGATGATCGGAACAGGGTTTGAAGTGGAACTTGGATTGGGATTGGGATTGGGATATGACATTGGGATGTCACCGGGGAATTGTGTAGGTATTGAAATTGGCTTTGTTGTGAAGATTTCCATTTTCCAATGGATGAGGAAGCCTATATAATGCGGAGTGCAAAGGCTTGTCATACGCGGAGAAGGTGACTTGTGTACGAAGTAACACGTTTTTATTACTTTTCTAATGCAATCAACTCATATTTATATATATGTAAATTTGACAAAAGCATGCGGTCAATGTGAAATTTCAACATTAGAAAAGTGGATGAATGAAGAATGGTAGTCAAATCTTTTAACATATACTGTATTATCTAACATGCCATCTTTTCAGCTTCCATTGAATCCGACAAAACCAACAATTGATAAACGATTCTCTACTCCTTTTTTAATTTCTTTGATAAAAAATTAGTACAAGTGACGAAAGTTGGATATTTAATCCTCTCAACTCATGTTAGATTTATATGACTTAATATAATCATACTTTTATTAAACATTTGTAATATTTTATTGTTTTAGGTTAAAATATACTTGAAGTCCCTCTACTATTTTAAATGTTTAATTAGGAAGTGCACATAGTTTTTTCTTAAAATATTTAGATTCGGAGTGAGAGTAAGGGTTTAATTGAAAAAAAAAATGATACAAAAGTTATAAAAAAATCTTTAACATTTCATTAAAATTTTAAAAATTATGAAAATATATTATAAAATTATATTTTGATAAAAACATAATATAAAGGGTAATTATTTGATACACTGGCAGTGGAAACTAAAAATTTTCACAAGCACCTTAGTTTTAGAGTTTAAGGACTTAGTTTAGGGTGTATGGTTTAAGGGTTTAGATGTATGTGTTTTGAATTTAGGGATTGTGATTGAATTTAGTTTCTGCATTGTCATTTACTAAAAATTATCTACTTTAAAAATTATTATTATTATTATTATTATTATTATTATTATTATTATTATTATTGTTGTTGTTGTTGTTGTTGTTGTTGTTGTTGTTGGTGGTGGTGGTGTTGTTGTTGTTGTTGTTGTTGTTGTTGTTGTTGTTGTTGTTGTTGTTGTTGTTGTTGTTGTTGTTTTGTTGTTAAAATCTATCAAGCGAGATTAATTTGCTCAATTTCAAAACTGATAAGGACGTAAAAGCTGTTTAAACCAAAATATTTAATCCAACTATCAATAACATTAGTGTGTTTGACCAAAATGTTACTTTTTCAAACATACAATAACTAAAATGTTCATTTTTACAGTTGAAGAAATGTTAACTTTTCAAACGTATAGGGACTAAAATGTTCCTTTTTATAGTATAGGGATTAAAATGAACTTTAAATTAGAGTAAAATGACAAAAATATTTATTTTATAGTAGAGAGACCAAACTGAACTTTTAGGTATAACAAAAGGACTTCTACCATACTTTAACCAATGTTTTACTATACATAAAGTCCATAATTAAGTTGGTGTTGCGAGTTAACTTGACACATATTCAATTGAAAAAAATAAAATATTTTAATTAATTGTAATTAGTGTTATTATAATTATACTTTTGTCTTTTTATACTTTTATAACCTTTAAATAAAAATCATTAATTAAAAATTAAATCAAAGACTAATAAAACTATTTTTTTTTTGCTAATCCGAGATTATTTTTATTAAAGAAATTCAAATCAAATAAAGGGTGAAAGTGAAGAATATAGAAATCCTCACAAAGCACCAACTGACAAGAAACTATTTTATCGACTGCTAGTTAAAAGTTCTCAATTAATATTATGCTCTCTCTTAGATAAGAATGGACCAAAAAAGAGAGAATATTTTTGCCTAAATCTGCAATTCACACTAGGACTGAAATTACCCAAACAACATAAATCATACTCCTATCAACACTATAAAAAAACAAACCTTCCTGAGACAGGAACAACAATCACCATGACTTCCCTGCTATCACATTAAGAATCCAATTACAATGATCCCCTCGTGGAGAAACTAATTAAAACAATGATCACCATAACTAAGCGTGTTTAAAAATATTCGGTCTGAATATTCATTGATTTGATTCGAAAATTTGGATATCTGATCTGATTTTTATTTTTTGATCGAATATTCGATCTGATTTTTTATTTTTTTGATCGGATACAGATCACAATATTTCAAGTTCCGGATTATTCGAAAATTCGAAATATCCGAAAATTTAAATTTTTATAGATATATGTAACAACGGGGGAGTCGCCACCAATCTTTTTTTTATTTTGGTGCGATTGGAACACCTTAAAAACCCGGTTATTTTAATAAAAACCAATTTTTATGATTTTATTAAAAATACGAGTTTTGGGTCTGCGAAACCAAAAAAACAGGTTCGGGAGTCGGTTACGTGTAGGGAAGGGTGAGCACCCCTACACGCCCAAAAATTGGTACCTAGTCGGTTACAAATTGTTTGAATGACGGAATTTAAAAATTCGAATTTAATTTAATAATGTGATCCCAAAATAAAATAGTTAAAATAGTATTTAAAAATAAAAGTTTAAAGAAAGGGATATACACTCCAACGCCCAGAGTATGGTCTCCCTTATGAAAACAGTATTTGAAAAAGTGATATTAAATAATAATTTAATAAAGGAATTAACAGAAAATAACACTCCAACACCCGGAGTATGATTTTCACGATAATTCCTTAAAATTCGTAAAAAAATTTTGAATAGGGGCGATAAAAAAATAATAAAAATACTAAAAATGATAATAAAAATAATAAGAATAATAAAAGTGATAATAATAATAATAATAATAATAATAATAATAATAATAATAATAATAATAATAATAATAATAATAATAATAATAATAATAATAATAATAATAATAATAATAATAATAATAATAATAATAATAATAAGGCAGTGGCGGAATTGAAATAAAACAGAAATTAAAGGACATAAATTAAAAGAAAGCGGTGACTAAAATGAAATAAAATCAAAACTGAAATGCTGAAATATAAGGATACGAAAGTTAGATGGCTACGGGCGGAATTTTCCCCTCCAGTTGAAAACGCGCGGGTCTTGGCTTGGGTCGGGTCGCGTATCCGGGTTAGATGCTCGGAACGACGTCGTTTTGGCCTGTAAGGGCCGGCACCAAAACGACGTCGTGTTGGCTATCTTATAAATACCCAAAATTCTCCCTTTAAGTCCAGCTTTGATACTTCATTTGAATAAAAAAAGGCAGACATGAGAGCTCTCCCCCCTTTCGGTCCAGTCCGGTCACCGGCAGTCGAAGGGCTCGCCGTCGGTCGCCTGAATTTCCACTGTCGGCGAGAATCTAACATGCAAGTATGGATTCCGACTCGTTTTCGCGCGTTGAGTCCAAATCTGAGGTTCGTTTTTCCTAAAACTCCATGTATCTTCCTAGATCTAAAGATGTCTTTTCGGGTTCTTTAAAAATTTTACCTTTTATTTTTTTGTCTTTTGAACGGTAGATTTGCTGGGTTTGCTTCGAATATGTTTTTCTTTTTCGAATCTCCTCTCTCTTTTTTATTTCCCCCCAAAAGCCTCCTCTTTTTTTACAACCGAATCAGGTTTTATACCCGGATTTTTTAAACATAAAATAATACATTCGGGATTTTATCCCTTTTCTTTTGATCTTGCAGAGTGCCACGTATGGGGGTGACGCGGATGAAGCTGGTGACGTGGTCCGGCTTCGTGGCGGCGGCTCGGCTTCATGACGGCGGCGGCGACAGATCGAGCTGGCGGTGGCGGCGGCTAGGGTTAAATAATATTAGGTTTAGGTTTTTTAGTAATGGGTTCTATTGTTGGGCCGGGTAAATGGGTTTAATGTATAAAAGGGGTATTGAGTTCAAAAGGGTTTGGGTCATGGGTTGTAAATGGGTTATGGGTTATGATAATAAGGGTTTTTTATTTATTTGGGTTTAAATATTAAAATGGGTTACTACAGTTGTCCCTCTTTGCTTATTGTTGTATAACGACAATGAAGCAAAGACAAAAAGGAACCCATTTTAATTTGGTCTGGTTTAGCTCTTTTCTTCTTCGCACATTCTTTTTTGCTTCACTGATCCGCTCAACCGCCCTAATAAACAAAATCTTCACTAGGAGGAGATCTGTTGTAGGAGCTCATAACTTTGGCTTGCCACGACTCTAATGGTGAAGCAACACTTGCAGAAAACTTGACCTAGCTGCAACACTAACAGAGCGGCGAGGTCTACAAAACTTGATCCATTTGTAACATAGAACACTTAACAAAGTAGCATGATCTGGAGGAGAAAGATTGATCCACTGCAACTCTATAGATGCGAGAAGATCTGAAGAAGGCTCGATCATCTGCAACTCCATTGATGCGAGAAGATCTGAGGAAGGGTCGATCATCTGCAACTCCATCGATGCGAGAAGATCTAAAGAAGAGTTGATCATCTGCAACTCCATCGATGCGAGAAGATCTGAAGAAGGGTCGATCATCTGCAACTCCATTGATGCGAGAAGATCTGAAGAAGGGTTGACCATCTGCAACTCCATTGATGCGAGAAGATCTAAAGAAGAGTTGATCATCTGCAACTCCATCGATGCGAGAAGATCTGAAGAAGGGTCGATCATCTGCAACTCCATTGATGCGAGAAGATCTGAAGAAGGGTTGACCATCTGCAACTCCATTGATGCGAGAAGATCTGAAGAAGGGTCGATCATCTGCAACTCCATTGATGCGAGAAGATCTGAAGAAGGGTCGATCATCTGCAACTCCATTGATGCGAGAAGATCTGAAGAAGGGGTTGATCTACTGCAACTCCATTGATGCGAGAAGATCTGAAAAGGGGCGATCTACTGCAACTCCATTGATGCGAGAAGATCTGAAAATGGGCGATTTACTGCAACTCCATTGATGCGAGAAGATCTAAAGAAGGGTCGATCTACTGCAACTCCATTGATGCGAGAAGATCTGAAAAGGGCGATCTACTGCAACTCCATTGATGCGAGAAGATCTGAAAAGGGGCGATCTACTGCAACTCCATTGATGCGAGAAGATCTGAAAAGGGGCGATCTACTGCAACTCCATTGATGCAAGAAGATCTGAAAAGGGGCGATCTACTGCAACTCCATTGATGCGAGAAGATCTGATTAGTACTAGAATTCCGTCAACGAGATGAGGGAGAGTGTCTTTGGTTTACACTTCTTTTGCATTTTTCCCAAATGCACAGGGATGAACGGATTTGATTTGCCTTTACCGGTAGCTGTTTGCTCCGGGCTAGTTGTACCATTCCTCTGGGTACAATCAGTTTGGACCAATCATGAGATTGGATTTTTCCCAAGGATTTATTTTCCTTGGACCATTCGTGACAATGGATTTTTGATGGACATCTGAATTGTCCATTGTCTTAAACTTAACCGTGTTTAAGCACGTTATGCCTACATTTCTGTCGGCTTTCGGATTTGCATTTTTCCCAAATGCACAGGGATCAACGGTTTTGATTTGCCTTTACCGGTAGCCGTTCGCTCCGGGCTAGTTGTACCATTCCCCTGGGTACAATCAGTTTCTACCAATCATGAGATTGGATTTTTCCCAAGGATTTATTTTCCTTGGACCATTCGTGACAATGGATGTTGATGGACATTTAAATTGCCCATTTGTCTTAAACTTAACCGTGTTTGAGGACGTTGTGCTGACATTTCTGTCAGACTTACCAAACAACTTAAGTTCAGCTGTGATTGTCGTAAAGGGATAAGATCCGATGAATTTCATCATTTTTTTCTTTTTGAAGGCTCAATGATTTTGATTGGAAAGACATAGTCAGTGGTTTTGAAAGCATGGACTCCAAGCAGGGTGTTTATGCCCCAGATTGACATTGATCACCTTATCTCTGCTTAAGAGAGAAAGCACAGACCACATGTTTGGTCACATTTCCTGTTACAAGTTTGAGATGACGACATGGCTCATTGCGATTCCAACATGGACCTACTCTGCTACCGAAGAGAAGAACCTGCAAAATTGGTAAATGTATTCATGATGCCATGGTTAGCATGAGTCTATCTTAGATGAGTACATGAATGACTCTGATGCAGATGCAAAATGCTTCTTGATTCTAAAGTATTGGCTCAAGCATCTGTAGCTGCTCTGAAATTAACGCTGTCGGCGGTTCATACTCTGTCCAGTTTGATCACTAGGCTTCTCCTTCTTGTCCCAGGATTATCTGCCCCATTTTGCCTCAGCTTTCTTTTTTATGATATTCTCTCTTTCCTTAGGGCTACATTTCATCCGTGTACTTTAGGAGTCTTTAAGAGTAATGAAAAGATGTCAATAAAATATTTATATAACAAGAACGTAAGATGAGAAGTCAAGTTTATTGAAAATAAAGTTTGGAACACTTAAGTGGGGAAACATTAAAAAGGAGCAAAACAAAACACATGACAAAATTAGGTGCCCCTAATATCATATGAGCAGGCTTTAGCTAGATTCGTGGTCTGTGAGCCTTGATGTGTCTAGGAGACCTCGGGTACTTTTTTGGCAGAGTCTCCTGGTTGTCTCTTCAAGCGAAGTATCTTTTGACTGAGTCCGAGTTTACAGGGTTAGGCAGATCCTTGCCATCCATTTCAGCTAGGATTAAAGCTCCTCCGGAAAAGGCTTTTTTCACGACGTATGGGCCTTCCCAGTTTGGCATCCATTTTCCTCGGGCATCTCTCTGTGTTGGTAATATCATTTTTAGCACCAAGTCTCCTTCCTGGAATTCTCTTGGACGAACCTTCTTATCGTAGGCTCGCATCATCCTTTTCTGATACATTTGATCATGTCGAATGGCCTTCAGCCTTTTTTCTTCGATCAAAGCTAGTTGGTCGTATCTGGCTCGAATCCATTCTGCTTCATCTAATTTCAATTCTGACAAGACCCGGAGGGAAGGGATTTCAACCTCAATGGGCAGTACAGCTTCCATCCCATAAACTAGCGAGAAAGGGGTTGCCCCGGTAGAGGTTCTGACCGATGTACGATAGGCATACAAGGCAAATGGCAACTTTTCATGCCAATCTCTATAAGTTTCTACCATTTTTCCAACAATCTTCTTGATATTTTTGTTGGCTGCCTCTACCGCTCCATTCATTTGGGGGCGATATGGTGAGGAATTGTGGTGTCGTATCTTAAACTGCTTGCACACCTCTTCGATGGCCTTGTTGTTTAAATTCAATGCGTTGTCGGATATGATACTTTCTGGCATTCCATATCGACATATGATCTCTTTCTTCAAGAATCTGCATACTGCCGATTTGGTGACATTCGCATAGGTGGCCGCTTCTACCCATTTAGTGAAGTAATCAATGACCACAAAGATGAATCGATGCCCGTTCGAAGCCTTTGGCGATATGGGGCTAATGACGTCCATGCCCCACATAGAGAACGGCCATTGGGAGGTCATAACATGTAGTGGTGATGGAGGAACATGAATCTTATCAGCGTAGATTTGGCATTTGTGGCATTTTTTGGCATAGCTGATGCAGTCTTCTTCCATAGTTGACCAGTAGTAACCGAATCGCATAATTTGCCTGGCCATGGTAAACCCATTGGCGTGGGTCCCGCATACGCCTTCATGGACCTCTTCAAGGATTTTTCTAGCCTCCACATCATCCACACAACGCAATAAGACTTGATCCTTCCTTCTTTTGTAAAGAATCTCCCCGTCCATGACATATTCGCTTGCCAACCTCCGCAATGTCTTTTTTTCATTCTCAGTGGCCTGTTCTGGGTACCTACAGCTTTTCAAGTATTGTAACAGGTCATGATACCAAGGTTGTTCATCTTTTTCACCTTCCTCGATATCATAGCAGTAGGCCGGTGTCTGGTATATACTCATCTGTATAGGTCTCAAATCAGACTGCTTATTAACTTTAATCAGTGAAGATAACGTAGCTAATGCATCTGCCATCTGGTTGTCTTCCCGGGGAAGATAATGGAAGGTAATCTCGTAGAATTCCTTGATCAAATCTAAGACCAAGTTTCGATAGTCCAATAGTTTGGAATCTCTGGTGCCCCATTCTCCCCGAAGTTGATAAATCACAAGCATGGAGTCTCCATATACTTTTAATGACCTAACCTTTCGTTCAATGGCCGCTCGAATTCCCATGACACATGCTTCATATTCTGCTATGTTATTTGTACAATCAAAGTCAAGCTTACTGGCAAAGGGGTAATGGTCACCATCCGGGGAGACTAACACAGCCCCGATCCCCTTTCCTGTGGCATTTGAGGCGCCATCAAAATTCAATTTCCAACATTTGTCTTCTGGAGTACTTTCCTCTATGGTCATAATGTTCATCAAATCTTCATTCGGGAAGTCGAAGTTTAGAGGCTCATAATCCTCTAGGGCTCGGCTGGCTAAGAAGTCGGCTATTGCACTTCCTTTTATGGCTTTTTGGTTTACATAAACCAAATCGAATTCAGATAGCAAAATCTGCCACCTGGCCATTCTTCTTGTTAGTGCAGTTGACTCCATTAAGTATTTAAGAGGGTCGAGTTTTGAGATCAGCCACGTCGTATGATACAACATGTATTGTCTTAACCTCTTAGTGGTCCAGATCAAGGCACAACACAACTTTTCGATTGGTGAATATCTCATTTCACCTTCTGTAAATTTCTTACTGAGGTAATAAATTGCCCTTTCCTTCTTCCCTGACTCATCATGTTGGCCGAGCACGCATCCCATAGAGTTTTCAGAGACGGTCAAGTACAGAATCAGTGGTTTGTTTGGGACAGGCGGCACCAAGACGGGAGGATTTGATAAGTAATGCTTGATCTTGTCAAAAGCTTCCTGACATTCATCGTCCCACTTTCCAGGATTATGCTTTTTGAGGAGGCGAAAGATGGGGTCGCATTTTTCAGTTAACTGTGAAATGAACCGAGCAATGTAATTTAATCTTCCTAAGAAGCCTCTTACTTCTTTCTGAGTGCGCGGGGATGAAAGCTCTTGAATGGCTTTAACCTTATCAGGATCAACCTCGATACCCCTTTCGCTAACTATGAAGCCCAACAATTTTCCTGATCTAACCCCAAAGGTACATTTGGCAGGATTCAGCTTTAACTGGTATTTTCTTAGTCTTGAAAATAGTTTTCTGAGGACTATGACATGCTCTTCTTCTGCTCGTGACTTGGCAATCATGTCGTCGACATATACTTCAATCATATCATGAAACAAGGTGACCATAGTTCGTTGGTATGTTGCCCCTGCATTTTTAAGTCCAAAAGGCATTACCTTGTAACAAAAGGTTCCCCATTGTGTTATAAATGTAGTCTTGTGCATATCATCTAGATGCATCTTTATCTGGTTGTAACCTGAGAAGCCGTCCATAAAGGAGAACAGAGAGTGCTTTGCGGTATTGTCAACCAAGGTGTCGATATGAGGCAATGAAAAGTTATCTTTAGGGCTGGCCTTGTTCAAGCCCCTATAATCAACGCACATGCGGACCTTTCCGTCTTTCTTTGGAACATGAACTATGTTAGCTACCCATTCCGAATACTTGATCTCTCGGAGAAAGCCAGCATCATACTGTTTCTTGACTTCCTCTTTTATTTTCAAAAGTGTATCAGTCCTCATTCTTCGAAGTTTCTGCTGAATTGGCTTATAGCCCTCCTTTATAGGCAGTTTATGCACGACCACACTCGTGTTTAATCCTGGCATGTCTTGGTAGGACCATGCGAAGATATCCTTGAACTCTAGCAGCAGCTCAACAAGGTCATTTCGTGTCTTCGTGGTAATGCGTGTCCCGATCTTCACTTCTTTATTTTCATTTTCGTCTCCGAGATTGATCGTCTCTAACGCCTCTTTGTAAGGTAAAATCTTTTTTCCTCGTGTTCAACCATCTTTAATAGATCCAGGGATAAATCATAATCCTGGTCTTCTTCAAAGTCCTGAGGTCCATCTAGACACACGTCTCGTTCAAAAATTAGTTCCGAATCCATTTCGGTGCTGCTTGATACATTGGTATCAGGGGACTCTGAAGTACTCCTAAACACTGCGGAGAGTTCTTCGGCAGTCCAATTATTCAGAACACTTCCAGGGGCGTAAGGACGGATTCCTCTCAGGTACACCCCTTCATTTCCTTCATCAACTATAACATTTATATCTAAAGTTTCCAGCTTTTTCCTCAAATCTGCTTCTTCTTTGGCTAGCTTAGGGTAGAGAAACCCTCCTGAGATGAAATTGTTAGACAAAGGAGGAAAAGCCAAGGGCTCCCAGCTGACCTCTGTTCCTTCCAAGCGGGCTCTTCTTCTTTCTTGCTTCTTCAAAACTTCGCTCTTCGTTTGCTTTGCATTTGGCATGTACCCGAGGCCAAAACGGTCTTGCTTGTTGACTACAGACGGTGCATTGACCCGTCCCTGCAGATACTTTCCAAGTCCGCGACCAACCCGGGCTCCTCTCCCCATTGTCAGCTTGACTCCGACCCTTGTGGCTTTAGATAGTCTAGGAGTAGGAATGCGACTCCCTTCGAGTATAAAAGTCGCATTAACAAACTCAAATGATCTAAAGGAACACTCCACGGCCTTTTCATCAGTCTCGATGTAAGGGGCTTCACTAGTGATAGAAGCTATAATATCCTCTTCGGCGTTCACGGTGACCAGTCGCCCATCGAAGATAAATTTCAGCTTCTGGTGAAGTGAAGACGGGACCGCCCCAGCCGAGTGGATCCAAGGTCTTCCCAATAGACAATTGTATGTGGGTTTGATATCCATCACTATGAAATCTACATCATATGTATTTGGGCCCACCAGTAGAGGTACTTCAATCCTTCCCATTACTTTTCTTTCAGTACCGTCAAAGGCTCGAACCAGAGTGTTACATGCCTTCATGTGAGAACCGTCTATCGGGAGCCGGCTTAAAGTGACTAATGGTAAGACATTCAGGGCGGATCCATTATCAATCAGGACTCTCGGTAAGGTATAACCTTTACACCGAGTGGTGATGTGTAATGCCTTAGTGGACCCTGTACCCTCTGCCGGTATTTCATCATCATGAAAGTAGATGAAATTATCAGCATTAATATTATTTACCAATCTATCCAATTTGTTCACCGAAATGTCATTGGGAACAAAGGTTTCATTCAACACCTTCAACAACGTGTTCCGGTGTGTTTCAGAGTTTAGCAATAAGGATAGTATTGATATGCGAGCAGGCATCTTCCGCAGATGTTCAACAACATTGTACTCGCTATGTTTCAAAAATTTCAAGAATTCTTTTACCTCTTCCTCTTTAACTGGCCCGTTGATGGGTGATTCAGGTTCAGCATTTATGGGAGCTT